>JAJJMC010003936.1:2350775-2492762 GCA_023531435.1 Papaver californicum
AACTTCGGCTCGGTGATGCATTGGGTCATGCATCACGGCATAATAGTTCCTTAGCACTATGATGCTCCAACTTATGCAACTTAGGCTCAGTATAATAGTGCCTTTGCACTATCATGCCTCCTCGAATACGCATCAAGCGTAATAGGACCTTAGCACTATAATTCAAGGTCAAGGCATCCACACCCCAATGCATATCTGGGTAAGCTTTATAAGCTTAGGATGAAGCTTCAACCCAGACCATGACGCGTCCATGAGTAAGCGCCATGCAAAAATTACGGGTGTTACATTAAGAGACGCAGAACTCTGATATCCTAAAGCAGATAGGGCGTGTCCATCGCTAGTGCATGTTATTCAGAAGCTCCGATATTACTTACTTCCAAGTAGGGTCGTGCTTGTCGCCAAAGTTCAGATTTTTACTTTCAAAACTGTCCCTAATAGGCAAACCTGCCAGGTAGCTACTTCAGATGTCAGAATTCGACATAACATGTGTTTCCTCGAAAACAGTCAAAGGACAAGCAGTGGTAGATCTACTAGCGGCTTTCCCATGAGAGGATATGTCCGCTTTACACGAAGAAATACCTGGGGACTTCCCCGAAATCTCTATTGTTAACGAAGAAGCATGGATGTTATACTTTGATGGTTCAGCTACCCTAGTAATGATACCGAAGGAGCCGGCGTGGTACTGTTCTCCCCAATCGGGGAAATCTTCTCATACTCATTCAAGCTCGACTTTAAGTGCACAAACAACTCTGCGGAATATGAAGATTTCCTACTAGGTCTCTGATTAGCAAGGAAGCAGGTGCGACGCACCTGGAAATAAGGGGCCACTCAAAACTGCTAGGCAATCAGATGAATAGAGTTTACTTGCTTAAAGAGGTAACATTAGCCCCTCAAAGGACAGAAGATCAGAAATTACTAACTCATTTCTCCTAAGTCGTGGTGGTTCATGTTGGTCGAAGTAATAATAGGCATGTTGACTGTCTCGCCATGTTAGCCTCCAAAATTCAATTCTAAAGGGCAGAAAAGACTGTAATGGTACAAAGGCGCATTGTACCCTCGACATGGTTAAATCAACCCGAACACGAGCAAGTCACTGACTGGAGAACACCAATCATAGAAGAACTCAGTATCTAACTATCTCATAGGAAAGTCATCCTCAAGGACCTGAGGAACTTCTTCTTACTCTATGGGGAGCTATATCACAGGAATCCTGACGGGTCCCTCTCAAGATATCTCGGAGATCAAGAGGCACAATTATAACTCAACTGCGTCCATAGAAAAGTATATGGGGAGACAATGGTCGTTACTCTCTACCTCCGACTCCAATATCTAGGGTACTATTAGCCTACGATGGAGACTCAATCTCGAGCACTACAAGGATCATGTTCCAACTGCCAAACACAACCACACCAACTAGAAGACCTGACGGTCCATCTTGATTGGGACTGGAGAGAGACCTATATCAAATACCTACGTGATAATTCCCTTCCTATGGAAATATAAGAAGCAACCAGACTGAAGAAAAAAGCAAAGAGGTTCATTCTTCATGAAAGAATCCTGTACCGCAAGAGTTTCGGAGGAAACCTACTGAGGTGTCTGACAGGACCCGAGATCTCGACAATATTGAAAGAAGTTCATAAAGGAGAACATCAAGGCAAGAGGAAATTGTTCCTTCAAATTCATGAAAGGCATTACTTTCCAACCATGGAAGATGATGCAGCCACGTTTATTCAAAGGTGTCATCAGTGTTAGATTCATGAAAACCTCATTCACATACCGTGCCTTCCTCTACACTCTATAAGCATCCCCTGGCCTTTCTAAAGATGGGGACTAGATCTCATCGGCAAAATCAATCCAACATCATCAAAACAATATGATCACACCATCACGACCACTGAGTACTTCACTAAATGGGTCGAGGTCATCCCTCTCAGTAGCATGACTGGAGCAACCATAGAGGCTTTTATTAAGGAATACATCATATGCAGGTTTGGTGTCCCTAAACACATTGTCACAGATAACGGTACTCTTTTTGCTAATCAGACCGTGATAGAACTACTTCAAAAGTACGGTATCAAACAAGTGTTTTCTACCCCGTAATACCCACAAGGAAATGGGCAAGCAGAAAGTACCAACAAGGCAATGATTTGGATTCTTAGTCGCACAGTGTATGATAACCCCAGATCATGGCATGAACAACTACCTATGGCACTTTGGCATACATGACGACGCCAAAAATCTCCACAGGGTCTTCTCCCTATTCACTTGTATACGGGGCCGATGCCATCGTCCCTGCAGAGATCAATGTCCTTTCCGCTCGAATCGCAGCAGCCAGCCGAGTGTATTGGGATGAGGCCGAAATCCCCAGGTTCCGGGTCGCGGAGCTAGACCTCCTATAGTCAAGACGGTCCAAGGCAGAAAAATATACGAAGGCATATCGACGAAGAATTTCCAAAGCTTACAACAAAGCATTTAAGCCCCGAATGTTTCAGGTTGGGGACTTGGTACTCAAGACAGCCAAACACATCCAGCAAGACATGTCTGCTCCGAAATTATCCCCGAGATGGAAGGGCCTTACATTATCTCTAAAGAAGTAGAAAGCGGATACTACAAAATAATAGACATAAAGGGAGTGGCATTGGGAACGGTAATCAATAGCAAGTGTCTTAAAGCATATTACGCCTATAAAAAAATCTCAATTTCAACTCTTTTATTTCATCTTCATTTCTTTCTTTTTTTTCAATAAATGTTCAAAATATGAAATTGAAAACCTACTACATCAATTCAAAAGCTTATTATTGATTCAAACCTCACCCACTCTCTCTAGAACAAACCTTCAAGTAACGAGTAATCCCACTTATACAACATCTGCATCCTTTTCTGAAACCTATCGGTCCTAACATTCAAATCTTGAATTGACTTCTCAATCTTAGATGACTCCCTTGATAAGGTCTTTTCCTCCTCCAATATGGCTTTTGAAGAATGAATCACTTTAGCTATGACAGCTACGTGATCTGTTTCAATGATATCAAGACGATAGCAAAGCAAACTCACTTTGAACTTCAAGACTTCACAATTGATTATCATCTCATCCCACTTTCGTATTTCCTGACTGGTAACTTCACGGAGTGACGCCTTGATCATATCATCAATTATTGGAAGAAGACCAGCAACCATTGTCACTAGGACATGGGAAAAACCTTTCAGCAATTCTGAAGTAGCAATGTGACCATATATTATCTTAATTTTGGTATAAGTAGGAGCATAGCATTTTGATACTATGAAGCCTCCCACGACATGGTGCTTATGATATAGGGACTTCATATGCATCTCGAAAAGAAGGCCTGCGGTTGGGTATTCATGAATGGTGAGACCAAGATCGCTGCTCGAAAGATTTAACTAGTGGATCAGAAGGAGTTTCAACCTCGGCGTCACCATCTCAATCCTCCTCGGCGGGAGGAGATCCCCCGGATTTTCTCTTTCCCCGGTACGTGTCCACAACCCCCATCTCTTGTCAACAAAATCAGATCAAAACATTTGTATTGGGGTGCTTCCATGGATTAGAGTAATAAGGAAACTTACTTACAGTAGTAGGTCTGTTAGACCTGGTGATGTTTGAAGAGGAAATACCATTTATGATAGTTCTAGACCTCAACATATACGGAACCTTGTTAATCTGGGGTTCCTACAAGAAAGATGAAGAATCACCAAATAATTTGGTTACTCATAAGTACCCGAATATACAAGAAAGAAAAGACTCTTTACCAGACTAGGCACCCATGAGCTGCGCTTAACAAGAAGGTGATCCTGATCTGATCCGCTGTAATCAGACATGATGTTATAAAAGGATACTGGACTCTGCAAGAAGCGACGATGACGGGATTAGCAGGAAGAAAATGCCAACAAACTATTCACTTATATAGGGAGAAGTAAAACCTTAATCTTCGAATTTCAAAAATTCAACGAAAACTCCTTACGAAGGGGAAGGATCTGAGCACGACTAACAGGACCCGGAAGCTGACTGTTATGATCCCTAGGTTCGGTTGGATAATGAGGTCGTGATCAAGCTATGTATCTCACTCAAGTCAACAACATGCACGAAGACCAACTCCGATGAAAATCAATCAATAACGTCACTTCTCAAGGGAACCTGAAGGAGGAAAAACATTAGCCGCACCTCTCCTGGTTCCAAGTTGGTATTTATAACAGGAACAGGGGCGCCTACTATCCCCAACCAAACCTCGTGATAAGGGGCACATATCTCAAACATCGAAGAAGCTAAGTACATTTTCTTCTACTCTTAAAGTTTAAATTATGCATATGTAATTATTGAAAGCATATTGTCACCGTCTAGTGCTTACTTTGCAACATTATTGTTCCTCACTAAGCAGGGAACTTGATGTAGATGGTGAGTTTTTGACGAGGGATAAAATTATAAAATTGCCCTTTGCTAAGCAACAAGAATATATATATGCATATTTATGCGCTCATGCTTAATATAGAATATTGTATTTCGATTAATATTTCGCTAGGGAATTAAGAACACAGATTCTCTCTACACATTTTAAACTGGCCTTGTAGCCTCCCAATACTCATAATATTCATGTCATATTGAACTAGTCTCAAGACGCATAAATTTCACGGTTGAATTCCTTGGACTTTCCTCGAATGTGCATCGATGTTCTAGCAACATCCATTAAACTCGAGAATAACTAATGCTTAAACCCTGAAATACATTATAGATTAACGCTTCATTCGCAACAAATGCTCCTCAAATTGCTCTTTTGAGCTTAAAATATGCTACTTTAGCACTTTGCTTAAATATAAGCCATAAATAATGCGTCACTCCTTCGGATTCACCACAATCGAGAAGCAATGCCATAAAAGATGCATTGAACCTCTCATCTAGGATAACCCTAGCCGTTTCTTATATTAGTGCCAAGTTAGCATTAGTTATTTTTCTTGGAATGGCATTGGCACCAGTTAGCCACAATAACGCTAAAAGTACTAACTTTCCTGGCGTTAAACCATAGCACATGAGAAGCGCTAACTAACCAAAATGGTCTTAGATAACACATTTTAGCTTATTAAGGCCCTAGCCGATATATCACCACCTTGTAACCTAAACCCTAACGCCAAATGTGCTAACCCTAGTGGCCAAATGCGCCTTCAAAGCCGCGTCATTAGCTCCTTGACGCCCTTGTCTTCTAGCGTATCCCTAGAATAAGCTCATAGCGCGTCCCTAGCCAAAGATCCTATACGTCCCAGCTCCTCAGCGCCAAAGCCAATGCGTCTCCAAGCTAGGACGTGCCTACCAGGACAATGCGTCTCCTCCAAGGCGTCTCCAAAGCTTAGCGGTGCCTAGCGCGTCCCTAGTCACACTTAGTGACTTAGCCACAAGCGCATCGACTTTAGTGCTAACTATTCTATCCAATTGAAGTGCTAACTTCAAACCTTTTTGTGCTAACCTCCTATCCCTAATACAATTGATATTTACTAGAGGTTGTGCATATTGGTCTTATTCCTGAGACGTTAGCACATTATCCTTTTATATAAAAGAGTTAGCACATTCATATTTACGCTAAGTGGCTAGTGTTAGCTTTGCTAGCTACTCTACTCATAAATACGCCTTTCTTCTCAATATATGTCATAAATTGAGTCTTATACGGATTCCATCAGGTCTCCTTGCTCAAGGAGTCCTCTACAACATTTAGCCTCAAATGCCTCTCAGGCTTACAATAAGTCTCTTATGAGCTAATACTTAGTCATTAAATATGCCATATTACTTTCAAGAAAGTACATGGCAAATGAAACCAATCAGTCTGAATATCAATCCAGTGAGTCACACAACTTGTCTCACTGACTTAGAAAGTCATTTGACTTGACTTAATCAAAACCATAGTGGCTTATGACTCCACTATTTCCACGAGATATCAAATACAACATGGGGGGATTCTCATTGGGGTATTGGTCTGGCGGTCTACGGCATCATGGGTGGTGACACAACCCCCACGAACAAGAAGGTAACAAGAAGTGGGAGGTTACAGAGCAGTTGAGAGGATGAGGAGTAGTGGTCAGACAGGTTTTCCCTACTTTTAGGGTACCACCGTACTACAATCTCCAAAGTCATGACTTCTACATCTCTCCCTAAATTCCACGACTTACAAGAAATCAGTGTGTCCTCTTCAAAATATAAATACATGATTCTCCTCTATTCGAAACAAGACAGAAACACACAACACACAAGATACTCAGTCTGGAAAAACAAAACCTACAAAATTAACGATTCCTCTCAGAGAATCCACTTTCTTTTCCATACATTATCACACTGATATTTTATCAACCTTCTTTGCTTCCCTCCCCTAAGACCTACCCAGATCTTTTCCATTTTTGTAATCGAAGCAGGACGTGAACGACCATTTCTTGGTTTAGGCTCGTCCAGTTCGAACTTGATCTCTCGAACCTACCTGAAAGTACCATTTTACAGTACATTTGTTTTCACCCTAAAACACTATGAATTGCATGATCATCCCATGTATTATAGGTTTAGAATTGGGTACCCGCGTATTATAGGTGGATACTTATACTTGATTTCATTGAGTTAATTTATGGATACCCATATAATATAAGTAGATACTTAAACTTAATTCCATTGAGTTAGTTTATGGATATTCGTGAATTATAGACGACCCCGTGCACCATTGGGTGAGTGGTTTTAAATAAATATATGTTTATTCATGAATTTTGTAATGGGCTCGTGTTTAAGAGTTAGATTTGGGAACCCATGTATAATAGGTAAATACTTAAACTTGAGTTTATTGAGTTAGTTTATGGGTACCCATAAATTATAGGATGGTCTTATACATTGTAGGGTAAATGATTTTAAATGAATATATATTTATCCATGAATTATACAATGATCCCCTGTATTATAGGGTGAGAGTTAGAAACTCATGTACTATATGTAGAAACCTAAAATTGATTTCATTGAGTTAGTTTTTGGGTACCATGAATCATTGAATGAACCGGTGTATCATATGGTAAATGAGAGTCGGGTATCCTTAAATTGTATTTGATCTTGTGTCTTATAAGATGAGATTTGAGAATTAGTTAACCTTGATTTCATATGCGCAATCCTTAGTAAGGAATTCGTATGTAAAAAATAATGCATGACTCCAAAGCCAATTGGTGTGAAGAGTTGTCTATGAAATCACTCAATACAACTCGTTAAAGGGATCTATATTCCCCTTATATGACGTCTATGTAACCTTCCACAATCCCGTTAAATCGGTAAGTCTATGCATGTCAACAGTTTTTTTGCTCGGTCTAATATCGGCCACCTTAAATATATCATTGTCTCGTTAGTATGTTCATGACATATAAAAGTTATAGAAAATATCAACAATATATGCTCGTAAATATATATATACCGACATTGTTGCACTGTTCAATGGCTTCTTCGTAGTGCTTGAGCTTTACTCCCTCCTTTTCAGGAAAAGAGTTACTATTTATTTTTTTTTAGTCTATTTTTAGACTAAAATGAAAAAGTGATAGTAATTCTTTTTCGGAAACAGATGGAGTATTAAACAAGCCGCTATATTTAGGTGGGATTGTAAGAGATAAGGCCATGGCATGACACTTTTAGGATGCTCGAAACATATCAACAATCAACCGAAAAAGCGACAGTCTACCGAGAAGAAAACCAACATAAATTTTCGCAGAAAGTACTTTTAACATTCACTTGATATTAATATATCGATAAATATTTTAAGAAAATTCAATTCAAATCCAACAACCCTTTCGTATTTTTGCACAACTTTATCTAGATATTAATACCGTTTTTAGGGGATGCAAGAATTTTGGGACTACACTTGGATTATGGATGATCCAGTGTATTATAGGTGATCCCTAACCAGTCGACCTACTTGGGAATTTTGGGGTAGAGGTTACGCGGCATAAATATCTTTTGATTAGTCTGTAGCCATTAACCTGCTTACGGTTGTAATATCTTTTAGCTGTCACAAATGCAAAATATCTTTCACAAATGCTTGTTTATCTTTCACAAGGTTATGCAATTTTGATATGATTTAGAGGTCTGAAAGTTCTAATAAATGGGAGGATACTGACTGAGTTGTGTCAAAAAATTACTTAATTGGCATTTAGAGTCTGGGTAAGCTTTACCACCCAGCAGCTAGGATACATTATTTGCATATATACTCATGTAGTATTTTGAAAACAAAAAAATCACTTTTGAAATGGAATTAGTTTGTGAGTGAAGAGGTTGTCGTATCTTGTTTAATGTAATAGAAAAGCTTTCTCACAACTTTTATTAAATTTACAGAAAAATGTTTACAATGTATTTGTACTAGGCATTGTACATTGAACAGACAAGGATTGACTAACATGAGCCGGTTATGCATATGATACCATGGACAGCTCACTTTGCCAACTCATTGATGATTAGGCAGACAATTCACAGATTGCTGACAGTGATCAAAGTGTAAACAGGGTGTAATCTATTACCCCCCCCCCCCCTCAAACTTGATGGTAGGCATTTTGTATACACACAGTTTGTTCCGAAGTGTAGTGAAACGCGGGCCAGAGAATCCTTTTGTGAAGATATCTGCTGCCTGATCTATTGTTGAAACATACGAGACTTGGAGGGCCTTTGTTTGGATTAACTCTCGCACAAAATTGTAATCTATGGCTACATGCTTCATTCTTGTGTGGAAGACAGGATTAGAGGAGTATGAGATTACACTGATATTGTCACAAAGAAGTGATGGTGAGGATGGCATTGAAACATTCATTTCCAGTAGTAGTTTGCAGATCCACATGATCTCTGCTGCCAAGTTTGCTAAGCTGCGAAACTCTGCTTCTGTAGAAGATTTGGCTACTGTTTTCTGGCGCTTACTTGACCATGAGACTGGGTTAGAACCAAAGAATATACAGTAGCCTCCTGTGTTGCGTCTAGTTAGTTGATCACCAGCCCAGTCTGCATCGTTGTAGCCCTGTACAGTATTTGAGCCCTTAGTAAACAACAAACCATGTTCAATTGTTCCCTTAATAAAACTTAGAATTCTCTTTGCAGCAGTGTAGTGGTCAGTGGTTGGTGCCTGCATAAACTGGAAGACTTGATTTACTGCATAGGATATCTCTGTCCTAGTCCATGTAAGATACTGCAAAGCCCCTACTAAGGACCTGTATAGAGTAGGATCAGTTAATGGGACTCATGTAGTCTGTTGTAACTTGTAGTTAGCAGGCACATGTGATGTACATGGTTTTGCACCTGCCATGTTATGTTTTTCCAGGAGGTCTAAAGCATATTTCGTCTGACATAAGAAAAGAGTAGTTGGTGTTCTTTTTATTTCCAGACCCAAGAAGTAGTGCAGTTCACCCATATTCTTCACTGGAAAATAAGACTGTAGCTTAGTTATGAAAGTAGCACAGTATGAAGATGAAGAGCCTATTATTAAAATATCATCCACATAAACTAGAATATATGTAATCTGTGAATTGAGTTTCTGAATGAATAAGGAGTTGTCAGCAGTGTACATAAACAATTCATACGCTAACAGAACTTTTGTGAGTTTTGCATAACAGGCTCTTGGTGCCTGTTTAAGTCCATAGAGAGACTTGTTTAGTTTACAAACATGGGTTGGCTTCTCAGGATCAACAAATCCTGGCGGTTGTGACATATAGATATCCTCATCAAGATCACCATGGAGAAAAGCATTGCTAACATCTAGCTGTGCAATACTCCAATTGCAGTTCACAGCCACAGACAATAAGATCCTAATAGTTGTTGCCTTGGCCACTGGACTGAATGTCTCATAATAGTCAATACCCTCATGTTGATGAAACCCTTTGGCTACTAATCTATCCTTGTATCTTGATATTGATCCATTGGGGTTATATTTGAGTCTAAAAACCCACTTGCATCCTACTAAATTCATAGATGTGTTATAGGGAACTTTGGACCATGTGTTTGCATATTCTAAAGCATTATACTCATCTGCTAATGCATGTCTCCATTTAGGATGCTGATTGGCTTGACTAAAACATGTAGGTGTTACTGGTGGTATCTGGGCAGAGACAGTTGCAGACAAAGTATGTTTGTTTGAGTATGTTTTGGGATTGTATATTCCTGATATACTCCTAGTTTTCATTTGATGATCATTCAAAACTGTTGTGACTAACAGAGGATCAACAGTTGGACTAGAGGACTCTGAGTTATCAGTAGTACTAGAAGTAAATGAAGTAACAGTAGACTTTGAAGTAAGAACTTGAGTATTACCTGCCTGATGCGTATCTGAAGAAGGAGTGTCCAAGTTTCCAACAGTAGCAGGATTGAATGATAGTTGATTCTTCATAGGAAAAACTGACTCCTGAAATGTTACATGTCGAGAAATGTAGATCCTACCAGTTGTAGGATTTAGGCACTTATAGCCTTTCTGAGCAGGAGAGTACCCAACAAATTCACATTCTATACTTCTGGGTGCAAGTTTGTGAGGAGCATATGGTTTTAACCAAGGAAAACAGAGAGCTCCAAATGTTCTTAAATGGTAATAGTCTGGTTGTTTCTGATATAATGTCTCAAAAGGTGTTTTTAATCCTAGAGTCGTTACTGGTATTCTATTTATTGTATAGTTGGTTGTTGCAAAGGCCTCTACCCAGTAGGAATCTGCCATGCCTGATTGTATGAGTAATGTCCTACCAACATCTATAAGATGTCTGTGCTTGGACTCAGCAACTCCATTTTGTTCAGGAGTGTGAGGACAAGTGTACTCATGTTTAATTTCATTTAAATAAAAAAAAGAGAGTAGCTGATGATGCATGAACTCACCACCACCATCTGTGCGTATTGTTTTTATGTTTCCATTTAGATGCTTTTCAATGTAAATTTTAAAACAAATGAACACATCCTTAAACTCTGCTTTATCATGTAATGGAAAGAACCAGCAAAACTTAGTAAGATTATCAATTATTGCTACATAGTACTTGTACCCTGATCTTGACAGTACTAGACTTGGTCCCCAGAGGTCCATATGTAGTAGATCTAAGGGCTTGTTGTTAAAATTCTCAGATGTTGGAAAAGAGAGTTTATGAGATTTACCTAGAGAGCAAGCAGTGCAGGAAATTGGTTTACTGACTAAAGATGGTAGTGACAATTTCTTTGAGATACACTGCATATTTTTGAAGGAGGTATGATCCAACCTGTTGTGCCAGACTTCAGAAGGAATTGCATTACAGTGGAAAAGGCTTTATTGAGTTGCTGATTCAGGAAATGGTTGAGATATAAATCATTACTGTGTGGACCTTGTAAAATTATCCTCCCATTGGATCAGTCCTTCACATAAAATCCATTAGAAGTAAAAGTTATTGAACAGTTATTGTCAGTGGTGAATTGATGCACAGACAGAAGATTCTGAGTAGCTCTAGGTACCAGTAGTATATTATTCAGAGAGAAAAGATGTGTTGGAGTAGTTTTAATACAAGAACCAGAACATGTGATAGGCATACCTGAGCCATCTGCAGTTTGAATCATATCTTGACCTGCATATCTTGTTGAATGTTGAAGTTCTGACTTGTATGGAGTTACATGAGATGTAGCTCCACTGTCTACAAACCAAGGACTCTCCCCAGTTATATTTTCTGAAGCCATCATTGCTGACATATTTCTTGTAGGATTTGTAGTATTGAATCTAGTATTGCGTTGCAGAGCACTATGTCCTTGCTTGTCACATAGTTGACATACAATATAATGTGGATTGTGATATATGGAATTTGTAGATAATTTGATTTGAGAGTTGTATTGTTTGTATCCAGAATTTCTTCCAGGATTGAAGTTTCTTCTTGGATAGTTTCCAGATCTAAAATTGTTTGTGGTTAAGGATGAAGTAGATTGTGGTCTGAATCTTGTATTCTGATCTCTAGAAAGGTTTCTGGATTGATAGAATTGAGCTTGAAATGCTTGATTAGTAGTATTGTGAATCAGATCATTGTATCTTTCATTTATGATAAGTTCTTCACTTAGAAGACTGTTGTGAAGCTCAATGGAAGAAACTGGTGGGTTTCTATGTCTCATAGAGGCTGATAAAGTGATCACCACCAGTTCTTTATCTGAAACAAGTTCTCCTATAGCAGCTAGTTGATCTGTTAGAAATTTTATTTCATCGATAAGAGAGGAAACAGATTTACTACCTTGTTTAATAGCCATCAACTTTGTTCTGAGTTGAATTGAGTGAGTGGATGATGATCTAGCAAACCTTTCTTCAATTGTATTCCACAATTTGTGAGATGTTGACGCTGCTGCGAAGTATGGTATGATAGAATCAGAAATGGTACTGTTAATCCACATTATGATGGTAGAATCTTCATCTATTCATTCAAGATAAAGTGAATTATCAGTTCCATTTGTCTGATTTCGTTGATTTTTGAACCGATCTGGACAAGGATATGAGCCATCAAGATATGGCATGATTTGAAATTTTCTGATAACTGGAAGTAAAAGATTTTTCCAAGTTAGAAAGTTTCCTTCCTTGAGTTTGAAGGTTACTAGACTCATTAGTTGATTCAGATGAACTTTTTCTATTGAATATGAGGTCGGATTTTCCATTGAAGCAGGAAACTCTCGAATCATAAAAAATAGCAAATGCTCAACTAATCAAAGAGTTTAAAGATCTATTGATTCAGAAGAAATAAGAAAGAACAGGAGGGTATTGATGAATAAAAGAAAGAAAATGATTTATAACTCTATTAGAGAGTTTTATAGTACTGAAGCATTAAGAATATCCAATAAATGCACCATTAATCAAGGTTTTTGTCGAGCACGCCATCAACAGAGAAATAAAAACTGTTCAGATCGAGAAAGACGTTGATACTTACCAAGAAAGCTTCATCAATCTCACCACTGCTCGAGAAAGGACTTTGAGTGAATCGAAGAACACTGTTCAGATCGAGAAAGACGTTGATACTTACCAAGAAAGCTTCATTAATCTCACCACTGCTCGAGAATGGACTTTGAATGAATCGAAAAACTTGTTAGTTGTTCAAGAATGACTTTAGCAATATTCAAGGAGATTCCAGTAGCAATGAATTCATTTTCACTGCTTGAGAAGAACTTTGTATGAATCAATGAATTTGCTGCTTTTTCAAGAATGACCATAATAGCGGAAGAAACTAGAACACTGCCATTAATGGCTCTAATACCATAGTAAAAAAGCTTTTTCACAACTTTTATTAACTTTACAGAAAAATGTTTACAATGTATTTGTACTAGGCATTGTACATTGAACAGACAGGGATTGACTAACATGAGCCGGTTATGCATATGATACCATGGACAGCTCACTTTGCCAACTCATTGATGATTAGGCAGACAGTTCATAGATTGCTGACAGTGATCAAAGTGTAAACAGGGTGTAATCTATTATAATAATGTTCTTTTTTTTCTTTTTGTTGATTTGTGTTAGTTAAAAGAATAAGAAGAAAAAACGTAGAAAAAATACAGGTGTTGTTGTGGGAAAATCATAGGTGGATAGGTATTTGACGGATGATTGTGAACTAACTGCTGACAATTTAGATATATTGGCTTGGTGGCTGGCCAATAAAACCAAGTGTAAGATACTCTTATACATGGCAAAGGATATATTAATCATATATGTGTCTTCAATTGCATCTGAATCTGTATTTAGTACGGGAAAGTGCGTGGTTAGTCCATGGAAAAGTTATTTATCTGCTTGGACAGTTGAGGCATTGCTCTGTACACAAAGCTGGTTACAAAAACATATTGTTTTTAGTTTTCTATATGAATGTGTACCAGACGATAACTCTAGCATTGAAAAAGGTAATCAAATATTTTTTCTATTTTTTATTTTCTTTATTTATCAATTCAAAGTTCTTAAAAACTTTAACTTAGAGTTCATTTTTTATTATAGACTTATTCGGTCATATACCAAAGGTCTTTGATCTTTGAAGATGAATTAATTGATAAGAAGAATGATCCACTTGAAGTTTTTTTAGAGTCTTTGGCAAAGCAAGTAACACTTGACTCGATGAACTGAATGACCAATTTTATATAAAAATTGAGTCGAATGACCATGTACATCCCTAGAGAAAACCTTGGTTGTTTCTAACTGAGATCAGTCATCCAAGTCTTCAGATATAAAATCACTACCAGAAGAGATGGAATCATATCATGATGACATAAATTCACCACCAAAAGAGATAAACAAGTACCACCGTCCACGTTGCACTTATTAGTATTTTTGTTATATTATAGTTTTACATAGGGTAGGTTATATAACGTCTCTTGAGTCTTGGAGGTACATCCAATAAAATTGACAATAGAGTTCATGAATGTTGTTGCTTCCTTTGCAAGGCCAATTTTTTTTTTCCATCACCTACCTCATAAACTCGTTTTTATGTAGTGAAGTGGGTAGGATTTCGATGGTAGGGAGATCAGATTTATTACTAAATTCCATCTTGACAGGCCTAGTGCTAATATCCTAATGATACATATTGTTCTTAGTTCTTAAACCCCAATTATAAGAATTTCATATTTCATTTTTGCTTTGAAAGTAGGTTACACCCTTCCACCTTACGTAGGATATGGAGTTGGATTGATCAACCACTACAACCTCACTCCTGTCTACAGTATGTTGGCTGAAAGAATCAACCACAGAAGTTACCAAAATACCCATTGTTGCTAGTGTCAAAAGAGTACACTACATCTCTTTGCAGCTGTGTTTTTGGCCAACTTAGAAAACCAAAAGATGTTAGATAGAGCAGGCTTTGAATATGAGTATTGCATTGGGGTCGATATAAACTCAGGTAAAAAAGAAAAGGCCTATGGTCGGGGCATTATGGAGAGAAAGAAACTGTAGATTTGTTGAGCGAAAACTTCAAGACGGACGAGGACTTAATTGATGACACTAGATCTATGGTTCTTTCTTGGCCACTGGAAGCTGCTTCTAATAATTGGATAAAATTATTTTTTAATTTCTGAAAACAAAAAAATAAAAAATTAATATATAATTTCAAAATGATTTTTAAAAATATAACGGTTAACTTTTTTAATGAAATAAAAATATTTTGTTTCTGATTTTTAATTTTTATTTTTGGTGAAGCAAGATATTTTTACTTCTGGTATCTAAACACCCTATTAAATTCTGCAAATAGTGTCAATAGTTCAGAGTCTTTATACCTTGTATTTTACTAATTGCTTTCTGTTTTTCTGTTGTAATTTGAAGGAACATAACAAAACAGAATCCATACCAACTTTGATCCTTAAATTTTCGTTTGTTGTTTACGCCAAGAATTTCCAGTACCTAATCCTTATTCAAAAATTGTATAACAAACTAACCATGACAATGTATGACCAACAACCATCATCCCTACACTTAAAAATGAACCAGCAAAACATATGTACAAAAATCCAGAAACAAATAGAGTAGTAGAAGAGAAGTTACTTGATCAAAAGACTAGTTAAAAATGGCTAAGATATACTACTTGGTCTTGGGAATTCTGGGGCCAAAAGATCGTATGCATTCCCTAATAACCATTCTAGTTGCCACCTTCATTGTTCTTATAGTTTATATGACAGGCAAAAGTACATGGCTCGTTTTCGAAGACATTCTTACGACCTCCACGACAACACTAAAGGGTTATAGCGAATCAGTGTCATCGACGTCAAGTTGTGATCTTTTTTTAGGTAAGTGGGTATACGATAATTCGACATATCCTTTGTATTCTGAGAATCAGTGCTCATTCATGTCTGATGAGTTGGCATGTGAGAAGTTTGGAAGAAAGGATTTGAGCTATCAAAATTGGAGGTGGCAACCCAACCAGTGTGACCTACCAAGGTCATTCAACATAAACTTGATTCAACTAATTGTTTTTTTCTTTTTCTTTTTTTTCTTTTTTTCTTTTTTTATTTTGTGTTGGATGGAAATACAAACCGAAGTTAAAAAAAATCTGTTATATTGATTCAATGTATAACAAGCTAGGTTCAATGCCAAAGCATTACTGGAGAGATTGAGAGGGAAAAGGATGGTCTATGTTGGAGATTCACTTAACAGAAATCAATGGGTTTCCATGGTTTGTCTGGTTGAATCTGTAATCCCATCGGCACTCAAGTCTGTGAACACCACCGGTTCTCTCAAAATCTTTAATGCTATTGTAAGTTCTCTCTTTCTCTCTAGACTCCAGAGAAGTAAATGTATACACTATGGTTTCTAACTGAAATATGGCTGACCACAAAACGTGTAGGAATATAATGCAACCATTGAGTTTTATTGGGCACCATTATTGGTTGAATCGAATTCGGATGATCCGCTGATTCATAGATTACCAGATCGAATAGTAAGGGCCCAAGCAATCGAGAAACATGCGATTCATTGGACGGATGCCGACATACTTGTCTTCAATTCCTATCTGTGGTGGAGAAGACCCAAAATGAAAGTCTTGTAAGTTGGATATCTAGTACATTCAACCGTTTGCTCATGTCCTTCCTTCCCTAATTCAGCTAATGAAAATCATGTTTATGATGACCAGATGGGGTTCTTTTGAATATCCGAATGAAGGAATGTTCAAAGAGATAGAAATGTTGCGCAGCTATGAAATGGCACTGAAAACATGGTCTGATTGGCTTGAAATTCATGTCAACCACACCAAGACCGAGTTGTTTTTTGTGAGCATGTCACCTACACACACCTGGTAACCAATTTCCTCCGCTCCTTACGGCTTGCAAATATACCCCTACACGGCTACACACACTAGTAACTTCACTTGACACTTTCCAATCATTAAAATGCAACAGGGCAGAGGAATGGAGCACGGCCAAAGAAGGTAATTGTTACAACGAAACAAAGCCAATTTCGCTAGAACATTACAAGGGTAGAGGATCAGATCCTAATATGATGAACGTAGTTGAGAAAACGCTCGACGAGTTAAAAGTTAGAGGTGTTAATGTAAAAATACTGAACATAACACAACTGTCAGAATACAGAAAAGAAGGTCATCCTTCTATGTATAGAAGACAATGGGTTCCTTTAACTCAAGAACAATTATCAAACCCTGCTAGTTATTCTGATTGTACTCATTGGTGCCTCCCAGGAGTTCCAGATACTTGGAATGAGCTCCTATATGGTTACATTTTTTCCTAATGAATCTAGTTTTGTAGAAGAAAAAAAATGCTGTAAATGTAAGACTATTTTCTTGAAAAGAAGAAACTGATTGGCAAGTTGTAAAAATTACACTAATTTTGAACATCAGTGTCTCTCGGCAACTTTAAATGCATTTGTCAAAATGTTGGGAGAGATAGGTTTACCCTGACTTTGTTTCCAAAACTCTTTTAATGTAAATCTCCTATAATGAGGTGGGTTTTCAGCTGATAAAAGCTCTGGCAAGGGTCCAAAGTAACAACCTAAGTCATCATCATCTTCATTGCTTCCTCCTGCAGGGTGGAAAAACAGCGGAACAGAAATCCTTGCTTCCGTCGAACCGTTAGCCAACACTCGATGCTCCACACTTTTGTATTTATCATTTGAAATTATCTGATACAAAAAAAAATGTAAACAAAATTAACACCTCTAAATTACATTTGTTTCAAGGAACTTAGTTCTGCTTTTGCATTGAATATTTTTTCTGTGGTTGGTCTTGGGCCAAAACAAATGAGACTTCATTAGCCTCACCAACCAAACCCAGGTTAGTCTTTTCTGGTACTTTCCAGACTTCCAAGTGTTTTATTTTTTTCCTTCTACAAGCTTCTGGAATGGATGGAGAAATTATCAGAAGAATTCTAATGCAAACTCTATATAAACACCAGTTGCATAGATTTGCTATCAAAGTATCAATCGAATTTCACGACTTAAAAACTCAAAATCACCACAATCTACATTCAATCACCCCTCCTTGTACTGTTACTAGAAGAAAACAACAAAAACAGTGGCTTTCAGAATAATCGGTTTCAATGATCCAATTTTCTCAGGTCTTCAAGACATGTTTGATGCATCAGATCATGAAGTTGAAAAATCAGTGAACACACCGTCGACAAAATATGTAAGAGATGCAAAAGCAATGGCAGCAACACCAGCTGATATCAAGGAGTATCCAGACTCATATATGTGTTTGTACTAGACATGAGAGGGTTGAAATCATAGGAAAATCAGGGTTCAAGTTGAAGATAATAATGTGCTTGTTGTGACAGGAATGCGACAAAGGGAAGACGAAAAGGAGAAAGATCAGGTTAAATATATAAGGATGGAAAGAAGAATTGGGAAATTTATACAACCTGAGAATGCAATTTCAGCTGTTTGTGTAGATGGTGTTCTTACTATTACTGTTCAGAAATTGCCACCACCTGAACCTAAGAAGCCTAGACTATTCAGGTTCAAATTGCGTAAGAAAATGGTGCTTTTTTAAGGAGATTGTGATCTAAATCATTTCTTCTTTTGCTGTTGTATCCTTTTATATCAAAAATAAATAAAATTGAAGTCTTGATAAATAATCTGTTTCGATCTGTCTGATTTTAAATGAATTATTTTACCTGGAAAAAGTCACCAACGTTAACTGTAATAGCTCCTTGAACAGGTACAACACTGACCCACTGATTTTCGTCAAGCTTAACCTGCAACCCACCGATTTGATCTTGAAGCAAAACTGTGAGAATAGAATGATCAGTGTGAGGAACAATCCCAGCGGTCAAATCAGGCTGTGGACAGTACGGATAGTAATGGCCTAAAAGAATAACTGATTCATTACATCTCATCTCTTTCAGTTTCCCTGGTCTCACTCCTAATCCTTCGCACATCAATTCTATCAATTTCTCACCGAATGCTGTCCCATGGTGGGCCCACTCCACCAATCCACTCCTACATATATCAGGTATCTCTTCTGTCTTCGGTGGGTCCGGTCCCACAATCAGTTTCAAGGAATCTCTCCAGGAGGCAGCTTTTGATAGGTAGATATCAGTGTTGCTCAAAAATGAAAAACATTGAGATGCACTG
The DNA here is from genome assembly GCA_023531435.1 of Papaver californicum. NCBI lineage: Eukaryota > Viridiplantae > Streptophyta > Magnoliopsida > Ranunculales > Papaveraceae > Papaver > Papaver californicum. Next base: position 2,369,786 of record JAJJMC010003936.1, read on the forward strand.
TAGTATTTGTTCTTGTTTGATGGGACGTAGTACGCATTCTTTTTCTCATCTGGTTGCTGATGAAAGGATTTAACGGATGAGATTGCTTCATCGGTAATGATCTTTGGAATTCCATGATTGACTATCTGGAATAATCCCAAAGTAGAAGAAGCTGCTCTGATTTGATTTACAACATCTGACCGTCGATCGTTTATGTTGGAGAAATCAATGACTGGGATTTCTCTGTTCGTAGTTGTAACGGGCGCCGGTGAGGATTGATTTTGTGGCGGGTGAACGAAGAGCGGAGGAATTGAGGTAATTCCTGAGTCGATAAGACCTTTGACTCCGACCATGGACTCATCGAACTTTGCGACTTCTTTCAATCGAGCGTACTCCATTTTTATCTTTTTTTGATGATTTCAGTAAGAAAATAGTTGTTTTTTATTTTTGTTGAAGACTGATCGAACTCAACTGCTCCATCATTATAAGCATTTTTTTATATTAATGATGACGTGATGAAGTGGTGAGCCACATGCAGCATTTTTTTTATAGTCTGTCAGTTAGTTGAGGCTCTGTGCATGTTAAGCCACATGGAGCATTTTGGACCACGAATGTCAAAACCAAAGTTCGTGCATTGCATCCTGATTTAAATTCAGTAATGCCGAGCCCATCATGCGAACACAGTGTTGCAAGTATGAGTGTTGGACACGGCGCAGATGCAAATTGACGGCTATTTTTATTGTTACAGGATCCGACTCTATTCATTCCGGTGATAACCGAGCAGACTTGGATCCATTAACACTCTTACTGCTAGATGGTCCCTCTTCAAAGCTAAGAAAATATTGTTAAACACAGTAATATTTTTTTGGGTAGATAGTCTACCTCCTTTGGTTTTTCGATTGATTGAAATAGTAGAGATGGAACTAACGTTCCTACAAACTTGGGAAGTAAAAACTGACTCGACCAAATCCTCCTGATATTGTGAAGAAAGGTCACTTATTTGCTTAATTAAAACAATAAAGACTAAGTCTAAACTAAACAAAAAAGATTAAGTCCTAATGACTCAACAAGTGTTATTTGTTGCAAAGAATACGCCTGTGATGATACTAATCCATGTACCTCCGTTAGGGACCCTGGTAAGAACTGGCCTGGAGGAAGAGACACTGAATGTCTCATCAACACCCCCTCCCTGAAGACTAACCTTGTCCTCAAGGTTGGATTGGAATGCAGGGAAGTTTGTGGTGAGTTGTTCCTCATCCTCCCACGTTGCATCTTCCACTTCTAACCCTTTCCACGGTATCAAAATTTCCTGGAAGCGCTTTGAACCTTTGGAAATCCATCGACGTTGAAGGACTTCAGCTGGTTGAAGGATGAGGTGACCATTCTCTCGTAGTGGTGGTAAAGCACCCATTGTTGGTTCTGTTGCACCCGCCCCAAAACCAAAAAGAGTGGTATTTGCTAGCAACAACATAATGGAGGCAGTCACACTTCTTCAATAAGGAGACATGAAAAACAGGATGAATCTTGGTATTGTCTGGCAGCTTCAGCTTGTATGCAATTGCTCCAACACGTTGTATAACTTGAAATGGTCCATAATAAGTGTGAGATAACTTCTGAGAGGTGCGTCGGAGCACCGAATGCTGTCGGTGCGGCTGAAGTGTAGAAGGACCCAATCATTGTCGTTAAATGTCATATCGCGTCGTTTAGCATCTGCATATTGCTTCATCCGATTATTCGCACGATTGAGATGGTCTTTGAGTTCCAACAGCAACACATCTTTGTTCTGAAATTGTTCGTCAATCTCATCGTTCAATGAGGACCCGACATCATATGCTGGAATTGGTGGAGGAGGTCGTCCGTACAGAGCTTCAAATGGTGTCGTGCCGGTGGAGCTGTGGAAGGTGGAATTATACCATAGCTCTGCCCAGGGTAGTGAACCGCTCCATTGTCTTGGACGATGGTGAACAAAAAAGCGGAGGTATTGTTCCAGACATCGATTAACTATTTCCGTCTGACCGTCAGATTGTGGATGGTATGTCGTGGACATATTAAGAGTTGTTCCCGAAATCTTCTAAAATTCGTGCTAAAATAACTCACAAAAATCGGGTCAAGGTCGCTAACAATCGATCGTGGTATCCCGTGAAACCGAACAACTGCTACAAACTTTGCAGCCACCAAACGTGCAGTATACGGGTGTGCTAGTGGCACAAAATGGTCTACCTTGCTAAGCATGTCAACCACCACCATGATCGATGTGTATCCTTCCAAACTCGACAACCCATCGATGAAATCCATAGAAATATCTTCCCAAACTTGTGAAGGAATAGGTAGTGGCTGTAGGAGTCCTCCTGGTGCTAACGTATCATATTTAACACGTTGGCAAATGTCGCAAGCTGCCACGAACTCCTTTACGGTCTTATGCATCGACGGCCAATAAAACTGTCTAGCGAGCCGTTTGTATTTTCGCAAAACTCCGGAATGTCCTCCTATCGGTGTGGCATGATGCTCGTGAAGTAGCGTCGTGATAATACATGACCCTGGAGGCACTACCACACGATTATGATAACAAACCAGATTGTTCTTCCACTCATATGGCTTACCTGGATTCATTGTAGCTAGTTCACCTATACGGATCATATAGGCATCTATTTTGCTGAGCTCCTTAATGTCCGTCCACAACGTTGATTGAGGGATAAAAATGGCGTTAAGTTGCGGACTCCCTGCCACGCGAGATAAAACGTCTGCGGCTGAGTTCATTCGCCCCGGTCTGTATTGGATTTCGTATTCGTAACCACTAACTTCCCCGTCCACTTTTGTTGTTCTAGCGTCAAGATGCGCTGCTCTAACAGGTAACATAAACTTTGTTGGTCGGTTTGTATGATAAAACGACGACCGAGGATATACGGCCTCCATATCCTGACTGCCACCACAATGGCCAACATTTTCCGGGCATATGTAGACCATGATTGCTTTGAAACACCCAACGCACGACTCATGAAAGCAATAGGTATGTCATTTTGTGAGAGAACCGCACAAATGCCTTCATCTGAAACATCTGTATGAATGATAAAAGGTAAAGAAAAGTCTGGGAGTGCCAATGTTGGAGTAGTAGTGACCGCCATCTTGAGTTTTTCAAATGATTGTGTCGCCGCAGGACTCCATTCAAATTTTCCTTTGCGTAAGATATTCGTCAGGGGCCGCGCAATGATTCCGTAGTTTTTGACAAATTTCCTGTAATAACCGGTTAGACCAAGAAACACTTTAACCTCAGTAACCGTAGTAGGCGTTGGCCAGTCTACCATGGCTTGGGTTTTCTTCTGGTCTAGCTGTACGCCTTCTCCTGAAATTATATGGCCAAGATATTCCAAATCCAATTTCTCGAAATCGCATTTCTTGAATTTTACGACCAGTTTGTGCATCCGTAAAATATCAAAAACTTGACGAACGTGTTGCAAATGCTCCTCCCACGACTTATTGTAGATGAGACTGTCGTCGAAGAATACCAATACTGATTTGCGCAGCAACGATCTGAAAATGGAGTTCATCACGGATTGAAAAGTTTATGGGGCGTTGCACTATCCAAAAGGCATGACGAGATACTCATAGTGTCCATTGTGTGTTAGAAATGCCGTCTTTGGAATGTCGGGTTCGTGCATTCTCACTTGGTGATATCCGGCTGTAAGATCCAACTTGGTGAAGAATTTGGCACCATGAAGCTCATCTAACATGTCGTCAACAGTAGGAATGGGAAACCGGTCCTTTATCGTTGCATTGTTAAGTTCCCGATAATCCGTACAGAACCTCCATGATCCGTTTTTTTTTCTTGACTAACAACACTGGAGATGAGAATGGACTTGCACTAGGGAGGACGATGCCTGAATTCAGCATTTCCTGCACTTGCTTTTCGATCTCCTCTTTCTAAAAAATATGCATAACGATAAGGTCTCACATTAACCGGATTCGTACCTTCTTGTAGCGTGGTATGGTGCTCAATCTCCCTTTTTGGTGGCAATGTTTTAGGCGTGTGGAACAGCTCGTCAAACTCATGTATCAACTCCTGTAAATCACCTGCTACCGCAACTAGTTGGTTGCTTAGTTGAGTCACGCAGATGGCGAACATAGCCTCGTATCGTCCTCTTTCCTTAGTGAACTCGTCTGGATCAATGGCTTGAGTCTTTATATTGATGATGCCCTCCAATTGAATGTCTTCCCCAGCCCACGTGAAGGACAACGTTTGATCCTTCCATTCACAAAGTGTTGGTCCCAACTGCTCCAACCAGTTAACTCCTAAGACCATATCGAGACCCTGTAATGGCAAAGCAAAAAGTGTCACTGTAAAGAGTACTCTACCAATCTTAAAATGAACGGCATCGTATTTGCCATCGCATGTTAGTGTTGCGTCGTTAACAACCCGAACGGTGAAAGGTTTGGTCGGTGTCATCTCCAATTTCAGCTTGCTAGCCATCTTCTCGCTGATGAAGTTGTGCGTCGACCCACTGTCTACCAAGGCTACAATCTCTTTATTCTGAATCCGATCTAGAAGTCGTAGCGTTTGTGGTACATTCCATCCCGTGAGAGCATGTAGTGAAATCTCTGGAGGGGTCTCCATGTCTGTCTCGTTAGCCCTTTCGTTCTCCTCATCTTGTTCGCTTTCCATGATAAACAATTGAGGTTGTTTGCACTTATGGCCCGGTGTATAACGTTCATCACAGCTAAATCACAAACCCAAATTGCGCTTTCTTTTTAACTCCTCTCAGCTGAGTCTTTTGGGTACGTTACCTGTTGTTGATGTCTCGCGAATCCCACTGGAACGCTGGGGTGAAAAGATGGGTTGTATGTGCTTTTGTATGTTGTCGCTGGTGCCTGGCTTGGGACGAAACTCCTGGGACTTGTTCTTCTCTGTTTTTGCAGTTGATCATCCTTGAGTCTTGCCAACCTAATGGATTCTTTAAGTGTTCTTGGCCGGAACATCCTTACGTATCAGAGATTGTTTCATTTAACCCTCCCATAAAAGTGGCAATCAACGCTTTTTCGGACCAACCTTCGACCTTGTTGATTAACCTCTCGAACTCCCGTTGGAAGTCACGAAAAGTCCCCTTTTGCCGAATTTTCGATAAAGCTTCATCGGAATCTTCACCCTCAGTAGGTCCGAAGAGAACCCGCAATTCTTCTTCGAACGTTTCCCACGTAATACGAAATCGACTGGTGTGCCAATTGCCTTGACAGTAGCTTGCCACCACTCGTTAGCTTCCTCCGTGAGGTGGTATGAAGCGAAACTAACCCGATGCTCCCTTGGTATTTCATGGTAAGAAAAGTATTGTTTCGCTTTGCTTACCCATTCCGTCGGATCTCCCCCTTCAAATTTTGGAAGCTCCAACTTCACGTGTTTGTGTGCTGCTTGCGTTTGTCGACCGGCGAAAGGATTGGTATTGCCGTCTTGGAGATGTGTCGGATGACTCCCTTCCGTACGTCGATTTCCTCGTGATGCACTCGCCCCTCCTTCGCGATTATTTGATATCATTGATTGCATCTCGATCAACGATTCTCGGTTTTGCGTCATCATCTCCTCCATCATCCTGTGGAACGAGCTTTCAAGTCCCTGGAATTTATCATTGAGTGCGATGTTCATCTTATGGATTTCATCCTGCACCATTCCAAGGTCTGCCTCCAAGTTCTCGATCCGTTCTTTGTTGTTGGCTATGGACTCCACCGATGTGGTACGTTCCAAGTCCGTTTTTTTTTTTTTTGATTTCTTTGGTGGAATGTTTGCGATTTGGTGATTGAATAGAAAAAATTGTTACTGAAGAACTGCTCTGATACCACTGTTAGATGGTCCCTCTTTAAAGCTAAGAGAATGTTGTTAAACACAGTAGTTTTCTTTGGGTAGATAGTCTACCTCTTTTTGGTTTTTCGATTGATTGAAATAGCAGAGATGGAACTAACGTTCCTACAAACTTGGGAAATAAAAACTGACTCGACCAAATCCTCCTGATATCGTGAAGAAAGGTCACTTATTTGCTTAATAAAAACAATAAAGACTAAGTCTAAACTAAAAAAGAAAGACTAAGTCCTAATGACTCAGCAAGTGTTATTTATTACAAAGAATACGTCTGTGATGATACTAATCCCTGTACCTCCGGTTAGGGACCCTGGTACGAACTGGCCTGGAGGAAGAGACACTGACTGTCTCATCACTTACATTTAGAATCACTACGCTTCAACAACAAAAAATAGAATCACTAAACAATGTACGTATGGCGGATCAAATTCTTGGTCACATGTCAAATTTGGGCGTTGCACTAACAAATTTTGAGTGATGGTATGGGTTTAAGTTTAACCCGAGCAACTTTTGGATCGCAGTGTACATTTTACGTATGGCAAATTTTTGGGTAATGGGACATATTTTGGGTGCAGATTTAGGTTCAATGGGTAAATCTCCGTCATTGTAACAGAGTCTTGGATATACATTGAAAAAGAACCGCAGAAACATTTAGTTCGGATTTAATTATAGATGATTTTTGAGATTTAAAAGAACGACGACTTTATTCTGATATACCGAGGTGAAATACTCAGGGGATGCATATTTTTTCGTATTCTTAATTTTGATTATAGTTTTTTTTCTGTTTGTTTGTTAAGGTTTTTCTTAAGCTAATTTCTATTGGCCCCTCCAGCATTTAAATCCCGGCTCCGCGATAGGGTGAAATACCCGACCATTCAGTTTCCGGTTGACATTGTCATGCAGCTTCAGCTCAACTGATACCCTTAAGAGCTCAACATAGCTTAACGTATCATCATACATCTGCACACACTAGTAAGAACAAGGTGACAATTTTTCTTTTGTGTTGTCTTTTTAAAAAATCAGATTCTATCTCCGTTTTTGAGGTTTGAGATGGGGTCGGACAGGTCAACCACCACAACCTAATACCAAATTCCATATAGAATATTGGCTACCATAATCAACAAACAACTCCCTTTCACTTTCATAGACTTCTCATATCCATTATCTCCAACCTCACATGCAAATTATTTTTCTAGCATACATTCACTACGCATCTCAGGAATATTTAATAAATGCAATATTCCCCAGCAACGCCAAAAAGATCCTCCACAATAGTCAATGACTTACTGTAGGTGTGCTAGTTCATGGAATTCATATTAAAACTCCATGAAAGGTTGAATAATTCAGTTATCAAGCAATTAAAAATAAGCTATGAACACATGGGATTGGGTATCTAGGACAGCATAACAACCCAAGTTACCCAACTACAGAACAGATTCCTCCCAATAATGTTTTGGTGATAAAGAAAAAATATCCCCTGAATTTCTAATGTTGCAACTACTTGCCACGCCAAGAATTCAAAGACTTATAGAAACGCAAGCCGTGACAAATTGTGATTAGCAACTCTCGAATCTCGATCATCACTAATACTGAACAGACGAAGCAGATAAAAGTGATACGGAAACAGCTTTGTAGTGGAAGAGACTAATTAAAGACCGATTATAATGGTGGCTGGAACTTTTGGGCTAAGTTTACATAGCCTATTAACAACAATTTTAGTCGCCATCTTTGTTGTTATTGCTGTTTATACGATAAGTGAAAGCAGACGGCCCTTCTTTGAAGGTGTCAGTACAATGTCCAGAACCGCAATGACGAGTTACAACGAGACGACAATGAAGGGTTACAGAGAGACAACAATGAAGCACAAAGAGACCGCCAGCCAGACAACAATGAAGCACAAAGAGACCGCCATGAAGGGTTACAACGAGACGACAGTGAAGGGTTATAGTGCGATGACCATGAAGGATTACAACGACACGACGAACAACGAGACGACCATGAACGGCTACAACGAGACGACGCCGAAGGGTAATAGCAGCGAATTGACACCACCGTCAATTTGTGACCTTTTTTCAGGTAAATGGGTTTACAATAATTCGATACATCCTGTGTACTCTTGGGAGCAGTGCTCATTCTTGATTGATGAGTTTGCCTGCGAGAAGTTTGGAAGAAAGGATTTAAGCTATCAGAATTGGAGATGGCAACCCAACCAGTGTGACTTACCAAGGTTATTAAACTTCTTTCTAACTTAAGTACCTGATGTTTTCCAATCTGAGATTTGTCAACTAACATTTGGTCTCTGGATTTCATTTTGAAAAGATATGCAAACCAAAACATGTCTAAGATTGATAATCTTATGTTGGTTCAATGTAAACTACGCTAGGTTCAATGCCAAAGCATTACTAGAGAGATTGAGAGGGAAAAGGATGGTCTATGTTGGAGATTCACTTAACAGAAATCAATGGGTTTCCATGGTTTGTCTGGTGGAATCTGTAATCCCATCAGCACTCAAGTCTGTGCACATCACCGGTTCTCTCAGAATCTTTACTGCCACTGTAAGTACTATGCTCTAAACTCTAGGGGACAAATGCATGGCTTTAAGTTCCGCCTAGATTGTACCCAAGGAATCATATACAGTATGTACTATGGTTTCAATTGGTATATAATTGACAACAATAATGTGTAGGAATATAATGCAACCATTGAATTTTACTGGGCACCATTGATGGTTGAATCAAATTCGGATAATCCAGTGTACCATCGAGTACCACATCGAATAGTCAGAGCTGGAGCTATTGAAAAACACGCGATTCATTGGACTGATGCTGATATACTTGTCTTTGATTCCTACCTTTGGTGGAGAGTACCAAAACTGGAAGTCTTGTAAGTTTCACAAACCAATTATTAGCTCAATGAACCATACTGAAAGCATTGGATTTCTTGAGCAATTTGCAACAACGCTGACTATTAAGAGTTGTATGATTGTTTGTCATGGTCCTTCACTTGAGCTAATGAAAATCATGTTTGTGAACAGATGGGGATCCTTTGAAAAACCTGATGAAGGAATCTACAAAGATTTAGGAATGGTGGGCAATTTTGAAGTGGCTCTAAAAACATGGTCCGACTGGCTTGAAAACCGTATCAACCGTACAAAGACACAATTGTTTTTCAACAGCATGTCACCAACACATGATTGGTATCATCTCTATCTATCTATCTACAGTGTCCTCTATTCAGCTCTTAACTGTAAACACGTTTTCCAATCTCTCAATCATCAAAATGTTGCAGGGCAGCTGAATGGGGAATGAGAAAGGAAGGAAATTGTTACAGCGAAACAGAACCGATATTACAAGAACATTACTGGGGTCAAGGGACAAATCCAGACATTATGAAGGCCGTGGAGAGTGCAGTCAATAAATTGAAAGTTAAAGGTGTTGATGTGAAAATAATGAATATTACACAACTATCAGCATACAGAAAAGAAGCCCATCCTTCTATGTATAAAAGAATATGGGATACTTTAACTCCAGAACAAATATCAAACCCTGCTAGTTATTCTGATTGTATGCACTGGTGCCTTCCTGGAGTCCCTGATGCGTGGAATGAACTCCTTTATGCTTACATACTGCCCGAATACTTTTATATCTAATAAGAAGAAAAGAACAAATCGGCAAGTTGTAAAACCTACACCTGAGAATATTTTGACCACAAATATGTTTTTTTAGGACCCCTAGTGGGTCGGAGAGATATATGCAATGTCTACAAAGATTGTAAAAGAAGTTCATTCCATACATCGGGAACGCCGGGCAAGCACCAGTGAATACAATCAGAGTAGGTGGAAGGGTTCGATAACTGCTCGGGACTCAGAGCTTCCCAGAACTTCGAAGACTGAAGGGTGTCCATCCTTGCGATAATCAGAGAGCTGAGTGATGTTGAGAACAGAAACTTTTGAACCCAGCCTGGATAGTATTGTGTCCACCATCCGCATTGTGGGTAAATCTGAACCACTTCCCCAGTAAGCTTCCATGTTTATGGGTGTCTTCTGCTGGTAACAATTGCCTTCTGTCCCTGGTTCTCACTCTCGGCTCCTGCATTCAGAATCAAGAATGATTACCGTCTTTTCTTTATTGAAATTCTCAAAAGTAGAATGCAAGTGTGCTAAGCTGTGCATATCTATTAGCCATTACAATTTGTATATGTATACATGTAAAGCTAGAAGATGAGAATATATGAACATGAATCACAGTAGGAAGAGAAATTACTGCTTCCAAAAATATACAAAACAATCTGGTGCAAGTTAGGCCATGCAAAAGGGTGAGAGTAGAGTAACGTACATGTGGACGAGGGAGTACGAAAAATAGAAACTTTCACTACATTCTGAAATGTAGTATTAACCCCACGAGTTTTCTTAATTGTATATCAGATGATTTACTTGAGGATTTTTAACAAAGCTATAACTGCTCCTGTCCACCAACAACTGAACATGCTCTATCAATACGCCATCTTTATGCCAGCATATGGACTGATCGGAAACGCGGACCTATGATTTTGACCTATTAATTAGAATTACTTTCATAGTTACCCTCAACCTTGTTTTTATGTAGATCCAAAGCACCTGTGTTTTGGCTGTTTAACTGTAAATAAGAATTCTAAGTGTTGGTCCACTGCTAGTGTTAAACGAAATATAAGAATATAGGCATTTCCTTGTTGGAATGGTATATGTGGAAGCATTTTCTACCCAATGACCGAACAATACCTCATGCTAACATTCAACTCCCAGCACTACCATAAGTAGATTCAATTTTATTCCTAAGCATAATGAAAACAATATCGATGAGGATTTACCACATATGGGTAGGGGACATAGTGACGAAGAAGACCCGCTTCATGATGGGATCCACCTTTGTAGCCACCCAATATGCCCATGCCTCCATTGCCAGCTGCATTGCTCCCATTCCATCTAATTCCTCACAAACCCCATTTTCTTCGGTACTCCATCTATGACAAAGAGCGTTCAGGAGTTTTCACAAAAACTGAAAAGTTGCCGAAACCAAGTTAGCTTAGAGACTTTACTCACTACATCTTAACGGGACCTTGTCTCCACCACAAGTATGTAGTGAAGACCAGTATATCAGCCTTATCCCATTCAGCTGCATGTTTGAGAATGGTATCTGGACGAATTATCCTATTGTATGATCTGTGGTTCACAGGATCATCTGAATTGGACTCGACGAGGAGAGGTGCCCAGTGGAACTCAACTGTTGCATTGTATTCCTAAAGATACAACATACATATGCATATTCCTAAGTTGTTAGCTAATCTTCTTATGCAAAAACACCAGTCAGATTTACCGACCAACTTAAGACTCTTAATATGTTCCACTGAACATAATGCAGGTTAAGAAAAGCATCAAAATTTTAGAAACAAGGTTTTCACTTACCACTGCCCTGAATATGGTGAGTAGGGCTTGAGGTGTTATAGTTCTCTTATCCTTGGGTATCACTGATTCTAACAAGCACAGCATTGATATTCATTGTCCTCTATTCAGTGAATCTCCAACAAACATCAACCTCTTATTTCTCAATTTCTCCCATATATCAGTTGCATTCAACCTTCAAAACACAAAATCGAAAAGACATTAAAATTTAGACATAGCCCGGACATCAACCTACACTTATCTAAATTCAGAGAAACCACCCAAAAATAAGGCAAGTCTGAGAATTATGGCAATTTCATGACTTAGTCTAAGCACCCAAATACTATTGAATATAAGAACTAGTCTAACTTACTTTTTTAAATTGCAGTTATGAGGTTGCCATCTCCAATTCTGGTACATCAAATCTGATCTATCATGTCTTTGGCAAGCCAACTGATCAGACATATAAGGGCACTTGGATTCATTGTTGAGTGGGTATGAAGTATTATCAAAAACCCATTACCCAGAAAACAAATCACAGCTATCCGAACTACTTCCTCCTTCAGTCTCAGCAAAGGGATTTACTATACCAATAACTTTCCTAGTTTTTATTCCCCCACTAAAACTTCTAGTAGATGTACATGTTGTGAATCTATCCAAATTAGCTGAAATCCTAAAGAAAAAAAAATCATTAGATCAGAAACCAAGAAATTCATGATGAAATTTACTAAATTGAAAGGATTAACTAACTAGGAACTGGCTTTGGGTTACTGTGGGTGGAGATATTTGGAGGGTTTAATGATTCTTGGTCAGCTTGTGATGATGATGATGATGATGATATTTGAGTAATGGGAACTTCTTCCTCTTCTTCTACTACTACTGCTTGTCTTTCTTCTTCTTCAGTTGAAGATGTTTTTTGTACTCTAGTTTAGTTTCATAGGAAAAGTGAACTAGGGTTCTCTTTAAGAAGTTTCTAGTTACCTAGAAACAAAGAGAACTATTCGTATATATATATATATGAAATTATTTAGTGTTCTTACACTCCAGTTACACGTAAAGATAAAAGAGAAAGGTACACTCTAATTACACTTCTAATACTCCCCCTCAAACAGATGCAGCGGCGCAATAATACATCAGTTTGTTTCTTAAGATAGATAGACGGGATGCAGTCAGATCCTTTGTTAGAATATCAGCAAGTTGGTCTTCAGTTGCGAGGAATTCAACAGTAATGTCACCTGACGCCAAGAGTTCACGGACCGAGTGATAGTCCACTTCGATGTGTTTTGTACGGGCATGAAAGCTTGCATTTGATACAAGATATTTGGCTCCAAGATTGTCACAATAGATGGTTGATGGCTTTTGCGGTGTGATTTTTAATTCTTGAAGAAGATGAGTCAGCCACTGTATTTCGGAAGAGAGAAGACCGGCTGCTTTGTATTCAGCTTCAGTTGAAGATTTAGCCACAGTTGGTTGCTTTTTGAACGACCAGCTGATAAGAGAACTTTCCAGAAAAACGCAGTAACCAGATGTCGATCGTCTGGTGTCGGGGCATCCAGCCCAGTCGGAGTCCGAGTATCCACAGATGATAGTCATGTCCCCGGTTCAATGATTATTCCAGAACCCAGAGAACCCTTCAAATAACAGAGGACCCTTTTTGCAAACTGTAAATGCAAATCCGAAGGAGCCTGCATGAACTGCGAAACATAGTTAACAGCAAAGGTAATGTCAGGTCTTGTTAGAGTTAGATATTGTAGAGCTCCGACCAAACTACGGAAGAGAAGCGGATCTGGCAGTGGGTTTCCTGCAATCATTGAAAAACGTTTGTCAGTTGTTGTTGGAGTCAGACAAGATTTGCAGTCAAGCATGGATGAACGAGAGAGAAGATCAACCGTATATTTCTGCTGTGTAAGTAGAAGAGAGCCAGGCAGAGATATGAAGTCAGCCTCCATTCCAAGAAAATAATGGAGTTTTCCCAAATCTTTCATTGCAAAAACCGTATGCAATTCAGATAATAAACTATTGATGTAATCTTCTGAGTTCCCTGCAAGAATAATGTCGTCCACATACAGCAAAATAACAGTGACAGAAGAAGATGTTATATGAATGAACAGGGAATTATCTGTTGCTGCTTTAACAAACCCAGGATATAGAAGGAAACCACTGAATTTATCATACCAGGCACGTGGAGCCTGTTTGAGGCCATAAAGTGAACGCTTGAGTAAACAAACAGCAGTTGGATGGTCAGGATCAACATACCCTTGTGGTTGCTCCATATATATTGTTTCGTGCAGATCTCCATGAAGAAATGCGTTCGAAACATCTAACTGTTTGATGGTCTATTTGTTGGTTAGAGCAATAGCGAGAACTGTCTGAGTTGTTGTTGGCTTCACAACAGGGCTGAAGATATCATTGTAGTCAATACCATCTTGTTGCAGGTACCCTTTTGCCACTAGACGAGCCTTATACTTATCAACACTGCCATCAGCCTTGTATTTTTCAGTCTGTACACCCGCTTACAACCTATAACATTCATATGAGGCTCATATGGAACTTTAACCCAGGTTTTATTTTGCTGAAGTGCTGAATACTCATCATCCATAGCGAAAACCCATTTTTCATCCTTTTATTGCTGATTTGTATGATTTTAGTTCAGTGGGAGCGACTGTGTATATAGTGGTGTTCATGGCATGTGGAATGGTGTAGTGAGTAACAAAATCAGGTAGGTATCTTGGTCGGGTAATGCCATGCTTGGATCTGGTGAGCATTGGATGTGGTGGAGCTGGTTCATCTAATGGTGGGATAGGGACAGGAGGGTCACTAGAGACGGTGGTTATGTCTTGGGTTGGTTGAAGTTGATTAGGTTGTGGAATTATCAGTTCAACAGTTGTGGTAGGAGACATATTTTTAGCGCAGCTGCAGAATGGCAAAATGGTTTCATCAAAGACTACATGTCGTGATATATATGTCTTTTGGTTGATGTTATCAAAACAACGATAACCTTTATGATGCTGACTATATCCTATAAAGGTGCATTGGGTGGATTTATGACTCAGTTTATCCTTACGGTATGCTCCTAGATATGGGTAACAAGCACAACCGAAAATCTTTAGGAAAGAGTAATCAGGACACCTAGCAAATAACTTTTCAAAAGGAGAGATGAAGTCAAGGAACTTAGCTGGGGTCCTGTTGATGAGGTAAGTTGCTACTAGAAAAGAATCAAACCAGAATATTTTCGGCAGACAAGCATTTGCAAAGAGCGTTAGACCAACCTCTGTGATGTGTCGATGTTTTCTTTCTGCAACCCCTTTCTGTTGTAGAGTGTTCGGACAGGATGCAATGAATGTTATGCCGGAATCATTAAGAAATCTTCTGAACTTACCCTTCTCCAACTCTAGAGCACCATCTGACTGAAAAATTTTGATCTTTGAAGATAGTAAGTTTTCATTCATGGTTTTGAAGTGCTGAAAGCAAGTTACACTTTCTGTTCTATCCTTCATCGGATAAATCCAATGAAAACGGCTGAAGTCATCAATGAACAGAATGTAATATTTATAACCAAGATTAGAGCCGGTCCCCAGACATCACAGTGAATGAGATGAAGAGGAGAGGTAGAGGTAATATTAGACAGTTGAAAAGGTAGCCTTCTACTCTTGCCAAGTTGACATGAAGAACACAGATGTATAGATTTTGAGGAGGTTAGAGATATATTTTGGTTGTGGGCTAGCTTATGAACGATAGTCTCAGATGGGTGACCCAAACGGTGGTGCCAAATATTTAAGAGGGCAGCAACAGTGGTAAAAACAGTGGGTTGATTCTGTGGTGAGACTGAAATATGGTAAAGATTATTTGTTTTCAGACCCTCAGCTAATATTTGTCTTGTCTGTAGATCTTGAATCACATAACCCCAAGGAGAAAAAGAAATCGTGCAGTTGTGTTCTTCAGTAAACTGACCAACCAATATGAGATTTTTCTGAATATCTGGAACATAGCATACATTTGACAATGGAAAGGAAGTTGTTGAAGTGTTCAATACAGAATCTCCGATTAGAGTAATCGGTAAGAACTTTCCATCACCCACCATCACTTTAGATGACCCCTTATACTCAGAAGTATTTATTAGAATAGAGGGGTCATTTGTGATGTGATGAGATGCACCTGAATCTGGTAGCCATTGAATGGCAGCAGGGAAACAGGGCATCTCAGTGAATGATGCAGCATTAACTTGGACACAGATATTGGCTTGTGGATGAAAATGAGTAGAGGGTTTATCCGAGGATTGACCATAGCGAGATTTTATGTACCTAAAACCACATTAAATGGCCGAATGACCAAGTTGCTTACAGATCTGACAGTGCATAGATGCATAATCAACAAAACTTGTTTGTTGCTTATTGCGAAAGCCAGATCTATAAGGTGGGTATGGTATTTTAGCAAAAAAGGCAGAAGGGTTCGATTGATCAAGGGAAACAGTGGTTTCTATCTGTTGGCTTTTTAGCCATTGCTCATGATTTATTAGACGAGATTTCAGGTCACCAATGGAGAGATCTATGTCTCTGGACTGAACTGCTACTATAAAATCATTATAGGCAGATCCCAATCCATTGAGAATATGCATGTTTAAATCACCGCGTGAGACCGATTCATTGATGGCGGCTAAGGAATCTGTGATAGATTTGACTTCTTGGAGAAAAACATAGATAGATTTAGACCCTCTTTTCATGTTGAAAAGAGTGTTTCTAAGCATATATTTCCTAGCTGAGAACTGATTTTGAAAATTTTTAGAAAGATATTCCCAAACAGCAGAGGTTGTTGCACATCCTAAGACATCAGTAGAAATGGTGCTGGTGAAGGTTGCATTTAAGCAACTATTCATAAATCGATCCTACTTCAACAATTTCAGGTATGTGGGATTCGATGTAACTACACCATCAATAGTGATTGTTGGAGGAGGAGCAGTGAAGGACCCATCCAGGTAACCAAACAAGTCCGTGCTGATGAGAATAGAACAAATTTGTGATTTCCACACAAGAAAATTTGTTTCATCAAGTTTAATCGAGATGAAATGTGCAATATTTGTAAATGGTAGAGTTGTGGTGAGTTCGTAATGGGGTTGGGGATCCCTTGATGAATCCATTTAAAAAAAATGAAGTTTAAACAAAATAAGAACAAACAGAGATGAAGTAGGGATAAGAGTAGAAAAAAAACAACGAAAAACAAAGCACAAAGATCAAACAAGAACAGGAAGAAAAGATGAAGAAACAAATAAAACTGATGAAGCAGCGAAGAAGAACAGAAGACAGAAAGGAAAAAGAAATAGAGGAAAAGGGAGAGACTCAAAAAATCTTCTGCGGCTGAGAAATGAAAAATAAAAAGAGGGGAAGAAAATCTAATAGAATTATAAAACCCTAGTGGTGGTGGCGGCTGATACCATAAAGGAAAAATAAACTAGGGTTCTTTTTAATAAGTTTCTAGTTACCTAGAAACAAAGAAAACTATTCATATATATATATGAAATTATTTAGTGTTCTTACACTCCAGTTACACATAAAGATAAAAGAGGAAGTTACACTCTAGTTACACTTCTAATAAGTATGAATCTTTTGTTCATTGTAAATGATTGAAATTACTATGCAAACAGAGAAGATAAATGCAATTAGTGGAAATTTTGTGGGTTTTCTTTTCCATCTCTGCATCATAAAGAGAGAACAGAAAGAAGAGAGGGAAGTTGGGGTTGGTCACAGATTTGGGTTTGAGACAGTGATGTTGAATGGAATTTGAAGTGAAAGGTCTCTTTCTTGCTTAGCTTACTTAATTAAAGAACTTAAAAAGGAGGTTTTAATTAATTAAATATGTCGAGTCATTTTAGTTTGATGGTAATGGATTGGTTGGAACTTTGAATAGAAAGCTACTATATTTTGTTGTGCTGTAAATGTATTATTCAACAACTGACTTTTGTAATAAATGATCCCATCACAATTTTGTTGATCAATTCAATCCTATGTGTGAAGATTCAGAACTTACTAACATAAACTAATGTGACCCGGTTTATCATCATAACTGAGTCTTGTTTTTGTTGATTTTTTCTTTTTTCTTGGAAGCATATTTTGCTTGTGAATGTTTGTTAATTGGTAGGGATGAATCATGAAATTTGACGGAAAAGTCTGGCCATTTGCTGTGAAACTTGGGTCAATCACTCAAATATATGGTTTTCACCGTCAATTTCAAGCCAACCCTTAAAAGAGTTTCCCAACGTTGTTAATAGGAGTGCCAATTTTCTTGGGAGCCTATCAATCTCATACAAGACAGAACATATTACGGTTTGTTTGTTTTTTAACATGATTTATTTATGCTTCAAAGAAAAAAAAAAAACATGATTTATTTATTTTTGCAATTTCTAATATCAAATACTGTAAAACACCTTAGGGAAAAGCCGACTAAAACTTAGACAGTAGTTAGATGATATCACTTTTTTTTTACTTTTTTTTTGCTAAGATGGATTGTATATAAAGCATAATATTTTGGTAAAAGGCCTATGTTATAAACTTTATAATGATATTAGGCAGCTTCATAGAGATAAAGTGAGGTTTAAATAACCCGAATGATTGGAGGAACTAGAAGGAGGAAAATTGATGTAAGATTGTGCCCGTAAGAATGACTGAATTTCATCTAAGTTGATGCCTTCAACTCCAGTACAAGTGTTTTCCTGATTGAGAGAGTTTAATTTTGACGAGCTTGACATTTCATGGCAACCACCTATGACATGAGTAGGACTACTTCCACAGTTAAGAGGAAATCTTCTTGCTCCATCATTCACTCGACTAGTAGTGTTTCCGCTACCAAGGTTTTCGCCTTCGAAGCTTGTGATAGTGTTCACCACCGCCGTATTATAGTTTTCAGCTGGAATTGAAGCGTTTTTCAAGATGAGTTGATTCAATCTCTACATTGGTATTTGAAGAATCTCCCATATCCATTGGTAATACCTTTTTATAAATAGTTCCATCATCTTCAACATACCATCCTGCCTCTCTACAAAGTGCTTTGAGCACATCATTATTATCCGCGTGCTTGGGGAGTTCATAGTTCCCAATACTCCGAAGACCTGCAAATATTTTTTTAGCCACCAGCCTTCGGTTTCTTTCTCGTTGTTTATTTCTCTCACGCTCAATGCGAGTAGGATCACCATAACTAGTAACTAAAGAACCATCTTTTTTCTTTCTCATCACCAACCATGGCCCCTTAGTTGTCTTGATACACCCTCTTACACCACTCTTTAAATCTTCTTTCATTACCATGATTACTACTTCAGTTTTACCTCCTCCTTAAGTTTGAGAATTTTTTCCAATTTATAAACTTTACAAGTAGGAAGTGAAAATCCTTGAACCCATTTATATATGACAAACCGTTGTGTTTTGAGAAAGGGTAATGTTGTCAATGTACCAAGGAATATTAAGGAAAAGAATCAAAAGCTTCACTCTCACATGTGTGAAGCTCTTCCAACACTTGAGGTAATTTTAATTTGAAAGAATCAGAATAATGTATGAAACTCATGAGCCTGAACTCTAAAGAAGCTAGAAAAATTCACATTACACTTCTTTTTACTTCAGATTAACTAAGAAGAGTAATCCAGGAGGTTCAGCAAAAATAAATCCCCTTACAACTTTTTACTCTAAATGAGAAAAATAGTGCAAAAGCGAATTTAAACCTAAAATTGTCAGTAGTATAAATCTTATTGCTGAAAACGATTGTAAAGTGTTAACTAAACAGACACTGCTGCAGCTGTTAAAAGGCCATGGCGCCTAAGAAGTGCCTCAGGAGATGGTTCACGCCCTCGGAACTGAACAAAAACTTCAAGTGGCGGTTTTCCACCTCCTAGAGCAAGAACTGTGTCACGGAACTTGTGACCAATCTCTTTGACAGCCTCTTCATTGTCCAACCCAACATCCTCAAATGCTGAGAAATCATCTGCTGATAACACCTCCTCCCATATGTAACAGTAGTATCCTACTGCATAATCTTCGTATCCACGTGCGAAGATATGATTGAAAGAACAAAGGAACCTGTCCTCTGGCAATGATGCGATAACTTGAGTTTTTTCGCTCACTCTTCGCCAAACATCAAAGATGGATTCTGAACCACCAGGAATGTAGTTCACGTGCAGCTCCAAATCAGTACTTGCGTATAGTATCTGGCGAAGGTCTAGTGAGCCTGCACGGTATGTCCTTGCAGCAATGAGTTTCAAATTAATTTCTTCTGGGAGCGCCTCTCCAGTCTCATAGTGTTTCGCAAGGCAGAAAAAAGCGTTCCTCCGGTAACACCAGTTCTCCATGAACTGAGAAGGCAATTCAGTAGCATCCTATTCTATACCCCGCATACCAGAAACCAGACTTTCGTCTTCCTTAGTGAGCATATGTTGGAATGCATGGCCAAACTCATGAAAAACAATCTCAACCTCACGGAATGTCATAAGGCTTGGCATATCTCCTACTGGTGGTGGTTGATTGCACACCACATAAGCAACTGGCAATCTAGCAGAGGCACCATCACGTGCAAAAGCACAACTTCGTGCAACAGCATCACCCATCCAGCCTCCCCGTTTTTCAGATGGACAAAAATACGGATCGAAATAAAAATACGCAACAGGATTACCTAAGGAATCTTTGACCCGGTAAAGTCTAACATCATCGTTCCAGACTGGATCTAGCCCATCTGCTGCCTCAATATCAATATCAAACAGCATCTTTGCAAGACCGAAGAGGCCATCCATAACCTTTGGCAATGAAAAGTACGGGCGCAACTCTTCTTCATTTATGTCATACTTCGACTCACGCAGTCTCTCACTCCAAAAGCTAATATCCCAGTCACCCAAATCATTGGCTTCCACATCACCCTGCTCTAGTGAGAATTTTTTAAGGTCTTCCATATCTTGTACTGCAGCATCCCATGCAGCAGTCCTGATCTTTTCTAGGAGTTGCTTTGCGCTGTCAACAGTAGCCATTTTCATTGCCATGCTAACCTCCGCATAGTTGTCGTAAACAAGAAGCTTAGCCTTCTCCAACCTAAGCTTCAGAATTTGGTCAATAATCGGGGGCATCAGAGGCGCGGGTTACACGAGCTCGATGGACTTTTTCACGCAAAGAACGATTCTGTGAGTGGGTCGAAACAGATTTAATGCACGGAGGATCTAATGTTATCATCTGATAGACACATCTTTGTATCAGATTTGTCCTCATTAATCTATTTTGTTAATGCTCATTTGGTACTTATTACGTTATTTTATGTGTTTGTAGGTATTTTCGAGAAATAAACATTTGTGGGAAAATTGGCTTGAAAAAGTTGATAAAGGCACCCGGAGGAAATTACTAAAGGCACACAGGCTAGTTGATAAAGGCACCCCGCTTCTGGATACGGGCACCTCTCCTCTTTTGAATTTAATGAGAAAAATGAGGGAATATTTCTCTTCGCGTGAGAATTTTCTGAATGATTTGGAACCGAGTTTTGCGGGATTAAAACGTGTTTTTATTATCTCAAAGTGAAGAAACAATCTACACCGGTTTAAAAACGTTTTCGGAAATGTTTGCTGCCGTAAAAAATTGCCGAAATATTCTTGTATTAATTGGAAAAGGGATTTAGTCCCTGAGTTGGATTGGTACGAGTTTTAGTTAGTTTCGGAGAGAATATCTAATCTTTATCGATTAGTCCCTGAGTTGGATTGGTACGAGTTTTAGTTAATTTCGGAGAGAATATCTAATCTTTATCGATTAAGGAAATCTTGTTAGGGTTTTAAAAACCTATATAAAAGAAGAGATCGAAGAAAAGAGGGGGAACGTCGGCCGGAAACAATTCATATAAGAAATATCTTCGAGATTTGGGGTTTGTTGGGTAGAAAAGGGGTTGTTTAAGTCAATTAAAGGGAGACAAGAGATTGAGGGAGGTTGGGTCAAGCTCAGGAGGCCAACAGAACAAAGAAAAATCACTCCAGGAAAAAGTTCTCTGCTGCTGCTGAAGATAAGGCGACGGTTTTTTCAACCACTCTTTAACGGTTTCTTCGTCCAATTTGCAACGTTTATCTTGAACCTGAGTTGTAACAGTTAATCTGTAACGCCTATACAACATTGCAGATTCCCTGTTTTATTAATTTTAGCTTCTTTTCATCTTTTTAACACTTTTTGAGCCATGTACCAATCTTTTGAGAGTGTTTTGAGCCTGGTGAGTTAAACCCAACCACTGAGACAATGCGACACGGTAATATCTTTCCTTAACTCATTTCCTTCGATTGGTAACAGTTTCTCCTTATTCATGTATTTAATCATTCATCTTTAGAACATTGAGGAAAATGTTAGATTTAAGTTTGGGGGTAAGAGATAAACTAATAAGTTGAAATATGAAACTCCAAAATCTAGAAACTTCTGAACAATTCAGGATGACACTAACCATTCTAGGTAGATGGAAACTTAGCTCTTTTTCTATAGGAATTGGTGTGCCCAGCTAAATGGTCTATTCATAAAAGGATGCCTAGCTCAGGTGTTAGAAATAACATGATAGTCGTCACCATATCTCGAAGTCTATCTTGACCATATCACCTTTTGTTTTTATTTTTACAATTTTTTTGTGTTTTCTAAGTGATTTGGTGGGGCACTAATATCGAATTGTTATCACCGCCAGGATGGAGTAGAGTATTTGAGATTATTTAGACTATTATTTTTAATCCGAAAAAAAATCGAATATTGACACTTTGATAGCAATATGTGTGTGTTCTCCCTGTCTTCGTTGCCTAAGCAAGCGTGGAGCGTAGGATCCATGAGACCTATCATGTAAGATGCTGATAAGGAGCATGCACTTAGATTTATTTGATCCAATCATGTTGTCAGTACATTTAATAATATAAAGATAATTGTTTTATTTTTAATAAATCGATCGTTGGGACTCTTGTATATACCAGTTGAGTCGATATTAGTATAAGACCAGTGGGAGCGTATTTCAGTCCATTAGGATTCTTCCTGGCACTCACCTTCAGACATATATGGGAAACACCGTTCATCTTAGTCAACATGCGCAAACTTCATTTTGTTTATATTCATCTTCTAAATCTTTTCATGTCATTGAACTTTGGCAATGAAAAGTACAGGCGCAACTCTTCTTCATTTATGTCGTACTTCGACTCACGCAATCTCTCACTCCAAAAGTTAATATCCCAGTCACTCAAATTATTGGCTTCCACAGCACCCTGCTCTAATGAGAATTTTTTAAGGTCTTTCATATCTTGTACTACAGCATCCCATGCAGCAGTCTTGATCTTTTCTAGGAGTTGTTTTCCGTTGTCCATTTTCATTGCCATGCTAACCTCCGCATAGTTGTCATAACCAAGAAGCTTATCCTTATCCAACCTAAGCTTCAGAATTTGGTCAATAATCGGGGAGCATCGAAGGCGCGGGTTACACGATCTCGATGGACTTCTTCACGCAAAGAGTGATTCCGTGAGTGGGTCGAAACAGATTTAATGCACGGGAGATCTAATGTTATCATCTGATAGACATATTTTTATGTTTTATTTTTCCTCATTTATCTATTTTGTTAATGCTCATTTGGTACTTATTACGTTATTTTATGTGTTTGTAGGTATTTTCGAGAAATAAACATTTGTGGAAAAATTGACTCGAAAAAGTTGATAAAGGCACCCAGAGGAAATTGCAAAAGGCATCCAGGCTGGTTGATAAAGGCACCCCGCTTCTGTATGGGCACATCTCCTCTTTTGAATTTAAATGAAAAAAGGAGGGATTATTTCTCTTCGCATGAGAGAATTGTCTGAATGATTTGGAACCGAGTTTTGCGGGATTAAAACATGATTTTAGTATCTCAAAGTGAAGAAACAATCAACACAGGTTTAAAACACGTTTTCGGAAGTGTTTGTTGCCGTAAAAAATGGATAAAACATTCTTGTATAACCGGAAAAGGGATTTTAGTCCCTGAGTTGGATTGGTACGAGTTTTAGTTAGTTTCGGAGAGAATATCTAATCCTTATCGATTAAGGAAATCTTGTTAGGGTTTTACAAACCTATATAAAGGAAGAGATCGAAGAAAAGAGGGAGGGAGGTCGGTCGGAAACAATTCTGATAAGAAATATCTTCGAGATTTGGGGTTTGTTGGGTAGAAAAGGGGTTGTTTAATTCAATTAATGGGAGACAAAGGATTGAGGGAGGTTGGGTCGAGCTCAGGAGGCCAACATAACGAAGAAAAATCACTCCTGGAAAAAGTTCTCTGCTGCTACTGAAGAACACGAAGGACAGAAGATAAGGCGACGGTTTCTTCAACCACTCTTTCACAGTTTCTTCATTCACTTTGCAACGTTTATCTTCACTTTTGCAATGTTTATCTTGAACCTGAGATGTAACAATTAATTTGTAATGCCTATACTGCGTTGCAGATTCCTTGTTTTATTATTTTTAGTTTTTTTTTCATCTTTTTAATACTTTTTGAGCCATGTACAATCTTTTGAGAGTGTTTTGAGCCTGGTGAGTTAAACCCAACCACTGGGACAATGGAGGAAGCCATATTTCATGAATGGATTGTAACTATTTTTGATTCTTAATGACTTTTGTATTTATTTTTGATTGAAATTATGATTTTTCTTAATTAGTTGTGATTTTGTTTGATGGTGTATGCTGGGACTTAAGAGCTTTTGATGCGCCATGCTTGTGATTTATAGTTAATGTTTTAGAAATCTACTTTTACCAAATAAGCAGAGTCAATAAAAGAGCTATAACTGTTAAAGAATTATTGTATAAATCAATCAAAAGTGATTTTGGTGGAATCATGAGTTCCAGTTCTTCCCAATATTGTTAAAATTCAGAATTAAATCTAAAACAAATCTTCACAAGTCTCAACAAACGAACACATTTTTACCATTTTTCTGAAACGATCATCATCCACGGACCATCTTCAGTGGAAGCTTTCCCATGCCCCTTGGAGACTGCAGTTTGTTCAGCTAGAGCAAGTGCTGAAGCAGGCAATCCATCGATATCTTTTTTATCGGTAATTAACTTTTCAAAAAAATTGGTGGCATCCATAACGTTTTCCCCGAACTTCGTACCGAACTTCTCCAACTCCTGTTGCACTTTATTGAACTGTTCTCTTTTATCATCTTCAAGCGACACACCATTAAGAACAGCCTCTTTTATTTTCCATTGGACGATACGTTTACGAGAATCACTCAAAGTCTGCCATCCAGATGACTCCTGAATAGCCTTGAATGCATTATAAATGGGTTTGCTTTGTCCCAGTCTAAGCAGAAACTTTAACTTTCTCTGGCTGAACTTCTTCCACAGCAGAAAGGAGATCAGCAGAATCTTTAACATTTTCAAGAAGGTGAATAATCCCCCAAACTAGTTGTAGTCGATCCAAAAACTTCTCCAATGGATCAACTAATTTAGACCACGTTGGTTGTACTGATTTCTCTAATACAACCAAATCATTCTCAAGTTGTTTCAATAAAGTTTTAATTCCAGGCCGAACATGTTTGGGTTCAATAACATCGAGAGGAAAAACAAAATCTTGCAATAATGGATTTTTTTAAACTCCAAACTTTCTTCTTTCGAAATCATTACTGAAGCAATTTCAAAAGCCATCATAATATATGTTGAAAAGTACTTAAAGAAGAACAAAGGTATAGAGAGTAATACCTGAAATCAAAAGGAGTTCAACGGAGAAACTACTAGAAGAAGTAAATAGTGTGGTTGGCTGGATCTATTTATATAGATTCAGGCTAAACTTAATCCTAATAAAACTCTATACAAAAGATAAATTTTACAGTTATTAGACTCTTCCGGGAAGAAAAAGAACTCTTGCAATTTCGGATCCTATAACTCTTAGGAGACTAATAAATACCGAAATTTTGATCAGAGGACAACATTTAACGCTTACCGGATTCATCGTGCATCCATCTATATCACTTACTCATCACAATAATATATATATATATATATATATATATATGTTTATTAATAGCCGTGCTCATTCTTTTTTATATTATTTTGAAGAATGACAATGTACAACATCTACTAGAAGTAGATTACGCAGAAAACTGAAAGTTACAGAAAAGACTCCCAACCAAACATCATCGTGCTAATTATTTAAAGCCTAACCTGGAAGCAGCTGTCCATGCTGTGGTGAACGAGCTTCAAACCCCAAAACTATGGCTTGAAAGAAAGCTTCTCTGTAAAGGGTTGCTTGTTTGTTTCTTCCATAAACCACAAGTGGCTGCTGCTTGAACAAGCTACCACACTGTCTTACTCTGTACAGCCGTGCTCATATGCTTGAAACGTTCCTCGGCCTAGAATCATGATAGCCAACTATATATTTACACTTCCAGTTCTTAGATTAATTCTACAAAAAAAAGGAAATAATTAGTCTCTGCTCCTACTGGTGTTTTTAAGTTAAATCAATTTGCCCTTTCATTAGAGCACAATATAAGTTTTTACTCTTTTTGATCAACAAATCTAGATAATTTTTTAGAAACGAAAAAGAATAACAAGACCAGAATATGTAAAACCTGACTGTGTTAGAAAGATCCTCCAGCAAACACTAAAACAATCTATCTCCTTACAGTTTCTAACCACACTATAATAAAAACAATGTATTTCAAGAGGCTTACTTACCACTTTGTGCAAATAAGTGGTGACAAATCCTAGCTATTAGGATTAGGATCTCCAAGAATAAATAAAACCCTCTCCCTGAGCTTTTGAATAGTCTGCATGCAACAAAAACAAAGATACGGGTTTTCTCAAAAACTGTCCAGCTCATAGAGCACCAATAGTCTGCATGCAACAAAAACAAAGATACAGGTTTTCTCAAAAACTGTCCAGCTCATATTGGATACTGAAATGCATACCGAAGAAGAGATCTTTGCCCATCTGTAAGCAGAAGTGGCAGCTGTTTTGAGGTGAGAAGAAGCAGGAAGGTCATTAAAAAGGGAATATGCTGAATTATCTGTTGCCTCTGCCACCCATAGACTGTTCATTTGGTCCTTTGCTCGTTTCACCAGATTACAAAAGCCAACCTACAGAGATTGCACACAGAAATGGTTGTCACATGGAAAATGGCTTAGGAGGCACAAGCAGAAATACCAGTAGTTCCAACAACTGGTAATAGATCGAGCAAACTCTAAGACATAACAGATTGCAGTTAGCTTTATCTAGCAAACATGTTGTACTCACAGTTGATCCTTCAAGGGTGTAACTGATCGTTGCCAGTGAATCATTACCCATACTAGGTGAGCAGAAACTGATAGCAAGTAAACAATTGGAAGATCCTTCTGCAAGAAATTTTGATCCTGACATGGAATCATCTGATACAAACACCCACTGCTTCCTTTGATGGCCAGATGTGTAAGACTCTCCAACATACACAACTACGGCAGCAGTATCAAATTCACTGATTGCGGCCACAAAACACAAATAAGCATAATCCTTACCAATCACTGAGAGAGAGAGAGAGAGCCTTGCGCGCGCGCACACACACACACACACAGAGAGAGAGAGAGAGAGAGAGAGAGAGAGAGAGAGAGAGAGAAACTTTACCCATATTTGACAAGAAGATTGATTTGCGAGGGGAGAAAAATGATCTACAGAGAGTGGAAGTGTTAGTTGGACTCAGTTTTGTCGCTTACATTGAAACAACAGACACTTTCTCATGTTTTATTTGAATTCGAGTTTTCTTGTTTACGCTATGACAAACAACACTTACTCAAAACTTGCAGCTGCTGAGGGAGCTAATGGCTGCCATTTAATGGTAGAACCTCTTGCTTGAATGTACAGGGTATTTGAATCTAATTTCAGGGGTATAAGCCCTGAAACAATATATGCTTGTCCTTCCACCAGCTCAAGTTGCTGCAGAAGCAACAGCGAAAACATTAACAAATGCTCTTCAATAAGTCTAAGAAAGAATAATAGTTAATATATAAGAAAGATTTGACAAAAAAGGATGAAACTATTCAATTTTTATGACTGGTAGCTGCGCAAGGAATTAACAGGACCTGCTTCTCTGTTGGACTCCAGATTGTTATCAAGCCTTCTCTAGGACAGGGTTTCCCCTTCGAATCTTTACTAGTTAAACCAACCACCCTTACTCTCATAAATGGGGTGACTAGTCTCTCATTCAGTCCAGCATCTTCTAATGCTTTCTCAACAACCTTCTGCATACTTGACTGCCTGATTGCCTGAGGTTACCATTGCATATAGTCAATCAATCTCGTCAAAGTAAAATACAACTAAAGATTTAAAAACACACCTCTTGTTTTGCCTTATAAGTAGCAAAAGAATTTAATTGCTCATCGCTCATGTCTGCCATCAATACATCCGGCTCAGCAGCTCCCTCGAGGATCTTAAAGATTTGCGCCCCTTCTTCACTGTCACTGTCATTCTTGCCATGTGAATTAGAGACCTCCCTTTGCAACTCCGATGCAATACCTTCTGCTATTGTGGAACGCCTGCAATTATGAATCAACAAGTTTTATGTACTACAATTAGAAAAGGATATAGTGAGATACCCTATTGTCTATTGTCAGTCTTGAATTGACATACAAAATTAGGGAATTATACACCTGACAGTTATATAATACTTAGAAAACTATCACAAGTCAAAGTATAGGAAACAAACCTCTCATTGTACAGTTGACATGCTTTGTTCTCCAACCTTTCTGATCTCACAACAGAGCCTCCATCAGTTAACCTGAATGATCAAGTGTACAGAGTGATTTAAAAATCAGCTGTTGAACTGATCAACTCAACAGTGTAGAAGGATAAATTATCATTAACCTCTCCTTATGGAGAACAGGATAAACTCGTGTTACTCCGATGAGTGTCCTGAGCACCAGACCACCATCACCCTTGATACACCTAAAAGCCAAGGGAGGTCCAAGTTCCTTACCTGGAAAATAGATGAAGGAGCAACAAAATTACACAAGGGTGCTATGCAAATATAGGACAACCATACGGGCAATACATGGGAACAACAATACTAGCAGGAATGTGATCAGTGCTTACAGAACCCCAATCGAGCAGCCCAGTGTGCTCTGTATGTCCCGTTTATGTGTAAGAGTAAACTAACTGTTTTAGATGCCTGAAAAGTGAAAGCAATAGCAAATGAAAAAAATACGAAACTACAAGAGATAAGTTACATAACAACTTGAACAACTAAAAGCCACCACGAACCTCAAGAGGTGAAGTGGGTGCAACCCATCCACATAACGATGCTCTCCAGATCTTCAAACCACAATGCAATAATTTTCAGTAGCAGAGAAAATAAAAGTATATTCTCTTAAACAACAGATAT
Source organism: Papaver californicum (assembly GCA_023531435.1). Taxonomy (NCBI): domain Eukaryota; kingdom Viridiplantae; phylum Streptophyta; class Magnoliopsida; order Ranunculales; family Papaveraceae; genus Papaver; species Papaver californicum. The sequence goes on from JAJJMC010003936.1 coordinate 2,398,345, forward strand.
TCATCAAAACTGCAATATGTACATTACCCGAAGTTTTTGGCCCACAAACAGTTTTCCAGCAACAAGCAGATTTGTCAGCGCTACATCCAAAGTGGCATTTACTGAATACCTGGGTGGCAAAAGAAGTTAACAACTCTAAGAGGTAGTAGTTTACTGCATGGAAGGAAAAGAGTGATGCATATTTACCATCCATCAGTTAACTCTATCTTTGCAACAGTACTAGGCTTCTTGGCTTCTTCACCTGGAGCCATACCATGTTCTGCCTCAAGTTCTTGGTTTGGGTTAAAACGAATAGCAGAAATGCATAACACCACCACTGAAGCAGCTGATGCATCCCCTTCCAGAATTCTTTTTATTGCAGATCTATGAGCATGATTTACTTCTCTCTCATACCTATAAATTATTAATGAGATAGTCACCACCTGGTGGGTGGATTATAGAACCTCATTTAACAAAAATGACCTTACACCTTAGATAACTTAATTACCTGTACTTTAACTCGTCAAGCACATTCGGCACTGCCAAATATTCCATGGCACCTTTTTCTGGATAGCCTCTTCCATAACAAGCTAGTTTCCAAATTATCCACTTGTAGTGATTCACAACCCACCTAAACAAATAAACAGAGAGGGGTCAGAAGAAGATGAATGTGAAATATTGATAATAGTTGCATCATATCAAATTGACACATCTGCTCCAATAACAAACAGTGTTGCATTCACATATTGTGGAACAATTTCATATGAGAGACGGTCTCCACCATCTCCAACTAGCAGGATGACGCCTGAATGCACTCATTCCTGCCCAGTCCTCACCCAACAACCCTTACATAATGCTCTTGATTCTCTTTACAGCTTTGACAAGATTGAAGGAGTGAATAATATTGTGCATAAATCAAGCATCCAAGTGCATCAGCATTAGAGCTATTAGAACATGCAGAAACCCTCTGCAGTAGTAGACTACTAGTTCAACATGTTAAACCCTGAGGCCAAAATTAAAAAATAAACCTTCCTTCCTTCTCAAGGTTGTAAATCAATACCAATGTTTTGAAGAAACGTTGCAGACTAAGAGAAAAAGAGTAGTAAGAATTACTCTCTATTGAAACGAAACGACAAGGCGGGAAAATTTTAAAATTCGATTAGATTTTACTGAATTTGACTCGTTTTGTTATCGTTTGTTCGCGGTTTTGATCAACGGGCGAGTAGAGTAAAGAAAAAAGAGAAAATTTTCTCTTTATTCGTCAGTTTACAGCCGTAACGGGAGAACATATTTAAGTTTTACTCCAGATTTACTACAGTATCGGAGTAAATTCTCTCCGAATTCTAAGTATACTCGCACGGCCATGTGAGATAGCGTATGCCGAATACGTCCAGCTAGAGGAGCGTATTTATATCAGAAGTATCCCAAGAGAAACGTCTGGTAATGCGCTCAGCTAAATATACGCCTCATAATACGGTTAGCTGCAACAACGCCCCTTGAAGATACGAAACATCACAGTAGCGCTTCACTACAGGGTGTTCTGGCTCGACGCTTCACACTTTCGCGCTTGTATAGAATGTCGTCCAAAACATACAGTGTGATAGAAGAACTCCCACCCATATACCTTCTTCCTGCAAACCCGTATGGGATGTATACGGTTATTTAGGGAGCCGCCTGATTCATACGGTCTTCCTGGAAACCACAATAGAAGCATACGGTCTCTTAGGAAACCGCATTACATCCATACGGTCCCCTAACTGGCCGCCATTCATATATATTACGCACGGTCTCTAGGGAAACAGTGTAATTTCAACCTCCCATTACAAGCTTATTACTGTAACCTTTTTTTTTGATGTTTTGGGTGTCTAATGGTTGAAGCTAAATAAACGTGGAAGTGTAATTAAATAGTAATACATTGTTGATCTACTAAAATAAGAGTATACAGTGTAATTAAATAGTAATACATTGTTGATCTACTAAAATAAGATTATACTACCGCTATCTTTAGTAACTTCTATAGAACAACAAAAATCAATCAACTTATTCATATAATTGAAGAATCGGTTTCCTAGCTAGCCGTGCATCCATACGGTCACTTAGGTGCATTGCCAAGTTATATACGGTCACTTACAGCAATTTCCAAAACTATTACTGTACACGGTCAATTACCAAGCCGCCCCTCTGTTGCACGGTTCCTTAGTGAGCCGCTCCATGGAGAATCGGTCTCCTAACTGGCCGTTGTTCCATACGGTCACTTAGGTGCACTTCCAAGTTGTATACGGTCACGTAGAGCAACTGCCAAAACATTAAAACGGTCAACTGGGTGGTCTTTTCAGAGATAAGCGTCTTTCATCGACAGTATCTCGTGATACGGCCACCCAACTAGACGCAACAATTATTACGACCTTCTATGAAGCCGTCTCTCGTAATACGATCACCCTTGTAGACGCTCAATCATACGTATTGTTAACTAAGTGCATTATATTTGGCGCTCATTCGGATGAGCGTATAGTTCCGCGCTCTTCTAAGTGAACGACAATACAACATACGTTAGGATAGCTAACCGTCCGTGTTATATACGGCTCATTAAGAGAACGCCCTATATCTTACGGCTACCAAGAAGAGCGTGCGAGTAAAATTTACTCCCCTACCGCTGTGGTTTTTAAGCCAAAGACCAAACAAAATTTGATTTTTAGTCGATAAGGTAGTCGCACCGTTACAGTTGCGCTTACGATCGGATATATACGGAAGATGGATCGAGGCAATGTTTTTAACTCGTGATTCGATTTTCATTTTTAAAAATCGATTCCCACGTTAAATTGTAAATCGAATATTCACGATTGATTGTTAAAATTCTTTATTCCAATATATATACTATAAAACTATATGAAAAGTTTCTAAATACTCATATAACATTTATAATTTCTAAACTTTGATACGTTATAACATTATAAAATCCAAATGAGATCAATACCATCGTAAAAATTTATAATTTCTAAATTTTGGTACGTTATAACATTATAAAATTAAATGAGGTCAATATCATTATAGAAATTGGCGTTGTACAGTGGTAAGGAGCTTTATTTCCTGTATAATAGCACGATTCGGCTCGAATTTTGATTCGTACAAACCTAAAAACTATGGGTCTAGCAATTACTAGTTATTACTACTTTTATGTGCCTAGTTAATGATTGGTCCATCCATTGAAATTGGTTTAATCGGTGTTTTTTTTAATGATTTTGGACTAAAAACATTAATCCTAAATTCATTCACTTGCGGGACTTATTATGTATTTTTTATAAATGCCCAAAACACCCTTATGCATATAATCAGCATTTTATGTAAAGTCTTATCGAGCCTTTCATTCTTTTTTAGGGTTTTCAAATATCATCTTTTGGTTGTTCTTTGGTAGGTGAATGAATTTTGTTTTTTCTGATTTGATTTAGGTTATTTTAGGTGTGTGTTTCGTGTTTAATTTTGATTTAGGGTGTGGTTAATTTTAGACTTTTACTTGATATGTCGGTTAGTTTATACGTATCGATTTGATTTTTGGAGTTTTTTAGTTTTTGGGAAAAAAATGGTGATCTTTTGAGTTAGGTTGAACATTTTTGTGATTTGTATATGGATTAGTGATTATGATTCTAGTATTGTAGGTGATATTATTGTGAATTTTATTATGTTTTTGTATGATAAAAATGGTGGATTTGATGAAAAATGTAGCAAAACTTGGTGTCGAATTGATTGTAGAGATGATGAGCTCGGTATTGATTATGATATTTTTAGGGGATTAAAGGTTAAAGCAGATGATATTGATGCAACGTATTTGACGTTATGTTTTCTTTACCAATGTTATTGCCTTTATCTTGAACATAAGATTTTTCCATGTTCAAGTTGTAAGTATCTTGTTGCAGTAGAACCATATATGAGTAGTTGTTTTGTTGCATTAGTACTAGTAACTTATTTGCTTATCATAATGAAGAGTTTGAAGGAAGATGACAAATGATAAGTTTGATTTTTATTTGAGTGGATATTTTAATGTACTGTGAATGAGTTAAGTGGATATTTAAGTGTAATGTGAATGAGTTGGCTAGATTATTTGATATACTGTGAATATGGTACTTATTTGATTGAGTTTCAGTTTGGGGTTTTACCAATTCGGTTGGTTCAGCTCACTGGGTCAAACTCGTTTGATACTGTTGTGTTTTTTTTTCAGGTTATACTCAAGCTAGTAGTATGACTATTGTTGTTGAAGTTGAACAAAGAGGTAGAAGTAGTTGAAGGGTATACAATATTTACTCAAATTTGTGATGATATTATTGATGTATTCTTTAATGAGAAACTACAAATTAAAGAGTTGAGGAAGTTATTGATGTTTAGAGAGGAATGAAAAAAGTATAGTTAGGAATTATACGACCAATGTAAAGCATGAGCGGATGTCGATAATAATAACGGTATGAAACATAAATTGCCTTTGTTAGGGAGAAAAGTGAAAAAGGTATTATCAATTATGATATTGTTGTGTATGTTTGCATTATTTTTTGATTTTATTTGGTATTTTGAATATTTGGATTATTATGGTTTTTGTTTGTAGATTGACGATGAGATAAAAAGACATAATGAACTACTGAAAGAGATAGAGCAAAGCCTAACATATATCAATGTAGTTGCGGCGAAGCGGCATAAGGACTTCAATAAGGATTTTTTCCATCATCTTAATATACTATCGGAGACTTATGATAGCTAGGATGACCATGATGGTAATCAAAACTTTAACGTTTTGCATTTTTTGAAAGTTTTCATTGTATATCTCCGTTGTGACGTATATATTTCCATTGCGTATCTCCATTTTGATGTATATGTTTCAGTGAACCGTCAAATCCCGTCACATCTCCATTATTGGAAGGTTACATGTTAATCTGATTATTAAAGGTTAAATTGTAAGAGTCCATTAGAATCAAATATTTCCTTATTTTCCCTAATTGCTTCAAACAACGACGCATTAAATCCAACGGTGCCTGATGTTCCCATGGCATAATTAGCAACAATCATGATTTTTCGTTCTGAAACTTCAACTGCATACAACATACAGAAAACCAAAGTGAAAAGATTACGAATAAAATAGAAATATAGATAAAAGTGGTTAATGACTTGGATGATGTTGAATGAGTTGTTTTAAGATATATAATGAGCTAATAATGTCAAGCAAAATCCATCAATAGACCAGAACACTAAATCCTACAACCTTTAAAGACAATGTAAAGACAATAACCTAATCACTTCAATTCGAATCAATAATAAATATTCCAGGTAATTAAGTTTGTTTCACTTAGTTATTTTCTAAAAACATGTTATGCAAAAAGGCAAATGTAATTTTTTTACAGCTCTAACACCTTCTCGGTGAAGAGTTGTAAGCCCTTTTTGAGTAAAAAATAATTGGAACTTGCCTCCATTTGCACTTGTTACTATAGTGCCAACTAAAGGGTCAACATCGACATTGTAAACTAGTCGAGAATCAGCAGCCACAAGAACCTTGTTCTCTGTTTTCAAACAAGTCCAATCAATATGGTATCATCAATGTAAAAAAGGCAAAGGTACATTCCCTGCATTCAAGATTAATCGACAATAAATATTAAAACGTTACTTCTTTTTCTTTTCTTTTTTGACATGGAAACTAATAAACAATATATTAAAACATATTGAGCTAAGAAATGATAGATTTCTTACTGCATTTTCTTTATGAGCCTTCATCTCATACCCAAACTATTTTTCAGTGACGAAACCTTTGAAAGAAAGGAGACCGAGACAATGAGGATACTTGAGAGATATATTAATTTATGTACATCTTCTTGGGTGAACTCTGTTCATATGATGAAAATAAAAATATTGTTAAATGAAAGGGCAAGAAAAAATTAACACTAAGATAAGTTATGATATTATAGAGAACTCATAATAAACAAGTTTATACGATGAGAGTACAAATATATTTATATTTTTGTAGGCTTATTACTTTGTTATGTATCATGATTCAACAATCAAAGATTGTTAGAATATTATTATCTTTTATTCATAATAACATATATGTAGACATGATATATATATACATGTGAAACTAATTTATTTATTTTAATATATAATTTTTGGTTTAATTTAGTAATAGTTGAACCTATGTATGATTTGATTGTATTTAAAATATATAATGAGTAGAAGGTGTAAATTTCTAAGTTTTATTATAAATTGGTTTACCGTTGAGTTGTGCCAAAGAATGGATGAAATTTTATATATAGTGAAAGAAACTACGAGAAAATAGTTATTATAATAAAATCTGAGATGTTATATTAATGATTGTTATAATAAAGTTTGAGATGATATATTAAAGGAGACAACCCCGTATATAAAATAAAATATTATTCTTCTATAAATGTGTTTACTTTGATCAGAGTAAGAGATACCAGTTGTTGAAATTTTATTATCAAGATTCTGAAAAATTAAAAATATTAATTGATTCTTCGGTAAAAAAACATGTTTGTTTCGTTGACGTGGTTAATATCAAACACTGACATGAGTTGTTGCATTCATGTGTAGGAAAATATATACGTCCCTAATTTCTATTTGTAACCGAAAAAAGGATTGTGGGGAGAGTTATGTGGGGAGGAACTGATTTGGAAATGCATGAGAGAACATGTCTTCACCATTGGATGAAGACTTAAAATGTGGGTTTATTACAAGCCACAATTCATGTCTTCCACATCCTCCAAAATTTGATGAAGTTGGAAAAAGATATTCCAAATGAAAATTCAAGATAAGAAATGCTAGGAAGTATGTTGAACCCCAATCTCAGAAGTTTGGGAGAAAGAATGACATGTTATACATGGTTACCTCGATCAATAAGGGGATTCAAAGGAGGTTAAAAATGAAAGAACATTTTGAACCATCGATTGGGAAAAATATGTTTCCTTTTGCATGATAGATGATTTTATCCTGTTATATTAGAAACCTTGTAAAATATCCTAAACCTACCTTTTCGGTTAATTTTCCTTCTCGTTTTTTATATAAAAAGCAAAACAATTGGTGTATGCATAGTAAAAAATATCAGGCACAAAAAGACCATAGGTCCCCTAACTCAAATTTATAAGGTAATAGGGATTTAACTTATAAGGTTCAGATTTATCCATAAAAAAAAACATTCATCTTCACATCTCTGTCGTTGTCTTCTTCTCCCGTGTATGGAAAAACCACTTAAGAACTTTAGAATTGTTCATGAACTAAACTTATTTGAAAATTCAAATAAAAAGTAATAAAATGGATAAACACATTATAATTAGTTCTAATATAAATACTAAATCATGCATGAGATGATCCAAAATATAGAAACCGTTTTAGTCATCAACAAGTTTCTAAATTTTGGAACCTAATTCCTAACGAGGCTTGGTCGAGGGAAAGAGAAAAAAATCTATTTGAGACTATAATATCTATTAAACCTTAATTCTAATTAAGAGTCCTAAGTGAATTGTGATTTCTTATCGGTCCCACATCAAACTGAAAACAACAAAGTAAAATTGGAAAACAAACATAATAAGTCTTACGAGTGTTCTTCTAAAATAAAAAACTGAAATTAATGATAAATCTTGTTTCCATTAATAAACCACTGAAGTTAAGTAACTTTTTTGGTATTTTTTAGCTTTTGGATGTGATATTTCCTTTTCTATTGTCTTTAGGTCCACTACCGAAAATTTTAACTTGTGAAGGTTTGACAAAATTAATATTATTAGAATTTTTCTTACGTTTTTCATTGCGTGAACTGTTTTGACCACGATCATAATTAATGGTTGTGAATGTCTGACCATCTACCTCAGTTTTAGGTCTATTTTCTTCGCTAGAACCAATTGTGTCACCCCCACAAGTATTTTTGTTGTGACCAATCTTCTTGCACTTATTACAAGCCTTAGGTTTCTTCTCAGTTTGTGGTCCATCATAGCTCATCCTTTTATTCATTCTAGGCCTTCCCAGTTTCCTCATGAGTATTGGAGAATTAATCTTACTGTTTGGATTATAAAAAAATAAACTAAATTTTGTAGATGGAATGTATGCATATACCCAAAAAATAAAATATTGAACATAGATTTTTTTATGCACATAAAACAATAGACAAAAACATAATATCTAGACCTCATAATAAATATTGCATAATAAATAGTGCATAATAATGTAAGACAATAAAGAGGGAGTTTGAAAAGCATACCTCTTCCCAGTCATTATGATCTAGTAAAGGTGCAATTGCAGGTGCATAAGTGGTTATGAAATTATCAATATTTATAAATTACTATAATTTTTGTCTAAGAAAAAAATACCAATTAATAACTACAAGCATAACAAATAGAAAAAGTATTAGTGATGTATAACATTTACTTTTCCCATTTTGGTATTATCATCTTAGAAAACAAACGGTGGATAATCCCCTAATATGTCATTGGATATAACTACATGTTTTCTGAACAAAATCCACAATAAATATTGTATTGTAGATACTTGTCACTTCGTATAGTTTACCATACAGAAAGCCTTTACTTTGTAATCACCGTCAACTTTAAAATCTTTCTGATCAAATTTTTACCTGCATGCACTAAATCACCATTTATTCCATCAATTGGGTTCTGCTTCTCGCAATGGAACTTCAACTTTGACTGGATGTATCATCCTCTTGCAGGTAACTTTGGTTTTAGTCGTTTTTCTTCCATTTAATTTTACATAGGTCTATTAACGCTGGTTCATTATGATTGTTTAGGTTTGCATATATGAGCACTTTCCATCCCTCTGTAGGAAAATTACAACTGAAAACTATGAAGACTCATTGCCTTGAGTTTGTAAATGGAAACCCCAAGTTCCACAACCTTCTTCTATTATTACTATTATAGAGATACTTGATGATCTTACCCCTCGTGAAGTTGTTCAACATAATATATTGTTTTATTTTAATTTATGTATTTTATATTTGGTTGTTTGTTTTATATCAATTTCTCACAGGTGGTTTAGACTCCATATGAAAGTAGAAGAATGTATGTCCAATTAGAGGACATCATATGATACACGAGAACTATGGTTTGCTTTGATATTGCTGAGCCAATCTACCCGTCGAGGGTTCTTCATCAATTTGGCAGATTTCAAAGAAAACTTGTACATCCATTAGTAACAAAAACTCATCGTAGTAATAAAGATTCAACATATAAGGCTAAGTATATAAAATCAAATTGGCATTGATAACAATGGATAAATGAACTATTAAGTAAAGGATTAAGATCGCTTCCTATTGATAATGAAACTTCCTAGGCTTCTGATGATGGTTGTATGGAGTGTTTTACTATTGTTTCACATCCCATTATGAAAAAACCCTCTAGCAGACTTCACCAACGCATTAGTCAACGACTTAATCCTTCCCAACCCGCCACTGGAAAATTCGTAAGGATAATTATTTAGATTTATTTGTTAAGTTTATTTTAATAAATTTACTTCTATAATTAAAATATTCTATTAATTATTAGGCGCAACGCATAAATCATATCATCGATATTGCACTATGCCAGAACATTGATGCAGCACAACAACTTCCACAACATTAGCAGATGTAGCATCGAAGCTTCAGAATTACCATAGGGACGAGCCTATTAAAGAATTTGGTGAGACCAATGAGCAAACATCTAAATTACTAGAATTGAAAGTGAGAGTAGCCGACATGATTTTCAAGACGAAGATATCGAACAAATGGGAGTTCGAAGAACAACAAGACCACCCAAACCAGTATAAAAAGATGGTGTATGTGTTTACAAGAGAAATAAAAATACTAAGTAAATTTGTTTTTTTAGTTTGGTTCTTGTTCCCATATAACTTAGGAATTTTCTATGATAAATTCACTTAACCCATGTTGAATCCATTTTAACTAAGTTGTTCTTATTTGATATATGCGAAAAATTAAATACATTTCATTGAAATAATTGATCTTTTGGTTGTTTTTCATGTAGTCATTAAAATCTAATGTATCCGTTCAAATTTGATGGACTACTAATCAGTACAATCATCCGATTAGGGTCGAGTTACAGGGTTAATAGTCTTTCAGGTTTGGTCGACTCCAAACTTCCGAATACAAAATAGTGTCCAGGAGACTTAGTTTTTGAAGTCGTCAGAGATTGGACAACTACAAATCATTACAGTAGTCCAAGTTGGATCGACTAGTAACAATCATAGTCGACCAGGTGTGGTCGACCACATTATGCAAAATTTTCCAAGAACCTGAATTTTTGTAGTCGCGAGAGTGTGACCTACTACTAATCATTACAGTCGTCCAGGTTGGATCGACTATCTTTGTTCAAATTCGTCCAAGTTTAATCGACTACAATGATTCAAAATCAAAAACCTATTTAAGAACCAACAATTTTTTTCTTTCCGATGATCAACCCCATTCTTTTTGTATAATGAATTAAAATATTATCTTAAAAGTTCACGACTTCCGAATTATTTCATTTGTTCAACAAAAAAAATAACAAGAGAATCATAAAATTAAGCTATACAAAAATTAATGAATACCCGTTCTTCCGGATTTGGTTCTCTAAAGTTCATCCGCTTCTAGTAATTCTTTATCTTATCTTCATATCATTTTGGCCAGACCATAGCATTTTCGTACGCATTTTTAATCCACATGGGGCTAAAAGGTGGAATAAGAGCACTAATATTTAACTTAATTGGTACAAAATGGTCACCATCCACAAAAGCCATCACAATAACTCTATGTTTTTTACCTTTGATTGGCTCATGCCTCTATGGGAAGAAGGTTGCACATTGTTCTTTTGAAAGCCAGATAAGAACGGTGCGGAATGTTTGCGCTGCTACAAGACCATCTTCTGGAATTGTAAACCATTTTTTGATGTTCCTTTCATCACCGTCTTCAAACTTTAATATTTTTAGCATATTGTTGTAACTTTCCTCAGAGCCCAAGATTTTTTCATAAAACATCTTGTGGTTAAAAGCTTTTGCATGCATATGGTTACGGACAACAAGATAATCATCATGACATGTAATACCCTGTTGGAAAACAATGGTATGTAAACCACAATAACCATCTTCAAGCACCATTTGAGTTCTTTTTATGTAGAATTGCATATCTTATTGAAGTTGTGACACATACAATTTATTAGGTAAACTCCACTGTTCTGGGCGAGGCTCACGCTATTTCGGTAGTTGCCAATCATCTTCATCATCTTCGAGTATATCTTCCAAAAAGTATTCTTCTTCTTTTTCGTCTTTTTATGTTAATTAAGTTTCTTCTTGGTTGTTTAATATTGATTCAACATCATGAATAATGACTTAAGTTTCGGTACCCCATCCAAGTGATCAACAGTAAAATCTATAATGTTCCTCGATTCATCTGTAGCTTTGACCTTTTTTCATTCAAAATCAAAGGGTACAACGATCTCATATTTTGACAATAACATAAGGTAAGTTTGTTGGAGAGTACAATGATCTCAAATTTTACAAGGCCAATTCGTAATTGTCGGTTAGCTCGGCGCTCATGAATATAAAAGAAATAAAGAAAGTTGTTCACATAGATATCATACCAGGCACATGAAACAAAGGTATTTGTATCTATTTGTCTTGTATGTACAATCAATAATCACGACCAAAGGAAAGCGCTGCGCACATACTGTGGATCGGGATTAGCCCAAAAGATATCAATCACCTCACATGTATCAGGATTTTGCCTATTATATGCCACATAATGGGCATCGAGATATTTATGAAGTAGTCGCATTCTCGTCCTTCTAGCGCATTCGCTTTGCCTATGCTTTTATATGCAATTGTTGATGGTCTTTTTAGTTAAAAGATTGTTCTTAATTTTTTTTTAAAGCAATAAGAATCTGTTTTGGTAGCAAAGCGTGTTCGTGGAAAGAAATAATGAATTTATGTTCATCTTCGGTTAATCTACCGACAAACAAATGATCCAAAAGTGTATCGGGATGAAGATGATTATGGTGTCCAACTTTGAAAACCAAATTCCATTTTGAAGCGGCTATACAAGTCGATCACCATTTAAATGGACATCCATATCTTTTTGATCCAATTTCTTTTCTACATTTAGAAGGACTCACTATATGCTTTGCTTTCCTATATTTCTCACCTTTCTCGCATCCAAATAAAATGGCAGAACCCTTGCCACCTTGGTTTCAGTTCTTATTCACTACCCTTGCAATCACAACAACCATTTTGTTTTTTATACCAGTCTCGCGACACCAATCTATAACATTTTCTCTTGAGTCAAATGTCTACACACAACAAACAAAGCATATATCACACCATCATTACAAACTGGAAAAATAATTTAGATATCACTTGCAAAAACATAACATACACTACCTTATTTGTAGTAAAGTATTTAGTAGAATCAAAGCCAACAACATTGACGGGTTCTGTTTCCTCCACATTATGTTTGTCCACGACATCTAAAACGACTTCATCCGCTTTTTCTTCATCACATATAAATTTCATCAACTGATTCAAGTTGAGAATGTTCGGTTAATTGGTTGTGAAGTACTTGTAACACAAAAAAATTCCGTCAGATACAACCTTATAGTCGTCCCAAAACAAACGTCAAACAAAGTATTGAGTCATCCGGATCCAAACCTTAGACCAAGTGTTTAGTCGTCCAGATGCAGTTGACAGTTTACACACTAAGTCGACCGTGTCTGGACGACTATAACACCTTGCATTCGTCCAGACAAACGTGACCAGTTCTACGAATTTCAAAAAAAAATAATCACCGATTAACCAACCAAACCTTACTTACCTCTAAACCTTGTTCACTAAATATGTTTTCAGTAGAATGACCATAATCTTGTTGGATGATCAATTCATTTAAGATTTGGATATCTTGTCCTAAATTTTCAATAATAAAATCTTCCATAATAATAATTTACAAATTATCCATCGATTAATTGGTTTATTTCTCGACGAATTTAATGATAAAAGATTAAAAAATCATTAGCTTTTGGTGAACAATAATAGTTTAACAAAATTCTAATCTAGGGTTTAATAGTTTTTAATATGTTTTTAATGAAAATGGAGATTAGTTATGAAGAAGATAAATGAAAGTGGTTAAAGTTATAGTCAAATCATATTTGACCTTTGACTTTTTATAGGTGGTAAATAGGAAAAAGAATAATTAAAAAATATTGTTTTAGGAATTCTAAGGTGGATGACAAATAAGAAAAATATGGGTGGCAAATCGGTGGAACCAAAAATTTTGATGGGTACTAAATAAGTACGCTTATTTACAATTAGAACGCTGTGATTAACAATAACTAATCATTAGTATTGTTTTGGTTTTTCTTTTCTTTCCTTGTAAGTTGTCAATATTTTAGTAATTTTTTATTTTTTACATAATTTGTATTTTTCCTGTCAAAATAATGATAATGGAGACTGTTGAATCTTCAAAGAGCATCCTGAAACTATTCGCTGAACTAAAAATGATCGAGGCAGAACATTGGTTGTATCAGTATCTAGGGATGTACATGGCCGGTTTCGATTCGGTATTCAGCTAAACCAAAACCGAAACCGTTAATGTCGGTTTCTAAAAATCTTACCATTGCCGAACCGTTAACCATCGGTTCGGTTTCTATCCGGTTTCGGTTTTTCCAGTGGGTTTCCGTCAACCGATTATTATGTCAGTCTCCTGAAACTGACAGTTCAAATCTTTAAAAAAAAAAAAATCACAGTTCAAAGATTTTTAAACCTACCTACATACATATATATTTCATACACATTCAAAATTCATAAACATTCCGAAACACAACATAAACATTATATTTTCATTCAGTTTCACCAAAAACTTAAAAATAAATAAAAATACTAGTCATACTAGATAATCGGTATTCCACTGGTAGTTCGGTTCGGTTTTGAACACAAACCAAAATCAAAACCGTTAATATCAGGATTTCTTTAAACCAAAACTCTTCCACTACTAATCGGTTTTGTTTGTTTTCATCCTAATCGGTTCGATCCGATTTTAGCAGAAAACCGTTACCATGTACATCCCTATCAGTATCTGAACAAAGAAGTGATAGCCTGCTGCAACATTGTTGAAAATGGGCTTGTTCTGACAAAGAGATAACTTTCTTTCATGATCTTTATACTGGGCTTTCTAAAGCCCAATGAAATTCGTAGATATTTGTTGGTTCATGTTCTTGTCCTCCATCAGTTGTATCCGTTGAAACAAATTGTATGGTTCCTGGGTACTCACAGAAAGAGTAGACTGAAGATTCTTTGAATCTGAAACTGAAATTGAAACTTTCATGTCTCTGCTCTCCAGAATCTAGAGACTGAAAAGTTCAGAAATGGTGACTGCTCTTTCACAACCTATTTTTAGTTCTTCAATCCTGCTGCATCAACATCAAAATCCATGTTACTTATGCTACTTAACGGCTCCGACTGTTAAAAAACTAACACCGAGAAGAAACTTGGATTCATCATCCATTTGTATTCAATCTGTCTCAAGATGTTTACCTCCAAAGAACTCTAATAGCCCATTAGAAACTCCAACTGAAGAAACAAAACCTCAATTTTTACGTGAACAAGTGAAATATTCAAATCCCGCAAGTTCAGTTCGTAGCCTTATTCATCGATTGAGGTATTCCCTTTTCATCTGTGTTCTTTGATAAAATGAAATTATGGAATTTTGATGTTTGTTCGATTACATCAGGAATGAATTCAGCACCGGCGAACTTGGATGGGAGGTGTTGTCTATCGCCCTTCCTGCTGCATTGGCACTAGCTGCTGACCCAATTACTTCACTTGTGGATACTGCATTTGTCGGTCGTCTAGGTTTGTGAATGTTAGTGCATTAATAAGAAATCTTTTGAGTTCTTTGTGTTTGGACTCGTTAATCTTGAAATTGCCTTAGTTCTGCTGGGCTATAGAGGTAGATTATCTTAATTTCAAGTTTAGAGATGAAAAAGTTGGAGATATAATGTGGCTAAATGTTTTGAGGATCATATTATTGGACCTCATTATCACATCACTTGAAGTGGCAGCTATCTAAGCTATGGTATAATTACCTACTTAGTGTCTGACATGCTCTGGCAAAATCAGCTGTCAGAGAAAAGGGTTGCCACTGTGTAGCAAAAGATATGGCCCAAACCACAAGATGTTGATCCATGAGTTATGTGTTAATAACCCAGCCTCTAGTTTTTGTTGTTTATGTTTGATCTCTCTTGGTTAATGCGAATCGCATCCTACACTTCCGTTTTATTTAGGCGCAGTTGAATTGGCAGCTGTTGGGGTGTCGATTTCAGTGTTCAATTTGGTATCAAAATTGCTGAATGTTCCACTTCTTAACATTACAACATCTTTCGTTGCTGAAGAACAAGCACTGGCTTCTGAAAGCAATATCAGCAATTTTAAAAATGGTACAGATGTGATTCTTCATAAATTTTGACATTCAAATTGGAACTGTAGTCTTTATTAAATAGTACTTTTGAGCTCCTTTATCTATGTTTTTAGGGAACTAGTATTAGTAATTATAATTTTATTCATAGGTCTCTTGTTTTGGTGATAAAGGTACCAATTCTGTATCTGCGCTTCAAGAGTCTACTGGCGAGAATCAAAACAAGAAACTACTTCCTGCAGTTTCAACCTCTCTAGCTTTGGCGGCTGGCATTGGCATTGCAGAAGCTATTGCTTTATCCTTTGGTTCCGGATTCCTAATGAATGTCATGGGTATACCTGTTGTACGTAATACAAATATTAACTTCAATTTTCAGAACAAAACTAGGTTCTTTTTGAAATAGTCCTTCCATAGTGTAGAGACGAGCCTTTTTTGTGTAGTCTGGGTTTTAGATGCAAGATTTATCAAAAATTGTTGTTCGGCAATTTAACTCATACATTTTGATGATTTCTCCTTTGATTTAAAATCTTCAATTTGAAAGCCAGAGTCATGATACTGGCAGGAGAGATGGCAAGCCTGTGGAAATATTATGAAAGAGACGGATCCTTTATTTTTACTAGTGGTCATAGAGTTCATAAAACAACTTCTTTATTACTCCACATGCCTAAAAACGAAAATGGTAGGTTTTGAAGTACTCCAGCGAGAAGTAGGACCTAGCATATCGGTCATCTTTGCAATCACAGCATTATAGTAGTAATTTTGTTTCTTTCTGATGTTTTATAAGCTATAACTTTTTAGTCGAAGTACCAATGAATTTTGATTGAACTTTTCACTTCTTCTCCACTTTGTAAGTAATGCCAACTTTCTTTGGTTGTATATGAGAAAGTCATTTTTGATCTTGTTGAGTTTTGGCTACAGATGTTTCCTCCTGTTCTGATCTTAATTAGATTAAACATTCACACATATGTATTGCCTTACAGGATTCACCAATGCACGCACCAGCTGAGCAATTCCTTACTCTGAGGGCTATTGGTGCTCCACCAATAGTAATTGCTCTTGCTGCACAGGGAGCTTTTCGTGGACTTATAGATACAAAGACACCTCTCTATGCTGTGGGTAGGTATTCTCTTTTCCAATAGTTATCTGGTAATGATCCGAAAAAATAATTTCATCACTCATACACTCTGCTAAGTCCAGTTAATTTATTGCCCTTCTGTAAAAATAGCCATCGAGCATATTGTTTATTATTACATCTAATGTGGCATGCATTTAATATATTGATGAAACTTAATGTTCAATAAGTTCCTCAAACAAGTGAAGTTTTTGTCACGTAATAAAAACTACAAGACTTGCTTTTTCCCTGAAGTCGAAAACTAACAATTCTCCTTTTGTGATTTAGTAAATCCTTTATATCTGAATTATTTGACCATGGTAATGCATCTGCTTTCTTCTGTTTTTCTTTAAAAAGTTGTGAGTTTCATGTACTAAATCGCCAAGTTAGAAAATCAGGTGCTGGGAACTTACTGAATGCAATGCTGGACCCAATTTTGATATTTTTATGTGGACTGGGCATCAGTGGAGCTGCCATTTCTACGGTGATTTCTGAGTAAGTGACAAAACAGTGATTAGCATAATATTGTAATGGATCTTTGTTTTTCTTGTAAATTAGTTGCTGAGCTTTACATTTCTGTTGTCCATTTTGTTTCAGATATTTGATTGCATTTATTCTTCTCTGGAATTTGAATTCAAGAGTAGTACTTGTCCCTCCAAATATTGTTGTGGTGGGAGTTGCCCGATATCTTAAATCTGGTAGGCTATTAACTATCGGTTTTGGGAGTTACTCAAAAGTACTTAAGTAGGGCTCCTATATCTTTCTTCTTTTGTCTAACTTTTCTTGAGAAATTTCAAGTATTCATCTGCTTTTTTAACAAGTAATTAACTATCGGTTTCTTACAGGCGGTCTTCTAATTGGCAGAACTGTGGCAGTACTTGTTACTTTGACTCTAGCAACATCAGCTGCTGCACGCGAGGGTCCTATAATTATGGCTGGTTATCAAATTTCTTTGGAAGTTTGGATGGCACTTTCTCTGCTTAATGATGCTTTGGCACTAGCTGGTCAGGTAAAATAATTGCATCTCTAACGTAATGCACGATTTACTTGCTGTTACATAATTGATAACTGTCCTTAGCAACTGAAGTATTATTTTTGGGTAACCATTTAAATTTCTGTTTCTTCTGCAGGCTCTTCTTGCTAGTTCTTATTCTCAAGGGAATTACGAACGGGCACGTGATGTAATTTACCGAAGTTTACAGGTTAATAGCATGCTTTCTGAAACAAATAGAACTATCATTTTTTGTGCTTGTTGTCATTTCTTACTTTTGCTCGAAAAAAGTACGTTTTTGCTGAGACAGTTAATGTTATAATCAGATTGGCTTGGGAACTGGAGTCGTTTTGGCTATTATCCTGTTCGCTGGTTTTGACTCATTTTCTCACTTGTTTAGTACGGATTCTGCTGTCTTGGAGATTGCCTCATCAAGTCTCTGGGTAAGTAACTGCATCCATTTCCACAGATTAGTAAGAGGCATTTTAATGTAGGATAGGATAGCGTTTTCATTGCATCTATTTTAAATTAGTACTGAATAAAGAATTCTTAAGTTCAAAGATGGAGGGGAAAAAGAACTGTCGACCAAGTCTTAAGGTTTGGAAGATCTCTATTCCTAAGTTGGTGCCATATAGGCTTTTGGTGTGGAGTTTGGAAGCTCAATCATACGGTAAAATCTCCATAAGAGTTCCAAAGTGGGAAGCCCCCTCCTATTAGATGGAGTTCTAAGAGCCATTGGATCTTGTAGCGGGCAGTGACTACCTGCTTTTGTTTGGATACCAAAATGCGTTGTAAGGGAACTTTTTGAATGCACTGTGGATATGACTGCCTTGGATTGTACTTTGAAGCCATAAGATTTGCTCCTTTCAAATGGGAACACCATTAAGCAAAAAATATGGAAGTTTCAAAACCTATTTCGCATTTTGTTGTCTCTCTTTCCTAGAGCATACTGGTAACGATAAATGAGAAAATCCCTAAGAAAATCTAAATTCTGATTAAGCAACAAAGCGACTTTCTTATGATCTCGGAATTTTTGAAAAGTCCAGTGATGACAAAATTTTTGTGCAGTTCGTTGCTGGAACTCAGCCACTGAATGCTGTTGCATTTGTTCTTGATGGGCTGTATTATGGGGTTTCAGACTTTGCATTTGCAGCATACTCCATGGTATGCATTTTTTATGTGTTTTCTACTTTTCCACCTCTCTGTTTATGGATCAAGAAAATGTAATGTTTAATAAGGCGACGATCCTGGTCAGGCTTTGATTGGACTGGTTTCATCATTGTTCATACTGGTGTCTGTTCCGGTGTATGGTTTAGCTGGAGTTTGGGTGGGATTATTTCTTTTCATGATCTTACGAGTATTTGCTGGGATTTGGAGGTATGCTTTATCTCGACGCTCAAACTCTGGATAGTCATTTGCGCACGTTAATTATTTTGCAGTGGTCCATCCGAGCTGTCAACTGGAAGACAAGGGAATCAAGAAATTGTCCCAGTTTTTTGTTTGGGTGGAAGCTAACCACAGTGGTAATTGACCCTTTTCATAATGTGTGTTTTCAGACTGGGAAGCAAGAGTGGACCGTGGAGAACTGTTTGGTCCCAGATAGAGCAGAAAAGTAACTAAAGTACTTTTGAATATTCAATTGTAGACCAGAAAGTAGTTCTGCTCAAATTCGTGAACATGTGTAACTTGTTTTACTGCTCATCAGTCTCAGTACAAGCAAAAGCCCAACTAGCTTCAAGGGAAAATGAACAAGAAACTAGTACCCCTTCTCTTAGGTGACCTTTAGTCCACTCTCCATGTCAGTGGTTTCAAGCTCAACATTTTCAGAAATAAAAAGGGTTCAAACAAGAAAAGAACATCCTCTTCGCCAATGGAAAATTCATGCAGGTTACTTATTATAATTAGTGCAGTTAAGGCTAAAGGTCCAGTGTACAGTACAAACGTCGCTCCCATCTTGGGCCAAGGGAAGCTTCAAGTGTGAGGATACTGACAACAAGTTGAACACCTAACATTCTGTTGCAATCAAGAGGAATAGATACTGCATACCAGCTTGATATTGTGTCTATAAGAGATACCTGTGCAATTTAACGATTTAACGAGTAGTACTCTGGAGAAATTCATTTAGAGATGCCTTCTCTTTGGGGATTTTCATGACAGAATCCATTCATGTGAGTACTTTGCTATTTCTTTTATCTCGCCACCTTCGTTAACTCCAGTATATATCACTGCTTGGCTGATGCCTTTCCACACGATGTTGTGTACATATGTGGAATTCTTCGCATTTTCCTGTGTGTTGGATACTGTTCTGTTTTTGTTCCGTGATACTTTACTGTAGTAATGTAAATCGATATTTGATCTTTTTTAAGCTCAACAATGGAAGTTGGATTTTGATGTCATACATGTTATCTAAAATTCAATCCTAAATTCAATTTTTTTTATAAAATTTGGAAATTTTGAAAACCCAACAATAAAATGAAAATACAACATGAAAACCTCAACAGTAAGAATAACCGATTCATGTAAGTTCTTAACTTTTTGAGGATCTTACTGCAACCAGTAACCGACATGTTTGATCACACTGCAGTATCCCTATTAGACTAGATTGGAGAGGCCAAATGAACAAACCTAGCAAGAATTTACACATCAGTCCAAAGTGTTCTTTACTCTAAAAAGACACCAATCCATGACTATTGTGAAACAATGTCACCATTTGTTTGTGCTTGGGAATCAACAGCAAGCATCACCGTAGAGTAGATGACAGAAGGTTCTGCCATTGCACCATTTCCGTGATCTCCACAAGCCAATCTCTTCATGATGGGATGGACCACAGATATACCTAATTCACGGATTGCATCAAGATGTCGTTGCGTAAACGGGTTGTTCCACATGTAAGTATTCATTGCAGGTGCAACAAACAATGGCTTGCTAAAATCCCAAGCTCGTACAACACAAGTAAGCAGGTTATCACATAATCCCCCAGCAATCTTTCCAAGTGTATTTGCTGACAAGGGAGCAATAACCATTACATCAGCCCATTTGCGAAGCTCAATGTGAAGTACATTGTCCCCAATTTTCTTCCAACTTGACCATTCTTCCTCATCAGTATAGATAACAACACTCTTTGGAATTGATGCTTTGTCAATGAAGTGTAAGGATGATTTGGTAACAACTGCTTTGATTTCAGCCCAGTCAGAGAAGCTATGCAAGAGATGGCCAAATTTTATAGCAGCTACGCTTCCACTAGCAGCTATAAGAAGTCGGGGTTTCCTTGGCCCTAAATTGTTTTCTACCACTTCCTCTTCTGAAATCATGGGCTCGGCAAAATCCATGACTTATCAATCACCACAACAGACCAATTGAGACTTGTATTTACGCCAAAATCCAAGCTCCCACTGATAAACTTGAAGAAATTTGTGAACTAAGAAATAGCAGAATAACAGGGGAAAAGTTTATTTATAGGGTTTTCTATTAGGACTGACAAACCCCAAATTTACTGGAAATGATGATGAGAAATTTATGATGTTTTGGAGGGTTAAGAAGAAAGACCAATTCGATGATGTTTGCTGGAAGGATCTTTGTTACGATCTAATTGATGGTTAAGATATGCAGCTCCTGTACTAGTGGTTGCTGTTGCAGCGGCGGAGGCGGCGGCGGCGGGTGAATGTTTACGAGCTTCTACGAGTTCTTCTTTGTCTTCGATCTGGACTTGGATTTGGCTAGGTTTTCTTCTCAGCATTATTGAGATTGCTGTCTAAGTATTTCTGTTTCTGAAGTTGAAGGTTGTACGGGAACTCGGAAAAAAAGACTACAGATTCTGAATTAAGTTTATTTGGCTAGATTTTTATTTTTATTTTTATTATTTCTTTGGAGCATAGATTTTTATTTAGGATTTTAATAAAATACCTTTACTTCAAAAATACTTTAATGACCTGACTAAATTAAAACCTAATCCAATTAGTTGAGGTTTATTTAATTAACAGCCACCAAGAGGATTTTTTTTGGAATATATAGATTTTAGATTCCAATTTTACGACCAGTATTGTATTTGGATCCTAAAAAATCCGATATTAGAGTTTTTGTCCTGGGACCATGATTGACCGTCATAGCCATCATCAAAAATGGTTAAACATGATAATGACCAACTAAATCTTATATCTGTGTTTATTTACAACTCTACCAATTGTCTTCTAGTAGAAACGTGAACGATGGAGAACTGAGCATAAATTTGAGGACTGAGATTAAAAACGTCTTCATTTTTCTTCTTCTTCCATGTACTAACGACTGATATCGTAGTCCATACGATGAACACAAAACCCTTGAACATCTTGTCCTTCATCACTTCTTGTTGACGATGAAGCTATCATTTAAGCACTGCTCAACTATTTTCTTCTTTCTTCCAACCAGGAAACAAGTAAAAGAAAATTAGATTAATTATCAGTAAACTTAAATTTGAAAAAGACCCATCCTTTGATGTTGTATAATATCCAATGACCCCAACTTTAGCACCTAGTAAACTACAAGGCTGCAAACAACAATCTGTATTCATTTTCCTCTTTCTTCCTTGTTTTTTTTGTAAACTAATATCTCAAATTTATTTCTTAGTTTTGTTTGGTTCGGTGATGCGAAGACAGTTAATAGCAAAAAAGTTTGGTTTAAAGGAGGTAATGAGGATCATTGTTATGATATATCTATTGTTCCAGAAATCCAATTTCTCCCCATGATTCCCATCAAGTAATTCAAGGTTCGTGATAATGAACTGTGGATTTCTCTCTAAAATCAAATCAATTATGAACTAAACATATTAACATGAAAAAGATTAAAAATTGGATTAATGATCAGCAGTACTAGTACCAGTATATAAAAGAGATTCTCCATTAATAGTGATGTAAATGGTGATTTGATAGTAATTGAAGTTTTCAAATGTTGAATTCTAATAAATCTTTGATGATTCAGATTCTCCATTGAGCCTAAAAACCAATGTGAGAGGACCTGTTACAATGGGGGTGATGAATGGCTGAGATTAGGAGAAGTTTTGGTGTTAGTGTGTGGGTATTAATCTAACTCAGAATTTGCAGGGAAGGAGTCGTATAAAAGGGTAAACAAAATCAGCTAAGAAAATCTTTGATCAACAACAAGACGCACAACTGATGTTTGTGAAAAGTCCTCAGCGATTTTTGCAACGGTGTCTGAAGCCTTAACTAAATATAAGATATAAAAATTTATACTTCCTCCGTTTTTAGACAAGTGTTACTATCATTTTTTCAATTTGATCTATTTTTAGGCTAAAATGAAAAAGTGATAGTAACACTTTTCTAAAAACAGAGGGAGTATTATTTTGATAACGGTCAAGGCAGTCAACCATGGTCCTAGGACCCAAACTCTAATATTTTTTTGGGACCCAAATGCCACACTGGTGATAAAGTTGGGACCCAAAGTCTAATTATCCCTTTTTTTATGTACATGTAAATTTTATTGAATTAAATAATGTAATAAAACATGTTAAAATAAAAGACATTTATACTTGTTGCTAAAGAGTTGTTGAAATATGTTGGAGGCTTTGAATTCCCGTCGCCTTCGCTATGGAGTCCGTCGTTGTGTTATGTTTCATGTTGATAAACTTTACCTTTTTGTAGAAGATTTGCCAAAATCATAGCAGTTTTGTCTATTGTCTTTTCTGCTTACTAGGGAACCTTTGTTTCTTTGTTATTGATAATATCCATCAGTTGTTTGCAGTCCGATGTTATGGAGACGCTTGAGATAATATATTTTTTAGCTAGTTGCTTGCGACCAACAAATAATGTGCTTCTGCATATAATAACGAGGAAGCCCAACTAGATCCTTCCTCAATATGTATACATGATTCTTGGTCTACTGAATATAGAAGAAAGACATATCCCTATGAACAATTTGTCTTCTTGAAAGAAGTATTTATAAACATAATCCAATATATATTCCATGTTGACCACGAGATCTTAATTGTACTTGATGCCATGGACTTTGTGCTCTGAGTGGTTGCAATTGATATAAAATCTTGTATATGATCTCTAATTTGTTCTAACAGTAAATTCAGATTAGAATCTATCTTTTCAAAGATTACTGAATGTCTGTGTTTCCAAATAAACCATAAAACGGTAGCAATATTATTAGAGATGATAGAATACATTGGAGAAGATATCTAACCAACAACCCAGTCATCTATTGACCCTGTAGGAGATATAGATGTCACAGAGGCTAAGGAGAGTGAGAACCATATTGCTATGATAAAAGGGCAACCTAGGAAAATATGATTTTATGTTTCGGGTTTTGAAAGTTGCAAAGAGAATACTCTGGGGATATAGCGGAAACATGAGTAACGATCTGCTAAAAGTGGGGAGAGTTCTTTGAACCAATTTCCAAAGAAATAATCTAATTCTCGGGATATCCAGGATATTCCAAAAAAAATTCCAAAGAAAATCTGTATTTATATTAGGGATTGGGAGCACTACACCATTTTGAGTTGGTTGAAATAGTTTTTTAGCGTTACAAATCGAGGTTGTAACGGGAAACGAGCGTTGCAAAAAGGGGTATTACAAATTTTTTACAACGGCCCAGTGTATGTTACAAATTTGGGTTAGCAACGACAGTTGTAACAGCTAGGAGCCGTTACTACGTGGATATTCGTAATAGGCGTAAGCCGTTACGAATTATTTTGTAACAGCTGAGTAGTAACAGGCATTATCCGTTATTATGTGTCAATTTGTAACAAGCCAAAGCCGTTACTACGTGGTTCTTTGAAACAACTTCGAGTCGTTTCAAAAAAAATTGCAACATGAAAAAAAATACTGCCAGTCAACATTGACCCTGCCAGTAATTTTTCTGTCGGAAATACGCTGAGATTCCAAATAACCTGCATACACCTTTCATTCTATCCACATTCAACAATAGTTTCTTCAATCAATTCATTTCAATATCCAATCAATTCATATCTGAATACAGATTCTTTTAAGTACCAAATTTTTTTTGTTCATTCTCACTTAAATCAAATTCAAAACAATTCTATTCATTTGAATCAAATTCTGTTCATTCTCACTAAGTTCCTAAATTTAGTTCATTCTCACTAAGTTCCTAAGTTCAATTCATTCTACTTAAATCACTGCATGCAGATACTACATAAAAACTTAATTAAATCACTTTGTTCTCCAACCTTTCTGACCTCACAACGAAGCATCCATCAATTAACCTGCAAACAAAGCACACTTTGATACTTAGAATTTGAAAGAAAGCAATAAAATAAGATATCCCGGATGAGATGACACACACAAAAACTAGAGGGGAGAAGTTATGAAGTTACTGCAAGGAAGTAAGAGAAGTGGAGCAGGCAACTTACCTCACATGCATGCCTTGCAGCATTCTTCATCAAGTTCACCATAATCCCTGGCTTTAAGTTCATAATTCCCAACTACACAAAACAAACCAAAAACATTTATAAGAATCCTTTAAATAAAAATGTGATCCTTGTTTCGATATAAAAATCCTCATTTATACTTCAGCATAATCCCCATATTTAGCAAGAGTGTATACAAGACATTATACTTGCAGAACTTTAAACAAATCAGAAAGACAAGAATTGAGCGTTAACTTGATGGTCCATGTATGGGGGAAAATTTGATAAGCTTGCACTCCATTCATCCTGGATGGTAATACAAAAATGTCTCATTAAGATATTCAAGATCAAGTAAAATCTAAACAAATATAGAGAAAGTATATATGGTATATGGCTGTAGAAATACTACATATCACGATGAAACACAGAAACTAAAATCTAGTCGTAGATAACTTTTGCACCCAATTAAGCAAGACTATGAGAAATACCTACAATGACTTTGTCATCAGGAGTTGTCATCACTTTCACTTCCTGAATCGTAACCTCAAGGTTAAACAACACATGCATAACATATTCAACAACAATTCAAATTCCAAAGCATCAACACCACTCATAAGACTTATGCCACTTAGGGATGCACAAAGGTCGGTTCAGCTCGGTTTTTGGTGGAACCCTGTACCTGTACCTCCCCATGGTCGGTTCTCAAATTTTGTACATGTACTCTGTACCCTAGGTCCGGTTTCGGTTTTGTACCCTGTACTTTGGGTCCGATTCCGGGTACGTACCCTGTACCCTGTTTTTTTTTTTTTTTTTTTTTTTTTTTTTGTTACATGATGCTGATTGAACTATTACAAGTTTCCTGTATCCTTGAACAACAATTTGGTAATGAAATATTACAAGTTGTTAGAAATGTTCGTCTCCAAGTTAGTTTCTTCTTTTGGGAAGGGTGTCTGCAGAAGATCAGCACTTATAGACCTGGACCACCTGGTCACCTGTAAAGGTGTAAATAAGTAAAATGTGTACATTTTAAGAATCTGCAGCACATACAGACATACTCTAATCTGGACCACCTGGTCACTTATCTATATGCATGTGGTGAAATGTTGCATCTACAAACATCTCCATAAAACTGCGCAAAGTAGGTCAAGTTTCCATAAAAAATTAACTGCAGGACCCGTAGGACGGTGGGAGTGTGCATCTGGAGGAGGGTGAACACAGAAGTCTACATAATTCGTCGTCTTAACTCCTACCAATCTAGATTGCACTATCCATACAGTTTACAGTAAGCTGTTCACCTCATACCATCACAGTGTTTTGAGCAATCAAAAGTGCAAGAACGGTATCAAAATCTCATATTCGGAGCTAGCATTAACTTTGGTGATCATAGTAACATATATGTAATGCGATAGAGACAACAACACAATACTTGCTACAAGCCTACAATAATAACATGTATCATACCCAAACTGACATAATTTTTGTTTTCATTTCAAACTGACATACCATTTCCTATCCTTATTACCGTCGACCACTTGGATGCTTTGAACTCTTAAATTCCTCGCTTCCTGCAAATCCAGTCTTTCTAACATTACTCCTTAATCGACAAACATGGTATGAAGATATGAGATATCATCAAGAAATGAGGACAATAATGAAAATTCAAGACTTCAAGCTTCACTGCTAATACTGAGTTAATGAAATTGTGTAAATATCATTTCTACATTTTACCCAAAAAATTAAACTTTAATAGCAATTCTTAGAAACCCATATCTAATAAACAATCAAACCTTCAAAAAAATATCAAATTCTTAAGAACCAATAACACTTAGAAAGTTAGGGTTTTTATTACTTACAAGGATGAGAAGAAATGCAGAAAGAAAAATTGATACAACAGAAAAAACAGCAGCACATAAAAACCTTCGGATCATGAAAGTGTTCAAAGTAGATGGATTTGGAAGACGAAGAATCAATTTCAATCCAGACGAAATCACCAGACCAGAGTCCAGACACCAGACGAAATCACCTCTTTTATGGACGAAATGAAATTGAAGTAACCTGAAATCATCTAACCTAACTTAATACACTAACGACTGAGATTAAAACAATCATCAAAGATCAAAGACTATTATACATCGGTTCTTTGGTCCGGTATAGGTCGGTTCTGAGGCTGTACCTGTACCTTGTACCCGCTTGTACCCGGTTCCCATTTTTTGTACCTATAGCCTGTACCCTGTACCCTCGGTTCGGTTTTTTTTTTGGTACGGTTTCGTCGGTTCCTGTGCAGCCCTAATGCCACTTGTTATGCAAGAAATATCATAAGTATAATGATCCACTAAAGAGTATCTCCAATTCAAACCTGTTGATGCCAATCCCACCACCATTATTCTTGGCAAACTGTATAAATGACTTAACACCTTGTCTGTATTCATTATACTTACGGGCACAATGGTCGGTTGTCAGCCAAGCAAATTTTTTTCAAGTTCTCTACTTTAAAAATATTGATTATAGTATAATAGTAAGAACAAGTTCGCTCATCGGGGAGATATGGGTTGTCAAGTTATTTTGATTACTTATGTAAACAAGAGGGTTTTGATTGTGATTATAACTAAGTTATACTAAAACAAGTAAATTAATACTAATATTAGAGATAAAAAGTACTGGTTAGAGAATTCATCTTTCATCTTCCAACATGTTATCAACTGAATCAAACCCAAAATTAATTCACTTTCAATATCAATAACCCTAAAGCATCTTATCGCAGGTCTACTCCGACAAAACTCCTATTATCATCAAAGGCGTAGGAGCCACTCTTTGGATCCTTTTCAACGAATAATTTGGCGCAAGAGCCACTCAAGTTTAACCCAATGAAAGCAATGGTCTTTGTGAGTTGAGGTTATTCTAAGCAATCCGGCGCAAGAGCCACACGGATTTAACTTAGGTTAAGCTTCTACATCCCGTCATTAAAAACTATGTTATGCTACTTGTAACAAGGATCTTTCGACAATTTAGGATCTCAAACCCTAGTTTATCTATAAATATCAATGCATGCTTATCTAATTCGCGACTTAAATAAACTAGCAATCAATCATACGTGGCGTTATTAATGGTAGAACATAAGCGATATTAAAAAGATTATGAACATATGAGAATGAATACTTCAATCAATAAACATGTTTTCCAACTTAGGACTACATCTATAACCAATAAGAAAGGTTTAGTTCATCATGTATTTCTCAAAATCCATGAAAAATATAAAAGAAAGCAAATAAGCAAACCCTAAAAATCGTGATAATCAATCGCAACTTCAAGCCCTAGATCCTTGTTCTCCTTGTTCTCCTTGTTGTAAAGTGTCAAAAAGTGTCTTCTTAAAGTACTTAGAGTTTTCTTATATAGTGTTCTTGATATCTAGGGCTTAGAAACCTTTTGGGCCCATGTTCTCCCCAAAATAAAGTCAAAAACATATCAAAAACGTCCCAGAATAGTGTCAGGTTCGACTACTATTGTGTATGGATTACTGGCCAAACATGACAACCTTTATTTGCTCTAGATGAATGTCATGTTTGGCTACTAATGGGATTTGGATTAGTGTCCGAACCTATCTCTGTACACTTTTTTTTTTCCATCTAAAACACACTCTGAAGTTCGGGTACTATCCTTGTTTGACTTATTGACCGAACCTTCTCCTGGACACTTCGTTCAAAACTTATTCTTGGGTTCGGCTACTACCATAAAATCAGTTTCTAGATGAACATATCTCTGTAGACTTGTGGAAAAACTTGATTTTTTATCTCCAGGTTCGGCTACTATTTGAACCAAATGATTATCAGCCGAACCTTTCTCTGTAGACTCAAATCTTCCAAACTTGTTTTGCCCATAACTTCTTCGTCCGATGTCGGAATGAACTCATTATTTTTGCGTTGGATTCATATTTCAATTTACTTCAAGAAAGAGTGAAGAAAATTGGATTTGAATTAGTTCCATTGGTCCATTCTCTAGCTCCATTGTAGCACTTGACTTCCTTGTTCATTTATCGTCATAATGAACTCCTTTCTTCTTCTTTGGTTGAGTACACTTCAAAACTCCTAAGAAACTCAAAAACAAACAAAATCTAAGCATAATGAAATAAAAACTAACAAAAAAACAATGATTTAGAGTATCAAACTAATGTAAATAATGCACTTATCACAAAATTCATCCATTTATTGTTCACATTAGATTTAAATGGCATATTACCCTTCAAATTAAACTTTACAAGATTAAAAAAAGTACTTAGTCCTAGTGGTACAGGGTTGCCGAAGCCTTGGCTGATACCGGCAAATTTGTCTTCTTTTAAAAGATATAATAAGCTACAAGTAACTCAAAATCACCACTATGACTATATAAAACCACCACATGAAAGTTATTGACAACACATTACACTATGTGCAGTTGCAACAACATAAGAAATATACAATATTAACCTAATTCTGAACAGATGAAAAGATTAAACAAAGTACGTAGTCCTAGTACATCAAAGATACAACATCAACCATCATCACTAACATCATCTTCTATTATCATGTTATGTTATAAACCATCAATCACTGAGACTTCACAAGATTAAACAAAGTAGTCCTAGTGGTACATGGTTGCCGAAGCCCTGGATGATACCGAAAAATTTGTCTTCTTACAGAAGACTGAATAAACTACAAGTAGCTCAAAATCACCACTAGGACTATAAAACCACTGCATCATAGTTATTGACAGCAACATAACAAAGATACAACATTAACCAGACTTATCACTAACATCAACTTATATTATCATGTTATGTTATAAACCATCATGCTCACTGAGAATCAATCAAAATAGAAGTTAAACAAACACCCAAATCTCAACATGCTAAATCAAAACAGCTTACCAAAAAACAATCATACTCGCTGAAAATAAAACCATCAAATTCGAAACCCCAAAAACAAATACCTAAATCTAACATAGAAATACCTTCTCAAGATTAGATGAGGGTGAAGATCATTTCTTCCAAGTTCCAACTCTGATAAACAACCACAAACCCTAAAATCAATTAATATATTTTGAAAAACTAAAACAAATAACAAAATCTAGCTGAACTTAGATCAAAATAGAAACACTAAAACAAATACATAAATCTAACACACAAGGTAAAACATATACCTTCTCACGATTAGATGAGATTGAAGATAAGTTCTTCAAAGTTCCAACTCTGGAGAACAAACTGAAATCGAAAAAATGAATCATATTAGATGATGAAAGACTGAAACCCTAAAATCTGATTAACAACTGAATACCTAAAATCAATTATCAAATTGAAACCCTAAAAATGATGAACAAACTTAAATCGATACTGAATTATGAAATACTTACACAACAAATCCTAATACAGGTCTGTGAAATCGAAACCCCCATATGAAAAAAAGGGGAAACAGGCGAATAGAGAAAAGAGAAAAAAAAATAAAAAATAAAAATAGGTAATACTCGAGTCGACAATATCTAAGTAAGAGTGGGGAGAAAATATCCTCTAGTTGAAACTAATCTGGGTGGAAAGAAAAACAAAGTGTTACCACCCTAGTGTTACCAAGCATGCGAATGTCACATGTGCTAATATAGTTTGTTACGATTCGTAACGGCTGATGAGCCATTACAAATCATGAAAACATTAGTAACAGCTTTCGGATGTTACAACTCATTTGAAACAACACTTTTATGTTACGAATTCGTAACAGCTGATGTGCCGTTACGAATTTCTATTACTATTATTCAAAAATGATGTAGTGGAGACAAGGAAGTTGTATATATTTTTGACTGAAAAAAATGCTTGAATGATGATGCTTACACTTGATCATATCCGCTTTATTGATCTGATGAGAATGGCTAGTATTTTTTTTTAATCTATAGGGGAAAAGCTTATCTAACTTGGTACTTTCCCATATACCTTCCGGAATTATTATTTCTCCGACCAATTACGGAATTTGTTCTTCTTTGTCCGAAGGTTTTTGAATGGCGGTAGAGTTAGGAATCCAAGTATCGTTCCATATTTTGGTGGATTTATCGTCCCTGACTTCCCAAATAAAATTATCTTTAATAAGAAGAAGGCCTTTTTGAATACTTGTCCAAGTCCATGATAAGTTTGATTATTTTTGTCTTTAGGAAAGGGTAAGAGTAAGGAAAATATTTCGATTTCAGAAGTTGCGATCAGAGCTGATCCGATTCTTGGATGAGTCCACTTGCCAATTTAGTTAGCAAAATGACGCTAAACTGGTGTGGATTTCTATCCCAAGACTACCATGAGACTTGGGTTTACATATGCTTTTACATGCTTTTAAATATCCACCTATTCCTTTATATTGATCTTTATTCCACCAAAAACCACGTTGAATACAATCTAGTTGATCAAAAGTGGATTTAGGCAGATCAAGGCGTTGCATTTGATAAATGGGGTATGATTGTAGAATGGACTGAACTAATACCATTCTCTCGCTTGAGAAAAAAGTTTTGACTTCCATCCTTGAAGAGAAGAACAACTTAAGGAGGTGTTCAAAATTCTCTTTACGATTTCTATCAAAGAAGAACGGTATTTCTAAATATCGATCTTTTTTAGTCATTAACGAGATTTTAGAAAAAAATGCAATTATTTTTCCATGCTTGGGATGGATTCTTGGGCTGAAATAAATCCTGGATTTTCGAAGGTTGACCATTTTTCCTGTGATATTTCAAACTCTGAAAGGATGTCTAGTAGATTTTTGGCTTCTCCAAGAATCTACCCTCGTGAAGAGGAAGCATCCATCTATAAAAAAAAAGATAAGATATCATGGACGCTAATTTGTTGATTATTATTCCCAAAATCCAGTTTTTGGAAATTACTTTGAGGAGAAGTTTGGAAATAATTTCCATATAAATAAGGAGTAAATAAGGGAAAGAGGGTGACTTTGTTTAAACCCTTTGGAAGTGGAAAAGTTGAGTCCATTTGAAAAAGTTGGGTCCATTTGAAAAAGTTGGGTCCAGGAGATGAATGGATAAGGGGTGTTTAAACCTTGTAGTAGAGGTCCTGTTGGATCTACAACAATGAAAAATACTAAACAGAAGAAATTGTTAACGTTAATGAAATCTCTGAAGTTGATGCACACACAATGGACAAAGCCACCTGCTCAGCAAATTTTCCTTAACACAATAGTCCGCGGGTACTCCTCAAGAATGAGGGATGCTATACCCCAACACTGGAGATGTGTCCAGGATAGAACTGCCCGTTATGACTTGTATAAGCACAATACAAATTGCCCTCAAGAACTTAACAACAAGATAGTGGAAGGAAAATAAACAAGCAGTGCGCAAAACAAAGCAAGAAGAGGGAAAAAGAAGACATGATATTACCTGCTTCTGGAGTGAGTTCAAATGAAGAATTTGTTTTTGTTTTATAGGCAAAGAGAAGAGAGAAGTTTTAATGGCAATCAATTTCGTGCATGAAGCATGGTCATAATGTTTGAAATTCAATTCCGTGCATGGAGCACAAAATTAATGTTCAAAACGGAATTAAAACGGTCAAGAGTAATTCTCGTTTTTAATTGAGCTAAAATCTCTCCAGGTCAGACGCCCCCCATATTTAAAGCAAACTTTAGTTTAGTTTAAAATTCTTTAAGGAAATAATTTCAGTTCAAAAAAGGTAAGTCTTGGTTGGCCCGCAGCCGTAGCTACGCCCGCACCCGCAACAAACACTCATGCCCGCAACCGTAGCCACAGTCACACCCGCACCCACACCCACATCCGCAAGTCCACAAGTCCGCAAGACCGCAAGCCGCAACCGCAAACGCAAGCGCACCCGAGCCGGAGCGTGCGTGCTTCGGTGCGAAGCACCGCGCGTGTGTGAAAAGTATGTTTGCTCCAACTAGCCCATAGCCTTAGTCCTCCCCCAACTACAAAAGTGTTTAAACCCCTGAGGGCCCTCCCTTAGATGCAACTTTTGAGGTAATAAGGAGAGGAATCATCTTTAGTTTTTCCAATGTGGGACTAAAGGTTCATTCACAAAAGTGAAAATGAGCTAGTTTCCTTAGTGACCCCTTGGTCCTAAGATCCATTCCACCAAGACTAAAAACATAACAAATTCATTTTCTCCAACAATCCCCCACATGAATGAAAATCTGATGCAAATCAGACATCAGAAAGCGAGAAATACCACTATAGGCAATAAGTGTCCATAAGGTCTTGAACCTTTGCTTAGTGAGAAACTACCGGAACTACTTCATAGACAGTGAACGTTATGTCTTGAACTGCCATCGTTTGGTGTAGTTCATCAATAACTTCCACGCGTGATATCTCTCTAGGTGCTGTTAAGTTCGTGTTGTTGTGTCCATTTTGGCCCTGGACGTATCTCGTTTCTCATAATGCTCTAGAGAATCATCTCAGTTCTCATAGGATGCGGCCCACTTCCTCATTCATATAGGTGAGTTCTATCAAGAGTGTTTACTATTACACCCCACTTCAATCTTAAATTGAAACTATAAAACTCATTAAGACTTAATAAAAAATCATCCTTCACATGCAGTCACACTTTCACGTCTACACCATAGAGAAGGGACAGAGAATTAAATTCTCTGATAGTGTTTCCTTTAACCCACCACAAATTAGTTGTATCATTCGAAACCTTGATCTTGGGATCTCCAGACAGCAAGGTTGAGTATCCTTCATGGCAAGTTTATTTAATGAGCTTAAGCCCCATCCCCTTTGATGCATTACGAACTATCTCCTTGGACAAACCTTTCGTCAAAGGGTCCGCGATATTTTCCTTAGACCTCACAAAGTCAACAGAAATAACGGCAATTGAGATTAGTTGTTTTAGGGAATTATATCTTTACGAATGTGTATAGACATTATAGTTGTTGTTTTTAACATTAGCTATTGCAGCTTGACTATCACAATGTATAGATATAGCTGGCACAGGCCTATGCCAAAGAGGAATGTCTTCTAAAAAGCATCTTCGCCAAGCGGCTTCCTCTCCTGCCTTATCTAACACAATAAACTCCGATTCCATAGTGGATCGAGCTATACATGTTTGTTTGGAACTCTTCCAAGATACAGACCCACATGCTAGAGTGAAGACATATCCACTCGTAGACTTAAACTCCTCTGAGTCTGATATCCAGTTTGCGTCACAAAATCCTTCAAGGACCGCAGGGTATCTCTCATAATTTAAACAAAAGTTTAAAGTGTACTTCAAGTACCTTAACACTCTAAAAAGTGCATCCCAATGCTCATGCCCTGGATTACAGGTATACCTACTTAACCTACTCACAACATAAGCAATGTATGGTCTCGTACAGTTCATCAAATACACCAGACTTCTTATAACACGTGAATATTCAAGTTGTGAAACTCCATTACCCTTATTCTTTTTGAGTCTACAACAAGGATCATACAGAGTACAAGCGGGTTTACTATCAAACTGATTATATTTTTTAAGCACAGATTCAACATAATGAGATTGACTAAGACTATATCCATTAGAATTTCTTCTAATCTTCATCCCTAAGATCACATCAGCGGGGCCTAAGTCTTTCATTTAGCATGTTCTTTGTGGAATTAATTACATCCGTGTTTGTACCAAGTATAAGAATATCATCAACATACAAGCATACAATCACACAGGCATCATTTACAAGTTTAGTATAAACACACTTGTCAGATTCATTGATTTTAAAACCACTAGAGTTCGTTACATGATCAAATTTTTCATGCTACTATTTAGGTGCTTGTTTCAAACCATACAAAGATTTTTTCAGTTTACAAACTTTGTTTTCACAACCTTTCACTACAAAGCCCTCAGGTTGGTCCATATAATTTTCTTCATCTAATTCACCATTTAGAAAAGTTGTTTTTACATCCATTTGATGTATCTCTAAGTTATGAATGACAGCAATAGCAATTAGCATCATAATGGAAGTAATTCTCGTGACAGGTGAATAAGTATCAAAGAAATCTACACCTTCTATCTGTTTATAGCCTTTAGCTACTAATCTAGCTTTGTATTTTTCTGCAGTTCCATCTACCTTACGTTTCTTTTTGAATATCCATTTACAACCTATGGGTTTACACCCTAGAGGTAAATCTACAATCTCCCAGGTACCGTTATGTATAATGGAATCCATTTCACTAATGGTGGATTCTTTCCACCATGGAGCTTCAAAAGAAGTCATGGTTTCTCTATAAGTCTGAGGAGTCTCAGTTAAGCATGTTATGAAGTCTGTCCCAAAAGATTTTTCAGTTCTAAGTCTTTTACCTCTTCTAGGCTCAAATTCAAATTCATCTTCCTCTATAGGTAATGTCTGACTAGTAGAAGGGACATTTAGGGGATCAACACATATCATGCGAGATTCAGATTTCAAAGGAAAATCATTTTCAAAGAACACAACCTCCCTAGATTCCATAATTGTATTCACACCAATTTCAGAAATTTCAAAACTTACAACCATAAATCTATATGCAGTAGTATGTTCAGGATACCCTATGAAGACACAGTCAACAGTTTTGGGTCCTATCTTGGTTCTCTTAGGTGGAGGAATGGAAACCTTAACCAAACGCCCCCACACTTTAAAGTATGCGTAAGAAGGTTGTCTACCTTTCCATAACTCATATGGATTTTTGTCTGATCCTTTGAAGGGTACTCTGTTCAAGACATAACAAGCTGAGAGGACGGCCTCCCCCCATAAGTTTGCCGAACTAATTAACATGACATTTATCATCTCCTTAAGGGTTTGGTTCTTCCGTTCAGCCACACCATTAGATTGTGGTGAATAAGGAGGGGTTACTTTATGTATAACTCCATGTTCTATACAAAAATCTCCTATAAGAATTACATACTCACCACCATGGTCATACCTAACAGTTTTAATGATAGCACTTATTTGGTTTTCGACTTCTAGTTTATACATCTTAAAGGCTTCTAAGGCATCATCCTTACCTTTAAGTAAATATATGTGACAGTACCTCGTAAAATCATCTATAAAAGTGACAAACCATTTCTTATCACCTCTAGTTTGAACTGATTTTATGCAACTAAGTCTGAATGAATTAATTCTAAGGGTTTAGAATTTCTCTGAATTTTTTTTCTAAAAGGTTTTTTAACATATTTGATTATACACATACTTCACATTTATGATCATTATCCAAAATAAATTTGGGTATGCAGCCTGGCTATCCATTTTATGCATTGACTTATAGTTTACATGACCAAGTCTACCATGCCAAACATTTAATGACACACAAACATAAGCAGAAGATCAATTTTATTCATTTCATCAGATGTTACATTAAGTTTATAGAGACCCTCAGTATTATAACCCTTACCCACATAATCCTTACCCTTAGTGACAACAACTTTTTCAGATTCAGTTACAATTTTAAAAACCTTATCATCTAAAACACCACAAGAAACAATATTTTTGCAGATGTCTGGAACATGAAGAACTTCATTCAATGTGAGAGTCCTTCCAGAAGTAAGCTTCAGCCCAACTTTGCCTTTTCCCGCAACCTGTGCTGCGAACGAGTTACCCATGTAGAGTTTCTCCCCCTAACTTCTGATAGGAGGTGAACATATCTCTGTTTCCACAGACATGCTTGGTAGCACCAGAGTCTACCCACCAGTCTCTCACATTGGTTACCAAATTGACTTCAGACACCGTGCCAGAAAAGTCGTTCTTGTTGTTTTCAACCAAATTAGCATTGTTTTTCTTATTAAAGCCCTTATATTTTCTACAGTGCATTGCCATATGGCTAGGAATTCCGCAAACATAACAGGCACCTTTAATTTTACCAATGCCAGATTTGGGTTTCTGAAACGTACCTTTCTTGTGATGACCAGGCTTGCGTTTGCTGTTGTCGCCCTTTTCAGTATTGGAAGATTTGTGTTAAATTACATGAGCCTTGTTGGACATGTCCCTTGCGGAAGATACATTCTTGTCTTTGGAGCACAGTAATTCTTCCTCTTGAATCTTCTTCCCCAAGTCAACCATACTAACTTCACCAGTTTCATGTCTCAATCTTCGTTAGTATTCAGACCAAGAAGACGATAATTTCTCAATCACATCAGACACTTGAAACGTCTCATCTATCATCATAACTTCAGCAAGAATTTCATTGATAATACGCTGAAGTTCAAGGAATTGATCAACCACAGATTTTTCATTTGATATTTTGTATTCCAGGAATCTGGCTACCAAAAACTTCTTACTTCCAGCAGTTTCAGCTTCATATTTTGCTTCTGAAGCAGCTCATAAATCAAAAGCAGTAAAGTTGTCTTTTGTATTATAAAAATCATACAATGCATCTTCTAAACAATTCATAATGTGATTTTTAGCCATATAGTTCTGTCTAACCCAACTTTCCAACTCCCTTTCATTTCCAGCATCATTTAAAGTCTCATCAAAAGATTTCAGAACTAATTGATCTAACATATGAAAACTCAGAAAGAACAACATCTTGGATTGCCATCTTTTGAAATCTTTGACACTGAATTTTTCTGGTTTGTCCACATCATTTTTACCCATTGTTACAGAAGAAGTAGCTATTGTGTTAAGATTGTTGGATCTGCAACAATGAAAAATACTAAACAGAAGAAATTGTTAACGTTAATGAAATCTCTGAAGTTGATGCACACACAATGGACAGAGCCACCTGCTCAGCAAATTATCCTTAACACAATATTCTGCGGGTACTCCTCAAGAATGAGAGATGCTATACCCCAACAACGAAGATGTGTCCAGGATAGAACTGCCCGTTATGACTTGTATAAGCACAATACAAATCACCCTCAAGAACTTAACAACAAGATAGTGGAAGGGAAATAAACAAGCAGTGCACAAAACAAAGCAAGAAGAGGGGAAAAGAAGACATGATAGTAGTTGTTTCTGGGGTGAGTTCAAATGAATAATCCGTTTTTGTTTTATAGGCAAAGAGATGAGAGAAGTTTTAATGGCAATCAGTTCCGTGTATGAAGCATGGTCATAATGTTTGAAATTCAATTCCGTGCATGGAGCATAAAATTAATGTTCAAAACGGAATTAAAACGGTCAAGAGTAATTCTCGTCTTTAATTAAGCTAAAATCTCTCCGGGTCAGACGCCCCCCATATTTAAAGCAAACTTTAATTTAGTTTTAAATTATTTAAGGAAATAATTTCAGTTCAAAAAAGGTAAGTCTTGGTTGGCCCGCAGCCGTAGCTACGCCCGCACCCGTAACACACGCTTATGCCTGCAGCCGTAGCCACAGTCACACCCACACCCACACCCACAGCAGCAGTGGCAAACGCAAGCGCACCCGAGCCCGAGCGTGCGTGCTTCGATGCGAAAAGTATGTTTGCTCCAACTAGCCCATAGCCTTAGTCCTCCCCCAACCGTAAAAGTGTCTAAACCCCTAAAGGCCCTCCCTTAGATGCAACTTTTAAGGTAATAAGAGCGTCCACAATGGGACGATCAAAAGGCCGACTAAAGATCAAAAGTGATCTTTAGTACGAAAATGTGAAGCGTAGTGGGTCGATCAAATGTAGTGGATAATCGAAGAAATCGACTGTAGCTGACTAGAAATAGTCATTTTTCCCGACTAAACAGGTTATAGTCAAGCGGGCTCGTAGTGTACCGCTTGATGCTAAGCGGCGTCGTAGTAATTCTCCCAGATCCAAGCGTTATTCTGGGACAACGCTTAGAAACACGGGCGGTAAGCTAGCAGTTCGCTTGATCAAGCTTTATTCTGGGGGTTCGTCTGATGAATCGGGGTACTAGGATCACGCCCACACACAAGCGTGCTATTGGAACACCGCTCAGTTGGAGCGCGTTGCTAGCATGTCGCCTACTATCTAACGTGTTGCTAGCACTCCGCCTATACTTAAGCTAAATTAAGTACACTAACACTAACTCCGCATATACTTAAGCTTATGTCTTACAGTAAGCTAAATTGAGTACACTAACACTAACACTAAGTAAACTAAGCGGTACTGTAAGAGTCCGCATTCTATCCAATACACTAATTAATACACTAACCTAAGTAACTAAGCTAACTTAACTAAGCTAAGTAATTGAGCGGTACTCTAGTGCTCCGGTTGGGTTTTGTAGGCGGGGCGTTAGGACACCGCCCGTCCCATTTGATAGACGTTTAATTTATACATATTTACCTCTTACTTAATATTTGTTAGTACTTAATTTTATATTAATATTAATGTTTTATTTCTTTTATCATGTAGTTCACATAAAACTCAAAGTTACAAAAAATTGTATTAAACGGGACTAAGCCTGTGACGTCGCCAGATACCTTACTGGGCAGCAACAAGGTCTGTACGTTGAAAGGCTGAACTCTCAAATGTTGGTGTTACTTTAACCTGGCATACAACAGACAAAAGTTAGAGAGCACAACATAAAAAGTGAGAATTATTAGGCAGAAATCACGTGTGAAGGGGCTACTTTAACTAGGTGTCCTTTTATGTGGTTGTAAGTGGACAGAGATGATGGTGACGTTGGCTTAGGCAGGTGATGGGAGGCGTCAGTGAGATGACTACTAGAGGCTAGCCTATGATGCTGATGGAGACGTGATGAGGTGAATTGGATGTTGGTTCACGTGAATGAGAGGTACGGCTGGGATAGTTATGTGGTGATGGCTACTAGAGGCTTTAGCTAGCCTAGACACGTGATGGAAGACAAGGGGCAAACTTTTGAAAAGCCTAGGGAGGCGTCAGGTACAATTGTGAGACGTAGGTGTTGGAGTGAAAGTGACAAGAGTTGGTTTTGCTTAGAAACAGAAGAATAGACGATTGGCAGGTGAAGCTGACTAACATGGGAAGGCTTCTCTTTTGTCTTTGGTCAGACCTAGGCTATGGACCAAGTACAGCACGTGAAGAGAAAGTAGAGCAGGGTGGGGACATCCCCACGTGATGGTTTTTGGTAGGTTGACTATAAAAGGCTAGAGATTAATTCCAGAAAGGATTTTTTTTAGAGGGCAGAGGAAGTGGGACAGAAGGCTGTACAGGAGTCTGTTTTGCTAGTTTTGCTGTTCGGGTGAGAGGGTTTTTCTTTAGCGGCGGACGGATTTCGAGGTATTTCTGTACACTTTTCAGAAGAGAGGAAGACGGATGCTTTATAACTGGGTTTAATCCTTGTCCTCTACTTTTCTTAATTATTTTTATGGGTCTTAAGAAACTCATCTCCATGTCTACCTAATTAATTTGTAACTAGGGTTTAATGTTGAAACCACTTTTTGGTACAAGACTAATTAAATTGAATTATTGAGTAATAGACCATTATGATTTGAATATATTAATTTCCATGATTTTGATTTATTAAATTTCATTAAACAATTGTGATGTCGTTTGATGGTACATGCTTGACCTAGGGTTTTGATGTTCCATGCTTCTGGTATACAGTTATTGTTTTGAAAATCTACTTGTTACAAATATATTTGTCTACTTATTTGATATTTCATGCTTGGGTTATCCTTTGATGGGGTATGCTTAGAATAGCCAGGTATTATTTGTGGACCTTTAATTAGTTTCGTACAATTTTCTCGCTAGCGCAATTTTATGATGTATGCTTGAGACTAGGGTTTTTTGATGCATCATGTTTAGGGCGTCCCAGCGATATTTGCGACTCTAAATATTCATGAATTAAATAGTGGTGGATACTGAAAAACCTGGTTACCGACTCTCTCTACTCGGTCACATTTATTAGTTTAGTTAGTTTATTATTTTATTTATCAATCTAAAAATCACAAAAATATTCCTCTTAGTTAGTTTATTAGAGATATTAATTGCAGTATTTCCCCGCTCTCTGTGGGTTCGACCCGTACTTGCCGTTGTCTACTAGTTAGACGCCGTGCGATTGCGGTTATTTTATTGGGTAATCCCAAATCATACCAATTTTTGGCGCCGCTGCCGGGGAGCGGTTGTGGAATATTGTAATTAGTATTTTTGATTTTCTAATCGTAGTTTAGGTTTTTAGTTTATTTTGTATATATTTTATTTTATTTTTAGGATTTTAGTTCCATTTGACTCGTTTTATGTTTTAGTATCTCTTTTCAGGTACTTTTTCGAGGATGATGAATCTTTCACCGGAAACATCTAAGATGACGATGGGGGAATTATTCTATGGGCCAGGATATAAGGAAATTTGCGCTTATAATCGTCTTGTGTATGGAACTTGGCATCCACATCGTTCCGTCATACGCGATTATTCAACTAAGTCTACGGTAAGTCAACAATCACCTCAGTTTAGAACCAGAGAGTATAACTTGATGTTGTCTAGTTTTGAACAAAGAGTGAGAGATATGGAACGCCAGATATTATTTATTGATGATGATCAGTCTTGTACTGACCATATGTTCCATACAGACTACGTAGATGACTATGTGGATGAGGAGTATTATAACCAGAGACTGTCTAGTTTGGAACAAAGATTGAGAGTTCTAGAACGCCACCAGAAATTATTTGGTGATGATGATCAATTTTGTAGTGACTCTCAGTTCCAAACAGAACATATAGATGACCCTGTGGATTAATTTGTAGATGATTTGCCTAATTTCATTGATGAATCTATCTCACAAGATCATTCACCCGACTTAGAGGTTGTTTCTAGACCCCTAGACTTCCAAAAGTTGCCTAATTTAGGGTTAGAATTGTGTGCTTCTCAAGTTTTGTTGGATTACTTTGCATCCAAATATCCAGAGGACTTGCCTATTCCTGACACTGTGCAGGAACCAATTGATATTTCCCCAGTCCCAAATGTATCCCCTTATTATGTTCTTTACGCACTTCCCAGTGTAGTAAAAACTAGGTTTGGGGATAATCACTTCTTTTTGATAGTTTCAGTGTCACCGTGTCAAAATAATATAATTGTGAAACTGTCATTTGTATATATTGTATTTTGGGTTGATCCCCAAATTTTCAGGTTATTAGTGTATGGGGATTCTTTCTGTACATATCCAGTAGGTAGATTTTTAGTTTCTTGTTTTTATTTTCTTTTAGGCATTTATTTATTTTTATTTTTAGTGTTCTTTGTTATTACTATCGTTTGATGTATATGACAGAGAATACTGCTTTTCTTGCGTCAATCAGGTGAGACGTTCCAATTCCTTCTCTTTAATTTAAATTTTTTTCTCTTATTTATATTTATTGCATACCATTCTAGGATTTTGAAACATTGAGGACAATGTTAAATTTAGGTTTGGGGGTAGAGTTTCCGAAAATTGATGCCAATAAAGAAACTCTGAAATTTAGAAACATGTGAATGATTCAGGGTGACACTAACCATTCTAGGTAGATGGAAACATAGCTCTTATCTATAGGAATTGGTGTGCCCAGCTAAATGGTCTATTCATCTCTGAATGCACTCAGGTGTTAGAAATAACATGATAATAAATGAACAGGCATTTCTCGGAATCATCAGAATCATATCACTTTCTATTTTTATTTTTTGCAATTTTATGTTTCTCTAAGTGATTTGGTGGGCCCAGTATCAAATTGTTATCACCGCCAGGATGAAATTAGAGAATTATCTCTTATCTATAAGATCCATTCCCACCAAGACTAAAAACATAACAAGTTCATTTTATCCAACATGTCCAACTACTAGGGCTGGTTTGTTTCTTTTCTTGAAATTAGAGAATTAGAATGAAGATGGTATCAACTGGCTATATAGGTTATTGGTATGCAGTTACTAGTAAATACGTATGAGGGATGAGGTTTGGTG
Organism: Papaver californicum; assembly: GCA_023531435.1. NCBI lineage: Eukaryota > Viridiplantae > Streptophyta > Magnoliopsida > Ranunculales > Papaveraceae > Papaver > Papaver californicum. The sequence goes on from JAJJMC010003936.1 coordinate 2,440,944, forward strand.
GGGAGGTAAAAGTTGCGGGTAGGAAAACAGTGTGTATAGTTTGTTATAGATAAATCCACAACATTGACATCCTAATCAAGTGAAACATAATATCGTAACTGGTCCTTATTCATTCTTTTTTTGGTTGATAAGCCCCTTTTGTTCATCATGTTCAGAAAGCTGTAGAAATAGATAATAAAATATGTAGGCTGTGGAAGATAGAAAAAACATGGAGAGTTAGAGTAGTGTTTAGCTATGAGAAGTTGGGTGTATTGCGATTTTAGTTGTCTTATTTCTTTCTCCTAATACTAAATTTTTTTGTTGTAATTAGAGAGAGCATTCAGTTTGCTGGGAGGCCAACACCAATTAGGAGAGTCTAGTTATCGTAGGAACTAGTTTTATTTTCTTATTTTGCTTTCTAAGTTATATCCTCTATATATTCATATTTTGTTCTAGGATTTAATTATTCAATACAATCAATATTATTAAGCATTGTTTAGTTTGGTGAATAATCCCTAATTTAAAAAATTAAGATGGTTGATCTCCAATCAAACGATCAATTTATCTATCTTTCATATTAGGATCCTCTGGTTCGGTGTCTGATCCTAACACAGTGTTCATCTAATGTCTCTAGACATCTAAGGATTTATCATGTTGGCCTTTTAGTTGTTCATACAATGAAACTTCCAGTTCCTCCGCTAAATTGTGATTTGCTTTAAGGTATCCAGTCATCTGCGCAACAGTTGATGCTTGAATCCACTATAATTTTTTATGGTCCCAAGTTTCTTCCTTAAAATATGCCAGGCTGACAAGTAACTAACAGGGGTGTAGTCAATTGTGATTTATAAAGACTTATAAAGAATTCTCAAATATGTCGTTAGTCAATTGAGATTATGGGAGAGTCTCCCAAACTCTTTTGTTATTGGATATAGGCTTTTTTCAAGTCTTTTAAATTCTTCCAAACTCTCTTGTTATTGGATTAAGATTTGTTAAAAGTCACTCAAACACTCTTGTTATTAGATATAGACTTCAAAATCATTGATTTGTTACTTATTGGGATTTTGGGAGACTTTTTTGATGAAAATAGACATGAGCAAAATCTCTCCCTTATAGGTGATATTTTGAGAGACTTGAAAATTTGGGTAAAAGAGATATAATCCAAAGGTCCTCATTCATCGGCCTTATCTGATGATCAAAATCCATCCACGACTATTCCTCCTTCTTCATTCCTCCGCCTTTCTTTATACCACGGCTAACCTCTAGAAGAAGAAACAAAAAGAACCGAGAATGGGCAATGGATAGTTTCTTCAAATCTCCTTAAAACCCTAATTTTAAAGATCTCACCTTCAAACCATCAACGAATTCATCAACAACCATTACTTTCAGGAATTGGAAAAAATAATTTTTTATCAGTGGTTAGATTTCTATCTGCTAATCCTTGTCCAAGTAGTGATGTCTATGACCAAGATTTTCTTAGTGGGGATTCTGATTTTAAGTCGAGGTATGGTTTGGAATCAAAGGAACAAGAAGAAGAAGAAAATAGTGATGAGGAAGAAATAGGAAAAATTCCAGTAAAAGCCTATTTTCTTTCTACCAGGTGTGTGTATCTTTGTTTTCTCAGATTTCAGATTTTTTTTTAATAGTTTTGTGATACGGGTTTCGTTAGTAATGGTGTTTTACACTTTGGGTTTCTTTTAATTTAAATTTTTTGTTTGAATCGTAATATGTTTTAGGTTTGGGGCATTTTGGTTTGGGTTTCGATGGATTTTGGATGCTGTCATATTGTTGGGGTTGAATAAAGCAAGGGTTTAGGATTACCCGTAATCAATGATTGCGCGATTCTGACTGCTCATAAAGATCATGAACCTTGCATTGACATAACTGAAAAGCCATCTCCAAAGGTACGATTTTTCATTTCATTAACTGGGAAAAAAAGGTGTATCAATGCCGGTTGTTATGTCCCTTTAATTTTGTAGTTGCAGTCTGAACTTTGCTTGAAGGAATTTATATCATAGCATTCTCTAATTACAAATTAATATCATAGCTTAGTATTTTAATTTCTTTTTCGGATTTCAGGTAAAGATTACAGAAGAAACTCATCATGTTAAATCCAAATTGAAGACTCAGTTAGAAGATGTCGAGGGACCCAAAACAGATAAATTATCACGTCATAAGGTTCAAGCAATCGTTTATACTCATCCCAAAACTCATAAACCAGAGGTACTCAACTAATTTGATTTTACAGCAATGACACATTTCACTTGGTTTTGACAGCAGTCTGAAATGAACTTCTAATGTGGGTTTAAATCATTTATATTACTATTAATTGGTTGTGTAAACATGACTCTGAACTAGTGAAGGAAAGAGAACATAAGGTAACATCTAGTTTAGAAAATCACATAATTAATAGATTGCGTCAATTGATATACTATTATTTATGTTTATACTTTTGTTGAAACAGTAGGAAAGATCAGAGGGCAAAGAGTGCAGGCAGTATACCTCAGTCCTCTGTGCCAGCTAAGGCTGAACCTAAACAACGCCGAAGTGCCAACAGGTTTTTAAGCAATATCTTCAAGACTTTTCAATATATTGTTGAATATATTAATATTCTTTTTAATATTTGTAAAATATTTTTTTTTGTTTTTGAAAAGATATTTATAAAATATTCATTTTTATTTCTATTTTAATGATTATTGGATAATTGATACCCAAGATTTTGGATATGATATACAAGATTAGTTACTGCACATAAGTTATTTTTTATTCCATATTATGCTAAGATCTAACCTATACACAACAATTATAAAAATTCTCATGCAAATTTTTTAATATACTTTTTGGTTTCCTTTTTATATTCATATACTATCTCAAAGTAAAACATGCAATTGAATTATTCTTCTGATTTTGAAGGTATATTCTTATTAGATTATCATTCTCTTGGTCTTTGAATTATGTTGATGTTCTCAAATATTTAAAAGTTTCCCAAAACCAAACTCACAGACAACAAAGAGAAGATGCTAATCAGTGGCGAGATAGCATAGCAAATAAAATATGGGATGAACAGAATAAAGAGAATGGAAGCTTAGGCACATGACAACAATGAGTTTTTAATTTTGACAAATGACACAAATTTTACTAGGTATTCATGATACTTGTGTTAATTGTGTAACGTGCATAATAAAAAAGTTGGTAGATGTTTTGAATTTATGATAAAATATTTTACATCTTTTTATCTCTACAAATCACAAAGACTCTCTAGAAATCCATTATATTTGTATCTACAAGTCGCAAAGACTCTCTACAATTCTTTATTAAAATCACTGGAAATCTCTATATTTCCAGATAGTCTCCGGGAAACTAAAAATAAAAATTTATGAAAGTCTATATAAATCTCATTTGACTACCCCTGTAAACCAGAATTTATTCCCGTAGATTCCTTATTTGGGGCAGTTTTGCATCTTCTCACCTATGAGTCTATGACACTCATGTGAATCATGTGATTGCCTTTTGTACTACATTTCTCTATGGGTATACTCTTGTTTTCGGATTAAAGAATATTAAACTTGACCTAATGTTGTCTTCTATGTTTGATTTCTCAGGGTTACATATGTACCCCACTACAGAGAAGAAGATGATCGAGAAGCAGGGGAAACTCTCTGGTACTGAAAGTAGAAAATCCTTTTATCTTAGAAGCATCTGAATTTTACAATGTTTTCTTTGATCTGAATAATTATTTGGATGTTTCTGTTGACAAAATGTTAAAATGAGTTTTATGGTGAAATGTTTTTTTTTTTTTTAATTTTTCCCCCTATTTATAAGTAACCTTACATAGGGGGCTCCCCTTTCTTATACTTAATGGAATCAAATCAATTTTTTTTCTTTTTAGTTTGGTGGGAAGAAAAATTAGAAGAAATGTAAGAGAATTTTTTAGGGTTTTTTAAAAAAACCTAGATTTTGATTTAATCAACCAGAGTAGTGAGGTATACCTCTAACTTAAACTCTTGGTCTTTTAATGGCTCAAATTTGATGAAATTACGTAAAAAAAGATGATTTTTTTTTATTCAGAGAATTTTACGGTTGGGTTTTCATGTCGAACCCAACCGTAAACACCATTTACGGTTAGGTATTCTTCCCAACCCAATCGTAACCGTAATTTCATGTTGAACATCAAATCTTAACAGTTTTACGGTTGAGTTTTAGCATCGGACCCAACCGTAAATAATCTTATAAAAAAAATTCTTATCCAGGATGATTTACGGTTGGGATTTGACAATCAACCCAACTGTAAATACCAATTTTAGTTTTACTTCAAGATAACTTCAGCCAATATTTATGGTTGGGTTTAGGCTTCCCAACCCAACCGTAAAACATCTTTTGGAGCATTGAGTTTAAGGTCAAATAGGGGTTTAAAAATCAACTTTTTAAACTTATTCAATCATTTTAACTAGATTGAAGGTAAATTAGGTCATTCAAACAAACAAAAACCGAAAACAACACAAGTACTAGAATCCAATTTTGAATGATCCAGGAATATTTACAGTTGGGTTTTGGCTGAAAACCCAACCGTAAATATGAATTTGTTTTGTTTTTTTACTTCATTTTCCTTTGTTTGGTTTCCAAATTGAAATTTTTGTAAATAAAACATGAAATTTAACTAGACAAATTTAAGATAAAAACTTTCTCATACATTCTAAATAAAGTTATAATACACCCACAAAAAAAAACCTTAGTTTGACGCAATTGTTATAATAAACATAGAGTTAGGGAGAAGGGGGAGGGGTATGTCGATGAGTTTGACGAACTCTTTTTTTGCTTGAAGGACAACGAGTACGAGGAACAACACGAACGCCACGAGTACGAGCACCAACACGACCGCCACGAGTACGAGCACCACGTTGCACATCCTCGGCTTCATCATGTGTCTCTTCATCACTAGGTTACGGCTCTCTTCGTCTAGTAGTCGCATCTCTTGTACGGCTCAACTCCTCTTTAAGCTTCGAACCGTATCATCTTCGCCTGCTTCATGAAGCTTCCCAATTTTGGCTTGCAGGTTCTTTAATTGGTCAGACGTAGTCACATCAACTTTACTTAGGCATGGAGTGATAGACTCTGCCAATGCAAGTGCTTTCTTTTTGACCTTATTTTTCTATTCACATATGAAAATAAAGAGTTGGTTGAGTCTTTAGTAATAAATCTTAAAAACATTAATAACAAAAGTAATTTACGTACCAAATTGAAATATGCTTTCTTCCAAACATCCATGACACCATCTACTGTGTTGTTTCCTTGAACCTTTTGAAGTATTCTCATAGATTCTGGATCAATGTTAATGACATTTGGATGACCAAAATGGTGATACCAATCCAAGTAATCTTCTTCAGCCTCTTTTGTGCCCGAAGATGGATTTACCTCCTCCCATTGGATTTGGTATTCCGGTTGATGGTGGTTGTTCCAAACCGCGACCGAAGGCGTTGGGTTGTAGTTGAGCACGATGCTTGGGCCTTCGATCATGGAGCCATTCACACACAATTTAAAGGCTTCGTGAGTTACCTTGGTTTGGACATATCCAGTTTGGCGGAGAGTTCGACGGGGGTTGCACATCACGAACCCAAACGGATGGTACAAAGGCCCGTTGTAGCCTGACACGTCCGAAAATTGACGTAAATCTTCAACATCTCCATCATCATATATGTTAATCTTCACATAAGGATCAAAAACAACATCTTCAACGGTGAAAGCATCAATTTCACTTCTCATCTTTGCTATCTGCATTTCTTTATGCTTTGCCTGAGTACCGGTGAAAATGAATTTCTTTCCGGTAGGTCCAGTAAAATCACCGCTCCACTCCGTCTTAGGATCCAAGCTCGGAAAGTGACCATAGACCCATGCTTATGAAGATAATAAATATTACTATAAGATAATGTGTAAAAAAAAAATGAATTTAAACATTGAAATTCCAACAATAAATTACCTGAAGAAGACCAGTATTCCCGGCAATCTCAGTTCCTCTAACCCTCGAAGCCTTTCTAAGGTTGGCAAATAGGTAAGCGAGGGTGGCAGTTCCCCATGAATACGCATGCGTCTTCTGGAGATCATCCGTCAACCACTGTGGAAAGTGAGCTTTGACCCTGTTTCCTGAGTTCCTGAAAATTCAGAATTTTTTACGGTTGGGTTACACATATAGAACCCAACCGTAAATAATAAACATCACCTACACAAGAGAGTTTACGGTTGGGAATTGACACTCCAACCCAACCGTAAATAAACCTCAACAAAAAATTTTAACTAACCAGAAGAATTTACGGTTGGGTTTTCCAATCAAACCCAACCATAAAATTCAAAAAAAAAATTAGTGCAATTTTTTTTACGGTTGAGTTTTTTTAATAACCCAACCGTAAAATGTAGAACAAACCAGTTACGGTTGGGTTTTCCAATCGAACGCAACCGTAAATATTTCTGTAACCCATTTTCTTTTACAAAAACAACAATCAAACAAGAAAATCAATCACTTTTGGATTCTAAAAATAACATGGGTTTTGTTCAATACCTTATATACACCATTTGTTGTGGTTGGGGAGTTTGATTTCCTTCACCACCGATTTGTTCTTCAATCTCTTGATTAGTTTGATTTTGATTGGCATCACTACTACCTTCTACACCTTTAGTATGATTCTCCATCACGAAATTTAGAGTTTAATTGACGAATTTTTTTCGAATCGACGAGGAATTTCAATGGAGAAAAAATTGGAAATGGGTTACGGTTGGGTTTTGAGAGAGGTTTTGAGAGAGTTTGATATGAAATGAAAATTGAAAAAGTTTTATTTTGCTTACGTTTTAATTGTTTGAAGGGCAAATTAGACTTTTTCATACATAGAAGAGTAATATAGACATTTGACATAGCCCGTAGGACACCCCTTAACGTATTTTTTGATCACCCTGCATCCAAAGGAAGCCCCTCTATGGAGAGGGGAGCCCTATGTAAGATTACATTTATAAGGTCCGACTTATTTAGAACAAAACCTTCATCATGGCTAGAAATACTGTTCAAATTCATCATGTGGATGCTTTTCTGGGAAAATTATGAATCCACTACTTCCTCCTTAGTGAGGCACTCATTGCTCCAGACTAAGTAGGCCAAAGATAGGGCAACAATGGTGCCTGTTCGAACCAACAAAAAGACAATAACCCCTGACTGCCTATTAAGACATAACTCAGTTGTATTCCATTTGGATATGCAGAACAGAAGACTGGCTCCTCAGTTCAGCAAAATTGCCAAAGGCCAACAACCCTCGACGACCAACAAAGTCAAAGACCAATAACAAGAACAACTTGAGAAATGACCCTAATAGTGAGTGGGAAAAAGCAGCAGCAGAACTAATGGCAGTTGCATTACATTTCAACAAAATTTAACATGAAACAGAAAGATCCAAACAAACATACATTCATATTTATACACAATTCAACCATTAAGTTGACCCATTAAAAAGATTCAAGTGTATTTTTCACAGTTTATTTTTTAATAAATTATTGAACACCTGAAAAAGTGGCTTCTACGCTCAAAATTCAGAACCAGTACCCAGCTGAGCCGAACCCTTCTAACAAAAACTAAAAATCCTATAGAAAGATTCAGCTCAGATGCAAAAGAATCTAATTAGATATTTAAATCCATCCCCCTATGTCAAAATTAACACTAGTCTAACATGTATGATGATACTATCTAAAAAAACGTCACCACCTTAATATCCTTAATCAAAAAGATCCAAATCAGGAAATCCTCCTCCATAAGCTTCATCTTCATTCATTATTGACGAAAAATTGTATCCAAAATCCGTTGCAAACGGCTCTTGGTTCATGTTCATATTTCCTTGTGGTTTTGAATCTTGCATTTGGTATGAAAAATCTGTTGGCCGAGTTCCGCATTGCATCCCTTGCAACCGTTCTCCACCTTGATTGTTCGGTTCCTGCATTTTCTCAACTTCTGTAGGTGCTGAAGAGTTAGGTTCCAAAGCCGATAGAAGTTCGTCCACATTGACATATTCATCAAAGTTGAAATTCTGTACATCATCTGTAAAGAACCCCAGACCACCGAATTCATCTGTATTCATATAAAACCCATCCAGCTCATCTTTCTCCCTGGGCACTGCGAAAGGTGGCATGACTGCTACATTTGCAGATGAAAAACAATTATTTGCTCCAACACTACCATTTGTCCGATTCCCCACTTCGATTGCAGGAGGATAAGTACTGAATCCAGCTATTGTATTTACAGCGTTTTTGGCCTCTGAGGCAGGTGGGATACCTGTTTTGCTTGCAGAAGAACAATGACTATTCGTTTCAGCATCACTACTTATCATCGACCTTTTCACAGTGATGCCTGGAGAAGGACAACTGCTGAATCCAACCTCAGTAAACACGTGTGTTTCGTCCCCAACAACTGCAGTGGGATAATTCCAGATCCCAGACTTGCAATCCATTTCGTCCCCAACAACTGCAGTGGGATAATTCCAGATCCCAGACTTGCAATCCATCAGCATTTCCGCTTCATTATTAGAAGGATGCCAATTCCTGACTCCAGACTCAACAATCGTAGGTAATGGTAATTCTGCTTTAACAATAATAGAAGGCCGAGTACTGATACAGGAGTCAATTGCCGGCTCTTCAACTTTAACTTTCGACTTTTGAGGAGGACGACAGTAAGGCCTCTTATTCTCCGATTCACCGTCACATTCAACTGGTTCTCTCTTAGGCACCTCAATTTTCGATTCTCCAATACATACTTCAGATATGTCAGAAGAACCACTAGAACAGGAAACCGAATCTGTAAATTGTATTCCATCAGAAAAGTTAAGAGTAGCATATTTCCCATACATTCTTCGAGAAGCATCATCGTAAGCTAGAGCAGCTTCAATTGCAGTATCAAAAGTACCTAACCAAAGTCTACTTCCTCTATTAGGTTGCCTAATTTCAGAAACCCACTTTCCCCATGTCCTCTGTCTAACACCTCTATACTTGCATTTGAAATTCTCAGGTCCTCCTTTACCTTTCATACATCCTTTCTTCGAACCTTTAGATGGTTTCCTGTATACTTTATTAGGTTGCTCTTCATACTTGGATATGGCTTCAGCAACAGGTTCTGCTCCTTTGCGTCTACGCTTTTTATTGATCCTAAATCATCACAAAAACAACAACAAATTAAGTCAAAATTCAATCACAGACACAATTTCATCAACAACAAACAAGCCATCACCAGAAACCCCCAAATCCCTAAAGCCCCGAATCAAGAACTCAAAACCATCCAAAAAGAGCTAATTAAGAACCCTAAGCCCAAGAAACTAATGGAAGAGAAATTTCAAAGGCCATACCTGTCAACACCTTGATTCATTCACGGAATTTGATCTTCAATCAAAGCACTGGTTTTCTTAATTGATTCGGTTTTTTTTCCCTGCGAATTTAAGTTTCTTATTTTACAATCAATTTCTAAAATATGAAATTTGTAGAGTTTTATAGAAAGTTCCTCAAAAGAGATTTTGGGAAAACTTGGAGAAGGGTTTTATACAACAGAGACAAAGAAGTAGAAATCAAGAAGAAGAAGTTGGAACCCAAAAGCAGTGTGCTAGGTCCTGTATTTGTAGACGTTTTTTAATTAATTGTGTGCTCGATATTTACGCCCCAAGTAAAATATCTAACGACGTCCCTAAATAATAGCCGCGTATTTACACGCTGGATTGGATAAGAAAGGTATTTTAAGAATGTCGATGGGGATTTCTTCGTCGCGAAGACTTTAATAAGTGTGCTGGTTTTCTAGGAAGTGGATTTAGAAGGTTGACTGTGTATTGACCGGTGGTTGTCATTGCTTATGTCATTTTCACGAAATCCGTTACGGGGTTCTTAAAATAAAACCAGGTGAATCCGAACGCGTGGATTACTTCTTGACTAAGTATACAGAATTGGGCTCTAGAAGTTCTGATCTCTTTTCAATTAGCCTACAGCCCATCTAATCTAATCTTTAACCCCAAAGGTCCAAAACAAGGGGGCCAATAGTTTTCATTTTTCAATTTTGATTTTAGGCCTACCAGACCATCTAATGGGCTGATCAAAAATCAGGATCGTTTGATACATTGCACGAAATATTGAGCCGTCGAATATATCTCCATGTGAACATTAAATCTGGACAATCTGAAATTAGCAACGTGTATATCCTCTAGTTAGTGTTGTAAAAAAACATCGCAAAGGTTAGGAACAAAAATATATGTCCCTAATTTCATCCTTATCTCATCTAATAATTGACGCCTGCCCGTTGCAGTTCCACATGGATTAGCAACATATATTCTCGTTGCAAAATGCCTGTCAAAAAATAATTCTTGCTAAAATATTTGAGACAGTAATATATGTTCCAAAATTGTACAAAAAATTTACACCCCTACAAATCCTTGGGAGGTGGGGAGAAACTGATGCGCGGAGCGTGTGGACGCCCCTTGCGACAAAGATAAAGTAAAATATTTCATTTTTATTGTTATATTTCTAGCATGGGTGATATTTTTGTCGGACGAAGCTAAAAGATATTTCATTTTTATTGTCGTATTTATGATGTTTTGTTGATTACCGGATGAATGATGTTTTGGTATTTATTTTATTATTGTTATTAATTAATGATTTTTAGTAGAAATATGAAATATGTCAAGTGATTACTATTATGAGTTTAAAATCGATGGTAAAATATTGTATAAGAGGATAATCGATACTAAAATCAGAAAGTTAAGCAACCTGATCTTAATCTATTATTTAGTAAACTTAAAAAAGTTATGGATAAATTCGTAAGCCCGTATTAGGCTGCCTTCCTTTTCATTAGACAGATTACAAACAACATTGTGCTTGTCCATGAGCTTATTAATAGTATGAGGAATCGTGAAGTTAAGAAAAAAGGTCTTATAGCTACAAAACTTGATATGTCAGAAGCCTTTGATAAAATAAGTTGGGGTTTCTTAGATGCAACTCTGAAAAAGTTTGGATTTCATAAAGATTGATGTAAAATGATATTTGAATGTGTCTCCACTATTTCTGCTTCTGTCTTGTTGAATGGCTCATCACAAGATGATGTTTTTTTACCCTATAAGGGGTCTTAGACAGGGAGACCCCTTGTCTCTCTATCTGTTTATCATTTGTATTGAATCTTTCTTTAGATTACTTATAGATGCTGGAAAAAATTATCTTTTGATGTTAAAGTGACAAAAGACAGTCGAACAATAAATCACCTTTTTTTTTCCTGATGAGTTCCTTATTTTCACAAAAGCTAATAGTCAAAATGCTAGGCAATTAGATAGTATCATCAAAGATTTTTAGTGATTATATATTCATGGCAGTCAATAAATCTTTGATAAGTCAGGAATTGCTTTTAATTTTTAGTTAGACACTTCTATCAAATTGCAAAACTCTGAAATTTTGAATATTAAGAAGTTAGCCATCAAAGACAAGTACTTAAGGGTACCACTTTTAATACAAAGAAACAAGATGGAATCTTTTGCACATTTTGAGGAAAAAAATCATGGCTTGTTAGTTGCATGGAAAAGTAAGCACCTAAATACCGAAAAGACTGCTAGGACCATTATGACACAATTTGGGTTGAGCGTTATAGATTCACATCACTTGCAGTCTTTCCTATGCCAAAGAAATTAAAAAATAGATTAGATAGTGTTCAAAGAAAATTTTGGTGGAATAAAAAAACAGGATAAAAATGGTGTTTATCTAAGAAACTGGGATGTTGTTGTAAAACCAAAGGCATTAGGGGGTCTTAATACCATAAAGACTGCTTACATGAATAAAGCCTTACTCATTAGATTAGCTTAGAAAATGTTGAGTTAGCCTGATGTATTGTGGGTGCAGATCTTGAAACATAATTATTTTCCCAATACAATCCATTGTACAACATGGGTCTTTATATGTAGGGGTATATGCATTATTTTGCACATCATTAGAGAACATTATTGTTGGGAAATTAGAGGACGGAAAGAATGTCTTTATATGGGATGATAAACGGGTTCCAAGTATGTCTCACAATGTTAATGATAGATTTAGATCCACATATATGAAGATTGTTGACCAATTGATAATTCAAGACTATAAAATTTGGGATAAAGAGCTTCAACATATTTTATTTGACTATGACACTGTCGATAAAACATGCAAGATAAGATTTCAAACTAGGAAGGGACAAATTAAGGTGCACTCCGGTTAATAATGGAAACTTTTCTATTAGATCTGCCTATAGAGTTGTTCATGATGCAGGTAGTAATGTGGTGGCTAATATGACACATCAAAATTTCCGTTGGGTTAAACTCTGGAAAGCTCAACTGCCACCTAAGGTTTTTAATTTTCTTTGAAAATGCATTCGAAAATGTTAACATATTAGGCAGAGGTTGTCTAAATACGTGTTAGATACAAAATTCCATTGTCCTTTATGTAATTTTGAGCCTGAATGTGTAGATCGTTTATTTCTCAGTTGCTAGGTGACCAAATCAATATGGTTTGCTTTCGATTGTGATTCTGCAGGTATACTAGGAGGAAGATCTTTAAAAGACCGGATTGCTAGTTGGTTTACTAGCAATATAAATGTGAAAATAATTTTGTAGGAACTACTCTTTGGAACATCTAGAAAATTAGATGTTCTATCGTGTTTGAAAAAATTGATTTGAAGGTTGACAATTTGGTCAGACAGAGTCATAAAGCTCATTTTTATAAAGTCAATCTTGATGCTTCTTTTTTCGATGGAGCATGTTGCAAGCCTGGAATAGCGGAAGATGAAAAACAAGATGAGACGCTAGTGACTTATGAGGCAATCAGATGGGCCAAAAATTACAATATTCAAAATCTATGTTTGGAGAGTGATTGTGTTAATGTAGTTGGATAATAAGGTACTATTACATGTACTAATAATATTATTATATCGGGTTACTTAAGACTTTACTAATAATATTATTATATTAGATTGTTTGAAACTTTTTAAAAGTTTTAAGAAACGGATCTGTGTTCACGTGTCAAGGGGCACGAATATGTAACCGATTGTCAGCCCAGAGACAAAAGAGTCAGTAGTAGTGTTAAGTTATGGAGCATTGTTTCCAAAATGGCTTCAAATCCTTATACATGAAAAGCTCCGTGTTAAAGTTTGATTTAAATCAATGGATTCTCATTTTCTATTAAAAAAAAGTAAGTCATTATTACACCTTCGCAATTATTTATGAAGGTCCAAATTAATACATAAAGACAAGAGTATAATAGATGTTGGGGACAAAATGATGTTCGCCCGAAGAGACGTCATCACCACGTCCCGAACCCGAAGTGACATCATCACCACGTCCCGATCCCGATGTGACGTCATCACCACGTTCTGATCCCGAAGTGACGTCATTATCACGTCCCGGTCCCGTTCCAGCTGGTGCCTGATCTGTCCTGTCCCGACCTATCATGTCCCGAACATGCTGTCCCGATACAATCATTTCCGCAACGAAGCTCAGGGTCCGAAGCATGGACCGCAAGCCAGGTCCGCAAGCCAGATCCGCTATTCAATCCCGCAAGCCAATTAGACCGTTTGAGGGAAAGCTGGATAAGAAGATAAGGTGGACAGGTGAACGGATAGGGAGGGGCCACGTGGAAGTATTAGGAAGGGAAAGAGTGGACAGGTGGCTGCACAAGAAGGTGCCACATCACTAGAAGGCGCCACATCACCAAAAACATTGGATCTGTTCCTTTAAAAGAAAATAGAAGAGAACGGAGAGAGGATCGGCTTCTGCTCCGACTGAAAAAACTCTGTAAAACCAGAACTCCAATGGAGTTCCTGGATGTGTAACCACAAAATTGATCAATAAAACCTTCAACTTCACCACCCGTGGACGTAGGCCATTCATGGCCGAACCACGTTAAATGACTTGTGTTCAATTTCTTTTCCTTTTCTTTTCCTGATTTGAGTTATGATTTTGGTTGTTTTGGGTTGATTCGATTTTCTGCCCAAACAATTTGGCGCTAGAAACAGGGACTGAGTTAAAGGATTCATCCTACCTGATCTATAAAATTGATTGAAGCTCAGAGAAGAAAAGAAAGGACCACCAAAAACCAAATCCCAGCGGCAAAAATTGCGATTCTCTTTCTGTTCTATTTGTTGTTCCTGCTGCAAGAATTGATCAGTCTTTAGAGTCTCTTTCTGTCAATTTGATCTTTCTGTTCTTTTAGTTCTTCAAAATTCGTTTCACAATAAAATTTTGGGGAAAATTTTGCAATTTTGAAATCTTGTCTCAAAATGAGTTTTCCTTACAGATTTACAACAACCGAATCTTGTCTTACAAACCCATTCAATTGATTTCAAAAAATATTAAGCATCAGAATTTCAATCTGATTTGGGAATTTTTCTCTCTAATTTGATTTAGCTTTTCTATATGAGTTAATTGTTGCGTTTTCTATGATTATATAGATGTTTTAAATGAATGGGTTTTTCTTGCATGAGTGAATGAGTGCAGGGAAGGAGTCTCAATATGATTGACATTATAGCCAATTTCATGTGGGAATCACCCACTGAATTGCACCTCCAATGTTCGAAGAAATGCCCGAATGACCAATTTTGGCATGCATACCTGAAGTTGTTGGCATCTTTGTTGTTGCTCTTCCGACGAGAACTTGAAAGTGTGTGAAAAGGTCAAAGATGGGGGATTACAAAAGCCTTGACAAGTCCCTGAGCTCAAGACTCAACCACTCCTGCACCAACTTCTACTACAGAAACAATTAATAGTACCTTGGAAACATCATCACCATTGTCATTAGCTACTAATCATCAAGACCCAATTACTCCTGCACCAAGTTTACCAAGGCCACTAGCCTGCCATTAGCTACTACCCATCTTATATTTTCAACCATGTGCAAAGAGAAGCAGTTTGCTTAAGCGATTTGTTCTCATCATATAGAATGCTTAAATCATTTTTTCATCAACTGTCATCAACTAGTCAGTATCAGTTTTCTCCTACTCCTGGTACAAGCCTGAGAGCAGAGAAATGTTCAACAGAAATTCTTGAGGTAGAGTAAAATCCACACAATTTTTGCAGTTGAAGAATCCTGATTTTTGAGGTAACTGATTCTTACCCAAATGATCCAAATGATGCTCATCCTCTTGCATGATGAATGGTAAGGTTTCTGATTTCCACTTTTTAGTATTAAATCGAATGCATGTTGGGTTAAGTATTTTACTTTGAATTCTTCCTTAAATTCATGTTTTGAAGAACAACAAACTTTGGGGGTTTCTCCCAACATTGTTTGCAATGCCAAATGGGTTTACAGAATTTCCACTGAACTTTTGGTTTTAACAACTGTTATGGTTTACAATTAAAATTAGTAAGCATGGTTTCCTGATTCCGTATGCTTAGTATTTCAACTTTTTATCTTTATAGCGTGCTACAGATTTGATTGGATCACACTGCTTTAGGGAATTACATATGATACATCAATAAGATTTGCAAATTCTATTGAATATTTACTAGTTCTCTACCTCACTATGTGCAAATGAATATATGTAACTGCTAATAAAAATGTTGTGGTGTTTGAGACTGTTAAAAAGTTGTCACCTATTTGTATACATCATGTTAGAGTTATATCTTGATAATCACATCTTAATATCTAGTTGTTCTTCTACACCAGTTGATCACATTTCGAATAATTGAATTGTGTTAGAATTGAATACTGTTTAAGTTAACTTGAAGATAAGTTGAATGGGACTGTAAGTGTATGATATTGAATCATTGGCACGCTTATGTTTCAAAGAGAAACATCAATTCTCACAAATGATTTGATTTTATGTTTTTCCTTGCCATGGTCATCAGATTTTGTTATTTTAGTTTGCTAGAAATTTGAAATGAAAACTTTGTTTTCTTGAGTTTTCTTTAGGAATTGAACCCGGCCTGGCCTGGACGTTCTGTCATGTTATCATCAACATGAGCACCACACCATCAGCTAGTGGTGACCAGAGTTTTACAGTTCTAATGGAGAACATATGGCATGATTCTACTCAGCAAATATGAAGGAAAGCTCAGAGGCACCAAACACCATCTGTTTCTTCATGAATGATGCAATTCTCACAACAAGTCTCTTCGAAGAGTTAAGTATCTATGTGATCTTTTTGTTGGTTTGGTATATAAGTATGAGAAATCTGATTTTACCCCAATACATACATAATTTCAATTTTGTCCAATTGTATGTTTGATATGATAAAATGACTGATTGTCTGCTCATGACTAGACAGTGAATATTACATATTGTGATCATTCTTTTGTAAATAGTAATGTGAACATGAATAATGAATATTACATATGTTGCCTTTTAATTTTGATTTTCATCCGAGTGATATAGCAATTAAAATATTAGCATAATACTGAAATGAATTTGAAGCTCATGATGTTGAGTTTTACTTTTAACTCATAGCTCCATCTTTGTGTTTCTTCTGTAGCTCGCAATTAACATTGAGTTTTCTCCGCTGAATGTTTATTCTAAGTCTAATTTGATCTTTAAATGAACCAAACTTTATATTTAATTTTATTGAGACCAATCTGATGTTTCTTAAAGAATAAGCGTCATGCCTGTAATGTCTTGAACCTGGATTTCATGTTGAACCTGGATTATGCATTCACTGTTTACAAGTTATAGCTTGTGTAGGCTCACATGGTGATTGTGTTATAACTTCTTTTCCAATCGGCTATGCTTTGATCCTTAGCAAATATCCTATGTATATGAATGCACATTCAAACTCTGTATAGATGTATTAGCACCTATGCATTAAATTTATTTGCTCAACGACATGAGTAGTAGGGTCATTTCTATTGTATGAATGAAATATTTTGATATATTATATCTCTGTTAGAATGAACCTGTATCAATTGCAGGGGAGAAACAGATTCTAATAGCCTGAATTAGGCTGGAATACCCTAAAAACAGATCAGACTCTGCTGGATTTTCTTTACAGTGAGTCGACTCATTGAGTTTGATCCAACTCAGTTGAGCAAGACCATTTAGACCGAAGTGAGATAAGCTGACTCGGTTAACCCATCTTTCCCTCTTAACCTTTTGACTGTTAATTGACTATCAGTTGACCAGTAGTTTAATTCAAATCTCTTTGCTTATAATTTTGTATGCAGCATTCATTATTTATAGATAAAAAAAAAATCATAATAAATAAAATTAAATTATTATAGTTAGATAATTATTATCACAACTTCAATAGATAAGAAAAGACATATACCGATCCACAAACATTTCTAAAAGATAAATATACATTATCTTTTTTAAATTTCAATTATAACATAATATTAATTGCGTATTTTAAGTAGCAATTTAATTTTAAAAATAATTTTTAATTGTCATCATTAGATGATTCAATCATGACACACCTTAATTATTTAAGAAGAATGAATTAATTTAATTCATCAATAGAATAACTTTATTAGATGATGAAAATTTCTTAATTGCATCCGTCGATTATATTTTACTCGATTATTACAAACTGTCATATAGTATGAATTGATTAATTGCTTTCAATAGCATCTGAATGCATGTGATATCATGCATCATGATAATTAATCTCATAATCATAGAAACCTATTGATTTAATATGATAAATTTTTAGTCTGAACAAATTCTAATTTGTTTGATTAGATTTAATAGTGATATTTAATTAAAAGCATGAAAATCATTTTTAGCTTATACCCGTTTAATATTATGAAATGTTAAGACATTATTATGAAGTGTGAAGATACCTATGAAGGACACTTCAGAGATGCAGCAGCTATGCAATAATGATGCACTGGGGGGCATCCTATAAAGAAATCAAATTTTTAGCTGTGAAATGAGTTAAATACTCCACGCCAATTAGGTATTTCATTTTAATAATTTATTAATGCTAAATATAAATGATATATTTCGCTTCTTTATGTTATATGCCTTGTACTTCTTAACATAAGGCAGCAATTAATACCTTAAGTGAGCCTTCAAGAAATGATACTTCAAATGGCTCATACTTCACGAAGAATATTCAGTAAATATTCAATTTACTCTGAACTTCTTTGAAAGGCGATACCTCTTATACTTCTTGCGGCAATCTGAACGCTCCAACAGGAATTATCATTCAAAAATGGGTATTTTTTTCAACCTATCATTAAATATTTCTTTCAACCTATCATTGAAGGCGAATACTTCTACATTCGTATACTTCTGATCTCTCAAACAACGATTACTTCGAAATAAAATGATTTTTCATCTGGATGTTTCTCATGTCTTGTTTAAAATATATTTCATATTTTCTTTCTATATATGCTTCTCATGTATATATAAGAATATGGGATATATCTTAAATAAGAAATGAGAAATGAGAAATATCTGGATGATTTTCAAGTATACTTCTCATCTATATTTCAGGTATATTTCTTACCGATATTTCTCCGTTCAGGAGACAAGATAAGGCTAATGGGTCCATCCCCAAAGAGGGGACCCATGTAAGAGTCTTAATAAAATAATGGACCACACATAATTTACTCCATGCCCGAGATAAATTAGGTGTGTGTTCCTGCCGAGCTCCGTGGCTAGGAGACATGATAAAATTATTGGGTCGCAGAACCTAAGTATGAGTCTTGATACAAAAAGAGTACATTCAGGACCAACCCTGTATCTTACCCCTGGCTCGGGTTTGTTTCGTATGTGTGGGATCTCGAATGTCATAACTCCGTGGAAGGAGGTGCTTCATTGTAAAAAATTCCAACCCAGGGTTCAAAGGAATCTTGCGGTAAAAAAAAAACAACAAAAAACTAACGATCAGTATATGTATACAAAATTTTATTTTACAGGGACAAAAATACAACATACAATGATAAAGCACAAGCAACATCAACCACCACATTAAGGTTCGGGCGAGACGAGAAGTCGTTTTCTTAAGAGTTTTTCTTCAAACAACTCTCAAGAAAAGGGGGCAAGTTGTTGGGGACAAAATGATGTTCGCCCAAAGCGACGTCATCACCACGTCCCGAAACCAAAGTGACGTCATCACCACGTCCCGATCCTGATGTGACGTCATCACCACGTCCCGATCCCGAAGTGACGTCATCATCACGTCCCGGTCCCGTTCCAGCTGGTGCTCGATCTGTCCTGTCCCGACCCATCCTGTCCCGAACATGCTGTCCCGATACAATCATTTCCGCAACGAAGCTCAGGTCCGAAGCATGGACCGCAAGCCAGGTCCGCAAGCTAGATCCGCTATTCAATCCCGCAAGCCAATCAGACCGTTTGAGGGAAAGCTGGATAAGAAGATAAGGTGGACAGATGGACGGATAGGGAGGGGCCACGTGGAAGTATTAGGAAGGGAAAAAGTGGACAGGTGGCTGCACAAGAAGGTGCCACATCACCAAAAACATTGGATTTGTTCCTTTAAAAGAAAAGAGAAGAGAACGGAGAGAGGATCGGCTTCTGCTCCGACTGAAAAAACTCTGTAAAACCAGAACTCCAATGGAGTTCCTGGATGTGTAACCACAAAATTGATCAATAAAACCTTCAACTTCACCACCCGTGGACGTAGGCCATTCATGGCCGAACCACGTTAAATGACTTGTGTTCAATTTCTTTTCCTTTTCTTTTCATGATTTGAGTTATGATTTTGGTTGTTTTGGGTTGATTCGATTTTCTGCCCAAACAATAGCAACAGAATTCCCAGATTCCCCAACTCCCGTTACTTCTTTAGCATATGTAACAAAGGGAGTGTCTAAGTTGAGTAGGAATGAACCAGGTGGAGCAGTTGGAATGGCTCAAACTGCTAAATATTGGCTTTCCCTCGACAACATAGGCATGAAACCGAAAATACTATATATCTCCCGCTTCATCCTCCAAAAAATTTCCTAATGAAATGTCACAAAGATACAGATTCATAGATGTTCAGCCGGGATTTACTATGGGCTTCCGAGAATTTACAAGTTCCAAATGTAAGAGTTCAAATAGATGCCACGTCATGGGAGAAGAAAATGGAAAAATTGGGGAAGAAAGCGGGGTATGTAGCAGCTTCGCTGTGAAATTATACCAACTGCTGCTCTAGCTCCATTCCACCACATTAGCTTTGTCCAATAGCTCAGGTAATTTCTTCACCGGATAAACCCTTCAGTAACCCGTCACTGTTTCAATACTTCAATACTCGCAATTTGCTTGCCACAGTCACAAGTTGCACCAAAGTCTCGTGAGTCTCGTGCTCCTTTAGTTGTACGGCCTCTTACAGACCTTCCCACAGATTCAGACACTTCTCAAGAATTCCAAGTCATACGCACGCATCTATACTATACATATCTCAGTAGCCCAGAGATATCCTGATTCCTGATCCCATCGGTTCTATAGAGATTTACAATTCAATAGTTAAATCCAGGGACTGAGGACTCTGTTTATTTCCACATACTGATCCAAAATCCATAAATAGATAATATTAAAAAGTCTAAATAGTTACATTAATTTCCAAGTTACCCTCTTTATAAAAAGATCCCGTTTTTCTCACCAACCATATTTGTATTTTACTATGGGCAGTGCTCTTTCTTAGCTGTTTCTCCCCCTTCTCTTACTCGAAAACACTTCTCAGAATTCCAGATCCCTCCTTCCTTCATCACTTCTTGATCTCTAACAAGAAGGGAGTCTTTATTTTTATTTTTTTGATTTGGGTTCTGGATATTTTGGTCTGGGGTATTGAGAATGATGGGTTCAGAGGATCAAGGTTTTGTAGAAGCCAAGTTATACGCATCTAAAGAAGAAATGGAAAATTTAGTTCTTGATGAGAAACCTAGTAATGGAAAATTTCATCCTTTATCACTGCCCACAGCAAAAGAAGATCCTTTAAACTCACCTTCTTCTTATTCATCAAATAAAAGCCCTAACTTTTGTGATAATCATTACCTAGAACCACCATCATATGCAGATGTAATCTTCAGTCCATTTGGAGGAAGTAGTGAAAACGGAGGAATAGGTGGTGGAGAATCAAACAATGGCGGGGGCATTGAAAGCCCTAATTTTGATTCACCTATAGGGATTTTATCTAGATCATCCAGTTCTTTAAGTTCTTCTGGTGATTACTTAAAGATTTCAGTTTCGAATCCACAGAAAGAGCAAGAATTGAGTAATACGAATTTGATTCCAGGTGGAAACACTTATGTAACGTATTTGATTACTACTAGAACCAATTTGGTTGAATTTGGTGTACCTGAAGTCAGCGTTAGGAGACGGTTTAAAGATATTGTGACGTTATCGGACCGATTGTCGGAGTCTTATCGAGGGTTTTTTATCCCACCCAGACCTGATAAGAATGTAGTTGAAAGTCAAGTCATGCAGAAACAAGAATTTGTTGAGCAGAGAAGATTGGCATTGGAGAAATACTTGTGTAGATTGGCTTCACATCCTGTGATTAAGAAGAGTGAAGAATTAAGGGTTTTTTTGCAATGTCAAGGGAAGCTTCCATTGCCAACCAGTACTGATGTAGCTTCTAGAATGCTTGATGGAGCGGTGAATCTTCCGAAACAGCTATTCGGTGAATCGGTTAGTGTTGTTGCTCCGCATGAAGTTGTGCAACCGGCAAAAGGAGGGAGAGATTTATTGAGGATTTTTAAGGAATTCAAACAATCAGTGTCTAGTGACTGGGGTGGATTCAAACCCTTAGTTGTAGAAGAAGATAAAGAGTTCATAGAGAAGAAAGAGAAGTTACAGGATCTTGAAACCCAACTCACTAGTGCATCTCAACAGGTAATTCATTTGTGTCCTCGTGTTTGTGAACACTAGTAGTTTTAATTGATATTAGCAAAGAAGATTGAGTTGTTAAGTTATATGTGGGGTGACTGCATTGCATTTTATATCATTTTTGTTCCATTTATTAAACTGCGTAGGCTGAATTACTTGTTAAAGCTCAACACGACATTGGAGAGACACTGGGTGAATTAGGTTTAGCCTTTATCAAATTGACTAAGTTTGAATCGGAGGAGGCCATGTATAATTCGCAGAGAGTACGAGCTGCTGATATCAAACGTTTGGCTACTGCTGCTGTCCAAGCTAGCAGATATTATCGAGAATCAAATGCGAAAACAGTCAAGTATCTGGTAAAATTGCATAATTTTTGCCTTGTGTTTGATTGATTCTGGTCTACCTAGACTAGTTATATATATGCTTCCTCTAGCTGTGTTTTCAAGTATACTTATGTTATGTAGTCAACAGAGTTATAAGATTTTTTTGTCTTTGCATGGAACTTTAAGTTCTGAAGGAGCTGGTTTTTACTTCTTTTTTTTGTCTACTTTTTTTAATGTGTTGTAGGATCCACTTCACGAATATCTGGGTTTGATGTTGGCGGTTCGTGGTGCATTCTCAGATCGCTCAAGTGCTCTATTGACAGTACAGACCCTTCTATCAGAACTATCAGCCATGGAGTCAAGAGCTGAAAAACTTCAAGTTGCAGCTTCTAAAATATTTGGTGGTGACAAGTCTAGAATCCGAAAATTGGAGGAGCTTAATGAAACCATAAAAGTTACCGAAGATGCAAAACTTTGTGCTGTTAAAGAATATGAACGTATCAAGGTTAGGCCGCGGTTTCTCCTTTTCTGCTTAAAACAACCATAAAGTTAGACCACTATTTATCTAGCAAGCAAACTTTTTTATATTCTCCCAAAAAGATGATGAAAATTTCAAAAAAGTACATGTAGTCATCTCATTTGCCAGAGAAATCTATAAGTGTTATTGTAGGGTCTTTTGGATTATAAACTAATGATAATCAATTGCAGGAAAACAACCGGAGTGAGCTTGAAAGGCTAGAGAGGGAAAGGCAAGAAGATTTTTTGAACATGCTGAAAGGATTTGTAATTAATCAGGTATTAATTGTTTTTTCCTTGTCTCAATAAGATAGAAACATGAGCACTTCACTCTAGGTAATCTGAATTGAATGTAATATATTATGATTTATTTTGTCATATCCAATTTAGTCTAGAGAATTTTTCTAGTTAACGAGGATGGTTCTATTTGGAAAAACTGATGAATCCATGGTAAATGGATACTGGGTTGCCTTGTTTAGTCAAGCATTAACATGAACTTTTGTAAGGATGTAATGACTATCTTGGTTGATGTGCATGTTATGGCTTACTTTGCCTATGGTCATCCTAATTAGTCCATGAGCTAAGAAGCCATCGTGGAAGTAGTAAAGAGACCCTAATAAATTCTTGTCCTTTCTAAGTGTATGTGATGTATATACATGCATTTTTTTTTACAGGTGGGATACGCAGAAAAAATAGCAAAAGTATGGGAGAATGTTGCAGATGAGACTAGTGGATACAGAAAGGAGAACAATAGTTAGGCGCTAAACTGTAAATTTTGTTTTCCAGCTTTCTGTTTCTTTTTGATTTCATTGCTTTTTTCTATTCTCTTTTGGTTTTAATTTCATTCATGTACACTAGTAGGAAATAACGAGGTAAACGGAGCTTTTTGATCTCTATTTTCATTCTCTTCATATAGAAATGACTGATTGATGAAATGCTTACAGATGTATACATAATTTCTTGTATCAAACACTAATTTCAACTAACAGAACACCACATCTCTTTCTCCGATAGACTCTGACTAGCCATTAAAATAGGTATAGAAGGATTCTTTGGTCACAAGACTCACAACTTATAGAAGCAGAATTACTTCTGAGTAGTGAAAAAGTTTTTATATGACTTCTGTATGGCAAGGAAACAAGGGTCTGTATCTAAATTCTGGTTAACTTCGCCCTCACTGTGAATACACTATTTTAGTACTTGTTGACATACTGGTCTCTTGGTGGTTTTCTTGTAACAAGTTAGGCAACTGTTCTACCCGTTTGTTAAGAAATGGCATAAACAACATATCGTGTATGGTACGGAAGTGGGATAGCAAATTATCGACCTTGGCCAGTTTGGGAACTTCCATAAATGATATGGATCATATGGTAACTTCAGAAATTGGAAACACGGTTTGTTTTATTTATGAGGACGACGATAGTGGAGATAGAGAGAGGCAACTAGAGAAACCAAAACGATATCCTAGAACATGGTCCGAGGCAGACGCTGTTTGGTAAAATCATAATCATACGCATGTCTCAAACATGCAGGTTTTCGACCCACAGCTGGAATTCATATCTGGCTTTACCCCTTCCAGTTCCATTTCTGAGACCCGGGATAGCTAAATGGTCGCCGATACATAGCAAGCCAACAACTAATTGAAATCCATAAAGCTCTCTCCTCATCTACTTCCATGAATATCTCCAAGTTACACGCTTATACATAAGAGCTATTTAGTGATCTGCAATAAATCCATGAATGTGCATCTCCTTTTATTAGGGGCCCTGCTATCAGGGCAACAACAAAAAAATTTCTGGTTTTTACTCTCTATGCAACTATAAAATCACTGTCAAGATTATACTTGCTTGGCAAGAAAATACAATAGAGTAATGACTCCTGGGTCTGGCCACTCCATACTAAATGAGAAGCTAAAATAAATATACCAGTTGTAATTTCAATTACAAAAAAGATTGAATCTGAAGTCAGAGAACAGGATGGTACAACAGATATTACATAAGCTTATTACTGCACTTTCAAAGAAGAAAGTCATGCATCAAGAACTCAAGCGAGACACAAAATATAGCATCTCGTTCTAAATTATCAAGTTGAATAAACAGGCAACGTCTTGGGACAACTGAACACTTCATTCATCAGATTTTTGAAGGCCATGTTGCTTGAGCGGACATGATAATACCCACAATTACTCCAAACAACCCAAGGGCACTACCAAATATCTCGATAACTAGAATCTTCACGAAAAGATTTGAGTTTTGAGCATCAGACAATGCACAGCTGCTTCCAATTACTCCCACACAAAGGCTGTTTCAAAAAGAATGAAAAGAAACTATATATTACCGCACTGTAAGTTAGGGTGTCTAGTTTATGTGAATCATGAGTAGTACATACCCGCATACAAGGTTTGCAAATCCCACAATGATGCCCGAAGCAAAGATTGCATATCCAGCTCTAAGAGATTCAGGTGCATATATCTGGGAATTTGGTACACTTTCTAGCTTTGTTTGAAGGATGATGGCCACAATGACCCCGTATATAGCAACAGCTTCACAAAAGATAACACTGAAGGGACAGACAAATTACTACTTAGACAAAGTGTCAAGACCATGTAAACAGGAGAAAGTCATACACTTTATTGGTTCACTTTCTATATAAATAAACAGAGGTGCAAGAGAGACAGACAAACATGCCAAAGTGAAATCCTCTATGTTTCCTTGAGGCTTGAGGTATCTAAATCTGTTAGATCTGCTCATCAAACTTATCTGGTTCCATGAATGTCTAGACTCTAAGGCCATTGACTTTGTCAAGCATGATAACTGATTTACTGCCATGGTTGCCGATTTTGTTCCGAATTTCATATACACAGTGGCTTTAAATTTAAATGAACAATACTACAAGTGTCACACAGGAAAGAAGCAATTTTAAGATGTTGGATGATGTTTTTACAACTTCCGCAGATCAAAACCATGGATAATCTCCGTGCGTACCTCAAGGAGAAGTAGGGTATGGACACATTTATGGCAACAGCTTACACAAACTTTGACTCCTTGAGCAAAAAGATATAATTGTTTACAAGGATGTATAAAAAAAACACAAATTTCCTATTTAAAAGCATAAAAATTAATTGTAAGGCAGTTCAAGAGGTCAAAATGAAAACCAGAATGCTATTAAGCTTGAGTCGAATAGGAGAGATCAAGTTGACTGTTGAGTTCTGTTGACTGCTCAAACCCAATGTTGGTATCAGGAACGCATACCTTAATTTGGCTCAAGCATTTTGTTTCCTAGTAACTAAGGTCAACTGAAATGACAATCAGAACAAGCATATGACATCCTAAATTCAGTATTCTAAAACTTCAATTCTAACTCGTATGCAGCTAATCTGCTACCTTATCCGCAAAAAATGACTACACACTTTGGTCTTCCTATTAGCACCCGGATAGTCTATCAAATTCCTCCTTTACAGGCGAATACAGATAAAATGCTCTTAGCCTATCCGTAATTTTTGCTTAATCAAACATGGAAATGGTCACTGTCTAGAACAACTTTTCCCCAAATTATACCACAGTACAGTTAGAATCTAGCCAGAACTCGTTGCAGTTGGAACATGACAAGAACACTGTCTACCGATGGAACACTCATTCCAAAATTATATGCTGAGGATCTTACTCTCAATTGTTTTGATTAATTCCAGTTTATCAACTCAAAAGAGTAGTCAAATAAAATAAAATAAAAAAGCCAATTGCCAGCAATTTATACACCAATAACTCTAGAAATTGAGCATAAAACTCGTAAAGCATAATTCAACCTCCCACCAAGAAAAACAAAGCTTATTAGAACAACACCAGTCTTACTTCCAACCTCAGATCCATATATACATGTATTTGTCCTAAAAGTTCCATGATTTTCTTTACAGACTAATAAAAAGGTAACAAAATAACTCAATCCTGTAAAACCTAACATGATATTCCAATGCTTTCATAAATTAACTAAACACACAAGAATCAACAACCCAATTTTCAGAATCCAAACATATAAAAATCAAAATTATAGCGCTTACCTGATGAGATTCTTAGATGTAATACGAGGAGCTTTAATTGCAGCACCAATCAAACTACTTCCAGTTATATAAATTCCCCTAAAAAAGAAAAAGAAATTTATTTCAGAAACTCTAAGAAATTACAGATAATATAATAAAGTGAGTAAGAATTTGATCTACTTACCAAGCAGCGCCCAACACAGAAACACCAATTGAGATTGCAATTCCTAGTGCTGCGAAAGTATAAGGTGAGATCTGTACTAAAGCGTGAGACCATGAACTTGACGCCCCAACCATTACTGAACCAGACATTTTTCTTAATCAGATCCAGATGATGGCGATGATTTTATTGGAATTAATCCAGTAATGCTAGTGTTTGTTTGAGAGATTTGGAGAGAAAAGTAAGAACGAGAGAAATAGATCAGAGACTTCAAACACTTCGTATCAAACGTGGGCCAAATATTAAATATTAAACAGATAGTATACTTTCTAAATACCTCGGGTTTTCTCAGGTTTCTTATGGACAACCCTTACCTAATTGTTGTGTTTAGTAAAGGGTACATAGGGGTGAGCATGGTCTGAATTGGTTAGGTTTTAGCCTCCGTCCAACCTAATGCACGGCGGATTTCAAGTTTGATATTCACTTCCAATCTAACATCTGATGGATATACGGATGGATGGGTTGAATATGGATAAATCCAATGAATTTCTTTTGTAATCGATATTCAAAATAGATAGCAACAAAACTAACAAAAATAACTTTAATTTCCATGTTTTAGAAGACTGTAAATACAATAATCCATAACCATATTAGTAACACAACAAAAAAAACCTACCACTAACTAAATATTAAATTTGTGAATACAACCCGTACTCATTTTAGTGGAAGGAGGTGCTATTTGTTTACATCCATTAGTTCGTAAGGGGTTTAATGTAGACTTTGATGGGATTAAATGGATGTTCATGTACCTTTATCTTTGGAGGCTCGTTTACTTATGTTTTCTCATATGAATCTCTTGTCTCCAGCTATTGGGGATAACCACATTAATAACATCTCAACATCATTGTTAAAAGTGCAGTCATTCCATATTGACTCTTAAGTTCTAGTCGTAAAAACTCGATGGAAGTAAATCTTGAAGAGGTAGGACCGTAAGTCGATGGATTGATTATAAGTACTAAATTAACTCAATATTTTATAAAAAAAAAACACCATTAATATAACATCTAATGGATGTACGGATGGACAGATTAAATACAGATGAATCCAATGGATTTCTTTTGTAATTGATATTAAAAATAGATTGAGACAAAACTAACAAAATAACTTTGATTTCCAACATTTTAGAAGGTTGTAAATACAACAACCCATAACCACATTAGTAACACAACAACAAAACCCTATCAATAACTAAACATTAAATTTTTGAATACAACAACCCATAACCACATTGATAACACATCAACATTATTGTTATAAAGTGCAATTATTACATCTTACCTCTTAAGTTCTAGCTGTAAAAACTCGATGGAAGTAAATCTTGAAGAGGTAGGACCTTAAGTCGATGCATTATAAGTACTGAATTAACTCAATGTTTTATGAAAAAATACTAATATAACGGATCTGGGTATCCAACAAATTTTTTAAGACAACATTCACACCCAATCTAAAACCAATTGGATTCCAAAAATTACACCCCCATCCACTGCACGGTAAAGCATCCATCGACAAAAGGTCGGATGGAAAACGTCGGATCCGCAGATTCAGTCCCAAATACTCATCCCTAACTAAAAGAATATCACTCAAGTTCAAAAAAAAATTGACGAAAAAGACACCATCCCAAAGCCTGTTTATTCACATTCCTCCCTTTTCCTTTAAAAACACGCTCGTTGCGTTCTATTTATAAGTTATAACATATGCCAATATACTCCATCCCAAAGCTAGTTTAATCTGGTTTATCCTTCAGAATCATGTCATATTCTAGATTTAATGAAATTATATGATGGATTTAGATGGTATTATTATGAATGTTACATGCCATGCATCCAAGAAATATGTCACCCTCATATTACCCTAGTGCAACTGAGTAAATGTTCCTCGTTATTATTATGAGTATAGTTGTTTCAGTTGCTTTTCTAAATCATACGATGAAATGGGTCATTTATATAGTGGGTGGAATTAAAATCTATCATATAATTTTAAAAATAAAAAGAAAAAAATATATATATCAGAAAATAGATTTTCAAGTATTGAAAAGACGTATCGAGTAAACCACAATTTTTTTTTGATTTAACCTATATAAACACAACTTGTATAATATTTTCGATCTAATAAAGATTAAAGAAATATTACTTCAACAAGGTAACCTTGAATAATATCTGGATTCCAATCAAGAAATAAATTAAAGAGATTGATCCAAGATGTTGTTAATATACAAGTATAATTATTTTAATTCTAAAAATAATTATAATCGAAGTAAAGTAAAAACACAGACACACAAGATTTTTTTAACGAGAAAAATTGTTTGACACAAAAACCCCGAGACCTAGTCCAGTTATGAATACTCTCATAATTGAGTCATTACACAAATGCCTACCCGCAACCTCGTGTTATTGAGACTGATTAAACTACCTCTAGTTCCTCAGTATCCTTGCGCCTACAACAAATACAGACTGCACAAGTGAATCATCTAACATAATCAACTGCCAAAAATTGCTTTGTTTATGTAAAACTTATACAACCAATTCCTTTAGGACGTCATACAAACAAAAATGAACACAATTGTTTGCTAACCACTCACTGACAATCAAAATACCAAAGATATTATATGATTAATTCAGAGTCGAGGATCTTCTATTTGGATCCGTAATCCAAGGATTCACCAAAATGTTCATGTCATAAATGAGTCCATTCTAGTTTGGTCAGGTTACAATATATATTAGACTGTATTAAAAAGATAAAAATTATTCATACTTATTTGTCCACGAAAGGTCACCTTTCCAGACCTGTCTTCAATATTACAACCTGACATGCTGGAGATAACCTTATGACCCTTATCACAAATTTGACTAACAGATGGTATATTAACTTTCAATTCTTAGACATATACGAAATCATGTATTGCAGGTATACCTGGTAGTTTTATAGTCCTTTTTTTCTTATGAGACAACTGCTACCATCTTCAAAGGTTACCAATCCTCCTTTGTACTCTTCAGTTTTTACAAACCATGAAAATCACCAATTATATATCTGCTACATCCACTATCCAAAATCTATTGGAATAAAAATATAAATTTGAAGTAAAAGGCACCCATACACTTTTAAACGGTTTTTAAACTATTAGAGCAAGGTTCCAATAGTTCAGTTTAACAATCAGATTTGATTCTATTACAAAGTTGTTGATCTTGTTTTCAAAATATTATTGCTTCTTGAACTTTCTATTTGTAAACATTACATGTGTGTTGCAACTTGAAAGTGACCTTGTAGAATAAAGAAGGTGCAAGTGTATTCAACACTTTTGTGATTCATGCGAGCCATTTTATCAGCTTTTTCTGACTTTCCAGGTTTTAAATAGCCAACTCTACATCTATCTCCTAGTTTTCAATAACCAGTTATCAGTTAGTTGGATAAGAGAAAATCTTTGCAAGAGAGATCTTTAAGAGAGATTTTATTTCTTAACAAATTCTAGTTCTTCCAAAATATTGGTGATATCTCCGACCAAATCTTTATTCTTTTGATTTTGTTCTACCAACATTGTTTAAAACGATAATTCTTTTTTAGATGCATCTTGAACGTGTAAATCTGAGATATCTAATCCACAACGGAAACCATTGATTCTCCTTATCGTTTTATGCCTGTGATGAGAACGTGTATTTAAGATCTGAAAAAATATTTGGTGTAGACTCATCAAGAGTCAAGTAAAAGTATGAATCAAGGTCTCTTCTCGTATTGGTAAGGACTATCATACCAGTTGTAAGAACGTTAAGTACAAAACATGCCCTTATACCAATTGAAAAGATGAGGGTACCGAGTACACCCCCAATTCTTTTGAACCAATAAGTTTCAAGCATACAAGAACATGATTATTTCTTTTACAATTAAATAACTATTTAATACGGGAATAATAAAAAAAGCAAACAATTTTGTTTACGAGGAAAACTACTTGGCAGAAAACCCCCGGGACCTAGTCCAATATGAATACTCTCTGAATTAAACAACTATACAAATGCCTACCAGCAACCTCATGTAGTTGAGACCGAATAAACTACCCCTAGTTACTCAATTTCCTCAGTATCCCCGCACCTATAACCAATATGGCCTATGCACGTGGATCACCTAACTGAATCCACTTTCAAGTGTTATTTTACCTATGTAAAGATTTTTGCAACCCACTTCCTTTAAAATGTCTTACAAACAACAAAAAACCAAACTATTTTCTAACCGCTCACTACGAGTCATAGTACCGAAGATATTATAAGATTAGTTAAGAGTCAAGAATCTTCTGTTTAAATCTGTAATACAATAATTTACCAAATATAAAAATCTTTGATAAATATCAATCAAGATCACGGTTACCAGAATAACCAATCTTCATTCTACAAGTTAAGTTTCTATAACAAACAACTTGTTGATCCCACATGTTTTAACAAAAAACTTGTCATCCCAGAAAATCAAGTCAAGAAGATAATCACGCTAATTAAAACTAGAAATACAAAAGAACTTCAAGTCTTCAAAGTCTTTAATCTTCTTAATCTTCAATATCAACAACCTACACTTGATTCTACTATTCTATTTGTCTCACATAATAGTGTATGTTAATATTGGCTAATCAATAGTTATATCAGTTGATTCTAAATCACTAGAATATGCAATAGTCAATTCTTCAAAGTCTTGAGGGGCCTTATATCAAAAGACAAGGGGCAACTAATACTTGAGATATACTACTACTATGGCAACTAATATTAGCTAGTTGCAAGTTAATGTACTTTTCTAATATAGTCAACTAGTTATGCGCGATCTTCTGGGAAAGGAAATCATATCTATATTGATTCCAAAAATGGATTCAAAAATGTAAGTCAAAGATATTAATAGGATCTAATCTTGAGTATTAAAGGAACAAAATGAACAATAAAATATTTGAGTTAAATATGTGTTCGATATTTCTCAGACATATGAACTTTCATACAACTTGTACATCTTTCGAAATATTAAAGATTAAGAATGTAAAATAAATATTTCGAATTTTTTGCAAGTTAGGATTGGTCATGGTTAGGATTGCTGTTGAATCCTATTAGACTTTGAAACTTAATTCAATTCTAAACAAACTTTAAATCATGTCAAAGAAAAAGTTTTTCTTAACATGAGTTCAAAGTCCGGAGTCACCACTAGATAAACAAATCTAGTTCCTGAAATTTCATCACTAATCCATGACAAGAGTCATGCTAGTGTTATGTAAAAATTACGAAAGTATAGAGAACTATACTACATAACTCAATACAATAAGTTGTAGAAACAACGAATATATATCCTTTCTTTTGATACTTAAATCATAAAAATAATTAAGTCATCTAAACAACTAAAGCCATGTAAACAAACTTCGAATGTTATATTTTCAGTGAATATGACTATAAGAACTTGATAGAAATGGAACAAGTCAAATGCAATAACTATTAACCTAAATCTGAAGAATGTTGTCTTCGTTTTTCTTCAATTCATCTTCATCTCTTCAATAAGTAACTAGAGATTGTTTCAAGATTTCTATGTCATAAGAAAAACCTAACAAAGTTGACTTTAATGAACAACTCGAGTGACCAAGTTTTGGAACTAAACTTGACAACCAACCTTGACATACTAACGTTTGGCGGGTTCAACCAAGCAATGTTTTAACATATCCTTTTTCCTAACATGAAGCCTTAATGAATCAATACTTGTTTTGGGGTCAATATATATTCAATTGTAATATGTACATATTTGTAATAACCATTACACTAAAGGATATCTATCACATAAAAGGATTTTATCTATATAATATCAAAGTTCTTGAGTTGGATTTTTCGGGTTAATTTTATTCACACATATAATTTAGATCCTTCAATGTTTCAAGTCCTATATTAATCTCAAATTTTTAAGAATTAAGACCTTAGAAATAACTCCACAAGACATTAGTTCTTCATATAATGTAGAACTAAAGAAAAAAGAAACAAGATGCACTAAAAGAAACAAGAAAGATACAAGATTTAACATGGTTCAGCAATATGCCTACGTCCACAAACGACTACGATCAACTCTTATTATAGAAAAAATGAATGGAGAATTACACACTCAAAGATTGATAACTCTATATGAACAAAACGTTTTATACCCTAAATTCTCTCTTGAGAATAATTGTGAGAATTCCATCTTAATTGTGTTGTATATTTTTTCTATGGCTTCTACACCTATTTATATATATGTATGTAGGTCACGAACTTTGCTACCAAGTATATGAATTATACTAGGAAACCCAACATGGCCAAAATTAGGAAACCTCTAACTTAGCCAAAATCAGGAAACCCCTAACTTAGCCTATAAGGAAACCCCTATAATATTCTAGATTATTATTGAACCTTCCTAAAACATCGATAATATCTAACCATACAATGTAAGTATATGGATTGTGGGGCATCATATTAACATTACTCAAGAATCTAGTTTTGAAAGGGATCATCTGGTGCCTTTGACTCACTTCTTAACAAATGAGACTCACTAAGGATTGAAGGGAATACTATTTGCCTAATTTGACTTCGAAGAAGAGATTTGTGATACCAAAGTTGATCATTAAACTTAGTTCTCAGGTAACCCCAGTATTGCCTTGAAGAGGATTATCAAAGAGTTCCTGAAGAAATTAACTCCGTGAAAGTATCATTGGGACATGACATTGTTTCAAAAAAAAACTCTGGATTAGTAACAAAGATTCCTTTCTCAATAATCGGATCAGGAGGTTCCACATAAGATCCATCAGTAAACCTAAACAAATTTGTGTTGAGCAAAACCGGTTTAATGTGATGGTTCTATAAGAGATAGTTTTTGGAATCAAGCTTGATGGAAACAAAATTATAAAAAATAAAATAAAATTTTGAAACAAATTGTCTTGCATCAAAAAAATTCTTAACATTTTCAAAACATCTATAATTTTGTTTCCATCAAGGCATGTATTTTGCTGTTAATTAAAAGTATTTTCTAATTTTTTGATTGATTAAGAAGAAGTAGAAAGAAGTGAAACCATAGATCTACGAATCAATCAAATAACAAACAATTTTTTTAAAAAAATTTCTTAGTATTGATAAAAATGTTCTTGAATTTCGGAAAAGAAAATCAAGAAGAGAATTGGCAGAGATCTTAGGTTAAATTTGTAGCCGCAATGAAAATTTATGAATGGAGATGGGTTAGACGTGTTGGTCAAACGATATTAAAGCCTTAGGATATTTAAGATGGATGTCGAGGTAGATCTAAATTAAACTAATTTCGTGTTTACAACTACGGTTCAAGTTCCAGTTTTAGAGCTTGTTTGGAAACCACTAAAGAAATTAATTCTCGACTTCTAGAAATAAAAAAGTCAGAAGTTTGTTTGGATGCGCAATCTTAAAATAATTTATAAAAACAATCTGAAGCAACTTACGGGAATGATTTCTACTTTTGGTATCCAAACACCTTATAGTCCATACCATGAAGGGAAAGTTAGTCCCAAAAGGTTTATCCGACAAGGCTGAATTATACTTTCCGGATGATATACCTGTACTAATGCACTCCAATATCACTTATACGACTTTTATGGGTTAAATGTCGCAAATTATTTGCCGGTTCAGTCCATGAATAACCTTGATTCTATTCCTAGTCTATTGATCCAGTCCCGATCCAGTATTATTTTTTTTCTTTAAATTTTTTATGTTATTACCCGCTATACGCCAAAAATAGTCTTTACCAAAACGTGGACAGTTGACCAAGTTAATACAATAGCAAAGAGGGGACGCAGTATTCAAATATTGAAAAAAAATTTATGCTTTCTGCAATCTTTAGAACAGATCACTACATCAAGAAGCTAACACAAGTGAAATGTCTGGATCCAATGAATAGTAATAATGGAAGAAACAATAGTTGGTAGGATTGTGATATAAGATTGACGAAACATTCTTAAAAAATGATGAGGAACCTTGTACTTACTCCAATCGGTGATGCAGATCACAATAAGGAGGTACATACACCTGATAAGCCGAGTTCTAGATTCACAAAACATTCTTAACAAGTGATGGGGAACCTTATACTTACTCCACTCAGTGATGCAGTTAGAAGGTACAAACACCTGATAGGTTGAGTTCTAGATTCACGAGTAATGAAACATACGAGAGGAAAAAAATGTTAAACAATCGAGGGAGTTAAGGCTAAGCTAAAAGAAGTCGCAGAAATCAGCTGTTGAGAAGGATTAAACTTGCTCTGGGAAATGAGATAGTTCACAATTTAAAAAAAAATTAACAGTCACCACTAGAAAAAAATGTTAACAAAGATAAGTCTATAACCAAATAAAATTTCAGACTCCTCTCTACGACCACTATCATTTTCTCTTTGATAGTAGTTGTTGTTAACATTCCATAACGAAATCCTAAACCAAATACTGAGAGGAATAAGCATAGAGTTTTAAGGCTAAGATAACAAATAAACAAGATACAAAGATTAAATTTCAAATAGCAATTACGAGTCACATGGAACGCGAGATATATTAACTCAAAATACTCGTCAGTGTAAACATAGAAACAGAAACTAAGAACAGAGATTAGAAACAAACTAATAAATATACTACAAAAGAGCAACCAGGACAAGGAGAGATCACATGCTCTGATCACAATATGAATCACATAGGTCAAAAAAATAATGTTGATTCTTCAAGGATATATTTCATTATCCAGTGTTGTTTTTGTTGTCATTTTACTGTGCTAACTAACAGTTCTCTTTTTCCATACTCAAGAAGAAAATTTGTGATCAGTTAGAACATGGTTATTGTAGGTATGTACGCTTTTGAAAATCTTAGACCCTTCTCCAGTGTAGTAACACTTTTTCTCCTTTGATGTACACCAAAGTTTCTTAGCTTGAGCTTTCGTAACATCATTTACTTGTGTAGCCTCAGCCTTTACCATTTCTAATATTAGACCACTGGATGCTACTGGCCCACCTGCTGCAATTGCATCAACGAGTTTCTTCACACATAATATGTCGACATAAAATCCCTTATCTTCATATTTTGCAACAGCAATACAAAAAGTTTGCAATTGTTTGCTCTTCACAATGAGCAAGCAACCCTTGATCCCCGTAACAGACCTGATAGCTGCAAGGATAGAATCCGGAGAAGGGCATGAAGATTTCTTACCATACGCAGTTGTTGTTAACATTCCATTGGCTACAATTAAATGTTGCTTCCTCCCACCTGAAACAATAGCTCCCATAATTAAAATCCTACATACGCAATTTAATTCAGTTAATTTAGTATGTTTACACTAAGTCATGTTGGAGAAAATGATTTTATGTGTTTTTTTTTTGGTTTTAGACTAATGGAACTTAGGACCAAGGGGTCACTAAGGACACTAGCTCATTTTCATTATTTGTGAATGAAACATTTAGTCCCACATAGGAGAAACTAAAGGTGTTGCCTCTCCATATTACTAAGAAATTTGCATCTAAGAGTGGCCCTTTGGGTGAACACACTTTTGTGTGAGGGAGAGGACTTAGGAAATGGGCTAGTTGGTGCAACCACACATTTCACACACGCGCAGTGCTTCGCATCGAAGCACGGACGTCACTGTCTGTCTGGACGGGCGGGCCAGGCTCGGGCGTGGGTCAACCAAGACTTGTCTTTTTGGAAAAAAATTCTTTTGATATATTTTCCAAATAAATTTAAATATAAAAATAAATTGTCTTAATAGGGGGCATCTGACCCTGCAGAATATATTTTACTTACCAAAAAATTTCTCTTGCAGTAATGCCTTTTTTGAACTGCCCGTTTTCTTTCCGTTTTGTCTCTTATGTCCGCACTCCATGCATGGAATTGATTGAGAATCAATTGTCATATTGCCATTACTACCAGTCTTTGGTTTCTGCCTATAAAATACCTCAGAATTTTTCGTTCTAATTGATCCCAGAGCAGGCTACTATCCCTAGCTCTTTTCCCCACTTCTTGTTTTTCTATGCGCTTTGCTTGTTTATTTCCTTCCTTCTTCTATTGTTGTTGAGTTCGTTGAGTGGGTGATTTGTATTGTGCTTATAAAAATCATAACGGGCAGTTCTATCCTGGATACATCTCCGTTGTGGGGGTATAACATCTCTGAAATCAGTGTTTTAATTCAGAGATTTTATTTTAACGTTAACATCTTCTGTTTCAGTATTTTTATTGTTGCATACGTAACAATCTTAACAAAGTAACACTTCTTCTGTAACAATGGGTAAAAATGATGTTGACAGACCATAAAAATTCAATGAGAAGGATTTCAAAAGATGACTTTTTCCTGAATTTTCATATGCTAGATGATCTTGTTCTGAAATCTTTTGGTGAGAGTTTGAATGATACTGGAAATAAAAGGGAATTGGACAGTTGGGTTAGGCAGAACTATATGGCTAAAAACCATATTCTGAATTGTTTAGAGGATGCACTTTATGATTTTTACAATGCAAAAGAGATTTTTTTTGCTTTTGATTTATGAGCTGCTTTAGAGGGAAAATACCAACTTGAAACTGCTAGAAGTAAGAAATTCTTGGTAGCTAGGTTCTTGGAATATAATATGTCGAATAAAAAATCTGTGGTTGATCAATTCCTTGAACTTCAGCATATTATCAATGAAATTCTTGTTGAAGGCATGGTGATAGATGAAACTTCCCAAGTGTCTGCTGTGATTGAGAAACTACCGTCTTCCTGGTCCGAATATAAACGTAGATCATGAAACTGGCGAAGTCAGTATGGTTGATTTGGGTAAGAAGATTCAAGTGGAAGAGTTACTGTGCTCCAAAGACAAGAACGTATCCTCTGCAAGGTACATGTCCAACAAGGCTCGTATAATTGAACACAAGTCTTCCAATACTGAAAAGGGTGAGAGAAGCAAACGCAACCCTAAGCCTAGTTCTTACAAGAAAGGTATATTTCAGAAACCCAAATCTGGCATTGGTAAAATAAAGGGTGATTTTTATGTTTAAGGAATTCCTGGCCACATGGCAATTCATTGTAGTAAACGTAAAGACTTTAATAACAAGAAAAATAATGATAATTTGGTTGAAAACAACAAGAACGAGTTTTCTGGTACGATGTCTGAAGTTAATTTGGTAACCAACGTGAGAGACTGGTGGTTAGACTCTGGTGCTACCAAGCATGTCTGTGGAAACAAAGATATTTTCACCTCCTATCAGAAGGTAAGGGAAGGGGAGAAACTCTACATGGGTAACTCATCTGCAGCACAGGTTGCAGGAAAAGGCAAAGTTGGGCTAAAGCTCACTTCTGGAAGGACTTTCACATTGAATGAAGTTCTTCATGTTCCAGACATCTGCAAAATCTTGTTTCTTGTGGTGTTTTAGATGATAAGGGTTTTAAAATTGTAATTGAATCTGAAAAAGTTGTTGTCACTAAGGGTAAGAATTATGTGGGTAAGGGTTATAATACTGAGGGTCTCTATAAACTTAATGTAACCTCTAATGAAATGAATAAAATTGATTCTTCTGCTTATGTTTGTGTGTCATTAAATGTTTGGCATGGTAGACTTGGTCATGTAAACTATAAGTCAATGCATAAAATGGATAGCGTAGGCTGCATACCCAAATTTATTTTGGATAATGATCATAAATGTGAAGTATGTGTATAATCAAAATATGCTAAAAAAAACTTTCAGAAAAAAATTTCAGAGAAATTCTAAACCCTTAAAATTAATTCATTCAGACCTAGTTGACATGAAATCAGTTCAAACTAGAGGTGGCAAGAAATGGTTTGTCACTTTTATAGATTATTGTACGAGGTACTGTCACATATATTTGCTTAAAGGTAAGGATGATGCTTTAAAAGCTTTTAAGATGTATAAACTAGAAGTTGAAAACCAAATGAGTGCTACCATTAAAACTTTAGGTATGACCGTGGTGGTGAGTATGTAATTCCTATAGGAGATTTTTGCATTAAACATGGCATTATACACGAAGTAACCCCTCCTTCTAATGGTGTGGATGAACGGAAAAACCGAACCATTAAGGAGATGATGAATGTCATGTTAATTAGTTCAGGAGTACCTGCAAACTTGTGGGGGGAGGCCGTCCTCTCAGCTTGATATGTCTTGAATAGAGTACCCTTTAAAGGATCAGACAAAACTCCATATGAGTTATGGAAAGGTGGACAACCTTCTTATGCATACTTTAAAGTGTAGGGTTGTTTGTCTAAGGTTTCCATTCCTCCCCCTAAGAGAACCAAGATATGACCCAAAATTGTTGAGGGTGTCTTCATAGGGTATCCTGAGCATACTACTGCATATAGATTTATGGTTGTAAGTTATGAAATTTCTGAAATCGGTATGAATACTATTATGGAATCCAGGGATGCTGTGTTCTTTGAAAATGTTTTTCCATTGAAACCTGATTCTCGCATGATATGTGTTGATCCCTATCCCTTCGACCAGTCAGACATTACCTTTAGAGGAAGATGAAGTTGATTTTGAGCCCAGAAGAGGTAAAAGTCTTAGAACTAAAAAATCTTTTGTCCAGACTTCGTAACATGCTTAGCTGAGACTGATCCACAAATTTATAGAAAATCCATGAATTCTTCTGAAGCTCCATGGTGGAAAGAATATGCCATTAGTGAAATGGGTTCCTATACAGTGGATTTACCTCTAGGGTGTAAACACATAGGTTATAAATGGATCTTCAAAAGGAAACATAAGGTAGATGGAACTGTGGAAAAATACAAAGCTAGATTAGTAGCTAAAGGCTATAAACATAAAGAAGGTGTAGATTTATTTGATATTTTTTCACCTGTTATGAGAATTACTTCCATTAGGATATTGATTACTATTGCTTCCATTCATAACTTAGAGATACATCAAATGGATGTTAAGACAACTTTTCTAAATGATGAATTAGATGAAGAAATTTACATGGACCAACCTGAGGGATTTGTAGTGAAAGGTTGTGAAAACAAAGTTTGTAAAATGAAAAAAATCTTTGTATGGTTTGAAACAAACACCTAAACAGTGGCATGAAAAATTTGATCATGTAATGATTTCTAGTGGTTTTAAAATCAAGAAATTTGACAGTGTGTTTATACTAAACTTGTGAACGATACATGTGTGATTGTATGCTTATATGTTTATGATATGCTTATACTTGGTACAAACATGGATGTAATTAATTCTAAAAAGAACATGCTAAATGAGAATTTGACATGAAAGGCTTAGGCCCGCTGATGTGATCTTAGGGATGAAGATTATAAGAAATTCTAATGGATATAGTCTTAGTCAATCTCATTATGTTGAATTTGTGCTTAAAAAATATAATTAGTTTGATTGTAAACTTTCTTGTACTCTGTATGATCCTTGTTGTAGACTCAAAAATAATAAGGGTAATGGAATTTCACAACTTGAATACTCACGTGTTATAGGAAGTCTGATGTATTTGATAAATTGTATGAGACCATATATTGCTTATGCTGTGAGTAGGTATACCTCTAATCCTGGGCAGGAGCATTGGGATGCACTTATTAGAGTGCTGAGGTACTTGAATCTTACTTTGAACTTTTGTTTGAATTATGAGAGATACCCTGCAGTCCTTGAAGGATTTTGTGATGCAAACTGGATATCAGACTCAGAGGAGTCTAAGTCTACGAGTGGTATGTTTTCACTATAGCAGGTGGGTTTGTATCTTGGAAGAGTTCCAAACAAACATTTATAGCTCGATCCACTATGGAATCAGAGTTTATTGCGTTAGATAAAGCAGTGGAGGAAGTCGCTTGGCTAAGATGCTTTTTATAAGACATTCCTCTCTGGCATAGGCCTGTGCCAGCTATATCTATACATTATGATATTCAAGCTGCAATAGCTAATGTTAAAAACAACAAGTATAATAGGAAGTCTATACACATTCGTAGAAGACATAATTCTCTGAAACAACTAATCTCAACTGGCGTTATTTCTATTGACTTTGTGAGGTCTAAGGAGAATATCACAGACCCTTTGACGAAAGGTTTATCCAAGGAGATAGTTAGTAATGCATTAAGGGGGATGGGGCTTAAGCTCATTAAATAAACCTGTCATGAAGGATACTCAACCTTGTTGACTGGATATCCCAAGATCAAGGTTTTGAATGAGACGACTAATTTGTGGTGGGTTAAAGGAAACACTATCAGAGAATTGCATTCTATGTCCCTTCCATATGGTGTAGACGTGATAGTGTGGCTGCATGTGAAGGATGACTTTTTATTAAGTCTTAATGAGTTTTATAGTTTCAATTTAAGATTGAATTAGGGTGTAGTAGCAAACACTCTTGATGGAACTCACCTATCTGAATGTGGAAGTGGGTCATTTCCTATGAGAATTGAGATGATTCTCTAGAGCATTCTAAGAAACGAGATACGTCCAGGGCCAAAATGGACACAATAGCACGAACTTGACAACGCCTAGAGTGATATCACGCGTAGAAGTTATTGATGACCTACACCAAACGATGGCAGTTCAAGACATCGCGTTCACTGTCCATCAAGTTGTTCCGATAATTTCTCACTAAGCAAAGGTTCAAGACCTTATGGACACCTATTGCCTATAGTGGTATTTATCGCTTTCTGATTTTTGATTATTTTTTTTTTCATTCATGTGGGAGATTGTTAGAGAAAATGATTTTATGTGTTTTTTTTTTTGTCTTGGACTAATTGGAACTTAGGGACCACGGAGTCACTAAGGACACAAGCTCATTTTCTCTATTTGTGAATGAAACCTTTAGTCCCACATAGGAGAAACTAAAAATGTTGCCTCTCCATATTACTAAGAAATTTGCATCTAAGAGTGGCCCTTTGGGTCAACACATTTTTGTGTGAGGGAGAGGACTTAGGAAATTGGCTAGTTGGTGCAACCACACATTTCACACACACGCGGTGCTTCGCACCAAAGCATGCACGCAGTCGCCGTCCGTCCAGGCGGGGGGGCGGGCTCGGATTCGGGCTCAGGTGTGAGTGTGGGTTTGGGTCAACCAAGACTTATCTTTTTGGAAAAAAATCTTTTGATATATTTTCCCAATAAATTTAAATATAAAAATAAAATGTCTTAATAAGGGTGGTGTCTGACCCGGTAAAATATATTTTACTTACCAAAATTTTTCTCTTGTAGTAATTGCTTTTTTGAATTCTGCCCGTTTTCTTTCCGTTTTGTCTCTTATGTCCGCTCCATGCACAGAATTGATTGAGAATCAATTGTCATCAATTGCCATTACTACCAGTCTCTGATTTCTACCTCTAAAATACCTCATAATTTTTCATTCTAATTGATCCCAGAGCAGGCTACTATTCCTAGCTCTTTTCCCCTCTTCTTGCTTTGTTATACGCTTTTCTTGTTTATTTCCTTCCTTCTTCTATTGTTGTTGAGTTCGTTGAGTGAGTGATTTGTATTGTGCTTATACAAATCATAACGTGCAGTTCTATTCTGGACACATCTCCGCAGTGGGGGTATAATTTACATATTTTAAGTATCATTTCCTTATAATTATTTGCTAGATTTTGTGTGTATTACTTTGTATTATTATTACTTTTGTAGTTTAT
This sequence comes from Papaver californicum, assembly GCA_023531435.1. Lineage (NCBI taxonomy): Eukaryota > Viridiplantae > Streptophyta > Magnoliopsida > Ranunculales > Papaveraceae > Papaver > Papaver californicum. The sequence continues at coordinate 2,483,354 of JAJJMC010003936.1, forward strand.
GTGTTTTATTAGGTTACATCTCTGAAAGAAGTGAAATTGAGCTTTACAAGGAAGAATTGCTAAAGACCCAGTGGAACTCAGACTATTCCAGGATTTCTACCCGTCATCTTGTATATAATTGAAAGGAGAAGCCAACGTAAAAAGAATGAGGTCATTCCGAGTTCGTATGAAGGAATTATGAGCAAAACCGTGAAAACAACTTGGATTTGTTTTCTGTTGGGCCTTATTGGGCCTGCATGGGAAGAGAAATAAGAGAAGCGTTTTGGGCTCGCCTTTGACGTGAAAATTAGGGTTTTAGTTGGTTTTTGAGGAGGTTAATTCTACTAATTGGATAAGGATCAAGAGGAGGTTACCAAAGCCAATACAAAGGGGAGCCTAGATACAATTTTCTGCACAACTTCTCACGAACAGAAAACTAGGGTTTAATTTTTCTTTTCAAAAACAGTTTATAATTTTCTTTAATATTTTAATGACTTTTAAGAAAGCTATGTCTAGCTAAACCCAACCACTGGGATAATGGAGGAAGCCATATTTCATGAATGAATGGTAACTATTTTTGATTCTTAATGACTTTTGCATTGATTTATGATTTTTCGTAATTAGTTGTGATTTTGTTTGATGGTGTATGCTGAGACTTAAGAGATTTTGATGCGCCATGCTTGTGATTTACAATTAATGTTTTAGAAATCTACTTTTGGAAAAGAAACATGGTCAATAAAAGAGCTATAATTGTTAAAAATCATTGTAGAAATCATTCAGAAGTGATTTTGGTGGAATCCTAAGTTCCAGTTCTTCCCAATATTATTAAAATCTTTTACTTATTTTCTAGTTTAAATAAAAATTAGGTCTAAAACGAATATTCACAAGTCTCAGCAAACGAACTATTTTTACCATTTTTCTAAAACAATCAATACCCCCGGACTATTGTGTTAAGGAGAATTTACTGAGCAGGTGGCTCTATCCTTTGTGTGCAAATCAGTGTTTCAATTCAGAGATTTTTTTTTAACGTTAACATCTTCTGTTTCAATATTTTTATTGTTGCAGACACAACAAGTCACACCCACAAAGGAATGAGAGGCGCGATAAAGATTAATGTTTATAAAGAACATAATTTAATATACAAAAGGAAACATTTTAAGCCTTTTAACATAGAGAGGCAAAGAGAAAGCCTGAACATTTGAGGATCTCAATATATGAGAAACAAGAATGTGGCTCTAGTTACTGCACCTTTGATTACTACAATCATCTTAACATTGATCATAAACTATGAGACTTCAAGCATTTTGGTTTTTTTCGCATCAAAGGATCCATTCAACTAAGAATTAAGATATGCATATTTTATTAAGTTATTTACTATTTACATTGACACTAACATATTTATGAAAATGTGTCTCATTCATTAAAAGATAACACACTAAAAACACAATCAATATAGAAATTTGATATTACCTTTTAATAAAAATGTGATAAATCAATATAAACATTATTTGGTAGAATAAAAACTTAACGTGCATTCTCGAGTATCTTAACCATATTATTATAAAAAGTATCTTAACTTACACCGAAATTTAGACCATACATATGCATAAACATAAACCTAGATGATGGGCTATGTGTACCTAAATCAAGTATTATACATGGTACTATTACACATTTTCACATCAATTTTAAATCTTTGTTTTGAGTTTGTGACTCAAATCCGCCTAATGGCCCAATTTGGGCCATAGATTTTCGAGTATTTTATCTTGTGTGTGGGTGCAAAGAAAGTGAGTGAACTGGTTAAATATTTGTATGGTTTGAAACAAGCACCTAAACAATGGCATGAAAAATTTGATCATGTGATGATTTCTAATGGTTTTAGGATTAATGAATCTGACAATAGTGTTTATACTAAACTTGTTAAGAATGCATGTGTTATTGTATGCTTGTATGTTGATGATATGCTTATACTAGGTACAAACATGGATGTTATTAATTCCACTAAGAAATTGTTGAATGATTACTTTGACATAAAAGACTTAGGCACCGCTGGTGTAATATTAGGGACGAGGATTAGAAGAATTTATAATAGTTATAGTCTAAGTCAATCTCATTATGTTGAATCTATACTTATAATCAGTTTAACTGTAAACCTGCTTGTACTCCGTATGATTCTACTTGTAATATCAAGAAAAATAATAAGGGTGATAGAGTTAACCAACTTGAATACTCAAAAGTCATAGGAAGTCTGATGTATTTGATGAACTGTATGAGACCAGACAATGCTTATGCGGTGAGTAGGTTAAGTAGGTATACTTTTAATCCAGGGAAGATGCATTGGGATGCACTTATTAGAATGCTGAGGTACTTGAAGTACACAATGTCCGTATGTTTGATTTATGAAGGATACTCTGCCATTCTTGAAGGTTTTTGTGATGCAAAATGGATAGCAGACTCATAGGAATCTAAGTCTACGAGTGAATATGTATTCACTCTAGCAGGAGAGTATGTTTTTTTAAAATCTTCCAAACAAACATGTATAGCTCGTTCCACTATGGAATCGGAGTTTATTGCGTCAAATAAAGCAGGAGAGGAAGTCGAATGACTGAGATGCTTTTTAGAAGATATTCCTCTCTTGCATAGAGCTGAGCCAGCTATATCTATACACTGTGACAGTACAACTGCGATAGCTAGATCTAAGAACAATGTTTATAACGGAAAGTCTATACATATTCGTAGAAGACGCAATGATTTGAAACAACTTATCTCTACTGGCGCTATTACGATTGACCATGTGAGGTCTAAGGAAAATAACACAGATCCTTTGACGAAATGATTGTATAAAAAGATAGTTAGTGTTGCATCGAGGGGGATGTGACTTAAACTCATGAAATAAAATTACCATGAAGGATACTCAATCTTACTGACTGGAGATCCCAAGACGAAGTTCAATGAAACAACTAATTTGTGATGATTAAAGGTATGCACCATCAAGAGAATTACATTATTTGTCCCTTCGTATGGTGTATCGTTGTGATGGTGTGAATGCATGTGAATGATGACTTTTAAGAAGTTTTAATGAGTTATATAGTTTTAATTTAAGATTGAAGTAGGGTGTAGCAGTAACACTCTTGATAGAACTCACCTATCTGAATGGGGAAGTGAGCCGCTTCCTATGAGAATATGAGTTAATAAAGCATTATGAGAAACGAGATACGTACAGGGCCAAAATGGACGCAACAACACGAACTTAACAACACTAGGATGATATCATGCGTGGTTGTTATCGCGAATTGCACCAAATGCTAGCAATTTAAGACATTGCGTTCACTATCTGTAACAAGTAGTTCCGGTAACTTCTCACTAAGTAAAGATTCAAGACCTTATGGACACCTTTGCCTGTATGGTATTTTCCACTTTCTGATTTTTTTTCACTTTTTACCGAGATTTCATTCATGTGACAGTGGCGGAACCAAGGGTGGGCTAGACCTGGCTCTAGCCCCCCCCTAAAAATTCTAAAATCCATAAATTACCCTTCATTTATTGTGCATTTCGTATTTAGTCCTCTGAATTTTGGTGTTTATTCCGGATTTCTTAAATTTCCAGAGTTTTTGTCCATTCAAATATATAAATAATAATAAAAAAAGTCTCCCTTAATGCTCATACCTGGCTCCGTCACTGCATGTGGGGGATTGTTGGAGAAAACGAGTTTTAATAAATTCTTGTTGGTCTTGGTATGACTTGATCTAGTGACCTAATGGTCTAAGGATACTTACTCATTTCCTATGAGTGAATGAGCGAGGTAACCTTTAGTCCCACATTGGGTAAAACTAAAGAGGAACTCCACTATATAACTATACACTTATTGATAACTATATGGTGGGTGGGCATGGGAAGGAAAGTGACACATGCCCATAATCGTGGGCTTGTGTTATTATGCTAAATATGCTTGTGCGTGTATCAACCAGGATCTATTAACTTTACTAAAAATATTTTTAACTGTTTTGCCATAAATAAATTACGTACAAAATATTTTCTCTTAGTAGTTATTTTTGGAAAAATTCATTTTCATGTTTATCTTAGAAAACTTGGTTTACAAGAAATCTGAAACCCTAGAGGTTTCTTTTCTCCTATAAATAGAATAGGTTTTCACAGTTGAAGACTTATCCAAAAAGCGTTTACTATCACGTCTTCTTTTCACCATCTTCTCGCTTTGTTTTGCGCACTATATTTATTCTTTCTCTTTTAATCCTTGTTTTTAAGTTCAGAGAGTGGGTCGTTTGTGTTGTGCTAATACAAACTATATTAGGCAGTCTTATCTTGGACACATCTTCGCAGTTGGGGTTTAGCATTGCTCATTCTTGAGTATACCCGCGAACTAATATGTTAAGTATAACTTGTTGAACCTGTGATTCTGCCCTCGTCAAGTTGTTTGTGGTAGAGTTATTTTTTTCAATACTTTATTATTATTTGATACATCTAACATTGTCGTTCATTGTTGCAAGATTCCAACAAGTATTATATATATATAATATACTAGTAAAAAAATAATACAAGTGGTGTGTGCAAAGAAGTGTCAACAATTATTTGTGGTACTTTACCCGATGGTGTTAGGCGTGACATTATTAGCCGTCTTTGTCCATCAACACCATGGTTAACTACCGATAGACCAATTGGCCATACGGTCCAACATCTCCCACATAGCCATTCGACTAGTCTTCAATAAGACCCATGGAGATCACATGCATTTCAAAATCTTTGGTAGCTATAGCTTTTGTCAAATAATCAACAATCATGTCCTTTGATCTCAAATAATTTTTTTCTCATAATATCGACCACATATCAATATTGTCTCTCAATGTGCTTTTTCACTGGATCACCACTAAGCTCACCATTTGCAATGGTGCATAATGCAGCTTGATTATCATAAAAAGATATTAATTGCCTTATCAGGAATTAATTTTAAATCATCCAAGAAACCTTTTATCCATATAGCTTCGCTAGCTGCACGACTACAAGCAATGTACTATGCCTACATAATATACTTTGCTACACATGATTTTTGTTTGCTAGACCATGATATTGCACCACCACCTAGGGTAAATATGTACCCACTTGCAGACTTTAACCCGTCTACTTCTCCTGAAAAATTTGCATCAGAATACCCTTCAACAAGTAAAGAGTTAGTACGATAAGTTAATTTATAACCCTTTGTTTTTTGGATATACCGCAGTATACGCTTTATTGCTATCCAATGAGCGACACCGGGATTACTATGAAATCTACTTACCAATCCTACCACAAAACTCAAATATGGACGGGTACACAACATAACATACATTAAAACTTCCAACTACATGTGCATATGGTTTTGAATTCTTTCACTTCGTTCTCCTTCGTTTGTAGAAGCCATTTTCTTAGATAATTTAGTCCTTCTACAAATGGGTGTATCAATAGGACCGCAATATTCCATTTTATATTTGTTTAGAGCACTATCTAAGTATGCTTCTTGAGACAACTAGATTTTCTTATAAAATGTATCTCTAGTTATCTTGATGCCTAATATAAATTTTTTTTCACCCAAATCTTTCATCTCAAAACGATATTTAAGCCAAGTTTTGGTTTTTACAATCAAATTCATATCATTACCTAACAATAATATAGCATCAACATAAAGAGATATCCTAATAAAAGTACTCTCATTGTTCAAAATACAAATATAAGGATCATAAATATTAGATACAAAACCATAATTAGTAACAATACCATGAAAAGTTAACTACCATCGACGAGATGATTATTTCAGGCCATAAAGAGATTTGTTTAACTTATAAACTTTCTCTCTATTATTATCATCTATGTAACCTTCAGGTTGTTCCATGTATATGTCTTCCTATAAGTCTCCATTTAGGAAGGCAGTTTTAACATCCATTTGGTGTAATTCTAAATCTAAATGAGCAGCAACAACTAACAAGATTCTTATGGATGTAAATTTTGCTACATCAGAATATGTCTCAAAATAATCTATATCCTTTTCTTATGTAAAACCTTAGCTACCAGTCTAGCCTTATATTTTTCTAGTGACCCATCAACCTTAAACTTCTTTTCAAAATCCCTTTACAACCTATAACATTCTTGTTTTCAGGTAAATCAACAAATTGTCAAACATTGTTTTTGTTAATTCAGTTTAGCTCTTCATCTGTAACATGTTTCCGTTATCAGCATCAGGTAATTTCATAGTTTGTTTAAAATTTAAAGGATCAACATCAAAAGTATCATTATCGTATGAAAAATGCTCATTATTAGAAAATTCATTCTCATCTAAAACACTGCATAATCTTTCAAATTAGAAGGAGGAATCGTACTTCTAACAGTCTTAGTAATTATAATATCATGCACATGAGGAGACTGAATTAAATTTTTATTATTTGAAGGAGATGTCTTATCTTTAGGAATTTCAAACAAATCAACCATATAATTATTAGACGTTGGTTTCAAGTTTTCTTCTATGAAATATGCATCCCTACTTTCAATCACACCTATAGATCCATCAACATGGTGAACAACAAATCTATAACCTTTAGAATGATCAACATAACCAATAAATATACATTTATCAGTCTTAGGGTGTAATTTAGATTTGTTTCTATCTAACACCCTAACAAGTGCATTTGCACTTAACTCAAGTTTTATACCACTCCGCAATTCATAAGGTGTACTAGTTACAAATTTAGATAACAATCTATTCAAAATGTAAACAACCGTAATTAAGCTTCTTCACAAAAATGAGTGCCTAATTTAGAGTGATTAAGCATGCTTCTAGTCATATCAAGAAGAGTACGATTTCTACGCTCAGCTACACCATTTTGTTGTGGAGTGTCTGACATAGTAATTGATGAATAATACCATGGTTCTTATAAAAATCACCAAAAGTTCATAATTATATTCACTACCTCTATCACTATGGAGAACTTTAAATTTTCTCCCTACTTGATTTTCTACTTGATTCTTATATATAATAAATATCTAAAGCATCAGAGATCTATCTGATAAAAAATAAACATAATCAAAGCGAGAATAGTCATCAGTCACTACAAGAAAAACGGCTTTAAGCGACAGTCATCTTAAGTCGCTTAAAGTCCATTTTGAGTCGCTATAACCCTTATAGTGACTAAAAGTGGCACTCGCTCCGTTTATAGCAAAAAGCCCGCTTTGTAAAGGTCTAGAGCGGCTAGGCAGTCGCTCTAGTAATCAACCAACTTACCTAAAGCGACTACTCTTCTCATTGTTTCAGAGCTAGACCAACCACCAGGGAGCAAGCAAAATTCTTATCGCTTAATAGCTAGACCAACCAATAGAGCAAGTAAAACACCAATCGCTTCAGATAAACCAACCATCGTAAAGCAAGTAAAATACCTAGTTGATAGATACATGGAACAACTCGGCCTGAAATTGCTTTGTTAAGGTTTTAGACGACCAAATAATTTTGCTTGCTAAAAGCGATTTCTGATTTTGATTGGCCTGAAGTTGGTTGCTTAAGTTTTTAAGCTACCAAATGTTTTTACTCTCTAAAAGCTATTTGTGATTTAGGAGTTATTAAAATACATAGTTTATAGATACATGGAACAACTTAGTTTGAAGTTGGTTGCTAAAATTTTTAAACTACCGAATTTTTTTGCTCCCTGAAAGCCTAAAATTGGTTGCTTAGATTTTTAAGCTACCAAATTGCTTTGGAAACTGATGGTTGACCTGAAATTGATTGCTTAAGTTTTTAAACTATCAAATTTCTTTGCTCGTTAAAGGCAAATTCTGATTTAGATAAACCCAAAATATAATTATAATTAAAAATTGATATTGGATGTTATCACTAATTAAGATTATATAATTATAAATGATAATTTCTAATTAAGATTCTACGATTATAATTATCTATTTTTAATTGAGATAAAAGTAACCAAAACATCTTAATTAATTCTTAATTAAAATTCTACAATTATACATAGTACTTCAATATCGCCACCAATTACATCGCCAACATCGTCGTTCTCATCTTCTTGCAAATCATCACCAGTGCGTCCATCAACTTCATGTTCATATAGGGATTCATCTTCTAATCATTTGGCATAGATGGACAACAAGATCTAGTTTTTGTTTTACTGCAGAAGTAGTAGGAGATGTGAGATATCCCAGAAGATGTATGAGAAATCCAACTGAAGTTGATAGTTGGTCTTCAGGTAACTCCAACAAAAAAGATCATCATCTATTTAAAACCATAACAACATACTATTACTAAACAAAATTTTATACTTCATGATACAAAAATTGACTGACCTGTAAGGGGAATTTCACAAAGAATGGAATCAAATTTTGAACTCAAATTTCAACACCAACGATAGCCATTTCAGAAAACACTTCAAAATCAGATTCTACCAATTCATATTTAAGCATAAACTGAACCAAGAACAACTGAATCAGATTGTACCAGTTCATATTCTGTCATGGCACCTAAAAATGACCAACTGCATCAACCAAAAAACAATTGCTCCCATAAACAAAACTTCTCAACAAATGCAAAAAATTGAGAGATCAATGGAAAACAACTAGACAAGGGACATCCAATCAGTGAACTAAACATATTGTTGTGAGTTCGAAATAAAACCTAACCAAGTTTCTAAACAGAAAGCTCAGTGGCCTTCCTTAACTGAGAAGTCTCATGTAAAAGAAGGATATAAATCTATATGGAAAATGGTAACAGACTTCCCTAGTCACAGCAACAACATGACCTCTTTTCTTCAATGCTCTAACAAGCAATAATTTGTCATTGTGGGAGGACCTTCCAAACATTTGCTTCTTTCTGCAGGATTAGCAAAATATTAACGACCAAATTATGCATACCAGACATCATACTAAAATGATAATACAAAAACATTAAAATATATTTTAGGAATGGATATACAGTATTCTTATGCATTGACCATATAAATGGAAAAAGTACATACTTGATCATCTTGGAATAAATGCTATACAAGCTCTTGTATCGCCCAGATAAAACGTGGTAAGAAACTGTTCCATCCTTGGGAGCTTGTTCCAATTTCTCTACTGAAGAAGTTATCATTTCACCATCAAAGGACTTCATAAGCTTGGACAACAGTACATTGTGCTGGTCTGGTTTGAGATACTTGAAGCACATGTTTTCCAAGCGGTCCTTCCAACTAGAGATCCCAAGGCGATTGGCCAACGAAGCAAATATTTCTAAAGTTTCCTTCACGAACCTCTGTTGCTTGGCCGGAGGCAAAGCTTCTAGTGTCATCATATTATGCATACGATCTGCAAGTTTGATGAGCACGACCCTCGCATATGCCATTGCAAGAAACATAATATGTAAGCGATCCGCCACAAGATTTTTGTTTGCAGTGTTACTCTCACGTGC
>JAJJMC010003936.1:2492772-2592964 GCA_023531435.1 Papaver californicum
AAGCGATCCGCCACAAGATTTTTGTTTGCAGTGTTACTCTCACGTGCAAGCTTGGCCGGAGGCAAAGCTTCTAGTGTCATCATATTATGCATACGATCTGCAAGTTTGATGAGCACGACCCTCGCATATGTCATTGCAAGAAACATAATATGTAAGCGATCCGCCACAAGATTTTTGTTTGCAGTGTTACTCTCACGTGCAAGCTTGCTCAGATGGCTCAACTTTGATACCTAGAAAGAGTATAGAAACATAAGCACTTTAGGACACGAATTAAACAAAACTAACAAAAAATAAAAAGTGAAGCATATTAAACACCACTTTGATCACTATCTATCCAGTCAATTGCATACATTAATAATGTTCTGACGGACAAAAAACACCTTTAGTTTTAGAAAGAAATTCATGATAAATACATCACAAGAGATGAAAGTTTATGCAAAATAAGAAATAATTTTCTAAGAGAAGCCTTAAAGATTAAAAAAACTCCATAGTGCTGCGAGAAAAGAAAATGAATTAGTAACTATAATTTAGTGTCACATGCAATTTCAACGGGAACATAAAAAGTAATCTACCATAGAAATCTTCAACCAGCTTGGTGGTGTTCTTTTGTATTCACCCAGATTCAAATCTCACAGTCAATACATTTCACATCCATCTGGTACAACCTCCTAATTTCATCACATCGCACCTCCATTACAGCTATCATAGATAAAACCAACAACTGACATCTTTCCTCTTCGATTCTTCTTCTTCAGATGGTACAAGCCCTTCTCTCATCATAAACTATAAAACACCCAAAAAACCAACATTAAAATCATTCCAACACATCAGAAATACAATAAATTTGTAAATAGAAACTACTTTTTATTTTCAGTATACCTGAATGAGTGATTGAGTTCTCTCGACTTCCATGTGAAACAAGAATTGGGGTTTAAAGGAATTAAATTTCTGATTAAGTAAAAAGTAGGGTTTGATTAAGAGGTTACGAATTCTTCTCTTGCTGATGAATCTAGGGTTTCTCCTCTTCTTGTTCTCCTTGAAAAAACCTAATAAATCACACAGAAACAAGATTATTATGATATCAAAAATAACTCATAATCGATCAAAACAAAGTACTGAAACTGAAATCTAAGTTCATACATTTACTTAGCTGAAGTTAAGAACAAATATATGGAGAATTTGAAAATCATCATGTCTTCTACTTCGATCAGATCTCTTCTTTTTTTTGTTGTTGCAGAAGTAGTAGATGAGTTAGGGTTTACAGAAAAAAGGGAGAGGGTGGGAGGCGAACGAGAAGGAAAAAGAGATGAGGTTTAGTGATTTTCTCTCTCTTCTAGGGTTATATAAGAAATATTAATTGTTACCTCGAGTAACTGATCAAGGAGATATAGGGACACGATTTCTTGTTTGTGTGTTTCCCACATGTACCTTAACTCAGTTATAGTGTAGAAGAGCTAGACGATCATTACCTTCGACACCAATTTAATTGGTCCACTAAGATCCGATGGTTAGTTTCTTTCCATGTGTCAAAAAAGAAATTTAATGAACGGTTCTCACGGTTTTAGGTGGTGTATTTTATGACTTTGTGAGCCATATTATATCGTTTTACAAGGGTTCAAAACTTTAGTAAAAATGAAAAATATATCGGGAAATTGTTATTGACCTTTGACTAAACATAAATCCGAAGAGTGTCTGAGAATGGGAATGAACCGGAAGGATGATAAATGAATCGTTCGACCTCACTAGTTTCTTTTGGATTCAATGGGTTTAATTATACATATTAATACAAACCGAATTTCCATCCACTTCACTTAATTTTGTTTGTTACCCGTCAATTTTACCTATTTTGGTCGCATCACTCATATTCAATCGGATTTCATCAGTTTTTCCTGTTATCCTCATTTTAACTGAATGTCTATTGATTTTAGTCAATTCCACCCGTTATCTATCAATTTTTATCCAATAGCGCTCCACCTCAATCGTTTTTTTCTGGATTTTATGGGTTTATATAGGTTAACGGTTAATTCAAACCGGATTTCCATCTAGTTCACTTAATTTTGCTTGTTATCCGTCAATCTTACCTTCTGTCAGTCGACCTCACTTAATTTCTCTCAGATTATATCGGTTTCTCCCATTATCCATCATTTTGACCAAGTGCCCATTGACTTTGGTAATTTCGGTTGGCCTCATTCAATTTCTCTCGGATTTCATCGGTTTCATTGTTGGATTTAGAGTTCTAGTTTAGATATTCAGACTAATTAGATCGAAAAAGGCATATTTTGGTTCACACAACTAGATATTGACCTCCATTATACATTCCGATCAGCTGGATATGGAACAAAGTGGATTTTCTTGTTTATTGCTAGATTAGGGTTCCTATGTAGACATTTCGACTAAACAGAAAAAGGTCGTCTAGTATGATTTTTTTCATGTATGTTGGAGCATTTGTTCATGTTTTTTCCAAAAAAAAAACTAAAAAAAAAATGATGAAATTAACACATTTTAGTTATATATTGACATGTAACACATACTATGATTTGTATCGCTCAACAAAATTTGGATGGAAATGCAATTCTCGTGTCACGCATGATACATACCCCCTAATTCACAAAGAAAAAACTAATAATTAGGATTCGTATACTTTCAGTTTTACTAAAATTTAGTTCAAATGCAATCAAATTCTCATTAAAAATTTACAAATTACTTTCACATTATTATATTTGAAGTATCAAATTTTGTATTTTATTCAATCCAGTCGCCTTAATTCAACAGGATTGAATGTTCAATTTCCCCACTTTCACTCAAATTAGTTCCATTTTGGTGTATTTTCTTAATCCTACATTTAAATTGAACATAAATTCCTCTAATTTCGTTACAATTCAACTTTGATTTGCCAATTTGGGTTCTTCGTGGGCTCCTCAAAGCAATAGAGATGATTTACCTAAAATCTAAACATGTTAATACACAAATGATAAAACTAAATGAGATCGAAACAATTTGAGTGAAATTGAGTTTGAAAAATAAAGAGAAAATTGAACAAGACTGACTAATTTGAAGTGAAATTGAGTGAGACAAGTGAACACATTAAGCAAAATTTAGTGCATTTAACTAAAATCAAGTTAGATCGAAGGATAATAAATAAGATTAAGCAATACTGAGCGAGACTGATGAATATTATATGGAATCGGACGAGGTCAATCAATATTGAGTTCAAACTCACTAATTAATCTTCGATCTATTTTGAATTCAGTCATTTTTGTTCTATATCACTAGAAATCACTCGATGTTTCATCAATCTCACTTGAGTTCATTCAATTTTCATCAATCTCACTAAAATTCACTCAATTTTTTATCGAACTGACTTGAATACACTCAATTTTGATCGATCTTACTCAAATTATATCAATTTTCATCAATTTCACTCTATTTCACTCAGATTCATTGAATTTTATTCAATATCAATCAAACTCATTCATTTTTTTTTATCAATCTAACAAATCTAATGATATCAAACTATGACAAGTCATTGATCCGTATGCACTCGTCTAGATGTTTTAAAATTCCACTCTTTATTGTCTTACCAAAATCAAAAACCCAAAACTTCTCTGAGTGTTTAATTTACCCTAAACCGAAACCCATCCTCAAATCTTCATTTGAACCCTTAAAGTGTAGGATAAATCTAGTGAGGTCGAGCGATATTGGATAAGATTAATAGATAACATGTGAAATTGACTATGATCGATAAACATTCGGTTAAAATGATGGATAACTAGAGAAATTGATGTAATCCGATTGAATCTGAGTGAGGCGACCGAAATAGGTAAAATTAACGGGTAACAAACAAAATTAAGTGAAGTGGGTGGAAATTCAGTTTGTATTAATAGGTAACCATATAATTAAACCCATGGAATTAATAGGTAACCATATAATTAAAGCCATGGATATGCATAAATTTACATATTCGATTCCAAGAAAGATTCATATGAATCTAGATTTCATTCAAATATGCACGGTATTGGGTATGCTTAGAGACATCGGTTGAAAACAACGCAGGCCGGGTGGGATTGATGGATATCAAATTAAACTGAAGTATAATAGAGATTACACCATATAGGAGCACAAACAGGGTTTGAGTTCTCCAACAAGGTCATAGAGCACTTTTGGTGTAGTAAACACGTGAGAAAAGAATGCAAATCCATTATGTTATTTTTCCTAATTTTGCAACATTTTTTTTAATCCGAAGAACCGTTCAATTAATTTTGCTTTTGACATGTGGTACTAAGCTAATCTTTAGATTTCCATAGATCGATCAAGTTGCTGGGTCGGAGATAAGAATCGTTCAGAATAAGTCGGAGTGTACACTTGAACTCTAAAGATACCACTTCTTGGCATATTCTGCTTCAGAATAAGGAGTCCTCCCCGGAACTATAAAGATACCACTTCTTGTCATTTTCATATTGAAGATTGGCAAATAAACCGAACGCACGAGTTCGTTTTAACAAAAAAAAAAAACACATGCTACTCACATACTATTCTCGATCCGTATGAGAGTTCCAAACATAATCTCAACTGTCCAAAAAAATTTGCAATCCATATGACCAACCTTATCCACCGTTCAAAATATCTATGCAAAAAGTCAAAGTAGATTTTTTCTCTTCATTTTCCAAATTCCCTATAGCTCTCTTTCGTTTTTCTTTCTAACCCTAACACACTATCCGCCTCCTTTCTCTATCTCATCTTCATTACCATTTCTCTGTAACTAATCAGAGGAGAAACCCTAAACTTATCAGAGCATTTCAGAACTTATTGAGGTAAGATGAAGATCAATTTCAGAATTTTTCATCTTCATTTCTCTGATTTTGAAATGGGTTTTGTCAATAGAGGTAAAATCCGAGTTTTCTGAAGTATATTTTGTTAATAGAGGTGAAATTATGTTTAGGTTACTTTTTGATTCACTTTTACTTTTGATTAGTTAAGTACCTTTTCGACTTTCTCTCATTCTTCTGCATAATGTTTTGTTTGTTCTTGAAATGTTTGTTTTTATCCTGTTTCAGGTTCTATGAGCATAAGACGTCATTGAGGTGATCAATTAGGAGTCTCAGACGCCATGGTAACATTAAGTCCTGAGTTCGTTCATTACCTTCCTGCTAAATACCTGCTAAATTTTTCTGCTACAATATGTATCCCATTCGAATAAGATATTTCCTCTTGATACCCTTGTTACATTAAGTAAGTTACATTGACTTAAAGTCCATCGTTTTTTCATGGTTTTGAAAGGTGGTAGACCTATACATACCTGTGTTGAACTGGTCTTGGTATCCTCCATTCTGTATCTTCATGCAGTTTTTGCTTACGTTGTTTTTTTTTTTCCTTATTGTTCAATTGGTTGAATCTATTAATGACCTTTTTTCAGAAAATTCAGATCAGTTTTTCTCCTGGTCAGGGTTACCAGGATATTCTAACTTCGTTTTCATGTTCTGTCCAGGTATCTAAATAGGGTTCGATCCGCTCTGATCAGTGATACCAGGGTCCGACTCTGCATATGTATATAAGCTTTGGCTTGCATTTTTCGTATTTAACAGATGTATCGATCAAGAATTGGAGTTCTATTAGGGACAAGTATGGGAGGATTAACAACATTCAGCGGTGGAGTTGAATCTCTTATACTAAAGGGATACAAGAAAATCACTCCTTTCTTCGTTCCTTACTCCATTACCAACATGGGATCATCATTAATTTCTATTGACAGAGGCTTAATGGGTCCCAATTACTCCATCTCTACTGCTTGTGCAACCGCAATTTCTGCTTTTATGCTGCAGCAAATCATATTAGAAGAGGTGAAGCTGATATCATTGTAGTGGGTGGGACTGAGTCTGCAATTGTTCCAATTGGTATTACTGGTTTCATAGCTTGCAGAGATTTATCTCAGAGAAACGGTGATCCCCAAAAAGCTTCGAGGCCATGAGATAGAGATCGTGATGGATTTGTCATGGGTGAAGGTTCTGGTGTGCTGGTAATTACCCAATTAGGCCTGATTATATTGGATTTGGTTTCGTGTAGGCAGTGAAAGCTGTTATATTTGGAATAGTTTATAGTATTTTTTTTTTGTTGAGTGGATTATGGAGAGCTTAGAGAGTTCAATGAAAAGAGGAACCAACATAATATCAGAGTATTTGGGAGGCGTCGTTACCTGTGATGCTCATCATATGATAGATCCTCGTAAAGACGGTCTTGGAGTTTCTTCCGGCATAAGCAAGAGCTTGGAAGATGCTGGAGTTTCACCCCAAGAGGTGAGCATAAAACGATGCTAAAATCAACATCATCATATCAGAACTGAACAACATTGTTGAACATGCGAAACAACATCATCATATTATTGGGCAGTATGTGATGGAGAACGAGGGACTTGTGCAGGATGTTGGGACCAAGGATCAAAAAGTCTCTGACTTCCTTAAGAAGTTCTACACCACCAACTACTTCTAAATCTGAGAACACGACCTAACCCATCCTGCTTGTACGACTTCTCCTATATTTTTTCCTGGCCAATATCGGATTACATGTTTTTTTTGTTTTTCTTTTGTCCGGTAAACTTCGGGAATAAAATCAAACACTTGAAACTCTTGTTTGTGTTTTATCAAAAGCAAAAAGAAACTTCTGTCTGTCACATTTTATGTGCTCAATCAACTTTATTTCCGATTCACCTTCAGGTTGCTTGTTTGGTTTTATTTGGTACGATAACTGAGATAAGTCGGACTGAGTACAGAAGATAGGATCAAAACTTTGTATTTTTTGACAACGAATTTCTACTTGTTAAGGAAAATTTGTAGATAAATTGCTATTAAAAGATAAAATAGAACTGATAAACACACTTAAACAAAAAAAAATTGTAACCAAATTATAATCAATTTAGTCGACTCATGTTAATTTTTTTCTTCAATTTGTGCATCCAAACATTTGCTCATAGTGAATCAAAACAATGATTTGAACGAGTTTTCATGTTTCCATTAAACAAATCCTAATAAGATTGTTGGATTAATACTAAGATCTCAAATGTCTACTTCAAAAACTGACTTCTCTTTTGAAATGGTGGTGGCGGCTTAAACTTAGTTACTGGGAGAGGTTTTACCAAGTAATTCATTTTTTGGCTGCTACGAATATGTGCCTCAAAGTAAAGAGCTACACGAGCACTTTTCTAGATGCTATATAGATTACTTGAAAAAAGGATCCAGCGATCAAACACATATGGCCATGTCTAAAACTTAGTTGACAAAGCTTTAAAGCAGCCCAACTATTTGGCAGTTCCAAGTTTTGTAGGTTAAACTCTTAAAGCGACTAAAATATTGGGCTCTTGCTAACATTTAGAGCAACCAATTAATTTTCTGTTGCTACGAGTATGTGCCTCAAAGTAAAAAGCTACATGAGCACTTTTCTAGATGCTATATAAATTACTTGAAAAAAGGATATAGTGATCAAACACATCTGGCCATGGCTAAAAATTAGTTGACACAGCTTTAAAGCAGCCCAACTATTTGGCAGTTGCAAGTTTTGTAGCTTAAAATCTTAAAACAACTAAAATATTGGGCTCTTGCTAACATTTAGAGCAACCAATTTATTTTGCTATTGCTACGAGTCTGTGCCTCAAAGTAAATAGCTACATAATCATTTTCTTAGCCGCTATAAATTACTTGAACAAAGGATCTAGCGATTAAAGACATTTTTTCGTGGCTAAATAAAAGTGGACACATGTTTATAGCCGCCAAAATTTCTGGCAGTTGCAATTTTGGATGCTAGAACTCTTAAAGCGACTAAAATTCTGAGCTCTTGCTAAGATTTCGGTCGCTTAAACCCGTTTTTCTTGTACTGAGTAAATGTTACAGTATAAAATATGTCATTCTCTATGAGTTTTGACATTCAAGGGACCGCATATATCACTGTGAATAATATCTAACAAATCATTTGATGCAATAGCTTTACCAAAAGGCTTCCTAGACATTTTACCCATCACACATGGTTCACATATGTTAAAATCAATTTATATTCTAGGAACTAAACCATTACTAGACATGCGAGATAATTTATCCTTATTAACATGACTTAATCTCATGTGCCACATATGAAATCAGAAAAATCAAGAGAATTAAAACACTCAGAGGAATTAAATAAAAGAATTAACTTCTTTATTAAAATCAGAAAATTTCTGATTCAAGGGATACAAACGATCAACTTTAGTTCCCAAAATAAAATTCTAACATGTTTTAAACGAGAAAATCTTACTAGCAATGTTGTACTGCCGTGTATCCAGTAGTAGCTGCGAAGAGACAAAAACGTTTGTTTGGTGGACGTGAAGTATGTAAAACAGTTGTGGGCCTTCACTTTGCTGCTTTGAAGTAGGGTTGTACAAACCCGACCCAACCCGCCAACCCGACCCGAACCCGCCAAATTTGACCCGACCAGCGCCCGACCCACCGCCGAACGGGTCTGGTGCAGGTGATATTTTGTTCACCCGCCTTCTGGCGGGTCGGGTGCGGGTGAGATCAAAACCGACCCGACCCACCCGCCAGAAAACACACGTGAGAATTTGGTACGTGACTCACACACTAACAGTACTAAGTAACAGATGATCGAGTCGAGTGAAAGAGCTTCTTCTTCTCAAACAAAAACCAACTGAAACCAAAAGAGAAAAAAAAACCAGAGAGAAAATAGAATGAAAGAGAAATAGAGAAGACGAAGAACCTTGTTTTGAAGAACACCAGATTCTTGTTGAGATTGAAGAAGCTCACAGAGAAGAGCGTCGTCGAACCATAGCCGAGTTTTGTTGAAGAACACACAGGCACACTACACACAGTTGAAGACGAAGGTGTTTTTGCTGCACATAAGGTAAGTAAATTCATACCCACTTTTTTATTTCACTTAAATCACATGATTGATTGTATTTATTCCAAAATCTCCGAATTTTTGGGATTTGATTTTGAAAATTAGGGTTCATAATTGAATTTAGGGTTTTCTATAATTAAGTTATGTAAGTTGTTCCTTGTCTAATTTAGCGTTTATAATTGCCAGTAGATATGGTATTTATCATGTTTCGATTATTAGAAATTTAGGGCTTTTTAAAATTAGGTATGGTTTCTAGTATTCAGCTGAATTGAGTAGCTAAATCCCATATTTTTTTGCTCTGTGTCTCTATATAATCATCTGAAATGTGGAATTGTGTTTGATTCCAAACTTTGATTTGTGTCTCTACATGTGTATGGATTCATTAACCTATAATACAGTTGGAGGTTCGTCAGTTCAATAACCATGATAATGATTTTTAACTCGGGGGGTAGTGAAGGTTTGTTGCAGAAGAAGGCGTGCAAAATACTCTCCATCAGTCTCGAGTTTGTTATGGATTCCACAACTCTTCTTGGGCTTTTCAGATGTAACTTCATTCTCCATAGTCTCAACGTTGTATAAATCGAACATGAGTGAGATAAATCAGAGTTATACTTGTAAGGAATAATATATGGTCTGCCGAATATCTTGTCAGACCACTTATTGCTTGCTCTTATCTAGGAATTGGATCTGGTGTGTAGTTAATCTGAGTTAAACTAGTAGACTCAACAAAAATGTGTAATTTCTCTATTTTCCACACATTTTCTGTTCAATGACATTATTTCCCATTTAATATATATGATTTTGGATTTTGTTTATTAGTTTTGGATTTCAATTATAGGTGCAGAAATAGATTATATTGTTTGTATATGGTAAATTTTTGTTGACTCAAGACTTTTCCCAACCATTCCATGCTATTGTAGACTCAAGACTTAAACCCATTCTAGCATCTATATCTATCCATGTCTAAATAAATTGATGTTGGATTTTCATTTCTTGGTGAAGTTCTTTGAAGTCCGATATCTAAGTTATCAATTCTGTAATAGAATATCAAATGTGTAATGTGCATGTATGTGAAACTTATGGAGTCAGATTACATAATTTTTATTAAAGAAATATTCATTTATACATATAGTTTATACAACATTTCTTTATATATGATAACTCACCCCTTCTGCCATCTCTCTGCCTTGTAGGTTATCACCATGGTTGAAATCTCAGAAGATGACGTTAGTTCAAATCTTCCACTTATACAAGGAATTCCATCCCAATCGTAAATGGGACCTCCACCTCAACGTCCACCGGCGTTCCTTAGCAGGGATAATGAGTACAGCTGGGTCATCCGCGTCACCATCTTCTCAACCTTCATCATCCGCGACACCATCTTCTCAACCTTTATCATCAAATAAGAAGCCTAGAGTTGGTGTGAAGAAATCTTGGGTATGGAATCACTTCGATATTATAGAAGATGGTGCTAAAGCAAAGTGTAAGCATTGTCCAAAGGGTCGGGGTAGTTACAAGATTGGTGGTAAAACACATGGGACTACCAATCTTTCTCATCATTTAGATAAGTGTATTGAGTACAGGAAATCAGTTAATAAGGAACAGGGAGGACAACAGACACTTGGTTTTCAGCCGTGCAAGCCGGGAGAGGAACCACAGTTGATGGGGGTCACTTTTTCTCAAGAAGGATGTAGGAGAGCGCTGATCAGGTTTATTATTACAGATGAAATGGCTTTTAGAATTGTTGAAGGCGAAGGTTTTAGGACTTACAATAAGTATCTTGAGCCGAGATTTAAGATTCCAAGTCGTATGACAGTGTATCGTGATATATGCACGTTGTTTTTGAATAAAAAGGCCTCATTGATAAGTTATTTCAAGACAAATAAGACAAGGGTATGTCTTACTACTGATACTTGGACATCGATGCAGAACTACAATTACATGGTTGTAACGGCCCATTTTATTGATCGAAATGGAAGATGTATAAAAAAATCATATGTTTTTGTTTGATTGAGAGCCATGAAGGTAAAAAAATTGGTAAGGCTTTAGAGAAATGTTTTTTGGAGTGGGGGCTTGAGAGGGTATTCACTGTCACTCTTGATAATGCATCTGCAAATAAAACTGCTATTGAGTATTTGAGTAAAAGAGTTGTTAGTTGGGGTTTTTCATTACTTGGAGCTAAATTTTTGCATATTAGATATGCGGCTCACATACTTGCTCTTGTCGTTAAGGATGGTTTGAAAAAGTATCATACATCAATTCTCAGAATCAGGGCAGTGGTAAAGTATGTCACGAAATCTCCCGCAAGATTGAAGAAGTTTATGGATGCTGCTGAGATGGCAATGATAGATTGTAAAAAAGGTTTGATTTTGGATGTGAAAACGCGATGGAATTCTACTTATTTGATGTTGGTTTCTGCAGAGAGGTATGAAAAAGCTTTTGAAAGGCTACATGAGCCAGATAGGGCATTCCGCGAGAAGTTTTGTTATGATATTCCAGTACCATCTTTTCATATGGGTGACGGTGATGACAATGTTGATATAGATGCTGATTTTGATCTAGATTCTGACGATGAAGAAGAAGAAGTCGATACTCCAGAAGAAGAAGTCGATGTTGCTCTTAGAAAATCCAAGAAGAAGAAAAGGCCTCCAGTCATGCTCCTGAAAGATATGATTGGTGCAATGCCAGAGTTCTGATTCAGTTTCTAAAGGTATTCTACGAATCAACTGTTGCTTTTTCAGCTTCTACATATGTTACTTCCCACTCTTTCTTATTGGAACTCGGTACTGTTCGTCAAGAATTAGACGATTGGAAAAATAGATACGAGGATCCTTTCTTAAGTCACATGGGCGATGTAATGTTGCTCAAGTACAACAAGTATTGGGGAGAATATGAAAAAATGAATTCGTTGATGTTTATTGCTGTACTTCTGGATCCACGAGAGAAAGAACAAGGATTATATGTGACTGTTGAAGATTTAGTTGTGCATTACGACCCTGTAACAAAACAAAGAAGGGTAAAAGCTTGGGTTGATAAAGTTAAGAAGGATTTTGATGAATTGTTCGCAGCTTATAAATTAGAATATACAACTGAAAGTGTGATATCTTCATCCGAGTCTGTAGGTAACTCTAGTTCTACTTCTGCTCAAGGTTCTTCTGTTTCTAGCAAGGCTAAGTATATGGAAGGAAGAAATAAACGCAAAAACCAATTGAGTACTGTGGAGGATCATAGAAGATCTAAGGTGGAAAGATACTTGGCTGAGCCTATCTACTCTCCGACCAATGAGGATTCTTCTTTTGATATATTACTTTGGTGGAAGATCAACTCTGCGAGGTTTGACATTTTGCCACTCATAGCCAAAGATATATTTGCTATACCTGTTTCTTCTGTTGCTTCTGAATCAGCTTTTAGTACCGGAAAACGAATTTTGGATCCTTTTCGAAGTTCCTTAAAGCCTAGAACACTTGAGGTATTAATTTTATTGCAAAATTGGTTACGCACACCAATTGACAAAGATTCTTCTAGCCTTGGAGTCGAGGAGGAGGAGGTTGATGTTCTTGAGTCGGGTATAATTTGTACTTCATGGATCATGATTCTTAACTTCATATATGTTGTAACGAGAGATCGAACGAGAACAATAATAGAGATCGAGACACAGAGATTTACGTGGTTCACTAACTGTTAGTTAGCTACATCCACAACAGAGAAAGCAGAGTTTTATTATAGAGCAGGATACTAAGTTACATCTATTCTAGGTACAACGTATGTATATATATAGCCCCCCCGGCCAACGACTGATTCAAGGCATATCAACAATATACTATTATTACTATTGGTATTTTTAATCTTTTTCATTCTAATTGTTCACTTCTTTTGTTGAAGAGCTATTTGGTAACCTTGCTGCTTCTTCCATCATCATAGATGACGATTGATTCCTATTCGGTGACCTGGATGATGTGCTACTAAGATGAACTTGATTTTGCTCTAGTTGGGACCAAACAGTTTTTCACGGTCCACTCTTGCTTCCCAGTCTGAGAACACACATCATGAAAAGGGTCAATTAACCACTGTAGTTAGCTTCCACCCAAACAAAAAACTGGGACATTTTCTTGATTCCCTTGCCTTCCAGTTGATGAATCACAGCTTGGATGGACCACATCAAAATAATTAATGTGTGCAAATGACTATCCACAGTTTGAGCGTCGAGATAAAGCATACCTCCAAATCCCAGCAAATACTCGTAAGATCATGAAAAGAAATAATCCCATCCAAACTCTAGCTAAACCATACACCGGAACAGCCATCCGTATGAACAATGATGAAACCAGTCCAATCAAAACCTTAACAGGATAGCCACCCTACTAAACATTACATTTTCTTGATTTTGTAAACAGTCAGGAGTATAAGTAGAGAACACATAAAAAATTGCATACCATGGAATATGCTGCATATGCAAAGTCTGGAACTCGTAGTAGAGCCCATCAAGAACAAATGCCTCACCACCACTTATACCGTCTCTATAATGTCCTACCAAAAACAACAGCAACTTCTAAAAAGTGAGATAAGAGAAACCCTTTAACTCAACCATTTGTAGGGGGGACGATAGCGGTACCATCACCAGAGCCACTAACACCAGCACCGGCACCACTGTCATCACCAGAACTGGAAGCAAAATCAGGCTTCATTTCTTACAATTGTTGAACTTCTGCCGAGAAAACAATTCATCTCATGTTGTAGAGCTAATTTCAACATATTAAGCAATGAAGTATCTCGACATCAAAAACTTCATTGGCCCATTCTTCCTTCGCAATTGAAGCTACCCATCTTGGTAAATCAACTTCATGCATTGCCTCTACAGGAGATTTCCCAGTCAGAAATTCTAATGTGATTACTCCTAAACTGTAGCCTGTAGACATCCATTTTTGTGTTTGCCTTCTTAAGTTTTGACTGTTCTGGAGCACGGCATCCTAGAGCTGCTTCTGTTGCAATTACATCTGCATGGACAGCAGTGGGCATAAGTCGTGACAGGTCATAATCTGCAATTTTAGAGTTAGTTTTTTTTTTTCATGATAGCATAAACCACGAGCTGGGCATATCAGGACCTCGAGCTGCATATATGAACATAAGAACAGTTAAGAGTTCAAATCCAAATTTTGTGTTTAAGAAACAGCAATCAACTTTTTGCAAAAACAAATTGAAGTTGTACAGCATTAAAATTTCTAAAAGAAGCAATTAATGCCAGTTCCACCCTATATCAATTCTGCCACATGATAAGGTTAATCACCAAATCTCAATTTCCATTCTAAACTCCCCAACTCTAAGGACCTGAAACAAGTTCACCTGTGTGTGTCCTCTAGTAGTCTGTCTGTCTATGTATAGTCTCAGATGAGTCAAATCTATTCCTTTTGTTTTGTCTGTTTCTTTTTAGATACTTTTTTGTAGCACTTTTTTCTTCGGAAAAATCACAAAAAGAGAATAAATTTTTATTAATTAAAGAATAAATGAATCACAAAATTTCTCATGGTAATTCAGCTTAGTTTACCATTACCTTTACATATACAGTTGCAGAAATTGAAGGTTTTTAAATACAAGTTTCTCTCTTCTTTTATACAGTAGTCGCAGATGTAAGTTTTAGCACCAGTTACATTGATCATAAATGGCAACTATCTTGTGAAACTCCACTTTGCAGAGCCGAAGATAGCGCACACAACGTAATAACAACATGGGCTGCCTCATCATCACTACAGGTAATTGTCTCTGAACCTTCAAACTTTGCTAGCCGAGAAAGTTCATTAACAGAATCAACAATATTTTCTACGCACCCAATGACTTCCATCAGTAGAGAAGTAACTTGAAGTGCCGGCATCAACTCAAAGATGTTTGTACTCTCCGATGTACATGCCTGTAGGGAAGATTTGATGTTCTTGGGAGCAGTCATTAAGTTTTCAAGGTGGGTAAAAACAGATTCCGGATGTGTCATCATCTTAATGGAATTAGATAATTCTTTCAAAGCTTTGCTTGATTCAATACCCATCTCCATACAATCCTTTTGAATCATCTTACTGAACTCCACTGGTTGGGTTTGAGAGGTTTTAATGGAATTAGTGAGAGCTTCAATCCTGTATGCACATTCACGGGTTAACCTCCCAATCTCCAGATACTGTTTCCAAGGATGACCATATCTAAATTTGCCATGTGGTGGCTCCCATCTTGCGAAGTTAACAAACGATTCTTCAGCTGTCTTAGAGTTCAGTATGGTTTCACATCCATGAAGATAAAGAGAGACCAGACCATCTTTCTCAAAGCAATAATATTGCTGTCCAAATGTTTCTAAGAAATCCCCAAGATTTTCAAGGTTGAGACAAGTCAGTTTCTGCAAATCTTCACCAGCCCATACAGGAAAGACAAACACCGATATCAAAACACATATGAGACACCCAATCAAAATTGTGGAAAATCTGTGAATAACAAGTTCTTCTATCTCATCAATTCTATAACCTGATACAGATACCAAGCTAAATGTTAGTATAAACGTCAAAACTCCATAATCATATCTAGCTTTAATTCCGGAAAAAAATCTGGAAAAAGAAGCAACGGCTGCCAATAGGAAAACAAAGGCACCGAGAAGAATGGGTTCTACTCCTTCACCGGCTAGGTTTGCAAGATGATGAACACCAATCCCTAAAGCACCGCCTAGAAACGTTGCAATTGCTCTATTCAATCCTTTGCCCAAAGTGGCACCAACACTGAATTCAAAAACCACAACTACTGTTAGAATTGCACACATAGTTGCAGACTTAAACCCACCATCAATCGGACTAAAATAAAAGAGAAGGGAAACAAATGCTAGGGTTATTCCAACTTTAAGAGAGTGAATTATTATTCTCCGATCGTTTTTCCCCAATTTTTCAACCTTATTTTCGAATTCTGTTCCATTGTGTATCATCTTTCTAATCAAATCCCTAAACCATTCAAACCCACTTTCAAAAAACTTACTGTTGTTGCTCTGTGAATTAATTTTCCCTGACTCAATATCCATTGTTGAAGAGTAAACTAGACAAGATTGGAGAGATATTTTTAGAGAGGAAAGCTTTAGTGCGAGTGATATAACGGATCATAAACTGTGTATCTACAGAGAGACCGGAGAATAGAAAGTGCAAACTGGCAGAGAGTTCTGTTTTTAGAAACCAAAGGAAATTTGCCAGTCTGTTTTTCTTTTAAGCATAATAGAAAAGGCTGTGATAAATGCAACCTACAATTTGGGTTAAATACAACCCCGCTAAATACCACTCTCTTATTTATACAACCCTATTTTCATAGTTTCTGTTAGCATTTTTACTTCACTAGAACGCCCGTCACGCGCAAAAGCGCGTGCTATAACCAACGACCTAGATAGTTTATTTTAAATGCAACGCATATATTAGAAGTTTCCATTTTTCCTAATTTAAATATAATAATGAAAAATCAAGGTGGAATTAGAATTGATGGAAAACGTAATTATTATATTGGCCTATTCTATTTAATTCTTTTCCTCTGGCTACTAAGATGTTTCAGTTCGCCAGGAAAGTCGTATGTACGGCTTGGAGGGAGATCTTTCATATCTTTCGAGATATCAGGCCTCAAATCTTCATCAGGATGGTTAGTCAAATTCCTATTATGTTGGGGTTCCTGAGTTACCATGTTATGCATAATTATGCACGTCAGCATAATCTTATACATTTCACGAGTACTTAAACCACGGTATGGTCCACAAATGATAGTGAAATTCTGCAGGGGGTGATGGTACGCTTTGAACTAAGGTAGACCATTTAGGATAGATTCCTCCGTTAGATAATACCCGTGAGTGTATCGGTTCCCATTGACATTGAACCTTACACTGGGGAAAATTCCATACCTGTGGTCTTCAAACAAAAGCAACTTGTGCAAAATATTTATGTCATTTTGTTAACCCAACAGACCAAGAATAACATGTCATATCCAACAATCATAAGAAGCGACAACTTCCAAAATAACACGTTGGCTTTGGGTAATGACACTTATATTGACCGACCCAATACATAGGACATCCCTGCCACACTCAATGCATACAGTCAAGACTCCAAAATATTCATAGAAATCTCATATTCTGGTTTTGCTTTAATATTTATCTGACATCTTCCTATGTTGGTTTTCGTAAATATGTTGGACCAAAATGATTAATCATTACTTTGAATTTTTTTTTAAAGATACTTGTACGAAGTTGTTTTTCCCATACGAAGGTACTCATCGTTAGAATCCGATGGATGACCGTAACATAGAATCTTTAGGGATGAGGTAATCTTTTTTCCAGATTAAGACCTCTAATATTCAATGCATCAAATTGATAATTAAATTCAGGTTGTACTCGACAAAGGTATTCAATAATCTTTACCACCAAGTTTGATCAGAATACACGCAATCGACATTTAAATAATCATGCATAAGCTTCTGGTGGTACTCTTATCGCCCACGATACACATATATTCTTATGAATACTTCTTTTGCCTCAGGAGTTCTTGGTATTTGTCCCGATGATTTTCCCACCATCATAGTGTTGATAAGTTCTCTATCTTCATCAGACTCATCTTCCAGTTGTTGCAGCACCGAAGATAAGTTCGTTTTTGTATTTTAAACTGATCCATGATAAGTTTAGTCTCTTCCTTAGAAAAATTCATCAACTGTGAAGTTAAAAGTAAAATAAGTTAAAAAATATATTAATTTATTTTAGAAATAGGTAGAGAATATGAAATTTGTATAAAAAGTAGTGAGAGTTGAATGAAATTGTTAGGATATGCATAGTGGTGTAGAATTTGATTGTTTTAGCTTGAACATGGTCGTTGCCTAAAATAATCGGTGGCGGCTCACTGTCTCTCGAATGACAGAGACTACGTCACAAATGATAAAGACTTTGACGCTTACTGCATCTCTCATAATAGATCAACTAATTTAACTAGCTATATAGTTAGGCAAACCAAACTATTTAATAAGGGTGCATAGGAACTGACACAAAAAACCCAGTTTTTTTGTTTGCTCCGTCGCATCTACCGTACTGGTCAAGGTCTAATATCCCAAAATAACAGAACAGATAGTCGGGTCGGTTGGGCGGATTTGATAGCCTGGTGCGGTGTAAGAGTTAAAATAGGGTTAACGAGTAGAGACAAAGTAGCCGGATCTGTTGTTAACGTCTGCTACATACCACTGTACTCCATATTTAATTACTTTCTCTCTCCCTTGTTATACCAATTGATGTTGAAAAAGGGTTTAAGCTTCAGAAAAAAAAAAGAAAAAAAAAAAACCCTATTGAAATCTGAAAAATCCTCTTTCCTCGATTCAGATTTATTTCTCTCATGAAAAATAGATAAAACATACTTCAACCAGGGAAAGGATTTTGTTTTATGGGAAAATCACTTCCCTCTACAACTAGATTACAAGACTTCTCAAGAATTACAAAACAAACTCTACACAAACACAATCCAAGAAATCAAAAAAATCAAACTCCCATGTCAGAAACAGCAAAATTAGTCCCTTCTAAAGACTCAACTGAGAAACTGAAGTTGAAACTAGAAAACCCAGAACATCAAAATAGGATTCCATTGTCTGATGTCGTTTCTGATTGTGTAAAACGTTGGTTTCATGATACTCTTAAAGAAGCCAAAGCTGGAGATATTAGTATGCAGGTTTTAGTGGGACAGATGTATAATAATGGATATGGTGTTACTAGAGATCCCAATAAGGTGAAAAAACTTGTAATTGACTTTACTGTTTATTGTTGTAGAATTTGAGATTTTTTTGGTTTTAATATCTTTTTGTTTTTGGTTGTATTAGGGAGGAGCATGGATCACTAAAGCCTCAAGAAGTCGTTCTTCGGTGTGGAAGGTTTCCGAGAAGCGTCCAGGTGAGCTTAATTCTCTTGGTCTATCTGGATTGTTCACTTTCAAATTGTGGTGATTTTCTTATTTGTTCTGACATTTGATTAAGATGTTATGTGATTTTGGGCTCAGGGTATAATGCGAGTGATTCGGATTCTACAGATGATAATAAGGAGGAGGAGAATGTGGAGTATAATCAAATTTGTTAGCAGAACTTCTATAATGGAAAAGTGAGTCTAATTCTTTAGTCTCTAGACTTTTTATTGCTTTGTTGTTATTGTTTTTGAAGTGCTGCTTGCTGCGTTTTGTTTAAACTGTTATCGAAATCCTGATATGTCAATCTTTTTGTATTTTAGAATTATGTTAGTCAATTGAGTGAAGCTGTATCTATTAAGTTGTTAAGTCATTCACACTGCAAAATGCTATACTGTAGTGTAATTTGTAAACATGGGTCTTATAGATGAACTAAATTCATGTACATAGTTTGAGCATTGGCACATGTAGGACAATGAGAGGAGTCCCATACACTGTGGGCACATCTTCAGGTTACATCCTCAACCTGGTTTTGGTACTAGTAGTTAGTGTAGAAAGTTTCTATGGATACTTGTGAACCTGAAAAGGCGAGCACTCATTTTCACATCTATATTAGTTTCTATATAACTTTCACTCAAGCAGTACACAAAGAGCAAGTGGTGGAAACTTCCAAAGTGGCAAGAGACATAAAACTGGGCGTTAATTGGAATGACGCTTGACTAGTCAACCGTCCATAATTCCAAACCCAACTAAAACACCAGTGTGGGGAGTCAAATTTCTGACTAATACAATTGAAGCTCAGTGTGAACTTATTGCCGTTTTCGCTTGGATTCCAAGCTCTCTTCCAAGGAACCTTGGAACATGGCTTGGAAAAATTGTGGAATAGCCCTACTTGGAAGCCATTAGACTTGACATGTCACACTTTTTCCAAGTTCGGATTCCACCAAAAGACTTGCTGAAACCATTTGTTGCATAATGCTCCTATTGAGTACCTTCAACTTCATATTCCATCTGTAGTTGAATTGGTAACACACGACACCAATTTCATTCTGGATTTTTTAAGTCTCGTATGTTTATGGTGCTGAGTATATTTTTTGTGGAGATACTACTTTACGAACAATCCAAAGTACTTAGAATGAATCTGACAACCTCCAGCAGAATTCAATGCCAAGAAGCCACCAGAAGATCTTGAATATCAGCACCAATCACTCAGATATTTCCATAGTAACCTATTAGTAGACTTGTTTACTAGTCGAGCAGGAGTGAGTGAGTGCCGGAAGTGGTCCATGCACCAAAGCTACGAAGCTATGATTTCAATTGTTGACTCTATAGCAGAACAAAGTATCCTTACCCGGGATTCTGGCACATTGTTAAGAATCACCTTTCAAGTAAAATAAAGTTACAAGAACCGTTATTATCCTTTCCACCACCGCTCGGTGTCGAAGACTTAAGCTTATCATCAGAATTATAGCTTCATTTAATTGTTTACTCGTAGTTATCTCGATAAATAACAGAAAAAATGGAAACCGAAAATTCCACTTTGTTTGCATTCATATTTAAAGCCAAGCTAAACACTGCAAGTCTACTTAGAATCTTACATCTCCAGCAGAGATCTTGAATATCAGCACCAATCACTGAGATTATTTTTTAGTTACGTATTAGTAGCTGTGTTAACTAGTCGAGTGGGAGTGAGTTAGTGCTGGAAGGGATTTATGCACCAATGCTAAAGCTATGGTTGTCATTCTTGACTATATTTCAGAACAAAGTAACCCCAACTGGGTGGGGTTCTGGGCCTCTGGCACATTGATTTTTATAAGAATACCTTTCAAATAAAACAGAATAAGTAAATTGTTATAACCTTTTCACCACCACTTAATGATGAAGGCTCAAGATTATCATCAGTATTATAGCTTCCTTTTACTTGTTTACCAGTAGTAATCTCGATAAAGAAGGAAGCCAAACTTAACCCTGCAATTCTGCAATGTCAAGTCTGCAATTTCATTTGGTTATAGTAAGTCTGTTTTATGTTATGTGTTGGAAGTTGATCTAGATAATAATCATACTTTAGGCTTAATATGATTAAGCACAAAACTTTAATACAAAATAATATTACTCCTAGTATTAACATGCACTACAACATTAATATTAGATAATGGCAGATAAAATTCAGCACTTGATCATGATCTCTTTATTGCATAAACTAGATTATCTTAAATTCGTTATCACTATATAGCTCTCGTTGGATCAGATTTATATTATATATTAGTTTTCAACATAATAAACATCTTAAACAGTACACCACCATGTTCTACAGCTTTAT
The DNA here is from genome assembly GCA_023531435.1 of Papaver californicum. Taxonomy (NCBI): domain Eukaryota; kingdom Viridiplantae; phylum Streptophyta; class Magnoliopsida; order Ranunculales; family Papaveraceae; genus Papaver; species Papaver californicum. The sequence continues at coordinate 2,513,887 of JAJJMC010003936.1, forward strand.
CATAATATATTGTATCAATAGATCCTACAAGAATTAATATATTGTCTCACTACTACTTGGTTAATGACTTAGCCTTTTACTTCTATTTATTTAATGCTTGAATGATGGATATAACGGAAGATTTATTTGTTGCAAAAGGGTAGAAGAGAGTCTAAGCCATCCAACATTTCCATCATGAGTTGGATAGGCAGCTTAGTAGTTACAACAGGACACAAAAGGTATTACTCAACCTTAATCTAGCATTAACCTTAAAAAATCCTAAACGTCGACCTTAATCCGCCTTATTACTAATCTGACTCGGTTCAAGCTGATCTTTTTTTCTTTTTGTTAGCTTACGCCAAACATGATTTGTTGTGCAAAGTGCAAACCATAAAAAACCAACAATTTGAGTTGCCTGTACAATGGTCAAATTAGTGATATTACTATCAAGGTCAGTAAGAGATGGTCTGTGTTTTTTACTCAACTTTAAGAGATGTTTTAGTAGTTGTTTCAAAGTTACATGCAACTGGAGCTTACTTGCGAAGAATAGCTTGAACCTGGGCGTACATCTTATGAAGCTTCTAGATATCTAAGACTTGTAGTCAAGCTTTTAGAAAAGCAGATTCCTCAAATATTATACTGAGTATGTCTTTTTTATTCTCCTGTGCTTAAAGCATGCACGTGAGAAAGTGAAAAATGCATTTGTCTCTATATTCAGATAAAAGGTTATAAATTATGTAGATATCTACTAGCTGATATCATAATAACCAGTTATTATTTCTACTTCTTATTCTTATTTGTCTATCTCTGGTTCTTCCTCATTGTCTGGGAAATTTCCCTGTTAGCTGCATGTTAGGTTCTAAACTCATATTGCCCCTTTTTGAGAAATAGCTGATTTCTTATTTGTTCATTGAAGTGGTTGTAAAGTGTTTCATTTGTGATGTTCTCGATTAATGAGCAACTTGCAAAATTTCATTTTGGTCTTTATTCTGAATTTCCATCTATGCTTTGTTTCCTATTTTTCAATTGGGTTTCTTTTTCAAGGCACTAGTTTGATAGCTACTTTATGCATGAATTTTGAAACAAGATATTCATGGACTAACTCGTGCTTATCTACTTTTCATCAATTTTTCAGTGCCACCATGGAGCTGTGCCCCATCGTTCATGTTTATACTTTCCCGTACGGCTCTAACACTGGGTGGATCTTCAAAATTGTTTTCTTTCACCTCTGTTAATTTATTTCCTTCCTGGACAGATCCAAAGTGTAAAACTATGTTTCATAACTAAACTTAAGTACCATCTTAAGGGCATTATTGATTTTAATCTTTGTCCTCCTGGTCTAAATGTGTTAACCCACTTCAAAACTCGTCAATTTAGCCAGACCTGTAGCCTATGGATTTACAATGTAGATGGCAGTTTTTGCCATTTCGCAACTGAAACATCTGTACCTGCAAATGCCGATATTCTGGTGCATGTGCACGGCTAGGAATGCAATTAGGTAGACGCGGATTCACATTGAAAAGGTTATTTTTAGTTTCATACTTTCATTTCATGATTGATTAGGGTACCGAAAGTCTTTCTAAGAAGCAAAAGTAACCACGTACATGGACTTTATTAGAGAAATTTTTGTTTTTGTTCCTGAAAGGGAGATTCAAACACATAGCATTCGTTCTTTTTGTAAAGCTAGGATGGGAAAAAGAAAAGAGAAATTCGCTTTTCAAACTTTTGCCTTATTAGCTGCAAAGCATATTATGGGAATGGCTGATAAAGATGGAGAGCAGCAATGGCTTGGCTCGTGCTTGTTATGTTGGCTAAGACAGCTATACTAGATCACTGATCTCTCTGTCTCTCTCTCTCTGTGTGGCCAATTCAAGTCTAAAGCTTGAGCCAAACCTTGCTTCTACTTTGCCCTACAAAATAAAACAGGAGAGTTTGGATTGCTTACGTATTGTTATGTCAAAGCATATATGCCCACCAATCAAGAAAAGCACGAGCGTCTAGTCTCATTCTATATAAATGGATAAACGAAGCCATTGTTTTTCTACTATAGTGGAGTTCCCGTTCTAAGTTCTGGATTCAGCTGAAGAGCAGTTAGTGATAATAAACATACAACAGAATCTGATTTTGGTGCCTCTCTGGTTCACTCTCTCAACACCAGTATACCAACACAATATCAATCTTTTTTCTTCTTCTTCTACTGCTACAAATTGAACTAAAATGACTAATGTAAGTGCTCTCCATATTTATTGCAGCTTCTTTCTCTTTTTTCCTTTCAAGAATGAGTCTTTACAGTCTGATTTTGTTGTTAGGTGGTGGAGTTAAAAGTGGGCATGCACTGCGAAGAGTGTATCAAGAAAATCAGGAAGGCCATCAAGAAAATTGAAGGTAATTTCTTGTTTTCTTTCTACCCAATCATTTCAATATTTTATTTATTCACCCTTCTAGAGTGATTTTGACTGAAATATTCTTTCTCAAATGTAAAAAAGGAGCTAGACTATCACGTACTTAGGATAAATCCTATGACGTACACTCATTTTATAAAAAAAAACTTGTTTAAGGAATCAGCTCTGTCTGTCCTGTTGCCATTAGTCCATGTTATTTAATGGCAACCGCTTTAAATACACTGAACTCAGTAGAATTTTTTCAGAGGGAGAGAGTATTTGGTCAAATGTCAATTGAATTTCAGAATTCGGTCAAATGTCAAAATTTTCATGGTTTTGACCCTTGAAAAAGGACTTTGATGAAGCTCCAAATGGGTAATTGTGAAGTCAACATTGACCGGAATTTCCTAATTGAGCGTTCCAAGAAATGATTTGGTTTGGTGATTTTGTTTGTTCGGTGCTTGCAGATCTTGATACATACGATTTTGATATAAAGAACAACAAGTTAACCGTCTCTGGTAACGTTACACCTGAAAAAGTCATTAAAGTTCTTCAGAAAATGGGAAAGAGTGCTAGTATTTGGGATGAGGAAGAACCCTTGATGACTAATTGACTGGACCGGACGATCCAAGACTGTTTGATTATGGCAATATTTATATTTTCGTATCATATTTGTGCTGCCTACTAGTTGGTATAAGTTGTTAGTGAGTACTTTACCAGGTGGTGACCTCCGTTACTTGATGTACCAAGAGAACAGAAACTCGGAATTTTAAGGTTTTGCTTTGTAAATTTCTCATGGATCAATATAACTCTGTCTATGCCTATCTTTTTAAAACGTAGAGAATAATTCTTTTATTTGCCGAGCAGCACAATAAGTTGTACTTCTAGTTCTAACTGTAGACTTGGGATTCCAGTCTTTTGATCCCATTCAATATGGTTAAGTGTCAAAATATATGACCTTAAATGCTCCATAAATGCTCAATTCCGTACATGATAAGTTTGTTTAGCCGCCTGGATGCTTACGTTGGATTTTTTTCACGAGACACATCTTTTAATTCAGGGATGAAGTTTGTAGAAAGTTTGTCTAGCCCATCAAGAGATAACTAATACCTAATTCTTATCCACTCGTCACGTGTACTACATGATTTGGCAAAGTTTAATGGTTTTATTAACCTTCTAGAATTTTTTTTTAAAGTAATATAAATACCGATCATGACGTCGAAAGTTAGCAGAAAAATATCAACAAATGCACAGTTGCAATGCAACAACCGGTGTACTCTGGCCATTTTCATAAAAAGTTCTCCATGTGGTATCTGTTGATTATTTTCACGGCTAAGAGTTTATGTTTTCATATGTTCACGAAAATATAAATTTAAATCCTTATATCCTTGAAAGCTGAAGACTGATTTTGTATATACAAAGATATTGTATTTAAATATTAATAACGTATTTAGATATCATAAGTAGATATCAGACGTAAAATTATTTTGTTTCACAAAAGTTTAATATTTTTATTTTTAAAAATCGGTTTTGAAATTTAATATCCAAACTAATTTTTAATTTTTTAATTTTTAAAAATTAAAAAAAAATTATGGTTAATGGATTAATAAAATAATACTTTGAGAAAAATATTATTATTTTTATTTAAAAAATTGTTAAAATATAAAATAAAAATATCACTTTTTTTAGGACGTAAACATTGTAACACACTTTACATGAGACGTTGGTGGGTTAGCAGAGAGACTGTTACCTAACTTAGAACAAACAGATTGAGTTTAGGTATTTCTTTCATCAATAGTCAACACAATCTAGACTAGAGAACTTTAACAATAATGTCTTCAACAAAAAAATAAAAACCATTAAAGGGGTAAAGTCGTGGCTTCACACTAGATTGTTAGATCTAATTCAACTGTTTTATTATTACTCTTAACTAAAATGAAAAATGTCCACGTTCAAATAAATATCACCAGACCCCACCACCACTTGTCTATAATTAAATAACGTCCTATCTACTCTCCAATCACCCCCATGAGGTGGCACGACGCACGCTCTTACTCAACACAGCCGCCTATCTCCTTCCTTCATACTTCACAGGACATCAAATTTGACCTAGCCCCTTATTTTCAACGGTCAAACTTTTACTCTGTTTCTAAGAACCTACTTAAACAGAGTAGTTACGTAATCTGATTCCTCACTTCACTTCCCTTTACATATCACTGAAATCCACCTGCCTCATCCATCCTGTCAATCATCAACAACATCTCCAATGGCTTCATCACCTTCTTCATTGAGTCCTCATTTTTCATTTCCGAACCAATTCATGATGAATTCTTCATTCTCTGATCTATTAGCTAAAGATGATGAATCAATAAAACAAGGATTATTATTTAATGAACAAGTTGAGTTTGCTTTTAAATCTAAATTCAAGTCAAATTCTCCTCCTTCGTTACCTATTGGTGGTTCTTGTCCTTCTCCTTCGTTCTTTAATTTTCCTTCTGGTTTCTTGGATTCCCCCGTTCTTCTTTCTTCTAATAATTATCTTCTTCAATCACCAACTACTGGAGCATTTCCAGCGGAATTCAATTGGATGGGTGGTGATAATTCAAGTAAAAATAATTATCAAAAAGAAATCAAACAAGAAGAGAAGAAAACCACTGATTTTTCATTCCAGCCATCGGTGACCGACACTCAGTTACAGAGTGGAGATTCAGAATCTGATTATAAGCATCACCCATGCCAACCAATTCAGACTCTAAGAGAACAGAAACGATCGGAAGATGGCTATAACTGGAAAAAATATGGTCAAAAACAAGTTAAAGGAAGTGAAAACCCGAGAAGTTATTATAAATGTACTTATCAGAATTGTCCAACAAAGAAGAAAGTTGAAAGATCGTTTGATGGAAAAATTACTGATGTTGTTTATAAACCAAGTAAAGATAGTCACAATCATCCTAAACCTCAACCATCTAAGAAATCATTAGCTGCTGCTTCTCAATTAATTCAACAACCTTCTGTTTCTTCAAATTCCTATTTAGAAGATTCTAATCCAGGGTATAATTCACAAATTGAATCTGTCTCCACACAAGATAATTCCTCCATCTCGGTTGATGATGACGAATTTGATAATACCTCTCTTAAAAGGAGTAAATCAGGAACTACTGGTGATTTAGACGAAAACGAACCCAAATCCAAAAAATGGTTGGTATTTCTTGTTTGTTGTTGAATTTTGCAAACATTTTTATTTTTATTTTTTTTGGTATTTTGCATTAATGATTTATAAATTTGATTATACAGTAAAAATGAAGAAGAAAATGAGGGATTGTCTGGGTATGGGGGGAATAGCAGAGTTGTGAAAGAACCAAAAGTTGTTGTTCAGACAACAAGTGATATTGATATACTTGATGATGGGTATAGATGGAGGAAATATGGACAGAAAGTAGTAAAAGGAAATCCTAATCCAAGGAGTTACTACAAGTGTACGAGTTTAGGGTGCCCGGTTCGGAAACATGTCGAGCGAGCAGCTAACAATTTAAGATCAGTGATCACAACATATGAAGGAAAACATAACCATGATATTCCTGCTGCTAGGGGTAGTTACAGACCTTCTTCATACAGCAGCAACAGCATCAGCAGCATTACCAACGTTGCAATGTCTACTACTAGCAATGAAAGACAAACAATGACTAGTAGTAATGAACAAATACCATATACACTAGAAATGATGCAGCAGAATTCGGAGAATTACGAATATGGTTCATACATGAATCAACAAGAGAATACATTCTCGAAAACTAAAGCAGAACCGATAAGAGACGATGTGCTTCTCGAGTTGTTATACTAAACGTGCCTAGCTATCTTGAAAGATATAGCTAGTTTGGGTATTTTTATTGTGCATATACTAATAAACAGTTGGATTATGGAATTTTGTAACGGTACTAAGGAGGAGATTAGTCGGGTTTTTTTATTGATTGATTCAGGTCATAAATATTAATATAAATATTAATATGTCGTAGTGCACATGTAAGCTTACTTTTGAAAGCTTGTTTTAAAGAAAGTTCGTTCGGTCCGTTTTTAACGGGGGCAATTGAGAATATGTTCCGGATTTGAATTATTAGTTGAGCATATATCCTGTAACGGTCGAAATTAAGGGATATATTCCAGTCGTCTATTTTTTTGTTAAATACATTTTTTTAGATAGTTATGCCCTTGATCAATTTCATATTTTTTCCATTAAATCAATTTCCGCTTCCGTCAATCAATCACCATCATGATCAACTTCATGAATTTGGGATATATTTTCAATTTCCCCTCTCTTTAACCATTAAGTGTTTTGTGTGTGGAGGACATAACTGTCTAAAAATATGTATTTAACGGAAAAAATGGACGGCTGAGACATATCCCTTAATTTTGACCGTTACAGGACATATCTCTTAATTACTTTTTCAAATCCGGGATATATTTCTAATTTTTCTTTTTTAATGATATATGGAATTCATATTTATTCAGTAGATTTTTCTTTTTCGGTTTCATGGTGCAAGCACTAGAATCAGGATCAAAAATAAGGAAACGAAACTTAAACACATGTATGTTTGTTTAATTATAGAACTCAAAAATAGTTTTGATTGGAGAGCTTAAATCCAGAGATTAGTGCAGAAAGAGCAAGAGGAAGGAAGGCAAAGAAAATCATGCTAATGGCTGATGCCTATGAATCCGTAAATATATTATTTGCACCTTCCCTCATTCAATTCGATATGCCATAATCTATTGGCCAAAAAAAAAAAAAAAACCATAAGATTATGTTTATAAAATGAAAGAAACTCAAATTAGTACATTAAAATGATGATGCTTATCTATTTTCACCTGGTCACCAAAAAAATCTACAATGAAAGCCTTTCGCAGCGGGATATACTCTTTTCCTGTGCGAATTCGATTAATTTGGTGGAAAGCTTGAGCCCCACAATACGTGATTGCCAAGATTGATATAGCTAAGCAATATCTGATGATGATAAAAACGAAATTTCATAATTTAGAAAAACTGTATACTTCCTTAAAACAAAGTGTTGTTTGGAAATGGGATTCATGATGCTAAACTACGAACAAAGGAATTTTAAGTAACTTAATCGAAATCCTCCCAACTACCATGCTTATTACTAGCCATAATTACGAAAGAAAGGAATGAAAAAACAAAGTTCCACCTCTGAGAAACAATGAGCCTTTGTCTAACAAATTTTCTTTCTTCTGTCTCCTAAGAATTGATGAAATCTCTGTCAATGATGCTTGGTTTTCAACGTCAGCCTCAGGGGGAGGAACTGCTGCGGGTGCTTCCAAGATGGTGGGATCACCAGCATTGACCTTTTTGGGAGGATTTTGTTGTTGGGAAATAAAAATGATATTACTAAAATTAATAGTTTCTTACTTAAATTAATTTTTATTACTTTAATTAGCTTGATGGGTGCTAGGATCACTAGTCTAAACTTGGGTGGAATTAAAGCCATCCATTTTCACTTCTTAGTGAATGAGAAACCTTTGATTATCCCACATTAGGCAAACCAAGGAGGAAGTTCATGCATATTACCACATATGTTCTATATAAGGAAAAGAACTAGTGGATTGGATATGGACTTGGGAAATGGACTAGTGGGCAAATGCATACATGTACGGTGCTTCGCACCGAAGCACCGCAGGCTGCGGGCTTGCGGGCTTGCGGAGCTTGCGGTGCTTGCGTGTGTTTTTGGCGTGAGCCTTGGCGCGACCCTTGGTGCGACCTTGGTAAATAAATATTTTACCGTTTGAATTAAATGGAAAATAAAATCATAAATAATTTTTTAATTAAAACAATCTTAACGTTGCTAAGATTTAATATTTGAAATTAAATTTTCACCGTTTTAAAAACTCAAAGGTTTACTTCTCCTATAAAAGAACAACATTGCTAAGGTTTTCGTTTACCCCAGTCGCAGCCACTGTCCTGACGACTTTTCACCATCTTCTTGCTTTGTTTTGCGCACTAGTTTTACATTCTTATTTTCATCTTCTGTTAAGTTCACAACGGGCCAACGAGCTTTGCTAGCTGGGTTGGTATCAGGTGATTTTATCCTGAATTCAAGTTTGTCACTGAAAGGGTATAGCAGCATCTTCCTGAAGGTGTACCTTGCAAATATTGAGTTAAGGGCAGTCTGTTGAACAGGCGACTTCACCTCTCTGTGTTTGAGTGTGTGTGCATTTTAATTCTAACCCTCCCTTATCATCTTCAAGTTCTCTGTGTTTGTTTTTCTCTGTTACAGGAAGTATATTATCCAACAATCTCAACTCAATATCTGTGCATTCAAAAATCTTCTGTAACAATGGCAAAGACTGATGTTGAGAGACCTCAGAAGTTTTCTGGTAAGGATTTTAAGAGGTGGCAGTCGAAGATGCTCTTTTTCCTGAGTTTCCACATGCTTGATGAAATAGTGTTGAAACCATATAACAAAGCTCTGGATGCTCCTGAATCATCCAAGGAAAAAGAGACCTGGACGAGAAATAACTATTTGGCAAAAAATCATATTTTAAATTTCCTTGAAGACTCTCTGTATGATTTTTACAATGCTAATGATGATTTTTCTGCTCACAATTTATGGTCTGCACTGCAAGAAAAATATGAAGCAGAAACTGCAGGAAGTAAAAAGTTTCTGGTTGCACGTTTTTTACAATACAAGATGTTGAATGAAAAATCTGTGGTTGACCAGTTTCTGGAGTTGCAGAAAATTATTAATGAAATCATTGCTGAAGGTATGACTATCTCTGAAAACTTTCAAGTATCTGCTGTGATTGAAAAGTTACCAAGTTCATGGGCCGAATACAAGAGAAGACTAAGGCATGAAACTGGTGAGATTACTATGATAGAACTGGGCAAGAAAATACAAGTTGAAGAGTTGATGTACTCAAAGGACAAGAATGTCTCCTCTGCAAGAGACATGTCAAACAAAGCTCATGTGATCGAACACAGGTTTGCTTCACTCAGTCTGGACCACAACAAGCGCAAGCCTAGCCCTCAAGGAAAATGTAAATTTCAAAAACCAAAGTCTGCTATTGGTAAGATTAAGGGAGCTTGTTATGTCTGTGGTGTGTCTGGCCATATGGCAATGCATTGTAGAAAACGCAAAGATGCGAATTTTAAGAAACAAAATATAAACTTGGCTGAAAGTAGTAAAAATGAATTTTCTGGCATGGTGTCTGAGGTTAACTTAGTTACCAATGTGAGAGACTGGTGGGTAGACTCTGGAGCTACCAAACATGTCTGCGGAAGCAAGGATATGTTCACCTCCTACCAGACAGTAGGAGAAGGAGAAAAACTCTATATGGGTAATTCTTCTGCAGCACAAGTTGCAGGAAAAGGAAAGGTTTCGCTGAAGCTTTCTTCTGGGAAAATCCTCACATTGAATGAAGTGTTACATGTACCAGACATCTGCAAGAATCTCGTTTCAAGTGGTGCGCTAGATGACAAGGGTTTTAAAATTGTTTTTGAGTCCGAAAAAGTGATTATCACTAAGGGTAGGGACTTTGTGGGAAAGGGCTATAAGGCTGAGGGCCTTTACAAATTATCTGTAATCTCTACTGAAATCAATAAAGTTGATTCTTCTTATGTTGTTGTCTCATTGAATATCTGGCATGGTAGACTTGGTCATGTAAATTATAATTCAATGAACAAATTGGCAAAATCTGGCTGCATTCCAAAATTAAATTTGGAACATGAACATAAATGTGAAGTCTGTGTAGAATCAAAATATGCGAAGAAGCCTTTTCAGAAAAATATCCACAGAGTTTCTAATCCCTTAGAGTTAATTCACTCTGACTTAGTTGATATGAAATCAATCCAAACCAGGAGTGGAAAAAAATGGTTTGTTACCTTCATAGATGACTGTACTAGATACTGTCATATCTACTTGCTTAAAGGAAAAGATGATGCTCTTGAGGCATTTAAATTATATAAATTAGAAGTAGAAAACCAGATGAGTACCACCATTAAAACTGTAAGGTCTGATCGTGGGGGTGAATACGTAACTCCAATAGGAGAATTTTGTGCGCAACATGGCATTATTCATGAGGTAACTCCTCCTTATTCACCACAATCTAATGGTGTGGCTGAACGGAAAAACCGAACCCTTAAGGAGATGATGAATGCCATGTTAATCAGTTCAGGACTACCGGCGAACTTGTAGGGAGAGGCCGTCCTCTCAGCTTGCTATATCCTGAACAGAGTGCCCCTTAAAGGAACAGAAAAATCACCGTATGAATTACGGAAAGGCAAACAACCCTCTTATGGATACCTCAAAGTGTGGGGGTGTTTAGCCAAGGTCTCTATTCCTCCACCTAAGAGGACTAAAATAGGACCTAAAACCGTTGATTGTGTCTTTCTAGGATATCCCGAGCACACCACTGCCTATAGATTTATGGTCGTGAGTTCCGATAACTCGGAAATTGGTGTGAACACCATTTTGGAATCTAGAGATGCTTCGTTTTTTGAAAATATTTTTCCAATGAAAACTGAATCTCGCGTGATACGTGTAGATCCTCTAGATGTCCCTTCTTCTAGCCATTCATTACCGGTAGAAGAAGATAAATCTGTTTATGAGCCAAGAAGAAGTAAAAGACCTAGATTAGAAAAATCTTTTGGGCCAGATTTCATTACCTGTTTAGTTGAAACTGATCCACAAACCTATAAAGAGGCCATGACTTCGTCTGAAGCTCCATGGTGGAAAGAATCCACTATTAGTGAGATGGATTCTATTATTCAGAATGAAACCTGGGAAATAGTAGATTTACCTCCAGGGAGCAAAACCATAGGTTGTAAATGGATCTTTAAGAGAAAACGTAAGGTTGATGGAACCGTGGAAAAATATAAAGCCAGACTTGTAGCTAAAGGCTATAAACAAATAGAAGGTGTAGATTTCTTTGACACTTATTCACCTGTCACTAGAATAACTTCAATTAGGTTGCTAATTGCAATTGCTGCAATCCATAACCTAGAGATACATCAAATGGATGTAAAAACTGCGTTTCTAAATGGTGAACTAGATGAAGAAATTTATATGGATCAACCCGAGGGCTTTGTGGTGAAGGGTTATGAGAAGAAGGTGTGTAGACTTAAAAAGTCTTTATATGGCTTGAAAGAAGCACCTAAACAATGGCATGAAAAATTTGATCATGTAATGTTCTCTAGTGGTTTTAAAATAAATGAAGCTGACAAATGTGTTTACACTAAATCTGTCAATGATGCTTGTGTGATGGTATGCCTGTATGTTGATGATATGCTTATACTAGGTACAACCTTAGAAATCATTAATTCCACTAAGAACATGTTGAATGAGAACTTTGATATGAAAGACTTAGGTCCTGCTGATGTAATCCTAGATGAAAATTAGAAAGGAGTCTAATGGATTCAGTCTCAGTCAATCTCATTATGTTGAGTCAGTTCTGAAGAAATTTAACCAGTTTGATAGTAAACCTGCAAGTACTCCTTTTGACCCTTCCTGTAGACTCAAGAAAAACAAAGGCAATGGAGTCTCGCAACTTGAATATTCACGTGTCATAGGAAGTCTGATGTACTTAATGAACTGCACGAGACCAGACATTGCCTATGCAGTGAGTAGACTAAGTAGGTATACCTGTAATCCAGGACAAGAGCATTGGGATGCACTTTTCAGAGTGCTGAGGTATCTTAAATACACTTTAAACTTTCGGTTAAGTTATGAGAGATACCCTGCTGTTCTGGAAGGATACTGTGATGCAAACTGGATAGCAGACTCAGAGGAGTCTAAGTCTACGAGTGGATACGTTTTCACTCTAGGCTGTGGAACAGTGTCTTGGAAGAGTTCCAAACAAACCTGTATCGCTCGATCCACTATGGAATCCGAGTTTATAGCGTTAGATAAAGCAGGAGAGGAAGCCGCTTGGCTAAGATGCTTTTTAGAAGACATTCCTCTCTGGCATAGGCCTATGCCAGCTGTATCTATACATTGTGATAATCAAGCTGCAATAGCTAATGCTAGAAACAGCAACTATAATGGAAAATCTATTCATATAAGGAGAAGACACAATTCTCTAAAACAACTAATCTCAACTGGCGTTATTTCTGTTGACTTTGTGAGGTCTAAGGAGAATATCGCGGACCTTTTGACGAAAGGCTTGTCCAAGGAGGTAGCTAGTAATGCATCGAGGGGGATGAGACTTAAGCTCATAAATTAAAACTTGCCATGAAGGATACTCAACCTTGCTGACTGGAGATCCCAAGATCAAGGTTTTGAATGAGACAACTATTTTATGGTGGGTAAAAATTAAACACTATCAGAGAATTATTTTCTCTGTCCCTTCCCTATGGTGTAGACGTGATAGTGTGACTGCAAGTGAGGATGACTTAGAGTAAAGTCTTAATGAGTTCTATAGTTTCAATTTAAGATTGAAATGGGGTGTAGCAGTTACCACTCTTGATAGAACTCACCTATCTGAATGAGGAAGTGGGTCGCTTCCTATGAGAACTGAGCTGATTCTCTAGAGCATTCTGAGAAACGGGATACGTCCAGGGCCAAAACGGACACAACGGCGTGAACTTAACAGCATTTTAAGAGATATCTCGCGTAAGGAGTTATTGAAGAATTACACTAAACGATGGCAGTTCAAGACATCACGTTCACTGACCATCAAGTAGTTTCGGTGCTTCTCACTAAGCAAAGGTTCAATTCCAAATGGTCACCTATTGCTTAAGAGGTATTTCTCGTTTTTTCCGATATTCCGATTTTTCGGTTTCGTCATTCATGTGGGGGATTGTTGGGAAATAAAAATGATATTACTAAAATTAATAGTTTCTTACTTAAATTAATTTTTGTTACTTTAATTAGCTTGATGGGTGCTAGGATCACTAGTCCAAACTTGGGTGGAATTAAAGCCATCCATTTTCACTTCTTAGTGAATGAGAAACCTTTGATTATCCCACATTGGGCAAACCAAGGAGGAAGTTCATGCATATTACCACATATGTTCTATATAAGGAAAAGAACTAGTGGATTGGATATGGACTTGGGAAATGGACTAGTGGGCAAATGCATACATGTACGGTGCTTCGCACCGAAGCACCGCAGGCCGCGGGCTTGCGGGCTTGCGGAGCTTGCGTGTGCTTTTGTGTGTGTTTTTGGCGTGAGCCTTGGCGTGAGCCTTGACGCGAGCCTTGGTGCGACCCTTGGTGCGACCATTGGTGCGACCATTGGTGCGACCTTGGTGCGAGCCTTGGTGTGAGCCTTGGCGTGAGCTTGGCATGTGCCTGGCGCGTGCTTGGCGTGTGCCTGGCGTGTGCTTGGCGTGTGCCTGCGAGTGCACACGTGTACCCATCAATGAGAAAACGTTTCTTTAATTATAAATAAATATTTTACCGTTTGAATTAAATGGAAAATAAAATCATAAATAATTTTTTAATTAAAACAATCTTAACGTTTTGTTTTATTGGGGATTTAATATTTGAAATTAAATTTTCACCGTTTTAAAAACTCAAAGGTTTACTTCTCCTATAAAAGAACAACATTGCTAAGGTTTTTGTTTACCCCAGTCGCAGCCACTGTCCTGACGACTTTTCACCATCTTCTTGCTTTGTTTTGCGCACTAGTTTTACATTCTTATTTTCATCTTCTGTTAAGTTCACAACGGGCCAACGAGCTTTGCTAGCTGGGTTGGTATCAGGTGATTTTATCCTGAATTCAAGTTTGTCACTGAAAGGGTATAGCAGCATCTTCCTGAAGGTGTACCTGGCAAATATTGAGTTAAGGGCAGTCTGTTGAACATGCGACTTCACCTCTTTGTGTTTGAGTGTGTGTGCATTTTAATTCTAACCCTCCCTTAATCATCTTCAAGTTCTCTGTGTTTGTTTTTCTCTGTTACAGGAAGTATATTATCCAACATTTGTGACGTTTCTACATCGAAACTCCCCATTTTCTTAGGTTGTTCCGATGTTTTGCCATCAGAATCATTCACCATACCTGCCAAAATGCCTTGGTTTATTTTGGAAAACTAATTTTAGAAAGTTATGAATTAAATTTTAATTTAACATCGCATGGAACAAGAATTTGTTAGGCCACCTAATAACCGTTTATATTTAGTGATGATGAGGGGTTAGTTACCTCAGTTCGGTTAATTGAACCAAAAGTTCGAAATCCTTCCTTTAAAACTGTAAGTGGTATGAGTCTCCACATTCAACGGTAATGAAATTTTTGGACATAAATAATTTTGGGAGGAACACATGACAACTCATGATTGGTTAAAAAGTTTTTGGGTAATATAAACCTTTTACGTGAGTGACTGTTCGAGATAAATATTCTTACATCATCTTTACACCAAATACTTAAGATACTAGGTTATCGTAATCTGCATCGGTTGATATTCACTTTATAAGATACTAGGTTATCGTAATCTGCATCGGTTGATATTCACTTTAGATCGACGGTTAAGCATTGGATTAGACGATCCAACGGATCAAATCTTTGCTCCTAATCTAATAATCCCAAGGAAATACTTAACCTAGCTATTCTTTTTCCGTCGCTTATCAGTTTCATTTTCTCTTCCGTATCCAATTCTACCCTAAATCCTCATGGATAACTTCGAATCTTCCATGATCATCTCTATTTTCTTTGAGTTAACTGTTTCGTCAGGTTTGCTAATAACTGAGATCTTTCATTATCATCTCTATTATTATCCTTATTCTTATTTTAAACTAAAACCAGATTTTTTTCCCCTAGGTTTGGGATTAGGCTTTAGAGACAAAGAAGCATCAAGTTATGTTAATTGCGTTATACTAAATTTATTTTTCCTCATTGTTGATATTTTTAATTAGAATCATGTTTTTCTAAAATTTTGATCATATCTCTATTCTGATGATTTCGTAGGTTATGCTTTACTTTCTCTTTTCGTCAACAATGGGTTTAATGACGGAGATACTACAAGCACAATACAATAGTGAGTTAGCTGATCAACATTAGATCACAATACTTTTTATCATTACCATTTTCTGATTTCCAGATATCTATCATCAATTTTTCTTAACCTAACGTTTTCAACTGCACTGTTTCTTCCATGCTTAAATGCAGGCCTCACCTCCATCAAATCTTCAAACAACAGTCCATTGCATTACGTGAGTTGTTTTGTTCTTTGTTGTGGTTAGTGGTATTTAGTCCACTCTCAACTTAATATTAGTGATATGTTTTTTCTGTTTATTGAATTCTGCTATTTTTTGGGTTTCTTGAATTGGGTTAATGAATTGTTCTGCTGTTTTTTGGTTTTTATCTTACATTTTTGGTTCAAACTTTAAATAGGTGCTCAAAGTGTCAGTTGGGAGTATGGTTCATTGTTGGATTTGAAGCTCATCACAGTGCAGAAACCTAAACATGGATCATGGTTCATTGGTATTATGTATACTTTTGTTGGTTTGATATCTTTTTGGTTGTTATTAATCACTCCTTTCATTGGTTTTTGAATTGTTCTGCTATTTTTTTGGTGTCTTTGATTGGGTTAATGAATTGTTCCACTGTTTTTTTTATGGAGATCTTACATTTTTCTTTTATACTTTAAATAGGTGCTCAAAATAATCATTTTGGTTCAGTTGGGAGCATGGTTTATTGTTGGATCTGAAATTGTGTACAGTTTAGAAATCTAACAATATGTATTCCATTTCTGTAAAAGATCTTAAGGTATTATCTTTGTGAAATTTTATTTCCCGGTCTTTGGTTTTGTGAAATTTTATTTCCTCTACTATAGTATTGTCTTATGATAATCCTATGTAACCAACTCATGGGTGGATTCAAATGCATGTGAATTGCAGGTTTTTACCGCCATGTTGTATCATTCCAATCTTTTATCTCAATTTTTTAATTTCTTCAAACAGTGGTCTTTATAGATAATATTAATCAGGTAACCTTTAATTTGACTACTTAACGCTTATTGCATTTGATTACTTAGACAATCATATTTGTTAGCTGTTGTTGATCGCCAAGTTTCTATCATAGGCTATTACTTCATATATCAAAGTAAAACTAAGGGATCTGTTTATCACGTTAATTATAAGAAGTTAGAGCTTTTATCTTCAAAAATTTTGTTGGTGTGACAATATTCATTATCTTTGTTTAGTTTTGCTTTTATTAATTGTTCTCTTAAGGTCCATATTGTTTTGCTTTTTTGGAAGTTTGAAATACAAAATTCAGGGTCCATATGTCATTCTTGAACAAGCAGTAGTTCGAATACAACTATGGTGCAGTTCTGCAGGAGCAACTATGGAACTCAGCTAGAAAAGTGTCAGCAATTTAACGAGTGATGAGCTTACCTAATAGAGAGGCTGGATCATTGGCATATAAAACGTAAACATGGGTGACTACACTGGTGGTAATGGAGCCAGCTAAGATGGTTTGCAAATATGGTGTGGAAGGAGTTGTTGGGGAACTCTCTTTGAGGATTTGGAGCTGCGAATTCTCTTTGAGGTAACAAATGTTCTGATATCTCATTTCTTCTTTGTTCCGGTAATTTGTCTTTGTGTCTTGCCTCTTACTGCCGGCTTATTTTTGTCAACTACCCTGGAGGTCATAAAAGGAGACTGCCATTTTTCTTTACTTATAAGAATTTTATTGGCACTTCTTGACACAAGCTTAATTAATTTAACTTAGCTGTTGAATATGAGATATTCTAAACCCTTCATTTCATTCTGCAAAATCATAGAAACAATGTCTTTATCATGAACAGGTATTAGGTAACTTTATGTACACGTATGTCAACCTACAGAAATATATGAAATATTGTTCAGTGGAAATAATAGTGTGCTGGAGTTTGTACAACATGATATAAAGGTCAAAGTGTTATGGTTTTGGAGTATTAGTGGTACAAAATTACAATGAATAAAGGGAAAGTCACAGTACCCTCTATGTTTATTGGAGGTTTCCATATTTGCAATAGTGTTATAATAGCAAGAACTTAGTCTTTTCTTTCTGATTGTAGCTGTGAATTCATTTGTTACTGAAGTTGTCGCAAGAATTATGTTCTATCACAGGACCCTACTAGATACTTTTTAAGCATTTAATTTGGATCTTAACTTTTGTAGTTTTATTCGTGTATGGGTTTCTAAAGTCAACTGTGCAAGTTAACGTTTTGCTTGATATGGTCATGGTCACCTTTGGGATTAGGTCTACCGTGTCAATTTAGTTTGCAATTCATTTATTTGAGAAATTTACGTCTCTCTTTTGAACTGTAGGTGGCTATGATTGTAGAATACTACCGAGGTTAGCTTCACGTAATAATAATCTGAAAGACTTATGATTGCTTATGGCGGTTCATATCGATTCAGTGGCATTCTTATTTGATGGTAAGGCGCAATACTAAGCTGAAAAACTTAAGATTGCTTATGGTGACCATAAACAAAAAGCATTCTTATTCGATAGTATTCGTAAAGATGCCTAGAAAACTCCAGAACAAGTAAGTATACCTTTCCTCTCTGGATTTTTTTTACATTTTTCATTTCTCATTTTTGAGATTTTTATTTGGGGTGAATGAATGCAGCTGTAAATGGTAGACTGCGATGGAATTGATGCCATGTTGCACATGTTTTCTGGCTATGGAATTCACTAAACGTGAAGATGCAATTGCAAAGAACAATATAAAAACTGGTGGGGATGAGTTTAGGTGTTCACATCAACTTATACAACCAGCTTGACTGCAGCATTAACAGTTCAACAACCTGCAGCAGTGGGTGACATGTATATGGAAGTACCTTATATGTGAAAGGTCTTTTCTTGGATAACAACCAATAATAGTGTTTTCATTTCATTCGAATTTAAGTTTCCATAGATTGCTTTTGTTGATATCAATCTGAAGCTTCTCATTTACTTTCATGACTTTAGTTTGTGCCCGTGGATCTGTAAAGCATTCACAGCTTATGCCATCAAATCGATCCAAGATGGGCATTTTCTAATGGTGTCGGTGTTATACTAAGCGTATTTAATGATAAAGTTGCTACATAACCGTTATTTTCACAACAATTGTTGTTCCTGCGCTACTGCTTCCTCCTCCAACTACCTCTTTAGATGAGTATGGAACATGTGATACTCTTGGTTTAGAAGTGTGCAAGACCTGCAGGTCAATATTCGTGTATTTTATTTTGTTTGATTTCTTTCTTGCATGGTGTATGACTTCTGAAGTGATGTAGATCCGTCTAGGACTCCAAGTGATTAATCTTGGAGCGCTGCAGATCCGAAGTTGTTTAATGCTGTAACGGGCTAACAACGAGAAAATGAATGAAGCATTCCTCCGCCTTCCTGGGAAGCAACTCTTTTCTTCCTCTAAGCACACTAAGATTCTCCTTTATCAAGCTATGTTGCATGCATTTGTGTTAAGCATGCAACTATTCCTAGAAACAATCCCTGATTTATGTATAAATATCATTCACCCTCAAATATTCCTATTTTTGTTCTGTCATTTTCCCAAAAACACAGGATCACTTTGGATGCAAAGTAGGATTTGGAGTTCCTGCAATTATGTCAAATCTGTTTTTGATTGAAGTAAAATAATTAGTTACACGTTCTTCTCCTTGATCCACTTTTATTGTTGTGTTTAGTAGTGGACTTTTACACATTTTAGAATAGAACAGTTGAAGTATTTCTAACTTTAGTTCAGATTGCAGGTACTGGGAAAAGCTTAGATATCTTGGCAGTTGAAGGAACAAAAGAAAGAGTTGATCTGCTGCAGTCTCCATTGTGTGCCATGGACTAATGGGGGTTGTTTTCTATACTTAACTTTTTTTTCTATTATTGCATACTGTTTATTAGGTGGAATACGTTCAAAAGAATTGAGTTTTGTTTTATTCTTCATTACTCTTTAGTTGGTACTCGCTTTGAAATTTGATCAATTGTGTTTGGTTCTTTCTTTGTGGAATCTGTCTACTTTAATGTGTCTTTTTAATTGTGGGTGTTTACAGTAATTTGATAATTGAATTTGGTTATTTCCTTAAATATACTGATCTTCGGTCCCCAAAAATAGAAAATAAGTAACCCAGTTTAAGTGCGATTAGGTGTATCAACACTAACCCAAATTAAGTTAGGACGTAAAGATACTGCCAACTGTGTTAATGTCGGGAACTCAATTGTTGTTGTGCAACGCCGTTGTAAGTGGATAGCCTGATCGCTTAATATACACAACTTATGTCGTCTTTTTCTCCTTCATAGCTGCGATAATCATGTGTCCTGGCTAAGATTGGGTAATTGGGTTAAAAGGTGGTTGCAACATCTCAAGGATGTATTACCCCACTTAATTCATTTATGTACTCTTTTGGCTCTCTTAGTGATATAATGTCCTCACTTAATTCATTTATGTACTCTTTCGGTTCTAAAGAATAATCAGCTAACAGGGAAAAGCTCCCTGCAGAGGTGGTAACTATATAAGTACTTTTGCATTACTCTAAATGGACAAAGAGTTGGTTTGTACGAACGTGTGGGCAAAAAATTTGGCTACCCATGCCATAACTGGGCAAAGAGTGCAACATTGACTTGGGAGATTTTTTAAATTTATCAAGGTTAAAATGGGTTTAAAGAGACTAAATTAGTACTATAATTCATTGTATAATACACGATATCATCCATAATTTATCTTATAATTTACAGCGTCCAATACACTCACAGTTTTATTGTAAAAATAATAAAAAGAATAAATTGGTGTTAGCCCTGAAGGATATTGAGGACAAAGTGCGCAGAAGACTAGAAATTCAGGCTTTTGGGAAGCAGAAATGGATGACTTTGCTCGAGTCTTGACTCGAGAGATTGGATTTATGTTGGGCTTTTAAATAAATGAAGGCCAGGTTTGAGTGTTTTTTTTTCCCGAGAGAAACAAAACTGCAATCAATTTCGCAGCAACCGACTATTAGTCTCTTACAAGAAGAAAACAAACAATCTCCCAAAAACAGACTGGCAAGTCGCAATTTCATGCTAAACATTGAGTTGACTAAAGATTACATCAAACAAGATTACATCAAAAAAGGCAAGTTATCAGTATATCTTGAACAGTAGGGGTGAGTATATAAACTAAAATTTGTCAATTCCGATCCAATCTATCCGTAGTTTAGTTGGTGGACACCTAACCCATTTATGAACGGGTTGATATGAATGTATTTTTAAAAATCCACCAAATAATGGGTACGGATACGGGTATAAATTTAGAAATTTATTGGGCACCACATCCGTTATGTTTAAGAGTAAATATGATATTTATCAAATACAAAGGGATATATGTATTTTGAAGGTACTTTATAACGTTTAATATTATCATTTTAACCTAGTTGTGCCGATAAATCAAATTTACAAACAAGCAGTATTAAATATACTTTTTAAATTTCGCTTTTAATTATTAGGATGACATTATTATAATTTTAACATTGTTATATTGTAATAACTTAATATATTCCTTAAATTTCAGTAATCTAACGTTTAAACGTTTTTTTGTTAACATGTTAACTATTTTTATTTTTTCTAATGAAAAACATAAAATCCACGGATTTACCCGTATCAAATCCGCTCACCCGTTTATCCATGGATGTCAAATCCACGGATGATAAATTGAACACGGATATAAATATAACACCTACTATTTTAACGGATTGGATTCAGATGGAACCAAATCTACAGGTTCCATCCGTTGCTCACCTTATTGAATAGTGAATACAGGGACTAGGGGAAGAAAATGAAGCCCATAGGGAATTATGAACGCCATTTTGGGGACTGGTCATAATCTGTTGGGACTGCTTCCAGATTAGGCCATCTACAGTCATCGGATAAGGGGTATCCTAGTACTCTTTGCTTTCTTAAATTACCTTAGTATCATTTCCACTGTACTATCTAATTTACTTTAAATCGCTTAAATTATTTTTGGTTTATAACTTTTAGGGATATTTTGATTTTAGGTCCAATGGTACCTTTTAGTGTTTAGGTCTCAATTTTGTCTAGCTTTATATTTAGGTCCTGGTCAACTAAATGACCAACATTGACTACCTTGACCGTCCATTTAATGGTAAAAAAAGTGAAATGACCAATTGAAATCTATTTCTTTGAAATTTTATTAACTTTACCACGTTAGACACGTTGTATAATCTTAACCTTTCGAAGTTGGACGGTCGAGATGGAATAAAATTCCGCACTAAAATTAAAAAACTAGTCTTTTTTTTCTTTCTTCTCTCAAAAAAGCATGGCTTCTCTAGATAGTGATATTAACATGGAGGATTCCACCACCGCAGCACCACCACCACCTTCACAACCATCATCTTCAACATCATCAGCTCTTTCTAAGAGGCCTAAGAGATTCGAAATCAAAAAGTGGAATGATGTTGCCTTATGGGCTTAGGGTCAGAACAGTAACTAAACCCTAATCTTGATTTTGATTTTGGGGCAAAAAAAGAAAACGCTGAAAATCTTTTTGATTTGGGGTTTTTTTAATTGATGGTTTGGTTTTTTGTTTGTTATTTTTGCAGATATTGTTGTGGATAACTGTGCTATTTGCAGGAATCATATCATGGATCTCTGTAAGTTGTAGATTTGATTTTTTGGATTCTAGTTTTTTTTTTATTGATTGGTGAATATGGGTTTCTGATGTTGGGAATGGTTTGGGTTTTTGATGATTTAGGTATTGAATGTCAAGCTAATCAAGCTAGTAATACAAGTGAGGAATGCACTGTTGCTTGGGGTATGTAACAAAACCTAATCCTAGATTATGATTTTTTTGTAATTTGATTATTCGAGCTTTGGTTTATGCTTACGAGGATGAATTTGAGGTCTAACATGATTTAGTCATTGCTTGTTGTGATTCTTGTGAAGCATGTTTAGTTTAGGTTCTCATGGAGTGCGATTGTATGAATATGGCGAGGAGTACACATTGAGATTTTTTTTTAACTGCCAGGGTTGTCTTAAAATTTACTTATGTTAGCTAAATACTTGGTTTGCTAATAGTTATTATCGCTTTCTGAACTCCATTAGTGATGCAGTAGCTCCTTTTAATTTGACTTTTATACTCTTGAATATCTTCAGTGTGTCCTGGATTTGTCAAAAGCATTACCCAGATTCTCTCTTGGGATCATCTAAAGTATGTTTAGTTAGAAACTTCATCGCGCCTTAGCTGATGATTGTTCAGTAAGTAAATCTACCAGGATGCTTGTTACTGGCTTAGGCAGTAAGTATGCGAAAGACATTGTTTGCAGACTAATAGAAAAAAATCTTTGATGGTTCCTAACCTTATTATACATGGGTTTTAGGGGCGAGATTGTTGGCTACTTTGCTGTAGTAATAAACACTTCCATCCAACACTGCCCAGCTTGTTGGACTCTTTCACTGTTATTGTAAACTCCCAAAAGCGTGAGCACCTCCTGGAAATCGAGAGGTAACCCTCATAAGTTTATAGAAAAAGAGGAGAGATGGTGGGTGTTGGCATCATGCCTGTTAAGGAGCCAAGACTAGTTAGAGAACCAACTGAAGTGCCAATACAAAGTGCACAATACCAGGTAAGTTACATTCTTAAACATTTCTTCTAGATGTATTCTTAACTCAACTTTTAATGCACATTACATTTTTAGCTATTGTTGTAGGTACTAAATCCCCAACAAGCTAACAGACCACCTAATGGAAGAGGTGCTGGTAGAGGTCAGAGAGGTGTTGGGAGAGGTCATAGAGGTGGTGGACCTTCCATGAGAGGTGGAGGTATCTTTTCTTCAACAGCTGGTAGTGGCAACAGGCGTAGACTGAAGGATTGGCTGGGCACACCTGAGCAATGGGCAAGTGATGAATGAATAGCAGTTTAAATTTAGCTTTTTTTTAGTATGTTTTGAAAGCTTTGAACAACTTTAACTTGCACATGTGTTATCAGACATCACAGGACATGTTGGCAGACCTGTTTTAACAGTTCAATATGTATGCTTAAATGAACATGAGATTGATTTCAATTATGAATGAAATGAAGACAAAACAGGGTTTTTCAACAGTTCAAAACATATGTTTAACGGCCGTTAACGGACCTAAACGGCGTCACTTTTTTAACACCTAAACGGCGTCACTTTTTTAACCATCAAATGGACGGTCAAGGTAGTCATTTAGTTGACCGGGATCTAAACGCAAAGTTGGACAAAGTTATGACCTGAACGTTAAGAGGTATCATTTAATGGGATTTAAAATTAAAATATCCCTAACTTTTATTTGCCAATAAAAAGTGGATAGGGTGGCAGCCCACTTCTTTTTCTACTGATAAATCGCTAGGTTTATGATAAAAAACTAACCGATTTTACAAGTGCATAAATTTTAACTTACAAAACAGCCTAAGAGAAAATCTTTCAATCTAGTCTAATATCTTTTTGTATTTTAAAAACATAAAAACCAGCTAGGTCAAAATATTATCTCCTGGCCAATTTTAACTGTATTCTTCAAAAACACCGTCCATAATTATCTAGTTGTTCATAAATTTATCAGTCAATTGCGTGAAGTTGATTATGATATTTACTCGTCCTAGCCGATTTTAGAAAATAAAAAATAATCAAATATATAAATTTTATCATATTTTCATAATTTTTAAGCATCGAAAATGACATTCGATGCATATAAAAGTATTTGCAACATTAGATTTTTCATTTGCCTTTTTTTATTCTTCGTTTTATCTAGTAAGAATCTTTATTTTGGATTTAGGTAAAAAAATCATGATCTGGAAAGTTACTTATTACAATCTAAAACTCTAATCTACTAACACTAACTCTGATATATATTTTAATTTAACTAATACTCAATTTAACTACACTAATTAAGTAAATGTATTTTAATCATAAAAATATATCGATAAAGGGATATATGATTTACTTAAAGATAAGCCCGTACTATTTTGTCTCATATAAGTTTCCCCGCAAAACACGAGCAACCATCAAAAATATGTTCAAAATTATTGTCTGACGGAAGAATAATTTGGTGGGATGATAGTTTTTACTATTAAAAAGAGGGTTAGTATGCACAACTACATATATGGACATGCTTAGGTTTTGTAATACTTGTCAATTATCGGGTTTTTATAGATCCTGAATCCTGAAATGACTCGTGTTTCATTATGAAGAATATATGTATATTGAATAGTAAATTGCAGATTAATCGTCCGGTTTTATATGTATAATAAAACAAATTGGATTATATTGTATCTTAGTATTTGGTTAGATTTACATAAATAATATAAAAAAATATTTGTTCTATTTCTAAAAAAAAGATATTACACTCTCCAATTTAATTTATTTAAAGGTTAAAATAAAAATTAATATCATCTCTTTTCCAAAAACGAGATAGTATATACTCCCTCCGTTTCAGGAAAAGAATTACTTTCATTTATCAACATAACAAACTTTCAAAACTACTCTTGTTATTTTAAGAAATGTTATCATTCTCATTATAAAGATATATGTAGTATTAAACTTTTTGTTAGGATAAATCCGAAAATAAATTATGAAAATTATTCTCTCTCATCTTGCCTTAACAATTGTACAAATAAGAAAAGTAACTCTTTTCCTGAAACAGAAGGAATATAAAGGAAAGAATATTTTCCAATTTTTTATATAACAAGTAACAATTATCATATACCTGTATTATTTGACAAGCAAATAAAGATAAAAAATAAAAACCAATTTCTTATTCCTTCTGTTATTTTGCTCGAGACAATTGAGATGCAAGATTTCTTATCTTCTGGACCATTTCGGTTAAGTATAGTTCTCCGAGTACCAAAGTTTCTTTCAACGGAAACAATCAGCTCTTCCTCTAGAAAAAAATCACAAATACTTGAACCTCGAACAAAAAAATAATGAAGATATCAATTGTTTATTGGTTGGAATTTGTTTTCATTATGAAACTATGGTTCGTTTTAGGGGTGTAAATAATGTTGGGCTGAGTTGCGCGCCAGGCCTATTAGATAAATGGGCAAGCACGGTCTGGGCCTAAAAATCTCTTGCCCAGTAAATTAAATGGTTCAGACGAACTGCGCTTTGCTACAAAATAAGTACCTATATGTGATATTTTTTCTTTGAAATCACTGGACGATCTAAATCAGACCCCTTGTTGCATGTTGTCTCTTACAGCTCTAAAACTAGCTTTACAGCCCTTATAGAATCTGTGCGTAAAGTGAACTCCAGGTACTGCAGTTTTTTCATCTAGTTTGACCACTGACTGGATGCCATCGGTTCCATGATAAATGGCGTTAATGACTTTGCTGGACCTAGTGTGATACTATGCATTTTCCATCATCCATTTTTATAAGTATTTCGGTTCGAGTTTTAACCAAATTTAATATAACCCGTTTTAATTTGTTGAGTTAAAACCAAATGGAAAGTTTGGTCGTACCATTTAATTATTATGCTTCTGTATGTATTGCTAGTGCAGGTATATATTTTTAATTTCTAGTGCCGATGCACGATACTTGCTTAGAACAGTTTCTATAAGTCCTGATTAGGTAGTAAAGCTTAGAATTTGAATAGCTCTTGATCCACCCCATCTAAGTGTTACAAAGTTGGGGTGAGAATAACCATCAGTTACGTATGCTTTAGAAATAAAATTAAGAACATAAAATAAATTGGGGAGAAGGAGTTTTGTTGTTGTTAGAAAATGAAAAGATGGAAACAAAAATTTGAACGTAAGGATTATATATCCAAGATTTTCCTAGAGTTGAAGCTAGGGAATGAGAAGAGTTCTAAGGGGAAAACTACTAGTATCAAGCAAATTCGAGATAGGTTTACTACTCATCTTCTTGGAAAAATTTTCTTACTCATAAGGTTTTATTCATTCTTAATTGAGATTTGATTTCTATTATTGTTGTGTCGTTTGTTTTCAATTTGGCCAATATGATTCAAACAAATGGTTTTATTACCGTGAATTATTAAAACAAGCATATTTTGGTAATGTGAAGGAAAAACATGATTTCAAATGGTGTCTTCACTTTTCTCTTTAAAGGCTTCTAAGTGTTTGTAGAAATGCTTAATTGAACATGAATTCTTTTATTACAAATATGCAGAACTCATTGTTAACTTATCCCTTTATTTTGTCACTTTATGATCAGTGGATAAATTGCTATTTTGTGCCTGTACATGCTGATTTCAAATATGAATGCTTGCTGACTTTGGAAAATGGCAGTGGACTCTGTATGCATAAACCATTGGTTCTTGTTTGGTGAATTCTTTTGTTGTTTACTTCTTTGATTAAGAAATCAGTTGGGTCCTTTCATATGATCCCGAGAGTGAAATGGGTAATGAGCCCCATATGAGAATTTATGTTCCCGACCATTGATGGCGGCTGTACGTGCCGAAATAAACGATAGGCAGGTGTACGAACCAAGGTGATTCATGCCGTGAACTCAATGTATCGAAATCTAAATAAAATGATTTGTCGAAAACCTCATTGTTATTATGAACTCCTTGGTTGATTGTGTCATTCATTATTTGAAGTTTTATCGTTGTTTCGTTGTATACATTTTCTTTGATTTACCGGGCTTCTTCTGCATCTCTTTGAGGGTGGGAAAGTATATCTATTGAGTCGTCATCTCACTCCCATCGACGTTTTGCAGATTTTATCGAAGGGCGAAGCAAGTAAGAAGTCGTAAGTTTAAAAGTGCATCGTTTCTTGTTTTATTTCCATGTATTTTGGTATTTTTACTTGAGAGAGTAAACATGGAAGACTTAGTGTTTGTGGGGGAAAACGAATTAAAGGCTATTTTGGGAAAAGTGGAGGAGCAGGTGACAATTCGCCAATCCTTAAAACATTTGTGTTGTTAAAGCACTTTAGATTCGAGAGATCAATCTACACAATCCTGGCCTAAACCAAGAAATAGCCGTTCCAGTCTTGCTCCAGTCACAAAATGAGAAAGAGAAGGGTTGGTCTCAGGGAGGAAAGCGGGAGAAGAATGAGGCCACAATATCAGAATCTGGATGAAGTTGGTGTGAATAACTATGAACAATTGAGTGATCGAGTTCTTTTGTGTTCGACTTGGAAAATTCATAATTGCTCTGTTGTTCTTGAAAAACTCGTGTTCAAAACTTGTTCAATTGTTGTGTCGTTGTTGTTGTTTAATAGATTGAACATCTATTTATATCATAACTATTGTAACCACTCGACCTATTTTCTGGAAGAAATTGTTGATGGTTGAGTAGTGGTGAAGTGGGGAAGGTGGAGAAGGTGTTGACAACTGCTCTCCATTTCGATTAAGGTTGACTAGTCAGTTACTCAACCTCCCACTCCTCTACTCAACTGCTGTCGATCTTTCCAGAACTTCTCCTTAGTGGCGTACTGCTTCACCTCATGTCGTAGACCGCTAGAACAAAACCCTAATTAGTATCTCCCCATTTTCTGACATTTGATATCTTGTGTAATTTTGTAGTATTAAACGATACAAATATTAAGTCAATTGAGACCTGCTCAATGGATCACTTAACTGAAGACTCGTCCTACTTGACTAGATGATGAGTCTGTCTTGCTTGACTTGACTAGTGAGTCTAGCAGAGTTAAATAAATATGCTCTGATTGACTAGTTGATGAGTCTAGCAGACTAATAAATATGATACGTCTTACTTGACTAGCTTATTATGAGTCTGGCAGACTAGAAGTATGTATTTATTTGTGTATAAACAGTAGTGTGTTCCTCTTGGTCAATTTTGCATTGATAAGAGTATGCAGCTGAGCGTGAAAAATTATATGTGAAGCTTCATATAAAAGATATATGTGAGAGAGGGCTAGTATAGATTAGGATTTTCAAAACCCTAATTTATTCACGTGAACAATAAGAAGTGGATTTTTCAAACCCTAATTCATTCACGTGAAGATAAAAGGAAGAAGCACGCAACGTTGGTGTTCACATGAAAGAGAGGGAGAGTATCCGACTATTGGTCCTCACGTGATTAGAAGAGAAGGAGACCAAATTTAGTCTTCACGTCTGAGGAGAAGAGGAGCGCCAAGCTCTACTCTTGAAGGCAGGAGTCTCATGTTTTAGTGTTTGCACTCGTCCTCACATGTTGAGAGTAAAATAGTAAAGTTGTTAAATTTTGACAAGAAATACAAGTCGTGTGAACTTGGTTATGTTTTGAAGTCTTTTCTTGAAAATAGTCATGTAGGCTTAGTTGCTTGACTAGCATACACATTCGAAAAAAGAGAGGTAAATATGCCTCCCTCACTTTAAAAATTAGTGTTTCAAAGAGTCTCGCCATAATGATAGAAGTTCATGTTTTACTCTTGTGTTCAGCCTCACATGTTGAGGGCAAAAGAGTAAATTTTAGATTTCCGGAGAGGAACATGATATCCATACTTGTTTTTAGTAGGCGTGTAGGCTTGAATCTGGGAAGCCAGACGCGTGAGCAAGAGAGCAACACGCATGAGAATATTAGGGTTTGAGATTTTTGACACACTTTTCGCAACACTTATAAGTGTTACTAATTCATCTTCAAACCCTACGTAGGGTCTGGAATACTTTTGGTCACATTTTTGCAACGTTTACTAATGTTGTTATTTTTATTTTCGAACCCTAATTAGAGTTTGAAATCATTTTGACACGCTTTTGACATATTTATAAATGGTACGAAGCGTTTTAAAATCTTAATTCGAATTTTTTCATTCGCTTTGCATTGGTTGTCTCTTTAAGCAAATGATCAATGCAACTGGGTATGATTTTTAACTAGTAGAAGCTATAAAGTCATATTTTATTTAATTTAAGCACAATTGTAGTATTTTAATTAATTAAATAAATATATATTATTTTAATAGGTTAATATTGCTCAATTTGAATATAAATATTAACATAAGTAATTTTTGAGATTCAACTGTGGAATATAACACTCGAAAATGATACTCAAATTGCTCTATACTAGTGTGCAATACATCTAGGAGCCTAAATTTTTTTATGTAAAAATCATAGAACATCTGGGAAACTTGTCGTGTGCGCCAGTGTCAGTCTAATGATTTTGTGTAATGATGAATATTGATTAATTCCATCGATTTAATCATATATGTTGGCCAGACATATAGAGAGAGGTCATGGATATGCGCCTGAGATAGAGTAGAGATAAGTATCTACCCAAAAATTCTTTTACAGGATTTTAAAAGTTTAGTATTTCTCATACCAGAGTCTTGAGAGATAATTTACTATTTTTCCTTGTCAAAAAGCACCATCAACACTTAGACACATAATTACTTCTTAGAATTTCGTCTTCTGACGTTGAAAGGATTTAGTTATGGATGAATGTATTTTTGTAAGTTAGTTTGTAATATTACAGTCGAAAATCTCATGCTTTCTGACAACATTAACTGTAGCATGTTGCCTGCGAAACTGGCACCGATTAAGGCGAATTTTCTTGATGGGAATTGTTCATATATGTATAATACTCCCTCCGTTTCAACAAAAATGTTACTATCACTTTTTCATTTTAGCCTAAAAATATGTCAAAATGAAAAAGTGATAGTAATCACTTTTGCTAAAACGGAAGGAGTATTTAATGATTTCAAAGGGCTTAGATTTTAGACGGATGGTTTGTGATTTATGGCCTTTATCGTCCAGTTCCCCAGATCTGGAAACTTGAGGAATGCAGTTCTGTCCACTTTTTACACACACGTTTCACATACTAAATGAACTTGGAATTCGGATTTTTCAATTGTAAATAAAAGGTGAGTCTTTCTAGTTTTTAAAATGGGGTCAAACGTCGAATTTCGACTTCTAACGAAGTCTGCAGAGCCTTGTCACGGCAGACTGTCAGAGACGTGTTTTTGCTGTATACTATTCAGCTTTCTTTTATTCTTGTGCTTCTGAACATTAGACTGGTTAAGTTGTCATGAACTCCTTCAAATGTTCTAGGTAAGCCTGGGTACCAAAATGGATTACACTGGTTGAGTTGTCATGAACTCCTTTAAATGTTCTAGGTAAGTCTGGGTATCAAAATGGAAGCATAAAATATTAGTAAAGGAAATGATTTAAGTATCGATATCCGACCATACCTCCTAGAATTTGGATTAATCCGTGATCCGAATTTTAAGGTGTTACACCTAGCATAGACCATAGTTTGTCGTTTTTATCTCGGAATATATAACCATAGCCGCCAAATTTCCTTTCTTTGAAGGATCCGTCATACTCGATGCTAATACGTCCTATCCTAGGGAGAGGCCACTCTAGTTATTTCCCTAGTGCACACTTAGCAGGAGTGCAGTGCCAAAACTGTTTTCTTAAATTCCTCCATGTGGTCTTGTCATGGTAAAATTTACCATATATCTTGTAAGGCACATCAGTAAAACTTATCCTTGTAGAAATCTTGTAGATGGCATAAATAAGTGTGACACATTTGTTTTATGTTTATTTTTAATATATATATATATTTTTTTATGAACTATCAAATCAAAAAGGTGATTACATTATAGTTTATAAAAAAAATAATATCAAAATACAAGAAAATCGGATCCAAGATATTCATAAAAATACCAGTTATATGTAAATTGTGAAAAGGATAAACAAAACACCGTAAAAACACCCAAATTTTGTATAAGAAGTAAATAGAAAATATGGTATAATGTAATATTTTTGGTGAAAAATAATACAATGTGTAAAAAATAGGTTGAAGCATCTACCAGAACCATAAAATCCCTGAATGGTCCGCACTCTGGATATATAGATTCACAAATATCACCTTATATTCTTTGTGACAATGGGGTGTCCTTTTTAGTGTTTTAGCATATGATATTTCGATCTCGTTTTTGCTAAATAACAAGCTTTGCAAAATGAATGATGTGCTTTTGACATAGTCAACAAGGAAGAATGGGAGATAGGTTACGCATCATTTGGTTGAGAAGGAAATGTTGTGTTAGAATAACATTTTGACCAGTTAGTAGCTAGTAGATGTTGTTACTTTACATTGTAACAGTCTTTTGTCCCATTTTTTTTCCTCGAAAAAAAGGATATCCATGTGATTTCTTCAAAATTTTGATCATGATATCACGACCTGTGTGCCCTAAGTGGTCGTATCAAAGCCCGTATGAGTCACTATTCAATAACTCATCGCTGGTAACAACATGAGATTCAATAATTCGATTAATAGTGTTTGTGGGGAAAAACGAAATGAAGGCTATTTTGGGGAAAGTAGGGTGAGCAGGTGATAATTCGTCAATCCTTAAAACATTTGTGTTGTTAAGCACTTTGTTTAGATTCGAGAGATCAATCTGTACAATCCTAGCCTAAACCAAGCAATGGCCATTCCATTCTTGCTTCAGTCATAAAATAAGAAGGAGAAGGGTTGGTCTTAGGGAGAGAAGCGGGAGAATGAGGTTAGAGTAGCAGATTCTGTTGGATGTAGTTGGTGTGAATAGATATGAACAAGTCTTATGAGAAGATTGGATGATCAATATTAATTAACTTGAATTGCTCTGTTTTTAGACTTGTTTAATGATAAACTTGTTGTCGTGTAAAAACTTGTGTAAAGCTTGTATTAAGAACTTCTTCAGTTGTTGTGTTCAATAGATTGAACATCTATTTATATCATAACTATTGTAACCACTTGACCTCTTTTCTGGAAGAATTGTCGATGGTTGAGTGGTGGTGAAGTGTAGAAGGTGGAGAAGATGTTGAAAAATGCTCTCCACTTCGATTAAGGTTGAATAGTCAGTTACTCAACCTCCACTCTTCTACTCAACAGCTATCGATCTTTCCAGAACTTCTCTTTAGTGGGCATACTGTTGCACCACATGTCGTAGACCGCCAGCCGAAAACCCTAATTAGTATCCCCCTATTGTGACATTTAATGTCTCGTGTAATTATTGTAGTATTAAGAAATACTAATGTTAAGTCAATTGAGACCTGCTCAATGGGTCTCTTGACTGAAGACTCGTCCTACTTGACTAGATGATGAGTCTGTCTTGCTTGACTTGACTAGTGAGTCTAGCAGACTAAAATAAATATGATACTTTTTTCTTGAGTAGCTTATGAGTCTGGCAGACTAGAAGTATGTATTTATTTATGCATAAACATTAGTGTGTTCCTCTTGGTCAATTTTGCATTGATAAGAGTTTGTGGTTGAGCATGAAAGATTGTATGTGAAGCTTCATATGAAAGATATATGTGAGAGACGGCTAGTATAGCTTAGGATTTGCAAAACCCTACTTCATATCACGTGAAGATAAAAGGAAGGAGCATCCAACGTTTATGTTCACATGAAAGAGAGGGAGAGTACCCGACTTGGTATTCACGTGATTAGAAGAGGACGAGACCAAATTTGGTCATTCACGTCTGAGGAGAAGATGGGCGTCAAGCTCTAGTCTTGAAGCAGGAGTCTCATGTTTTACTCTTTGCACTCGTCCTTACATGTTCAGGGTAAAATAGTAAAATGCCAAATTTTGTTAAGCTACAAGACTTCAAAATTTTCAAGAAGCAAGACGCTCATATTTACTCTTTGTACTCAGTCTCACATGTTGAGGGTAAAATAGTAAAATTTTCAAATTTTGACAAGAAACACAAATCGTGTGTACTTGTTTCTGTTTTGAAGTTTTGTCTTAAAAATAGTCGTGTAAGCTTAGTTGCTTGACTAGCATACACATTGGAAACAAGAGAGGTAGAGATGTCTCTCTCTTTTTAAAATTAGGATTTGAAAGAATAAAATTCATGTTGACTAGAAGTTCGTGTTTTACTCTTGTGCTCAGCCTCACATGTTGAGGGCAAAGAATAAAATTCAGAAATTTTAGAAGAAAGCATGATATCCACGCTTAATTATTTAGTAGGCGTGCAAGCTTGACTCTGAGGAGCAAAACGCATAATCAAGAGAGCTAGAGAGCTAGACACATGAGAAAATAGGGTTTGAGATTTTTGACACACTTTTGCAACACTTATGAGTGTTGCGAAAACGTTTTTCAAACCTTAATAATTTAAAAGACATTTTTCATCACATTTTTGCAACATTAAAAGTATTACTAATTCATCTTCAAACCCTAATTACGATTTGGAATACTTTTGGTCACGTTTTTGCAACGTTTACAAATGTTGCAATTTTTATTTTCAGTGGAAAGCATTTTGACACATTTATAAGTGTTGTGAAGCGTTTTAAAATCTTAATTCGAATTCTTCTCATTCGTTTTGCGTTGGTTGTCTCTTTAAGCAAAGGATAAATGTAACTGAGTATATTTTTTAGCTAGTAAAAGCTATAAAGTCATATTTTATTTAATTTAAGCACAACTATGGTACTTTAATTAATTAAATAAATATATATTATTTTAATAGGTTAATATTGCTCAATTTGAATATAAATATTAACGTAAGTAATTTTTGGGATTCAACTGTGGAATATAACACCCTAAAATGATACTCAAATTGTTCTATACTAGTGTACAATACATCTAGGAGCCTAAGAGATTTTATGTAAAAATCATAGAACATCTGAGAAACTTGTCATGTGCACCAGTGTTGTTCTAATGATTTTGTGTAGTGATGAATATTGATTAAGTTCATCGATTTAGTCATACATGTTGGCAAGACATATAAGGAGAGGTCAGGGATATGCACCTGAGGTAGAGTAGAGATATGCGCCTACCCAAGATTTTTTTTACAGAATTTTAAAAGTTCAGTATTTCTCAGACTAGAGTCTTGAGAGATAATTTCCTATTTTATCTTTGTCAAAAACCCACCATCCACATTAAGTCCCCTGCTTAGCGCGGAACGAGTAATGTTGCATGGTAAGCACTAGATGGTAGCATATTAGACGAAAATAATAAAGTATAACTACTTAGTTAAATGGTCAGGTATTACCAGAGGAGTAGAGGTTGCTTTGAACTTCTGAAGCAAGCATAGAAGAACATCTTGGATGTGCAAGTAGCGATTTGATAACGATGCAAGGCTCTTGAGATTGGCTGGACACACATGGTTTACTTCCAGGCACATGAGTAGTATCTCTATTTTGAGGCAAGGCATGCATTTAGAATTGAGGTGTATTATGTGTTTTGATCGAAGCTTGACGTGTAAGATGAATGAAGTTGGACTAGTATATCTACACGGAATTAGACGTGAGTGGAAGATCTAGTCATATCAGTTGAATAGAAGGATGCGCGTAGATGAACAAAATAGCCTTCATTTGAAGCAAGCTTTATCAAATTTAGCAAAGGCAAGAAAATTTTTAGGGTTCGAGTTGGTTAACAATCGAACTAGGCTAGGATTTGCTTGATGTAGCATGTTAAGAGGGGCAAGTACAACTCGATAAGAAGACGAAAAGTCATGACTTGATGGCTGATAGACGAACTCGACCTTTTGAGGGAGAGGTGGACAAGTTTGTTTCAATGGTCACATGAGTATAACTCGGGTTGAAGTGGACATACTCATCTAACTTAGTTTAACGGTGTTGATTGACATGTATGTCTTGATTGTGGCTGAACGGAGGACGAAACCAACTTAATTGAAGTAGTTGGACGAGTGGGATGGACCGTGAAGCAAAGTGGACAAGCTAGGTTGGGATTGACAGGCGTGATAGGAATACGGAAAAATATGTATTCTTTTTTTGTACGGACCAAAGAGTAGTCCGTTTCCCCCAAGACTTCAAATAACATCTTGTTATAAAAAAAAGCCTTGTTCCTCTCTTCTATATTTCCTTCTCCTTTTTACATTATTCTGTTGTTATCCTTTACTCGAGCACCATTGTTTAAACCGGTCACCTACAACAAGGTAAGCTTTAACTTGTCTTCTTTATATGAGTATATAGTTTATAACTTGAGTTTATGCATATGTTCCTTCAAAAGAATTTCTCATATGTTTATTTTGAATCAAAATACTTCCAAAAAACCTAGTTTTCTTGCATGAACTTGTTAATCTCCTTGTATTTGCATAAGAACACCAATTTCATGACTATATTTTTTTTGTAAGTTAGGATTCGACCAAAACTCCTCTGTTCTTTTCTTTTTTATACGTGAGTGAGCTCTCACATGATTTTTTTGTTGCCGTGAGTTAGTTCTCACGTTCTATTGACCTTAATATTGATAACACCACTTGCTTCTAGTTCAGCTGTTTCCCTCTATTTCTTTGTCATAGTAGACCGTCATTTGTTTCGTGAGAAGAGTGTTGTTTGATAAAATTAGGGTTTCCTGTTTTATCTCAGATATAATACGTGTATTTATATGTATACACATCCTGATTGTTGGGAGCATTATCACTTTTCCTTTTACAAACCCTAGCTTCATTATTGCTCTTCAGAAGTAAAATAATCTTCAACGGCAGCAACAACCTTTACTGGTGATTTGAATTAAGTAAGTTTAATTCATAGTAACTTGTGCTCTTTTCTTGCTGATATCATAATCATTATATTCTTGTTCGTATCTTGAGTAGGAAATGACGGATTCTAATCGGAACCATGATTCTGACTCCTCAAACAAAGAGGGAAACCGTAGAAGCAAAAGAATAAAAAAAAGTTGTTCCCAATAAGATTCATCCTGAACCCAATAGTTTTATGAACGAGGTTACAAAGATTGTGCAAAGTAAGTCTCTTGATGACTTGAGGATGGCGCGTAAGCGGGTTGTTGACTTTATACTCGCAATTAATGCCAAAAAAGAATCCAGGCGCCGAGAGGAATTAAAAAGTAAAGAGAATGAAGATGAAGACCTCCGAGATTACCGACGGGATCAAAGTGCCTGTATGAACGCAAGAATTGAACAGTTCGAGAAGCAAGAGTGAGGTGTTCGAGCCGATGGTGTAGCCTATGATTCTGATACGGAGGACTATGTCTCTGACTGTGAGCCTGAACCTTTCTCTCCAGATGTAAAGTCTGAGCAGTTAGCTCAGGAAGATTTCGAAGTTGAATGTGCTGAAGACGCCTACCATGATAAGAAGATGGGATCGATTGATCCTATAGATGATGAGGCTTCTGAAGAAATTTCAGAGGAAGATCCAGAAGAGAATTCTGAAGTTAAAGACCTGAAAGAAAACTCTGAAGAAGTACATGAATCTGATAAGGAAGATGATGATGATGAGTATAACTCTGATTCGGGCTCTCAATCCTCTGATTAGTCTTAACAATAGTTATTTTGCTTTGATATATTTGCTAGGTTTTGCTTTTGCGTAGGTTTGAATAAATAATTAGTCAATAGGCATGATTGTAAAGGTTTTTACCCTGGATTACTCTTATAATGACTTAGAAATATCTTTTCAATGAAGTAATGAATGAAATCTTGAATAAAAATATGAGCAATTTCATGAAATTTCGTCGTTAGAAAAAATTCAGAAATAATGTCTTTACTGAAAACGCCGTAGAATTCTCAAACGGAGTCCGTTTTTGATGATCTACCCCAAATTTTTCATCGCAATACTAAAATCTATCTCCTATCGATGGAAATTTTGAGTTTTGAGGCTATTTGTGGCTCCATAAAGACGCAACAATAAAAACTCAGAAAGAATTCAGAAATTTTTCAGCTGGGAAGTTGTTGAGAGTTTTGATCATAACTATTAGCTCGTTTTTCCGATTGATGTGATTTTTTGATATGTTGTAGAGTGAAGTGATACCCTATATGCATGAAATGTGCACTGTGACTAGTGCTATTGTTGCTGAGTGGATGTTTGCAAACTGGAAATATCATCAGGAAGTATGTGATCGACTTGAATTCAACACGGCTTGGTTCAGACGTGGAATTGATGTTGTTAAGGAGTCACATGCCGCAACAGGTATGGTACCTTCTTCTGACCTTATCGAGCAAGAGGAGGATGATGTTGAAAGGTTGACTTAGGAGTTGGAGTTTAAGAAGGATGCTCTCAAAAACATGAAAAAGGCTCTCTCTAAGAGGGATAAGCCCTTGTTGGCCGGCCTCCCTTGGGCTTTTATGCTTCTCTTTCTTTTTTTTTTTAATTATTTTAGAGAGATGATAGACTTATTTGATTTTTTTATTTGGTTTGGATTTGATTGACGAAATATTTGGTAGGTATGATTGCAAGAATTTTATATTGGAACGACATGGATTTTTGAAATAAAATTGAAATTCTATTACTAGAAAGGGAATTCGGTACTGAATCCAAATATCTTGCATCCATTTTGAAGGAATTGAAATTACAAATGAAATAAACAAACATCCATGAACGCTTCAGGCGCCAAAAACCTTGAGCCACTTCTCATGTATTGGTGCTTCTACCGATTTACCAACCTCATCAATTATTTTTTAGTATCCACCAATAGTAGTCTCAGCAATCATGAATGGTCCTTCACATCCAAAGTTTGTATTAGAGCGATGATTGTGTCTTGCTGCCTTTATAACCCAGTCTCCTTCTTGAAAAGCATTAGCTCTTACTGGATTAGCTCTGAAGATGTGGTGTTGATGAGGCTTTTCTTTTATCTTTGCGCTAGCACCTGCATTCCATGCGTATGGACATGTAGGAATTTTCTTATAGTGATTTTGTGGCACATGTGGACACTCTCGTAGTGTTACATGGAAATATCCATGATGCTCCTTGTCATGAATAAACATCAGATGAGTAATGAATGACTCAATACGATGTTGAACTTGAAAGGGAGTTTGTTTTATCCACTTAGCAAAATACTGAATAGGTGACTCTATCCATTCATAACGTCTGACTAAAGCAAAGTTGAGTTTTCCAGCAAAATCAAGTCCCCAGTTATAAGAGGTGTGAAGGACATTGAGTGGCAAAGAGATGAATTCAGTAAATTTACTTGAGTATGATACCTCTCCACATATAATGTTCCACTTTCTCCTGGATCTTGTTTCATAGCTGTCAAGTTGATATTCTTCCAAATACATAAAAGGATCATCTGTCTTGACCTTCTGGTGAGGTGCAGAGTCGTCTGTTTGGGGTGGACTCAGTAGTGAGGGTGTCTCGATAGCTGCAGTCTTGTTTTCGTACAACCATGGATATCCCAAGATCATGTCATAGCCCAAGTCCTCCTTCGTTATGTAAAATTTGGTGGCAGCATGTGCAGAACCTATCTGAATTTCAAGATCAATGTGGCCATAAACATTGACAGGCTTTCCTTCAGAATCTTGAATGGTATTAGGAAAATGTACGGCTTCACTACGTGTGATCCCTACGGCTTTTAATGTCTTGATAGGGATAATGTTGACTGTAGTTCCTGCATCAGTTAGGGCTTTCTTGAATTCGGTGTTTTTAAGGCTAACAGCAGTGAGGATTCCCCAATCACACTTTTCTTCATCTTTGTTCATATGTGCAGGTTCAATGTGTTCTTTTCTTTCGTTGAGTGGAGGTAGTCTTCTTCCAGAGACAATGTGATTGAGAGTAGTGAACAAGTCTTTGCCTTGCTCCTTTGAGAGGTAGAGAAGTTCATATGCTCGTTTCATCAGAGATTGGACCACCTGACTAGTAGGATCCTCAGTCATGGTAAAATGCATGATTGGGAGAGGGTTCTTATGCACACCTTCAGTCCCCAAGTCAAGCTCTCCTGACTCGACTTTTTCTTTTAATATCCGCTTCAAGGTATAAAACTCACGTGTTGGGTGATTCACAAATCTGTGGAAGTGACAGTATTTGGGGTCTGCCATTTCTGTTAGTGGTCGTCGAATAGGAGGCAGGTTAATAGCACATCTTGGATCCAATCTTCCAAGAGTTCAATTACTTCATCAATTAGAAGAGGAAGATATGTGGCTGCTGGGGCTTCTCTCGTTTGTTGTTGTTGTTGTTGTTGACGTTGAGCCGGTGGTAATGTTGTGGCTGCTTGATTAGTTATTCAAGGTGGTCGGGATGCTTGTGGTGCTGGAGTAGGTACTGGTGCTGGTGATGCACGTTTGGGTTGTGGCTCTGACGCTGGAGCTTTCCTCTTGCTTCCTTCAATCACAGCACCTACAGATGGTTGTGTATTAAATTGCCTTTGAGCCAAGCGTCGACTACTTCGAGTCTCCCAAACCTCTTCATTCTTGACAGGATGCCTTTTCCTTTCTAGAAGAGCAGGTGCAGTAGTAGCATATCTTTTGGCAGCTTCATGTAGTTCAGAAAATGTTTGAAAACGAAAATTCTCTAATAAAACACGATAAAACGGTATCATTCCATTGATGCCGTGTTCTACCAGTTGGAGTTCAGTCACGTTTGGGTCATGGCAGTTTAGTGCTTGAAATCTGAATTGTTTCACATAATCATTAGGATGTTCATTCGATCGCTGAAACATCCTTCCTAAGTCTGATAATATCTTGTTCAGTCACAAAGAAGTATTTCCTGTAAAATGGACTAACCATTTCGCACCAGTTATAAATATTATTAGGAGCAAGATTGTTGTACCATGTGTATGCTCTTCCAGTGAGAGATTTAGAAAACTCTCTCAGACGTAGCAATGGTTGTATTCATGTTCCCCTAGTGATTCCAGAAATCGTGAAATATGTTCACGGGCATTTCTTGTTCCATCATAGAGTGAGAATGGAGGATAAGAATATCCCTTAGGCAGAGCAATCCTCTGTATTTCAAAAGAATAAGGAAGTTCGTGTTGATGAATGAGAGACGAGTCCTCCCTTTTGCAACTATGAAGAAGTCATTCTAAGTCTTCACGGGTAACAAAATTGGGTTGATGACTCCTCTCCAGCCCTGGGTTAGGAAGAATACAAATTTCATCATCATCTTGAGTGTGACCCCTTGATGTGTTGGCTTCAGCAGTTGCTTCAAAAGTATTTCGAGTATACTCTGCTGGTGTCAATTTCTCTGTGAGGGTCTTGAGAAAGATGAGGACCTCCTTCTATGTTGCATCCATCTCTGTTTGAGTCCTTGCAAGGGTTTCTTCTGTCTGAATCAAATCGACAAAGGTAAGAGAAGTTTGCTCATCCCTTGGTTCTTCAGTGTGTGGCTCAAGCGGAGGAGGAGTGTTATTTTTGACATTGGTAGCCTGAGGGGTGTTATTTTCGAATTTGTTTCATTCGTTTTGCCTTGGTTGTCTCTTTAAGCAAAGGTTCAATGCAACTGGGTATGATTTTTAGCTAGTAGAAGCTATAAATTCATATTTTATTTAATTTAAGCACTGCTATGGTACTTTAATTAATTAAATAAATATATATTATTTTAATAGGTTAATATTTCTCAATTTGAACATAAATATCAACGTAAGTAATTTTGGGGATTCAATTGTGGAATATAACACCCGAGACTAATACTCAAATTGCTATATACTAGTGTATGATACATCTAGGAGCCTAAGGGATTTTATGTAAGATCATAGAACATCTAAGAAACTTGTCGTGTGCGCCAATGTTGTTCTAATGATTTTGTGTAGTGATGAATATAGATTAAATTCATAGATTTAGTCATATATGTTGGCCAGACATATAGGGAGAGGTCATGGATATGCGCATGAGATAGAGTAGAGATATGCGCCTACCCGAGAATTCTTTTACAAAATTTAAAAAGTTCACTATTTCTCATACTAGAGTCTTGAGATATAATTTACTATTTTATCCTTGTCAAAAACCCATCATCTACAAGTATTGATGTACATTCCACTAGATTGACTCATTAGTTTCTCAAAAATACGTTTTCTTCCATATTCATTAGAGGTAACATTTATGTACTCAATTCCACTTTCATTGTGAGTTTCCAAATGATAACCGTTTGCACAGATATCTTTGAAACTTAACAAGGTGCGTTTTGCTCTCGGTGCATAGAGAGATTCTGTGACTTTAACCAATTTGCCATTTGGAAACATGAATTGACCATTATCTCGCCCAATTATCACCTTTAATGATCCAATTATCCTATTTCACAGATGCATATATTACAAGGAATCAAGTTAACAATTTTCTGTTTTTTGAGATAGTATGAGTGGCTCTACT
The DNA here is from genome assembly GCA_023531435.1 of Papaver californicum. NCBI lineage: Eukaryota > Viridiplantae > Streptophyta > Magnoliopsida > Ranunculales > Papaveraceae > Papaver > Papaver californicum. Next base: position 2,555,043 of record JAJJMC010003936.1, read on the forward strand.
ATCAACTAGACATTCAATATCCCCTTGAAACATTCCTTTAACGTATTTTATCGAAAGAAAGAACAATAGAAGCACCAAACCGACGTAGTAAAATGGATATTCCCGAGATGGTACTGTGAATTGATGATAATAAGGAAGAGCGCGCACTACTAACGTGTTTAGGGAGAAAATAGAGAGAAGACAAAGAAAGGATAAAGGAAAATAATATTATTAATAAAGAGGCAATCATATTAAATAGTCATAATATTATTTATATACATTAAAAAGAAAATCCTAATCATCTAGATGGACGAAATATCCATGTAAAGAGAAAATCCTAACCATCTAGATGGACGGAATATTCATGGGCCCTAGTCCTATGACAAGATCCCGATTAAGTATCTTTTCGGGAATGCAGTTAACATTGTCTTTTTTTTTTAATCCATGTAAGTCTATATTGACACTTACACTTGTGGTTTCATATGAGACTTTATTTAAGATGACTAGTAGAGGGACCAGTAAAAATCCTAGACGTTTTTCGTTTTCTTTATTTATGTATTTAACATGACATCGTAGAAATATACTTTGAATCAGGAACTTAGTAGAATCGACATGTAAGGGCGCCCACAGTGGGTCGATCATACTAAAAGATCGAAGATTAAAAAATTTAGTCTTTTGTTCAGGCCCAAAAATAGTCGTATATAGTCGGGTGGTGTTCTAGTGATGCGTCTGGTGTTGGGCGGTGTCCCAGCGATGCGCTTGGAAAGACGGGCGGAATCCTAGGATAACGCTTGCACGAGACGGAATCCTAGCGTAACGCTCGATGTGGGGCGGAGTCCTAACGTAACGCCTGGTAGTGGACGGTATCCTAGGACCACGCCCAAGAGACGGGCGGTTTCCAGAATTACGCCTGATGGGGTAGTGTGCTACAACACGCCTGGTGGAGTAGCACATGTGCGAACAGAACGTGTGAGTTGAATGGGATGGGCGGTGTCCTAGCGCCCCGCCTGGGATTCCAAGCGAGTTGCTAGCAACCCGCCCCATTCTGTCTTCCTTCTTCTACAGCCGCAACCCATTTTTTTCCTGAACCCTTTTGTTTTCAAACGCAAACCCTCTTCCGCCTCTCCTCTTGAACCCTAATCTTCCCAAACGAGAACCCAAAGTTCCGCCTACGTTTTTGAGACTCTGCTAAAGGTATTTTCAAACATCCAAGCGCAATCAAGGTAATTTCTAATTTATTTTGTTTTTTGTAAATTATATTTTTTTTGTAAATTAAATTTAGAGTATGTTTTATTATTATGTTTTGTTAGTTAAATTGGTTATATATGTTGAATGATTAAACATGTGATTATGAAATTGAGATATTTAGGTTTTAGAAATTGTAATTATGGAATTGGGATAATTTTTATGAATGTTGTAAATTGGGTATAAAAAATTGATGATAATTTGTTGAATTGAAGATATAATTGATTAAGTTGTTGTTTAATTTGAGTTGGATTGTGGTTAATTTTATGATGATTTGTCTAGAATGTCTTGAAAATTTGGGACTTAGGAATGTTTATGTTTTAAAACCTATGTGTATGGAATTATATAATTGGGGAATTTTGATGATTTTTGGTACAATTGAGGGTTTGATATTGGAGTATTTTGTGAATGATGAATTTTGTTCAAGAATGTTTTATTTTTGTATGTTGGTACATATGATTATCTAATTAGATAATTACTTTTGTAATTATGAAATTATTATGTTTTTCCTTGATTTATTGATTATGTAGATTTTTATCTTTGTGCATTGTGAGGATTACTCTTGATTTTCAATGTTGTATGAACTGTTTGGCCAGATGTCGAGCAGTTTGACGTCCAGATTCGTTGGTCGAAAGAAGAGGGCCAAGAAGACTAAAATTGTCCAGGATTCAGATGAAAACCGTATTACTGAAGAAAGGGCAGAGTTTCCCGGGTTGGATAACTATACAATTGTGGAAGATACTGAGGGTCACGCCTCCACCAATATTACGTATTCAAGCGACGCCCATTTCAAGTTTTCACATCTTGATTCCCTCAAATTGGTCCTTCAGACCTACCAAGGTATTGTTAAACATATCCCTAGGGTCAAATATATTATTGAAAAGGGAGGATGGGACTGATTACTTAGCATAGATGTAGTAGATTCATCGCATGCACTTATTGACTATATTGTTGAGCGCTTTTGGGATACGACAAACACTTTTCACTTCTCGTTTGGTGAGCTTGGGTTCACACCCCTTGATTGGGTAATGTTGACAGGAATTAGTATTGGTACTGGTAGTCGTGTTCCGTATGACTCAGGGAAGTTCCAATTTGAATATGTCCGGGAGCATATTTTTCCTGAACTTAAAGATAGTGCGGTTTGTAAAAGAGAAGGTATTCCCTACCATTGGGTTTCAGATGCAATTACGGTTAAATTTTTGAGCACATATTTTGATCCACAAACGTTGATTGCGGCTAACGATGACAGTACACTTGCTGATAGAGTGGCCAGAGCCTTCTATATGTATGTTTTTGGTCAGTTCTTCTTTTCAAATGCAAAAACCTATATTGATGTTGGATGGTTAGCTGCTTTTGAGGATCTAAATGCAGTTAACGAATATGACTGGGGTTCTCCTGTGTTTTCTAAATTGTATTCCGGTCTCGCCGCATCTGGCAGCGGACAACAGTCATTGGTCGGACTCTTCCAAATTTTGGAGGTAAATTTGTTAGTGTTATTTATAATTCTATTAAATTATTTTTTTGTTGCTCAGTTATTTATTCCATTGGTTGTCATGACATTCTAGTTTTGGGGGTACGAATATCTGAGCATTTGTCGGCTAAAGAACCGTTCGCCTGAAAGTGAACATGAGTGGCCTAGATGTCTTAATCAGTTGGATGGGAAGCCGGAGGAAGAGTATTGACATTGTTCGTTCAAGGACTTCTCTGAATCAGTTGTCTGTAGACGATGTGACCTGGCAACCGTGGGAAGCTGCGAACATGGTCCTGGATTCTGAAATTGGACGGAAAGCTATAGATCTCTCATAGAAAAGGGAAATATTCTCTTGGATAGGCACCGTGAGTTTATAATTTATTTCCATTGGAATGTTTTTTATTTTCTTTGAATTTCGGTTAACTGATTGGTTTGTTTGTTTATTGTAATTTTCTTGGATAAAGAATAACATGTATCTCAGAGATCGGTGTTGGAGGCAGAACCATCAAACATGGGGCGTTCCTAGCAACCCGCCTAGTTGTATTTCCAACTTCAGAGACGACGTGGTTGAGGAGATGAACGAAAAATGTCTGGTCCCTGCAAGTGAATTAGTACGTGTCGTTAACTATGATCTGTATATGGAGTATTGGCGACATGTGACTAACCTGCAGAAATATGCTACGAATGGGAGGTTGAAACGTACGATTATGCTGGTGACCGTATTAAACACAACATCCAACGTCCTCGTGAACATGTACCCATTCCGCCCCCACAACAGCTATCATACGTAAGTATACAACAAAACACTGTAAATTTGATTTTAGTATACAGTAATGGTTCAGAATTTTATTTTATTTTTTTCATAACAGGTCGCGGCTTATGATTTAGTTCATGATTATGCTGATTTTACCCACGTGTTTCGTGATTTTACGTTAAATGAAACTAAGGAGAGATGGACTTTTTCATTGCCAAAGATGCAGAAATACAGGGTCTACGAAATGAAAAAAGCATGTTGAACTCACAGTTTGCCCATTTTCGTCAACAACAACCACCCATTGGGTTTGGCACGTATGCTCAGAAAATGCCACCACCGATGTGGAACTCCATGGGTCAGGGATCGTCATCAACAATGCAATCAAATAACTATAATTCCAGATCAGCTTTGCCTCAGTTTATGCCCCCGCGCTCGGCGTCCGAGAATCAAGATACGGAAGAGTAGTACTTCATTAGCATTGAATTGTTAGTTGAACAGAAAACTTTTTCTTTTCTCAGATTTGAATTATCTTTTCAAATTATTTTTCTTACATTATCGTTGTTTTTTGCCTGCTTTTTGTTGGAATTTCCTTATATTTATAATCTTTTATTTTATCCTTTAGATTTGTTTTGTATTGTCAATTCAAAACTCTGTATTTTTTTTCTTTGTCGTTTTGGTCATTTGGTATTGTCTTGTCAACCGACAATTCATATCTCTGATGCGTCTGTCCACCCCACTTGGCTCAACTCTGTTTTTGCATTAAAAAACCAACCGTGTATTGTCAATTCAAAACTCTGTATTTTTTTTCCTTTGTCGTTTTGGTCATTTGGTGTTGTCTTGTCAACCGAAAATTCATATCTCTGATGTGTCTGTCCACCCCACTTGGCTGAACTCTGTTTTTGCATTAAAATACCAACCGTATATTGTCAATTCGAAACTCAAAATCTTATCTTCATTTGCCTATAAATTGAACACTCGATTCTCCAATTATACAAACCAAAAATACAAACATCAAAAAGAAAATGGCATACTATCAAAATAACAATCAGTACTATGGTTCTTGTTCTTCTATTCCTCCTCCTACTTCTTCTTCTTCTTCTTCTTCTTCTTCTTCTTCTTCTTCTCTATTAGGTGATGATAATAACAATAGTAATTAATCATCAGACGAAAGTTCACTTGTATTGAGCCAAAATAACCAAGCAGTCACTGCGGGATTAATTGTTTCAACTATGAATTGGCCACATACTCGTATCCAAATACCAAGAGAACGTGATGCCGGTGAAAAACTTTTATGGAGAGATTAATTTTTCAGAAACCCGACGTTTCCTCCCAATGTATTTCGTAGAAGATTTAGAATGCGGCGAGAATTATTCAACCGTATATTGGGAGATGTCGTAGCCGTAAATAATTATTTTGTTCACAAAAGAGATGCTTGTGGTGTTCTTGGATTAATCCCTTAGCAAAAAGTTACTACAGCAATACGAATGTTAGCTTACGGATGTGTGGCAGATGCAATAAATGAGTATTTACGGATCGGAGAAACCACAGTTTTGGAAGCAACTCTTAGGTTTTGTAAGACGATAGTCCATCTGTACGAGAAAGAATATTTGCGTACACCAACTAAGCGTGATGTTGAACTGCTTCTTGCTGAGAACAAGGAAAGGGGATTTCCGGGGATGCTTGGTAGTGTTGATTGCATGCACTGGAAATGGGATAAATGCCCATCGGCTGAATCCGGTGCTTACACTGTGTACAAAGGTAGTGAAAGTATTATCCTAGAGGCAGTGGTGTCATATGATCTATGGTTTTGGCATGCATTTTTTGGTATGCCTGGTTCTAACAATGATATAAATGTGATGAACCGTTTGTATATTTTCAAAAAGCTAATCAACGGGAAAACACCGGTTGTGAACTTTGTTTTCAACGGACATCAGTACGATATTGGGTATTATCTTGGTGATGGAATATACCCGGAGATAGATACTATTGTGATGTCGATTAAACATCCAGATTCTCAGAAGAAACAGAAATTTTCTGCTATGCAGGAGGGTTGCCGAAAAGATGTAGAACGAGGCTTCGGGGGTATTGCAAAATCAATTTGCAATCATCAAGCAACCATCACGAATGTAGAATCCAGACGTATTAGCATATATAATGAAAACTGTCATCATTCTATAAAATATGATAGTGGACGATGAGCGTTTACCCGGTGATTGGCCGCATGAGTGTGATCAACGCAGCCACGGTGCACCGGTATATATTTCTAGACACGACACTGCTGAACTTTCGAGAATGAGAATGGACTAACGCCGACGTGCAGTATTCGACAAAGATACTCATATTCGTTTGTGAAATGACTTGATCGAACACGTATGGTCAGATTTTGGTGAGGATTAAAAATTTGTAAATCCTCTGGATAGGTTTTGTGGGTAAATCTCTTGTAAACCCCCCCGAGACAAAACTCGTCCGCTAGGGGCACCTAGGGGTTTAAAGGCTTGATGCACATGCTAAGTGTAGCCGCGATGCCTGCGAAAGTGAGTTTAGCTCTACTTATTTGTTTATTGTAAAAATTTTTATCATAAATTACAAAGTCATTTGCTATCCGAAGAGTTGTCTCATTTGAAAATTGAGTAATGAGTTTGAGTTATTTAGAGCGATTTGATGACCAATTCTGTATTTAGAGAGAATTCATGATAAGTAGTAAGATTTTAAAAATACTAGCCGTTAAGTCTCTCTCTTTATCCTATAAATGCATCTGTGTTCTCTACCAAATACCACACACACCTAGTTTCATACACTCTATAAATTTCATTTAATCATCTCCTCTTTGTAATTCACTTCATAACTCTACCTACAAACATGCCAACATTTGATTCAGCTGAAGATTTGGCTATAACCAAAACCTGGCATAATGAAACCCTACGTGAAGATGTTATAGCTGGAAGGGTTGAACCTGAAACCTTTTGGTGTAGGATCTACATCCAATATGCTCGAGAATATGGAAATCCAAAGCAAATATCTCTGGAAGAAATTCATGATAGATACCAACTTATCCGAAAAGGGATAGCTGATTATATAACTATACAACAACGGATCTTTAACCCCACCCATTTAGACCTGTCGATTCAACAATTTGTAAGTATCTTTTACATAAGCTAAGTTGTTTGGTCTTTCAATAACATAGTTAACTTGATGAATTATGTTTTTTTTTCCTATGCTTCTGTAGGAGGATCTCGCAAAAATGCACTACTATCAGGAAAAAGGAGAAGAGTTCACATTTGTTGAAAGCGACAAGTTCATTAAGTCCAAAGTGTAATCGGAAGTAACTGCTAACTTTATCAACCAATTTTGAGATTTTTTTCTAACTTTTGTCAGAGTTTGGTTGTAATTGATAGTAATTTTTTAACTTTATCTTCGTATTCTGGAAAATTTTCAAATATTCTCTCAGAGTTTGGTTGTAACCGGAAGTAACTTTATTTTGTAACATCATTTTATTGAATCGAAAAGGCATACATTAAAGGAGATGAAATATAATAAATCAATAGATTACACTTAAACACTTAAGCAAACCTATTATCAAACCTTCAACGGGTCGTATGACGCCAGGGACGGCGTTCTTCACATCTTCGGAGAATAATCAACACAAAAGGATTGTATCTTCCATCACCCTTAGGATCTCGAAATGAGGTTGGTACCTGAAATCTGAACGTTTCCATCTTCTCCATTCCTCCAGATATCTGGCAACAACTTCATCATCAGTTTCATTCCTAATTCTTCTTTCATTCACCTTAGCGGTTAAAGAAAAAAATTCTAGTACTGCCCTTGTGATTTCCATATATCGAAAAAAAGGCCTGGTCTGTTCCGGTTATTGGGTTACCGGTTTCATTACAAAAAAGTTAGCACGAATATCTTCTAACCATTGCATGCTCATTGAACCATTCATCCGACGTTCATGACCCCTTGCTGGATAATGTAATATTATGTTTCGACATAGGGTAAAATTCTCTGCATTAAGCCTAAAATTTTCGTAAGACATAATTATGAAAACGATAGATTATAAATTTTCTATGAAATGTAAAAGATGTGGATTTGAAATGGGAATGATAGATATAAATTCATTTATTTATAGGTGTATCAGAATACAAAAAATAGCCGTTGACAACGGTAACAAAACGATAACAAATCAGACAGGCGGACTCTTAGGGGCGCGCCTAGAAGTAGAGCTGCACAACGGGCGGGCAGGTCGGTTTTGAGGTAAAACCAACTACCAACCCGTCCATAGACGGGTTTTGATTTTCAAAACCGTATACCAACCCGTCCACAGACGGGTCGGGTTGAAACCGACCCAAGACGGATCGGGCGGGTTTAGGTTTTTTTACGGTTTAACCCGCTTAGCCAGAAAACATGCAGCATTGTTGCAGCAGCTAATACCGATGGAAGATAGCATACAAATCTTGAATCTGGATTAACAAAATTACCAAGTTTCTACTTAGATACTAACACTAATCCCAAAAACTGTACTGCTAAAATTCAATAGTGCAACAAGAAATTCTGATTACTGAAAGGCATGTGCTCATTCATGGTGGAAATGGCCGGGTAGATACAGGACTGGTTCTATCAACTGATGCTAAGCCGCGATTGAAATGGACACCAGAGCTTCATAAACGGTTCATCAACGCAGTCGGTTAGCTCGGAGGTGCAGATAGTGAGTATACACTACAATATTCAAATAGAAGAAATATAAACATATCAGGTTTATGTAAGCAGTTGAAATATTTGGTTGTTACAGAAGCTACACTAAAAACAGTTATGAAGCTGATGGGAATACCAGTGCTTACTTTGTACCACTTAAAAACATCTTCAGGTACCATAAGTGGAATTCTCTAGGAAAATTTCAGAAAACATTGACTGAATAACTAATGAAGTTCATGTTTTTTTAATAGAAATACAGGCTCAGTAAGAATGTACATGGGCAAACTAATTCTGGGACGAACGGAAATGGTAAGAAGATTGTCGGACTTCTTTTGAGATCTCGTTGAATCTAGAAGGATTCAAACACTGTAAAATTTCTAAATTACAAAGTTACTGAAGTAACTGAACCACATCAACATAAGAAACTTAATGACCATTCCAATTCAAAATAGACCATAATTCTGCTAAAAAACAGCAAACCAAAACATACAAAATTCAAAAAACACCTGAAATTAGTACCTGAAATTATAGAGAGGAGGAGAAGTTCACATCTCTGCATTAATTCCCAATGGAGATTACTCTTCAAGCCAAGCCTTCTTATAATGTGATCAAGATATGAAAGTGGAGTTACAGGGTTCATCTTCCAATGCAGCGAAGAAAGTATAACAAGTTCCATCCTTTGAATCGTTTTTGCCTCAGACACATACGTAGAATCCTCAACCTAATCAAAACAAACCCAGATCGATTAATACATAAACAAAGTAATAAAACCCCACTAATTTAAGATTGAATGAACAAAAAAAAAACTTACTTGAAAATCTAAGAGAAGTGGAACTTGAGTTTCTTCAACTTAAGAAGCTAAAGTAATACAAGCAACAGAAATGAGTTGATTCATCCAGGGTTTATCATTTTGGAAATGAAAACTGGATAGGAATCTATCAAGAAAGTTGACGGCAAGAACAACAATAAGAGGAGAAGAGAACGAGATGAATGGATTGAAAAGATTAGGTTTTCTTTTGGTAAGTAAGTAGAATTTTATATGTATGGCTAAGATGAATACTTTTAATCTCAATCAATGGCTATCAATCGGGTTATACGGGCAGGTTCGGGCGGGTGCTATACTAAACCCGTAAACCGACCCTTGGTGACCGGGTTTTGAGTTTTCGAAACCGTATACCAACCCGTGGCGGGCGGGTTCGGTTTAAAAAACCACGGTTTTGTCGGGTTCGGGCGGGTACGGTTTTTCGGATCGGTTCACGTGCAGCCCTACCTAGAAGCGAGCGGCGTCTTAAAGCCTCGCCTATATCTGAGCGGAGTGCTAGCACCACGTTTAATTATAGGCGGCATCCTAGGATAACGCTCCAACTGAGCGGTATTCCAGCGTTACGCCTGTTTGTGGGCGTGAACCTAGAGCCCCGTTTCATCAGGCGTACTCCCAGAATAACGCTTGATCAGGCGTATTTCTAGCTTACCGCTCGTGTTTTTAAGCGTTGTCCTAGAATAACGCTTGGATCTGGGCGATTCACTACAATGCCGCTTGAGGCTAAGTGGAATACTACGAGCCCGCCCAACTAAAGCATGTTTAGTCTAGAAAAAATCCTAAATCTAGTCGGCTACAGTAGTTTTTTCCGACTATCCACTAAAAAGAGTCGTCCCACTGCGCCATACATTTTCGGACTAAAGACTTCTTTTGATCTTTATTCCGAATTTTCATCGTCCCATTGTGGACGCTCTAAGGATGAGAGGGCATCGGTGGATTTGACATAATTGACGTGACTCTAAGTACTTCCCGTTAATAAAATTGGATGATTTTCTTTTTGAACTTAATATTTTGCTGCAACATTTTATCGTCAATGTTTAGGCATTTCACTTACTAAAAACACCTAGTTTCTCGACCAATTTTTTATTTTAACCATGAATAAAGTATTTCCTACTAAAAAATCCTATTTAATTTAAGGTCTATCAAATTTTACTTACAACTAGAGAGTAGGATAAGGGGTATCTAATTTTGGTCAAAACATCAAACTGCCCTATAAATATAAAATTCTTTCCTTTTTTTATCTGTTTTCCAAATATATTAAAAACCCTAAAAAAGAAACAACTTTATATTACCATCTAAACTCTCCAAATTCTAAAAACCTTAAACTAATTTTTTATCTATCTACTCAGGTCTTCTATCCCTTTCGATCTATAGGGTAAATATCCATAAACCCATTCATTCAGTATCATTTTTCATTGATTTATACGTTTACATATTACTTTTTGTGAATCAAATTTCTGAAAATTACCAAGAATCGGTCGATGTAGATCTATCGTATCTACTGATTCTGGTTATGTTCTTCGTAGACATGAAGAATATGCAGGCAAATCGATGGATAAGACACACGCTTATCCGCCGTTTTTCGTTCATATTCTTCATAAACAAATAACCTAACATGAATCGGTGGATACGATCTTGAATCGGTGGATACTGCAGATCGTATCCGCCAATTCTATTGTTTTCGGTTTTTTCTCCTTTATGATAAAAATCGATGGATAAGACACATATTTACCGATCGATTCTAGTTGTGTTCATTTTTTTTGAGTTTGATCAGTAAGTAGGAACTGGTCTTAACCGGTGGATAAGACACATACATACCCACCTATTCTGGTTGTTTTCATTTTTTTAAATTTTATCATTAAGTAGGAATCGATTGATAAGATATATATATATATTTTGATTCTGGTTTTGTTCAATTTTTTGAGTTTTCTTAGTGAGCTAGAATCGCTGAGTAAATATATGTCTTATCCACTGATTCATAATTAATGATTTTTATGTTGCCTTTTATGGGTAGAATCGGTGGATAATATATCCACCGATTATGTTGTATTTGATGCGTGTCGTAAGTGCAACAAATTACTCAATATATTTCTCACTAATTAACTAGTAATATAACGATAGTAAGGATCGTTCCCGCATAGAGCTGTATAATTGATAAGTTATTTAGATTAGCAAAACTAAAATAAAGTAAAAGACAAAGAGGGATTGGTTGTTTAATTACTAAGAATATAATAAAAAGATAATAAGAAAGAGATGGTTAGGGAGTCCTTTGCCGTTACCAGACACTGACTCGAGTAGTATACTTATCTATCTTCCGTTAGAATTATTTATCACCAACCGTAGAATAGCAGCTAGCGCAGTGATATCCCCCAAACTCCTTGTATCACTGAATGCCGAAGCGCTCGAACACCAGATTCTATCCAACTGACCACCAAGTAGTAGCGCACTCAAGGTGTAACTCAATCAAATATTTTATGGTTTGTGAATTTAGGTTGATCCTAGCATCAGAACTCTTAGCGCAAGGTCCTGCTTACTAGTGTTGTCTTCACACATGATTACTCCACGAAATCCCTCTGCAAGGTCTCACATTCTCTACTTGTGTAGGATATGATCGACAATTACGGATCGCTCAACTCTCTACTAGCATTAAAATGATCAATAGAATAACCCAATTGTAACACTTGAAAAATCTAAAAATCAATCATAAACCCTAGATATAATGAAAACAAATAATAAGATGATTAAAACTCCAAATAAACTTGTATAACTAATAAATCTTCACGCTTAGAACACTGAATTCATCCTTAACCAAAAAAAGGTTTAGCTACTCATATTACAAAGAAGAAGAAGATGAAGAATAATGGTGGTTCCCCCCTAAAGAGGTAAACCCTAGGTTTAGATGTGGAAGATGTAATATGAGAGATATATGATATGTGTAGAGATGTCTTGTTTGAGCCTTAAATGTTTTCTTTTATAGTCTTCAATGTTTTTTCCTCAAGTATCCTCTCCTTTTAGGGTTTAGAATAACATTGGAACTAAGTTTCCTTGATTTGGAAGTCAAAAACATGTCAAAATACCTAGCTCCCGTATGTGCCTCGATGACCTAACCCTCCGAGAATTTTTTTTTTTCCATGGGATGACCCATCAAGAATTTGACTTTTCTCGATAGGATGACCCATAGAGAATTCTAACTTTCTCAATGGGATGACCCATCAAGAATTTATTTTTCTTCTGGATTTTCTTTTCTCGACTGCTTGACCCATCGAGAAAATCCTGAACTTGCTTTTAATATAACTTCTTCATATGAAGTCGGAATGACCTCATTCTTTCGCCATTGGCTTCGTTTCTTTGTTTTCTTAAATATGTTGATTAGAAATCCTGAATTTGGAAGACTTTCACTTGGTATTTGGCTCTTTTTACTTTGTAACACTTTTTTCCTTGCACAATCTAACACTTTGTAGCTCCTTTTCGGATGATTCACCTAATAAAAGACATAAACTACAAAATGATCGTAATATACAATAATTCACAAAAAATATAGCAACTACTAGCATGAAATTGATGTTCAAAACATGTAAATATGCAATTATCAGTATTCGTTTTAGTGGTTAAAGTTTTATTCTTAGTTAAGTTAGTGATTGTTGATTGCTAGAACTAGTAGTAGGTGTTGTTGTCAATTGATAGCAATTAATTACACCAGCGGTGATACATATAATTTTTCTCTTTGAATTTTTTTCTCTTTAGTCATACTTGTCTTTGTTCTTCAATTTATTTTTTGTAGACATGAATAACAATCACAAGAGGAGAGCCAATCGTTGATCTATCCTTCACTGTGATATATATAGAAAACCGCAGAAGGTGATGCGAACCAAATATAAGTTTGCTTATGGAGTAGAGACAAAGTTGGAGCAATTCATGAACCTACTTGATCAGCTCGCTTCAAAGGAAATTGAAGAGGTTATTAATGTTGCAATTAGCAAAAGAGATCAAACGACATTGTGGAGAGAATTTGATCCAGTGTTTGGTCTACATGTTCTATCTAAGGATGTTGTTAATGATGGTAGTGCTGCTTGTGCTGGTGTTGGTGCTGACAATATTGATGGTGATAATGGTGCTGACAACACTGCTATTGATGATGATAACTAAGAAGGTACTGAAAATGGTTAGTTATGGATGTTTACTCATATTGAAAATAATAGTTTATGCTTCTATTTAAAAACTTGTTAGGTTTGGTTTGTAATAACTATAAGGTTTAATTGGTTTTATGAATGAATAAACTAAGGTTTAATTACGTCTTATGAAAAAGTCAATTCAAACTGGTAAGTTGTTTATTTGGCCTTATATATCAGTCGATTCCCTTAGGATTATGTGTTACTTTTCCTTATACAATGGTCAAACTTCGGCTCAACGGCTAATTATATTGTTGAAAACATAGTCGTTGGTCCTTTATGTATATAAATAGGATAACCCATTCTCTATCATACGCTACTTCATTCGATGAAATCCTTTTCCATTATTCTTATTTTATTCAACGAAATACTGCTACAGTGTCAAATACATCATCATCAACTACCAAATCAATTGTTGAAGAAGAGATACTCAAAAGAAACAAACAAATTAACAACCAAATCAAACAAGTGAAAATAGATGCTTTTATTAAGAGAGAAACATAATGGGTTAAAAAAATTTACAATGTGTTCGATCTTCCCGAAGAGAGCCGGCCTAATAGTTTATTTTGGAATCGTGTTAACACATGTCATTTCATGCACAAATGGGGCGGTAAGTACAATCAACCAACACAAAAATATGGGGATGAGTATGTTTCTTCCCGCACAATATCGGTTAGGAAATTTTGCTACAAGTACAACGAGTTTCTAGCTAGACACAAAGGGGACAAGTCTACATCGTAAGATGAATATATAAAATGGAGAGGAAAACCGTTTAGTCATTTAGAAGCCGTATCGATAATTGAATCTCATACAAGGAGATAAAGAGAGTCTCATTTTATGCAATTTACTAGTGCAAGCAAATTCATTTTATAAATGGAGAATGTCCGATAAAAGATTCTGTATCATTATGATAATGACAACCATTCATCACTTTAGAAAGCTAATATACACCATTGAGTCTATGCATTACAATCTTAAACGGGAAATCATGCTTCTTTGATTTACTCATGTAGACCCTCGACGTTCTCTTTACATATGGTTTGTCCTTAGTCTTGTAACTTTCAATCTTTCCACTTCTCACGCAAGCAATTTCTAAATAATCACGCCTTGAACGACGGCCTAATACTAATGTGCATTTGATCCCTATGCCTTTGTCCACAAACCCTTACTTTACATCGTCATTGTTTTCCCATACCAAATCCGTGTATTAGTGGGAGGAAGTATCAAGCCCCAGCAGAGACTCGGGTTCAGGTTGATCATCGTCGATAGCTTGAACAATCTACAATATATATTTAAAATTTGGACAACACAATCGGCGAATAAGGAACAATCGTGTTGGTCGATTGCTGACAATCGGCCTTTAGGTACATATTTATCCACCGGTTCCACCTAGTCTTGTTTTTGGGGAAAATCACCAAATATACAATAGGCACACGTGAATTGATTTGATGCTAATTCTAACACTCGGCAAAATGCTATTTTTTGGACGTTTATTTGATTACAATCAACTTATAGAGCAGCATACATCGACTGGTTGTATACTTGGTATTTTTTGGAAAAAATTCCAAGTGATGCAATCGGTCGGTATGGGAGTCCAACAACCGATTGTTTCACCTACCAATCGCCCCAAATCTGAATTACAATGGGATGTTGTTCATCACCATTTCATCCAATTATGGTTCATAATATGTTGGGATGATATAGAATCGGCGGGTGTGGTGTCATCGTACCTGCCGATTCTGGGTTATGGATTGGCTAGAAAAGCATTATTTTTTATTTTTTTTTACATATTTCTATTTTTATGGCGATTATAAGCAACAAATATATGTTTCGAGATCCTTAGCATGTATACCCGACGACTGGAAGCATACGATCTTCATTTTCTCGATTTGATTCTTCATTTGCTTAAGTAAAATCCTCAATTATGCTTTGGTTTAAACGTTCATGTTCATCCAATAGATAATATAAAATGGTAGGATTCAAAGCACGATAATCTGATTGACGATATGTAGACATACCTACTTGTTTATCACCACTACAATGTACGTCGTCATTATAAATTTCATTTTTGCTACCAAAATCACAAAACCCTAATTTTCCTCAAGTTATTATTCTTCTTCAAACTTTTCAAAAGGAAAAAAAACTCTACCCTGATTCTTAACATCTAACACTACCTGTAATCCAATTTTAAACCCTAATTAATTTTAACTATGAATTAAATTTATTAACACTAATTAATTAAGAACAAATTAGTCATTAACAAAATAGTTGGATACGGATTTTTGATTTTAGTTTAAAACGAACTTATCTTAACTTATTGTGTAGGCATGAAATAAAAAGGGTAGACCTCAAACTTAACTATGCAGAAGAACGTCGAAATAACTTTGTTTTAAACCTTTAAAGGTTAAAGTTAAAGTTTCCAAATTATGCATAAACAAGTACTTTGGTTTCTTTTCTTTCCCTTTAAGAATGATCATGAAACAGTTTCATCTCCAATCAGTGGTGTTTAGATTGGGGAAGAGCAAGGATTATTAAGAAGAAGAATTCTTCAAAACACGGAAAATATGCCAACTGGAGATTAAAGGCTTAAAGCAATGAACTAGAGTTTGAAACCAATTAATAGTTCAAAGAGGTAGACCCTTTTTCCTCTTTAGCTTTTAACTAAAGAATTAAGATGCTACTTTTAATTTATTATTAGGTCCTTCCATTTTCTTTTTTTTTTTGTATTCATTTGATTCTGGTTCTTTGCCATTAAAGTATCTATTATTGTATTTAATTGGTTTTGTACCCTTTTCATATGGGGAAGCTGAAGACCCATTAACCACTTTACTTTAGTGTATTGAATTTGTATGTTTTGTCATAATCAAAAGGAAGAAGAGAAAGAAAGAATTTGCAAGCTATATGTACAAATTGACAAATTAAATAGGCTTGTTTTGTAGCTTAATTAGTTGGTTTGATATAGCTTTCCACATCTCATTTTCCATTACATGGTGACATCTACTTGTAAAAATAGGAGGATAAAGATAAGGTTGGAATTTAGCTTTTCTAATATGCCACTAACGTTTTAAAGGGTCTCCCATCTATAATTATAAAGTAGTTTACAAGATTTTTATTTGGCTTATATGTGACCATTTGCCTACGTTGTTAAGATTTTTTTTAATCGGCCTTAGTTATTAAGTTTTATTCATATCACCCTTGTCCCAGAAAAAAAATATTATTTTATTTATTTTAAAACAAAAAAAAGATTACTCTTTTTTTACGATAAAATAAATATTACTTAGTGAAACTACATATTCAGTTATAAGTTTTATGTTTAGGATCCAAAAATAAGTTAAAAAAAATATGATAATATCTCTTTTCTGGGTAAAAGAAATATGAATTTATAGAACTTTTAACATATATTCTGTGAGAAGTTCTATGTTTAGGATCCTATTAAAAACATATTGTTTGAATTAAATTTTGATTAATTGATTTTCGGATTACATATGAAGATATATGGTATTGTTCAATCAATCTTAAATCCTTCTCCATTGAAAGAAGTGGTGAAAAATTGACCTATTATACATGAAATACTTTTAGCCGTTTCCAAGTAGAAGCTTGGCTCACGGGAACTTCAGTCCGGAACCCGTTCACTCTAGTCTCCACATACTAACATGTCAAGCATTTACTTAAATTAATGGTTTGAAACATTGTTCTATACCGAAACAACAATTCTATTACCTTCCTCATTTCTTACCCAATCTAGAAAACTATACAACAAAATTTTAAACCATTTTGCTTTTGGGATGAGTTTGGAAGCTGTGAACAGAAACATGTACAGATGGTGAGAAAAATCCTAGAGCATGATGGAGAAAAGAGAGGACTCATACCCGGCGGATTTAATCCTTAAACACGTCAACATTATCCGGAAATATTTTTTTTTGTCTCCAACTCCCCGCCTCCTCTCTTTTCCCACAATATATGTCACAAAAATATTAGTTCATGGTATTCAGTCCCAGACCCTGTGCAGGTTCTACAGGATCAGAACAGTTCCCAAATCTATTTATGATTCCGAGTTTCTAGACACATCAGACTTCCGTTTGAGTCTGGGCTGCCGATTCACCATTCCCATATGAAGAGTTTAGATAAGTGTCACGTAACGGAGAAGATTTTTAGGGATATATAGCACCGTACAACATTATCTCACCCGGCAAACTCAACTTCTAGTCGAACACTGACTGCCGGTATCAGGTACGGATGGTTCTATTGGTAGGAACCTCTTCGTCTTTTGAGTTAGGAAATTGGGACCCATATTAACTGTCCACGTTTTACTCCTAATAAACCAACTCCAATTAAGGCATCCAACGGTTCATATATCATTTTATTATGTCGCCGGCATAATGATCCATCATTCCATCTATCATCGATAAGGAAGGAACTGTTGGAGTAGTCAGTGAAGTACAGAACAAAGCTGAATTTTCATCAAAAAGGTTAAATTGTACCAGAGAATAACCGTTTTTGCCGGTTAAGTTATCGTCTGGTAGATTTGACCGTTATAATCCTCGCTCATATGAAATGAATGGTGTGGGTCGTGTTGGAACAAATAAAGGTACTTCTATATTTAGGAATACACCCTGTAATGTCACATGGGCGTTGCTATCGTGTAAATTGGCAGTGTTTTTATTGGGTCTACACTACACTTGTCTGGTGGGCCCCACCTAAAGATTTACAAAATCAACTAATTAAGCAAATAGAAAGATAGAGTACTAAAATTGATCATTAAGGTCACACGTGATTCACCGACTTTAGGTTTCCCGAACGGACTTATTTTCTTCCAAAATTTCTGACATAATGGATTTTAATTTGTATTTTACCAAAATAATAAAAATTATTTAATAATAGTGTATGAGTTAGTCATAATTCTCTGAGTTTGTCTAGTTGAAAAATAAAGTACTCCTACTTGAAAGCCCGAGCCGTGAATCACTCCACCGTTTAAGTAAAAGATACTACGAGGCATGGGGGCGTGGAAAAGATGAGGATGTTTAATTGGCTAGGTAATTATGAGCACAAACTTTTACATTCATTAACGGATGGTTGAAGTTCTCACCAAATTGTTGGAATCACTATTCAATAAATTGGTTGAATAATATACGTATCATTTTTTATGATTCTAGAAGATAAGTAAAAAAATACTGTTTTAATATCACAATTTGGTATTTCACCCAGTTTTTAGTTTTATAATATAATAAACATGACTAAATCATCTTTATTTATTTAGTAAAATATTGATTCTATCGTTCCTTTTAAAATTATTAGTTTGGATCTCATCGAACTGAAATCTAATGGAAGTAGGTCAAAAATACAAGTACACGATGTGCAGTTTAAGTCTTTCAAAGTTTGGCCACCTGTTCACCACCATTTTTTGTGCAATATTCTCTACCATTTGATACAAAAGATAGATTAGAAGTAATTTACACCTAGTTGACACTTAAACAAACATAAAGATAATAAACCTAATGACACTCTAATAACACTCTAATACCAAGTATCTATGAAACTCGACTGCTAATTAATTGATCATTAGCCAGTAAGTTGCAATACAAAACCTTATAGCTTAAAAGACTCATTAGCCTGTAAGTTATAACTCATAACATAGAATACTCAACCTCCATGCTCACCTATTGAATTTCCAGAATAAGATGCACGACACTTAAGACCTATTATTCTGTTCGAAATTCTTACTCGGAACTTTAGGCAATTCCTTGACAACATAGTTATACATATGCCAGTTTTCCATTTCTCTTGAGTTGCATTAAGATAGAACCCAACAGTTGGATGAAGAGAGCCATATAACCAATAGAAGGTCAAGAAGCATTATCCAAATTACTAGTTTACGAAATAAAATCAGTTATAGATTTAACAATCATTTAGAAGATATCCTAAAGAAGTTACGTATATTTGTTGTATTTAACTTAGGACCTTTATGATTTTCATATAATAAAGGTGTAGACGTACGTTTAGCCAAGGATAAATGTTGATTAATCGGTATACACACGATAAAAATGTTGTTCATGTTTTCACACTCTTTAATTTGCTATAACACATGATGCTCTCAGATACGTGAAACAATATAACCGGATGCACTTGAATACATCCAATGTTGCTATTATTATTCTTATTTCAATTTCAGTAATCAACGTAGGATGTAACTTGATACATCCAGTAGTATAAGTCGTAGTTCTTTCACCTTAATCTAAAGTAGGATGGAACTGATTTCCTCCTAATTTAAACATGGATAAAAACCAATTAGACCAGATCTCAAACAGAATGAAATAATTTTTATCGTAGTTTAAACTAGGATGAAAACAAATTCAACCAAATCTAAAAAAGGATGAAACTAGTTTCATACTTGTTTACATGGATGAAAACAAATTCAGCCAAATCTGAAACATAAGGATACCAGTTTCGTATTATTTTAAATAAGGAGGAAAATTAAATCAGCCAAATTTAAAACAGGATGATACCAGTTTCATATTAGTTTAAACATGGATGATACCAGATTTAACTAAATCTAAAACAAGATGATACCAATTTTATTTAAACCAAAATGATACTAGTTTCATAGTACTTTAAACATGGATGAAAACAAATTCAACCAAATCTAAAACAGGATGATACCAGTTTCATCCATATTTACGCAAGAAAAAAAACAGACTAGAATTTCATTCATCTCATAGAATCATTGGTCTAAAACAGAACAAGATGATACCAGTTTCATCCATGTTTACAATAAAAACTAAAAACAAACTAAAATATCAGTCATCTCATAAATTTCAGGTCTAAAATAGGATGATACCAGTTTTATCCATGTTCACCCAAGAAAAAATATATAGTCAAATTTCAGGTAGTTACGGTCAATTCATAAGAAATTGATGAGTTCAAATAAAGAAAAAAGGATTAAAAAGCATACAAAATGCTCATCTTACCCTAAATTTCTTAGTTTCAATGAATTTGAGAACTCTCCATTTTAAATAGGCCATTTGAAGAAAAAAATTGTATATGTGGTAGTGTCAATGTCGATGATGTTGATCATGTTGGTGCTTGTGGTGGTTGTCGTAGTTACAATCGGTGATGGTAATAGTTTTGATTGTTACTTTCGGTGATGGTGGCGGTGGTTGTAGTTAATGGTGTAGAGAAAGAGAAGGTCGAGATGGCGGAGAACATAAGATGTCAACGATGTTAGTGTTGGTGTCGCTGGGTTTCAGAGAAGATGTAGAATAGAGAAGATATAATAGAAAGAGAAACCATGGTATAACGGTTAGTTTCAAATTTAATTACATCCCGTCCATTTAACCCAAGCGGACAATTTACTCGTCCAATACAACCTGCTTTTTAAGGTTTTTGGACATTTAACCCATTTTATGAAAACCAGATCATATCAGAACATGACCAGACATCGAATCGAAAAAAATATAAAAACCCTCAAATATTGAGGACTAGAAAACACCTATTTTACAAGTAAAATAAGGGGCGCAAAAGTATGAATTTATTTTTATTTGTTTTCCTAACCACAAATATTTTAAGGTAATTCACGTATGTTAGATTATCTGTACCGAGAGATTTTGATAGCTAATGTGTTCTACTAATTCAGGGTGGGCACGTTCGGAAATTTGCACGTGTTCGGAAATTAGGCTAAAAGAAAGGATGAAACACAAATAAGGATGTTTTATTTCCGAATTCAAGATTTTGTGAAGATTCCTTTCACACAATTATTTTGACCTTCCCAATCAATTGGTGAGTACAAATGAGTATGTGAAATAATGTCTTCAGAATACAATGAATCCTCCTTAATTAGATAATTGAATTCAAGGTTTTTACCCTTAGATTTAATTAAGAATACACATCAAAAATATTATGATGATGCTTAGAGAAAAAAGAAATCGAAAAGTTATGATGTGCTGAATGAGAATCAATTCATCACCACTTATAGGATATTTACATCTGTTCAAGATGCATGTTCATCACCAATAACACCCATCGACATACATCAATGATGTTATTGGAAAAAAATGTTCAAACAAAAATAGAATTAGGTTTTACAAACAAAAAAAATGTACCATGACAAGAAAAATTGATACAAAACAAAACTACACAAGTACATCGTACAACGATTGCTTCAGAAAAAGGAGAAAAATAAATCATGCAACCATTATTTCGATCGTAAATTCAAGTTCAAACAAATTCAGGAGTTAGTAGTCCATAAGACCTAGTTTTACAAACCAACAGAATAAGAATAAAAAAAAAGATAAAAGGAAAAAAGAACAAACGAACTACAATTGAAACAGTTGATCCCAATTGTGAATACAGTAGTCGATCATTAACGAAACTATGCGGCCTGACAAAGTTTATCGACTCAGATCATGGGAAATGACACTATGCACACCCAAATAACACGGTTGACTTAATCATATGGATTGTGGATCACAAAGCGAAAGCATGCACTTAGAACTACATCAAAGAGAAGCCATATAATAGGAATATATAGCTTGTCTCTAGAGTCTAGATGGAAAAAAATAAAATGAAAGGGGAGTCGACTGTATGTGAACCATTATATTTGTGACCAATTACGACATCTTTACGGTGGTGGATGTGCAACGAACTAATATCTCTAATAATTAATTGGTTATATAATCCATAAAATTATTTATATATATATAAAAGATAAATAATATTTAATACTATCTAATATCCTAG
This sequence comes from Papaver californicum, assembly GCA_023531435.1. NCBI lineage: Eukaryota > Viridiplantae > Streptophyta > Magnoliopsida > Ranunculales > Papaveraceae > Papaver > Papaver californicum. The sequence goes on from JAJJMC010003936.1 coordinate 2,576,906, forward strand.
AATTTAAAAGATACTGTTTAAATATCCTAAACTTGATATATAACCCAAAATTTTATTTTCTTATTAATTTAATTTTATTACAACTAACGAAAATACTCTTTTTTTATCCAATCGTTATAAACAAAACTCTAGAGATTTTTTTTATTATCCGTCATTTTCTTCGTTGCTATCACCGTTGTCTTCTTCCTTAATTGCAGGTTTCATGCTCTCACTCTCAATCAGTCGACCATCATTAAAGAGAAAGAGCAAATGTTATTTTTTATACATTTTATAGTCATGTGTTTCTTGTTCTGAACATATTGATCGTATAGCAATTGGATTAGTCACATGACAGTACAAAAAGAATTTACACAATTTCCACCAGTCTCACGAAAAGAAAAATATTTACATTCACTGTTACCATTTCTAGTAGACTAACTATCAAACTTGCAGACAATGTGGATGACCATCACCTTGCAACTATTGCAAGATACTTTTAATACGCTAACTCACATGATATAATCACATATTAGAGTTGTTCGGCGAATGTGTGCAACTATGTAGAAATAAGCTGACCTGGTTAGCCCAAGAGACCACCACTTTAAAAGTACAACATCACTCTCCTCTCTTAACACTCTTCAGGTAATTCATCCTGATTGCCCTATGATTTTGACAAACAAAAAACTTAAACTTAAACTACATCATCAACTTTTTTGTAGCGACCTATTGCTAATCAACCTAATGAAACGACGATCTTAGTTGTCGTTCAACTTCCAGCAACTACTTTCATCATTAAGTATCTCTTATACGAGGTCTACTCGTTTTATGCTCATCTTCTTCTTTAGAATATATTGCTTCGTCTTCAAAGGTGTAACCTTTAGTCATCACCCGTTCCATGAAGTAGAGAACATACATTCCAAAGTTATGACTGCAAAAACAGGTCTTGATTTAGTTTGTATTTTATAATTGAAAACAAAAGTACAATAACAAATGTCAGCACATGATGAAACCAGGCTCATCCAGTGGCAACACATTATGAAACCAGTTTCATTCAGTAATAACATCATATGTACAAAGGTTTCATTTCATGGGACACATGATGAAACCAGTTTCATCCTTGTTTAAACTTGGATGAATTTTTTTTTCAGTTCAATCCAAAACAGGATGAAACTGGTTTCATCTTAGTATAAGCATGGATGGAATTAAAATAATTTCAAAGTAGACTATATCAATACTTCATTAGCTTTATAGAAATCATGAGCAACATATCCAATTCAACACTCGAGTTTCATTTGATACTTACAATGAGAGTTGGGGAAAAACATGGGCTAATCAAATATCAATTCCATCAAAATTCAATGCTTCCTACAATAATTAAAATCAAAGTCATTCAGATTTATCCATCTCTAAATTATAATAAAACCAATTTCATCCCAATGTAAAACTAGATGAATCCGGTTTCATCTATGTCTAAACTTATATAAAAACAATTTCAACCCAATCTAAAACATGATGATTTTTGTGGTGGTGATGGTGGAGAATGTTTGATGCAGATGGAAAAAAAAGTGTTGATGATGTCGACGGAGGAGAATCAAGTGAATGGAAGATGAGGTTTATGATTTTTCTGTTAGGGGAGAAATTAGATGGTGGTGGAAAAGGCAAAGAAAGATGGAGTGATGTAGGGAGGAGATATATGGAGAAATTGAATAATATGTCGGAATAGGAAGGGTTAGGGGTACAATAGTCAGTTTCATGTTTAAATAATTTCCGTCCATTTCACCCAGAGCAATATTTTACCGGTCCATTTCAATCAGGTTTTAAAGATTTATGGACAATAAACCCATTTTCTCTATTTCTAAAGGTGGAGTCTTGTTTTACACTTTTACTCGATGGTTTTTTTTTTCTTTCCAGAATGTATAATTTCTTTAACGAAAATAATAAACACACCACATGTTGAATCCCACGATTTATATCGACAAACATAGAGGGATGGGACCCACCCTAGACCCACCCCTGCTAGACTATGGATTGGGAAGGGTTCCATCCTTGCAGTTTGTAGTAGGATTGTTTATTTAAATGGATATTTCGTTCTCTTTTTTCTGGCATTTACTATTTTGCAATTCAATCAGGAAAAAGAGTAAACAAACCGAAAGTCAATCAAGTAGAACTGATTCACTTGAGCCTTGAAGTTAAACGAGGTTGTTTTATTAAATGCACGTTAAGAGATCCGGATCCAGTGTCAAGTAATGGTTGTACTCAATAAAAAATTGAATTGTTATCGTTGTCTTTCAATGTCTGTACTTGTGAGGTAGTAAGTGAAATCTCTTCCACAGTTATTGTTGGTCTCTAAGATGTCTCTTAAGTCTTACGTTGTCTTTGTAGCACAAGATGTTACCCCATAGCTTCACAAGAATATCGTCTGGTTCGTTTAACAAGATTCATTTTGTTTCTGTCTAAAATGTCAATGTCCATGAATCCACAATTTCATTTTTTTATCGAGTCATGGCACAAGTTTGGTTCACAAGATTTTAATAGACATGTGCCTAACAAGGGATCAGTGAATTATAAATTTTAAGGATTTTCATAGACTTATTATCCGAGTGATTTTGTTTTCCAGGGATTCTCAAAAATATTAGAGATTTCAAGTAATTATACGATAACACTTTACTAACTTAAAAATGTATATTCGGTAAATTTTTAGAGAATCTTTGTAATTTAAAAAGACAAATAAGTATATACAATACCTTACGAATTCAAAAACATCTACCAAATTTATAAATAATCTAAAAATTTATTCTCTTATCATACACACTACAATGTAAACGAAGAAATATTATGAATATCTATTATCAATTAAAAATTAAACCAAGACGAACATAAGTAATTGAAATCTATCAAAATTTTATGGGTTGATGGAAGGCATTTTTATTCTTCTTCCGTTTATGTATATGTATATGGGCTTAATAATAACTTATTTGGTTATAGTTATTGTCTATTTGATAATATAGCGCTTTAACACTATCACATTCAAAATGGGTGTGAGTGGAGCAAAAGTAGTGATTATCCCACTATGAGAACTAGTATTTGAAGAGACTATCGGGAAACAATTTTCCTTATGAAGAAAAAATTAAGCTAGGGGGAAAATTGTTTGCTGTATGGGAAGAAAAAACCACCATAAGACAAACCGTTTGTCGTATGTGAAGAAACTATCATAAGGCAAACCGTTTGTCGTATAGGAAGAGAAAACAACAATAAGGCAAACTGATTGCCGTTTTCATTTAGTTTCTTCGTAAGGAAAACAATTTGTTATATAGTGAAGATTTTCGACTACTCATTCGCTTGAACGGGTGGTCAATTGAGTTTGTGGGTAAAAGGGGATCTCCCTTTACCCAGAAATAGCATCAAATTTTTGATAAAATCTTTTATTTTGATAGAGAGACTCAACCCCATAGCCCTTGCTCTCAACAAAATTTAAACAAAAAAGTATCTCAAAGTATCACATATTTTTGAGATATTTTTTTAAGCCTTTTATATTATGTAGGTTTGACATAAACTCTTAAAATCCCTCAAAAACATAAATCATTGATTTCAAATACTAAGTTTTACGAGACTCATAAAAAGTCATAGTCCAATAACAAAGACCGTTAGAGATATTAAGAAATTCTCTATTGACTAACAAGAGATTTGAAATATCTTAAGAATTCTTTATAAACCCAAATTCCTTAACCCCGTATAAATATATATATACGCATTTTTTTTGTGTCAGCTAAGTTCATAAGGTAAAGTGGTATATCACCAAACACCGAAAGTTCTTAAGGTTTCATGCTAAAGGTTTTTTTTTTGAAGCAAAATTTATTGAATAGAAATAGAGAACAAGTGATACAAAGATAAGGCGACGGATCACCGATATAGTTTAGTTAGTAACAAATCAATGGAATATATGTGGCTGGTATAAGAGCCCCAAATAAATACCAACATTACATTTTTCATATATTTATAATATAATTATAATTCAAATTACACATAAACCGTTTCAAAACATGAAACTGAACTAGACCGATTAAGATGAACTGAACCACAATATTAACTCAATGACTTTTAATGGTTTCAGATTATTATAAACCAATAGATATTGGTTTGGTTCTGATGAACCCTAATACCGAATCGAAAACAACAATTAATTTAATCCCCTTAGATTAGTTCAATATTAACCTCTAAATTAATAATAATATGAGGCTATCAAATCTTATTTAGACTTCAAATTAGATTTAGATCATTAATTATAATATTAACCTTTATGCTTTTATTTATTTTCTTTCATGATTCAATTGATAAAATATGCATTCAATTCATCTGAATTGTATTATAATATCTATTCAAAAATTATTGGTTTTTTATTAGTTCAGTTAAACATGTATCTGACTCAAATACCTTCTAACGAGAAGTATGAGCCGATTTCAAATTGGATATCAAAAAATAAAAAAACAAACAAATTGAGTTCGTTAATGAATCAAATTCAAATTCCAAAGCAGCAGAAACAAATAAATAAGCAGGATGCGAGTTTTGTTACTAGCAAACTAATCTACAAGCTATTGACGATTAAGGTATCTGAAAGGTGATTTTGTCTCAATAAAGAATCACTTATGTAGTATGTTTTAACTTAAAGCATGTCATAATTATAGATGAAGATAATTAAGTTAAGTTGGTCCTACCTACTTACTCGTCAAGAAATAAAAGTCAAATGACACGCTACTCACACATACTGAACCTTCTCTACATCTGTAATTTAGGTGTAAACGGTTAGATCTACCCATCGACTAATGACATCACGATTACTTTCCATATAAAAACTGCTACAAACAAAAACACCTTCCTTTCACGAGATAAGGAGGCACTAAAAAGTACCGACTAAAACAAGAAGAAGAAGATTCTTCTGCAAACAACAGGGGCACTTTATGTAATTTAATATTAATATACAAACCCAAGGACAAAAATAACCAAAATCCTTACTAGACCCACTTGTCCACTTTGGATAGCCATCTCATCATCCCATCCCGCGTATAGTACCGTATTCTTCTTTTTCTTTAATCCTCTTTCTTTCTTTCTTTCTTTCTTTCTTTCATTATATCTCTTCTTTCTCCGTTGCCTTCTCCGCTCAACAAACCCCTAGAGGGAACACACAGAAAAATAGGAAAATTTCTTCTATTCTCAAATCCAAATGCGAAAGATATGAATTCCCTTTCTGTCCTTTACGAACCATTAAAACTTCAATTCTTCTTCTCTGCTTCTTCTTCCAGAGCCTTAATCGGTACTAATCATACTTCTGCTCGATTCTGTTCTCGTTAGTACACAGATTCTCACTCTTTCTTATTTTTTAGGGTTTTTTCAGAATTTTTTTATATTTTCTTCGTCGATACAGTGAAATGGAATCTACTAGAAGTTTTTTGGTTAAAATGCTATTATTTGGAGTTTTTATTCTTCTCCTTCGATTCGTATACGTAGTTACAATCACAGGGGGATCTTGTTCAGCTGATGATTTTTGTTTCTTTTCGAGCCCTGAAAATTTGAATCTTGCCGGAGCCGGTATACGAATCGGTTCAAATGCAGCGGTTTCCGTTGCCGGAACAGTTGGATCTTCTTCTGAACTTCGTGATCTTTGGACAAGTAAAGAATGGAGGAAAAATGTTGATTATTATTCTTCTATATTTCAAGATCTAATTTCTGAAGGATTTTTATCATCTGATTCGAAAGCTTTATGTATTGAAAGTGAAACAAGAATTGGTCAAGATGTATTTGCATTGAAAGAAATTGGTGTTTCAGATTCAATTGGTACTTACAAGAAAGCATCACCTCCATTAGTTAAATTCGGTCAAGTTTATAAACAACCATTTGCTGATAATACTTTTGATTTTATTTTCATTGGTAATGGTGGTCTTGAACGTTCGATTCGTCAGTCAGATTTAGTTTCTGAAATACAAAGAACACTTAAACCCGAAGGGTTTATTGTTGTTCACACAAATTCAACTAAAGATGTGTATAGTTACAATTCATTTTTAAGTTTATTCAATTGCAGTAGTTTGATGCGAACTCGCTCTATTGACAACAGTCCCGATGGTTCGTTGTCTATTCGGGAGATTGTTATGAAGAAAAATAGCTATCAGGGAGATGATGTGATGGGCATTTCTGATGGTGGTACCAGAGAAGGAACTAAATGTTCAGTCCCTGCTCATAAGCAAGAATTGGTTAAGTATGCGGAGCCGTTAATCGAAGAAGAGCCGTTGAAACCATGGCTTACATTGAAAAAGAATATACAGAATGTTAAGTATCTACCTACATTGGCTGATATAAATTTCAAGCAGAGGTATGTATATGTTGATGTTGGGGCAAGAAGTTATGGATCTAGTATTGGAAGTTGGTTTAAGAAACAATACCCTAAACAAAACAAGACATTTGATATCTATGCAATTGAAGCTGATAAGACTTTTCATCAAGAGTACAAATTGAAAAAAGGGATTCATCTTTTACCATATGCTGCTTGGGTAAAAAATGAAACTTTACTGTTTGAGGTGAATAGAGACCCTGGTCAGAATGTTGAAGCTAAAGGAAGTGGTATGGGTAGGATTAAACCTGTGAAATCTGATACTGGTCTTGCTAATAATGTGAATAAAATCCAGGGTTTTGATTTTGCTGATTGGTTGAAGAATACGGTTTCGGAGAAAGATTTCGTTGTCATGAAAATGGATATTGAAGGAACTGAATTCGATTTGATTCCGAGGTTAATTGAAACTGGAGCAATATGTTTAATTGATGAAATCTTTCTTGAGTGTCACTATAATAGATGGCAACGATGTTGTCCTGGAGAAAGAAGTTCTAAGTATGAACAGAATTATGATCAATGCTTGGGTTTGTTTAACACTCTACGAGATACCGGAGTTCTTGTTCATCAATGGTATTAGACTGGTAACAATCTTCGCACATGTTCTGTTATATTTTTCTCATTCTTCTTAGATTTTGATACTGTTTTTTCTTTTTCTTAGTGCAAAAATTGTAGCTTATGTTGCCATTTACTATTTTTACTGTTGTACCTGCAAATGAAAATCCCAAATGTTCTATAGGTCCTTGACTGTCTGTTGTCATTTGATCTTTTGTTTGAGATATCATGTGCTCATAGGAATCTGAATATGTCACTATTTGGTGTAAAGATGAGTTACACATTTTAGTAGCTGGTTTATGACGTAGGGTGAAACGATTTAGAAATTAAAAATTGATTACTCTGGTGGAGCTGTTCTTTTTCTTCATTTTACTGCTTTGTTCAGTAAAAAGAACAATATCGGCACTTTAGGCTGGTTTTTTGTTTGTGAACATCCAGTCTATCTATAACTTCCATGGATACAAATACTGGACCATTAGTCTGAATTCAATCTGTTCAATCTTCAACAACTTCCTTGGGACATGTGAACACAAATTCAGGGTTTCTGATCAGCTGAATTGGTTGAAAAGCACAGTTTAAGAAAAATTTCCCGGTAGCATAGATTAGTATTGAAGGGGATTCTGATTCCAAGTTGTTACTGAACTGCTGCGCAGGCGAGATGACCTTCAACTTCCAATTAAACAAAAAATATGACTGCTGCTTGCAGAATTCTGTTCGAGGAAGTAGAATTCTCTTTAGTTGCTTTCAGTTGACTAGTACTATCCCTAAAGGAGTCATTCTCTGATGACCTGTAACTCATCCCTAAAGGAGTCATTCTCTTTTTCGAAAGATGGTACTTCATTCAGGTCTCTAATTTTTCTCATGTCCGGCCAAAACCTTTTATAAGCCTAAGCCAAAAAAAGCTAGCTTCTTCTCTGTGTTTATGTTCAAGTGGATCACATTAACTTAGGAATCAGGATATCATCTATTTCTCGGTTGTTTTTGATTCTTTGGTTTTTGACCACCTTTTGTTTTTGGGTCCCCTAATTTGAGTTCTTGCAATAAATCAAATCACTGTGTTAACATATGTGATGGTCTCATTGTAATGAATGCTGCGGGGAGAAGAATATTGGCCCTTGCAATTGTTTTTAGCAAGTGGACATACACATTTTCAGTTGAGAGGTTGGGACTTCACATCCTTGGGTTTATACTCAAACTCCCGGGAGCTTCAAGGAAGAAAGTCATCTTCGATCCTAAGCTAAGGCAGAGTCGTCCGTTGCGATTCGTCTTTTGTAACATGTTTTCGATGTCTGATTGATGTGGTTTATTTGTGTTGGGTCCGATCATATACTGTACAGACTTTCTCAGGGAGTTTGAATACCATGCATGAATCTCATGGAAACGTTTCCCATGAGAATCTGATTATATCATACAAGTCTCAAAACATTACACCAACATATATCAAGGCATAGTATTTATGTATCCTTGGGGGAAATCTCTATACACGATTAGTACTACTTTTCACAAAAACCCATTTTTAGACAGAGAGAGGAATCTGACTCCCAAAATTGTAGCATTAGTTGTTGTTTTCTTTCTCTAACATGCATGAGGAATAAACAAAAAATGAATTCTCATCCCCTTACCTTAAATTAGGATACATGTTTTACCGCATCTTTCGGTTGTTGCTACCCACAGGATAAGCTGAACCCAACAGTACCATTAGTCAAATACTAAAAATTCTCTTTACCTCATTCATTTCCAATCCACGCCACCATCCCATTTCTGTCTCGATTTTTTTTTTCATCCTTCTCATTTTGACTGAGATTTTCGAAGTTCTCTTCTCTGAATCTTTTTGTACATTCTCTCTAGATAGTTTTCAATAGATAAATTAATCACAACATGAGCGCTTTACAAGCAATGCTGAGTAAAGGTGGTTTACCCCCAGGCGGATTGACTCAAAGTTTACCGCCCGGAATGCCATTATTTAATGTAACGATTGATAATGCAATAGTATTAAACATACCAATAAATGGTAAAACATTCCTGTGTTTTGATTCAAGCAAAGCAGGGTCTAAAGGATTGTGGTCTGGAGAAAACCCTTTGTTCTACATCACTGATAATTTTCTCATGCAATTTTCAATTGGTGCTTTGTTTACACGGTTCTTGATGTTCATTATGCAGCCTCTTCATCAAACTTCTTTTGTTCCTCAAGTATTGGTAATGTGCTATGTCCCATTCTCTTTCTCTCATGCATTATATTTGGTATATGAAGATAAATAATGACGATACATCAATTTGTAGCATGCACTAATCGCTTAACTTTACGTATGCAACAGGCTGGTTTACTTATAGGACCTTCGGGTCTTTCAAGAAATGAAAGTTTCAAGCAACATTTATTCACGTTGAAGAGTGTATATCCAACAGACACATTGGGAGTTTTTGGTTGTATGTTGTATCTATTTGTTATTGGGTTGAAAATGGATGTTGGAATTATAAAGAGATGTGGAAAAAGAGCTTGGTTTATAGGTTTAGCTACTTTCTTCTTACCATTACTACTCACAATTCCTCTTGCTTACATTTTGGCAGTTTCTTTTAGACTCGAACATGGTTTAGAAAGCTCTCTTCTCTTCGTCGCCATTCTAGAATCATCTAATTCATTTCATGTTATCTGTTGCCTCTTAGCGGATCTCAACCTTCTAAATTCTGAGTTAGGTTATCTAGCAACTTCTGCATCAATGATTAGTGGGTTGTTGAGCATGATAATGCTACATATTGGTTTTACAGTGAAACAGACCATGGGAAGTGGAGTAGAAGCGTGGATATTGACCGTGGTATCCTCATTGACACTAATTTTTGTAATATTGTTGGTTTTGAGACCAATTGTGCTTTGGATGATAAGAGAATCACCAGAGGGCAAACCAGTGAAAGAATGGTACTTAACATTTATAATGGTAATGGTGCTGGTAAGTGCATTTTTAAGTGAATTGTTCGGACAACATTTGTTATTTGGACCGATGATTTTTGGGTTAGCTATACCAGACGGGCCGCCAATTGGATCTGCATTGACGGATGAACTCGAGTGGTTTGTTACAGAGTTGTTTTTGCCACTGTTTTACTTGCTACTAGGTGGAAAAATGGATGTGGGATTGGTAGACGTGAAGACTGTATTGATGGTGGAATTATTGAGTGTTGTTGCTTTGATAGGTAAAATGATCGGAACTATTGTACCTTCTATCCTCTGTAAAATGTCAATCCAAGAAGGTTTCATTCTTGCACTTATTTTGGGTTCCCTTGGATTCCTTGATATCCAATTCTTTAGCCGTGCAGTGCAACTTCAGGTATATTTTAATTTCTACTCCAAATTCAATTGCATTATGCATATTCCATTTTGAATTACCATTTGATATTCCTTGGGTTATTTTGTTTTGTTGAATGCAGTTTATTACCGGTAATTGTTTCACGGTAATGACTGTATCGTCGATGCTTCTAACTGCAGTAATCTCACCCGTGCTGAGATACCTGTACAATCCTTCAAAGAGATACATAAGCTACAAGAAAAGAAGTATTCAACACAACAAACGCAATACAGAACTACGAGTAGCTGTATGTGTCTACGATCAAGAAAATGTTCCAACCATGATTAACCTTATTCAAGCTTCAAATCCAACTCTTTATAGTCCTATCACTGTTTACGTCCTTCACCTCATAGAACTTGCTGGTCGAACCTCTCCTATGTTTATCACCCACCAATCTGGAAATAAACTACCAGCAAGATCTGAACTAATCATAAATACCTTCCGAATATATGAACAACAAAACAAAGAATTCATCACCCTTCGATCTTACACTAGTGTTGCACCTTTAAACACAATCCATGATGATGTTTGCACACTTGGACTTAACAGAAGAACTTCTCTCATAATAATTCCTTTCCACGTACAATGGAATGTCGATGGAACTATTCAATCTACTCATCATCGTAGCGTGAACATAAATATCCTCAATAACGCTCCTTGTTCAATTGCTATTCTTATTGACCGTGGAAACTTATCCGGATCAGTGTTAGCTACATATAGAGCTTTCATCCGTGTTTGTATGATCTTCTTAGGCGGGCCTGACGATAGAGAAGCATTAGCATATGCGACACGGATGTGTGACCAATCAAGCTTACATTTGACACTGTTTCGAATAACCGAGGCACAATGTGATATCGAACCAAGTAATCAACATGCATCAGAAAAAAGGAAAGACGATGAAATGGTGAATGTGTTCAAAGAAAATCATGCAGATTGTGAAAGAATAGCCTATAGAGAAGAGGTTGTAAATAATGGCGTCGGTACAGTGCGTGCTATAAGAATGGTAGAGCAAAATTTCGAGCTAATATTGGTTGGAAGACGGCATGAAGCAGATTCGCTTTTGTTGATGGGTTTAACAGAATGGAGCGAATATCCAGAGTTGGGATTGATTGGAGATATGCTTGCTTCGCCGGATTGCACGAGCCCTGTTTCGGTTTTGGTGGTGCAACAACATATTTGTGTAACAGATCACCTTCCTGAAAGTCCACGTCCCCAGCATAGAATAGCCGAGCCGGCTGAGGATATGCCATGAACCTGACAGTAAACAAGAGATTTGAAATTCTGGAAAGATGGAATACGGAGGGGGGTGCCAAGAGTAGGATGTATCATGCATAGCAACCAAACAGCTTTATTAAGTTCTGGATGTAGTTTTTGTAGTTTAAACTGTAATTGTCAATTTTCATCTGATTAGTCAAATAAAGAAATTCCCAAGGTATATATTGCAGATTTGAATGTTCAAATTGGATATGCACATTATGCTAATTTGCAGAAAATTCAACACTTGAAGAGTATTATTCTTGAATGTTTTGAAGCTGTGACTGGTCTGAAGGTAAAGTTAGCCAACAGTAGCTAATAGTGATAAGGAAGGAACTGTACTGAACAAATGGGTCTATTGTACAAATCATGAAAAGGGATAACTCCAAAACTAGTACGAAACCTTGCCATTTCTTGTGAAAACGCAACTAATGAAGTACAGTGGGTTGAAAAGTAGTACAGACATGTGTACTTTCTCATTCTCTTTGAGTAGTCACTTTATATATACTTCTGTGCAGTAGTACAGAATATATGAGAAAAAGTACATGAAAATAATTTACCTTAAAAGAACAGTGGAACTTACTGAATAGTTCACTAAATGAAGAAGAGAGATTGGTTAACAAGAAGAAGCAAAAAGAGGTGGGGAGGATCAACTGGAGCATCCTGAGATCACATGATACCAAAATCAGACACTCACTGTTTGTTGTTATGGTGTGTATTCATGCGTCCTCAGGGCGCCCCTGCTCAACCTTTCCCTCACCCCAATATCTGTTGATTTACTAATAATTAAGAGAATTGTCTTCATTTTTATACACCACTGGCACCGAGTAACAAACAGGATATGTTTAAGCAATACCCAACTGTGCACACTTCATTCAAGGATCGAGAAGATATGCAAAGGAGTTTGCAGATTTCCCAGTATGAGTATCAAAATCTGGTATCCTCTAAGTCCTCAGTTTTTATTGGAGATTTAGGCTGACAGTTTCACACTACCAGATAGTTAAAAGAATAACGTTCTTGGATGCGAAACAAAACAGCAAATCCGTCTTTTCTTCGTTCTAAAACTTGTGTGTGAATGTGTTTGAACTTCCAGATTTCTCAAAAAATAATGAAAGCTATGTTTAGATTTATTTTCATTGACAAGGTAGGCCATTCCAGACCTCTCCCCTTTTATAGAACCATCCTCATATATCACAGCAATTACCACTTCTCAGTAAGCCAGATTCTGCATCTCAATTTTGAAAATACGTACGCTAAAGCATGATCAAAGTACACCAATGCAGCAGTGCTTGCAACTACTTTTTCTTTTCTAGGAGCATTATGGCTTATACAAATGTGTCTCAGGCAGTCAGGCTATTTTTAGAAACAACGGATAGATAATATAGCACAATGAAATAGGAAAATGTGTGGAAGAACATGAAACCAATGACTTGAAGATTTGAGCCATATTAGTTATTAGTCAATGTGTAGTTAGAAACTGATTAAGAAAAAGAGAAGAAGGATCATTTAGCTGGCATTAGTGGAGAGTTTAAACCATTACAAGCCTATAATTGTGTAACATAATTTTGGATGATAGCCAAATATGTTCCACTTCCACTGGAGGAGGAAGCAATCCTGAAATACCTCCATAAGAAGAGGGTTGTGTGGCCAATAAAAAATTTACCTGCCATTCACATGATATACACTTTCCCATTTTCAAGTTACATGTTTTTCCTCTTTTCAATCTAACTAATCTTACAATTCAGCTATACATAGCTAGAGAGAGTGGTTTGAAATTCTTGTTTTAAATCCTGTCAGACATAGATTATACAAATGAAGATTGCAAGGAGAGTGATCGAATCCAACAATGTAACAAAGTATTGCGGTCAGGATATATATGATGGAGTTTCAAGTATATGGCAAGGAGACAATTCTTTCGATTATCTATTTCCTGTTTTCTCTTTACAGATAGCTGTCGCACATCGTTAATGCGACCGACAGCCAGCGGGTTGATTCTTCGTTTTCTCTCTTTTTGTAGGAGCAGATCCGCTGGCCGGTTACCGTTCAGGGCCTTACATAAACCTCTATTTTTCCATTGTAACCCTAAGTGCTTCATTTTTTACATCAACAGTGCAGTGGTTGTTAGAACCGCTTGGTCAGACTTCTTTTACATCGCAGATGATAGTATGCTTCTTTTTTCTTTCTTTATTGCTCCCTCTTCAAATATACATTAGGATGGTTGTTGTTTTTTTCCTTTGCCTTGTTTCTAATGAATGGTTCTAATTCTGTATGAATCAGGGTGGGATAATGGTTGGTCCATGTTTCGGTCGCACCGATTTCTTCAGTACTAAGCTATTCCTTCCCAACTCCTTGTATGTATTTGATAACTGTCAGTACTTTGGTTCCATGTTCTTTCTATTCCTTATAGGAGTGAAGACAGACTTAGGCATGCTTCAGAGATCGGGAAAGAAGGCATGGTTCATTGGTCTATTTTGCTTCATTTGTCCTTTGTTCCTTCACTTATCAGCCTCTAAGATGCTAGAGAATGGCATCAAACCAGACAACAAACTTGCTGAATACATCCACAGCTTTGCAGCTTTAATGTCTCTAAACTCGTTTCACGTCGTAGCTTGCTTCTTAGATGATTTGCAGCTTCTCAGTTCAGAACTTGGGCGTCTAGCAATGTCAGCATCGATGATCAGTGGAGCTATTAGCTGGAGTTCAGCTTTCATCGGTTTTACAGTTATAACAAGCCTGGAAGCCAAGAGACCACATGCATTTATATTGATCATTTTGGCTTGTTGCTTGTTGCTTGATGCTCTTATGCATTGTCTTCGTTTTCCGACCAATAATGTTTTGGATAATCAGAAATACACCGGATGACAAAAACGTCAAGGAAATCCACGTATTTTCCATATTTCTGATGGTTTTGCTGAGTTCTTTTTTTGGGGAGGTTGTAGAGCAACATTTCTTGCTCGGACCCATGGTCGTAGGTCTGGCTGTACCTTCAGGACCACCATTAGGAGCTACTATAGAAGACAAACTTGAATTTTTCGTTAAGTTCGTACTCCTGCCAACCTTTGTGATCTCCTCTGGACTCAGGGTGGATATTTTTGATCTAGAACTCGACGATTTTATAATAGGAGTTCATTGTTGTGGTCAGTTTTGTAGGGAAGCTCTTGGGAACCATGCTGCCTTCCCTGTACTGCAGAATGCCTTACCAAGATGCATTCTTGCTAGGGATAATCATGAATGTCCAAGGAGTATTAGACATCGAATTCTGGGCATAGGCGATCGGCCTTGGGGTAAATATCTATTTCAAGAACGACTGATTTTCGATGAATATTGCGTGTTCATCACTGAGTCATATCGAGTACTTTTGTAGTTAGAAAAATATTTCCAGATTAACTAACTTTATGAATGTTACTATGATGTGCAGCTTATTAATGAACGCATTTACACTAGCCTGGTTCTTTCAATGGTAACTGGAACAATCTCACCCACGGTAAAAGTTCTGTACAATCCTTCAAGAAGATGCATAGCCTACAAGAGAAGAACTATCCAAAACTGCAAACGGAATGTAGAATTTCGGATTCTTGCCTGTATCTACCACGACGAAAATGTCCCAACCATCCTCGATGTCCTTGAAGCTTCATCCAACAGCATATAGTCCTATCTGCATTTATGTGATCCATTTAATACAGCTTCAAGGCCGAGCCTCACCTCTACTTGTTGCTCACAAGAAGTGTCCAAAAGCTGGTTCACAATTCAACTCATCTTCACACATCATCAATGCCTTCAAATTCTATGAAAAGCAGGGCGCGGGAGCAGTTTCTGTGAATTCCTTCACAGCAATCTCGCCATACACTACGATGCATGATGACATTTGCTCAATTGCGTTAGAGAGAAGAGCATCCCTAATAGTCTTACCCTTCCATCACCATCCAGCTTTTAGTAGTGCGCTGCACTTGCCAACATCAATTAGAAAATTGAACCAAAACGTTCTTAAGAGAGCCCCTTGCTCCATCAGTCTCCTAGTAGATCGAGGAACTTCGCAAAGAGCACAAGTATCTTGTAATGTTATGGACAAAAAACCTGCATATCGTGTTGCAGTAAACTTCTTGGGTGGTGCAGATGATAGAGATGCACTATCTTATGGCTCTCGCATGGGGGAGGACAGTAACGTGAAACTGACTGTATTCAGGTTCTCTAATAACCTGGAGAAATCCAATCTGACGCCAGATGATGACGCGTCGTTGGATGCTGATTGCATTGAACATTTTTTGAGATATAATGTAGGTCTTGAAAATATAGTGTACAGAGAAGAGGAAGTGAAAGACAGTGTAGAGATCGTTACTGTGATCACATCCATCGAATACTCATTCGACCTTTTAATAGTAGGTAAAGACCATGACGGAAACTCATCGGAACTACTTCGAGCTCTTGAGGAGTCACGTTGTAATGGATCAATATTGGTGGTTCAGCAACAACCCACCAATGATTTAATCCATGATAGTCCTTGAAAGATTTGTATAGAAAACTTGAAAGAAAGAATTTTGCTTTTTATGATGTTATTTCTAC
>JAJJMC010003936.1:2602964-2617143 GCA_023531435.1 Papaver californicum
TGATACGTATCTTATGCATATCAATGCATACCCTACAAGATATCCTACGTATCAGGTTGGATATTCTGACAATTCACATCCCTGAGTTCTCCTCACGTAATCAATTGCTTCTTGGCTGATCTAAATCTCTTAAACTCGGAACTTGGATGAATATCCATATCCGCATCCATGATTATTGATTAGTGGAAGTTGTTGGAAAAATTGTTGATTTCACGTCTGCAAAACAAAGATTAAACACAAAAAAACAAGATGACGGCTGAGTCACGACCAGGTCTCTCTCTTTAAGACGTTTCGTGGCTCTGCCTTGAGTTTTATGCTAGCAGTTCTTTCTTCGTTACAACATCCCTAGGACAAAACAGCCTAGAAACTTTCTTTATAATGACTTCCATTTAAAACACATCTTCACAATGAAATACTCGAATCTCTCCCTTGTATTGCAGGATTCACATCCCTGAGTTCTCCTCGCGTAATCAATTGCTTCTTGGCTGATCTAAATCTCCTAAACTCGGAACTTGGATGAATAGCCATATCCGCATCCATGATTAGTGGAAGCTGTTGGAAAAATTGTTGATTTCACGGATGCAAAACAAAGATTAAACATAAAAAACAAGATGACGGCTGAGTCACAACCTGGTATCTCTCTTTAAGACGTTTCGTGGCTCTGCCTTGAGTTTTATGCTAGCAGTTCTTTCTTCGTCATAACATCCCTAGGATAAAACAGCCTAGAAAACTCTCTTTTATTCTCTCACGCATGAGAGATTGAACACTTTCACTCTTTCTAATCTTTCTCAGAACCCTAGTCTCTTGATTCACATTTAAACAAAAACGAAAACTTGTGTTATATTTTGTTTCTCAAAATCTAATTTTATTGTCCAAAAATTAAAATCGAATTAATGGAGAATTTATTGAATTAATTGCTACCATAAAACAGTCACTCAACAGTCAAAAAACAGACAAATAAATCATATCATAATTAGTACAATTAAAAACGTAATTAAAGGCAGTAAAAATGTTTTGAAAAATCTTTTAAAATGATCAAAAAATAAATTTTAAATTCAGGAGACCTCCCAATACCCACGAGGCCCCGCTCCTAGACTAATATTATACACGTACAGGTACGTGCACATAAACCTAGTCAGTAGGGGAAGAGGTTTGAACTTGTGGCCTACCTTACAAGGCCCAAAATCATGTACCACTAGACTAGAAGTTGAATGTTGATATAAATGTACAAGAAAAATTCTTTTTAAAACATATATCACATCAATCCCCCACTTATATTTTTAAAAACCATTGAGCAAGATTCGTATAGTGATGTGCATAAGCAAAGGTATCTTTCGATTTTGAACCTTTACGTAGTATTCAATTCTCCAAACTCTGACATAGAGTGAACATATGTATTTGAACTCTTTAGAGAGAATAGATTACTTAACACACAAACAACTATACTAAGAGTAAAGTCCTAATGCCAGCACATTACGACCTTGTGCTTATCACAGTTTTAATGAATGATCTAGAGAATTGACCATGTTCTCATAGAAAGCGTTCACACTTTCACATTCACATAGGTGAGTCTATCAAAGGTACTCTTGTAGCTTGGTACCCAACTCTAAATAGAGCTATAGACATCATTAAGATTTAAAGAAATCAACCTTAACTCGCTTCAGGATATCATTCCATGGGAAAGATGCATGATTCTATATTCATATAATTTGTGAATCGTTATTCCCTTTGAACCTATTTATAGGTGGGTATCCATCACAAAATGACTCAATTTCTAGTGGGCAAAAGTCCCATTCTCTTAGAGGTATTTAATACATTTTCTCTAGCTAATCCTTTCATCAAAGGATCAACTAAGTTATATTCAGTCCTAACATGATCCACACGTACATCATTAGTTGTGAGAAACTCTCTAACTATGTTGTGCTTTCGACGTAATTGCCGATTCTTACCGTTATAATAACAGTTCTGTACTTTTGCGATAGCCGCAGTACTATCGCAATGGATCATGATAGCTGGTATCGGTCTATCCCATACAAGAATGTCACAAAAGCAAGTTTCTCAACCATCATGTTTCTTCACTAGCTGCTGCTAGTGCTACCAATTCAGACTCTATTGTAGACTGAGCTAGAATTGTCTGTTTCTTTGACTTCTAAAAAACAACGCCTCCAGGAATATTAAACAAATATCCATTAGTGGCCTTGGAGTCTTCTGAAAGGTCATTCCAATCAGCATCGCAATATACTTCAAGGACTGCATCAAACCTCTTATAGTGTAATCCTAGGTTAACGATCTTTTTAATATGCTGCATACCCCTCTCAATTGCATTCCAGTGCTCCAAGATATGACAACTGGTAAACCTGCATAAAACCCCCACTGGATATGCAATATCTAGTCTGGTACAATCAGTTGCATAACGAAGACGACCAATTATACTAGCATATTCAGATTGTCTAATGTTATCGCCAGTATTCTCAAACAATTTAACACTAGAATCAAAAGAAGTAATCACAAGTTTACTATCAAAATAATTGTACTTCTTTAAAATCTTTTCAAAGTAATGAGATTGATCCAAATAAATACCATCATCAGTTCTAGTAATATTAATTCCCAGAATCATACTAGCTTCACCCAGATCTTTCATTTCAAAGTTAGAGATGAGCATATTCTTAGTTTCTTCAACCACATACAAGTTTGAACCGAAAATTAGCAAATAATCCACATACATGGATTGTTCTAAACTTATAGTATATGAATTTTTCACTTTCATTAATTCTGAAACCATGTGAAATCATTAAATTATCAAATTTTTCATGCCACTGCTTAAGAGCTTGTTTCAAACCATAAAGCGACTTATCTAACTTACACACTTTTTATTCTTGACCAGGAATAACAAAACCTTCAAGTTGGTCCACATAAATATCCTCTTCTAACTTACCATTTAAGAAAGTTGTTTTAACATCCATTTGGTGAACAACAAGATTATGCACATCACCAACATCAATCAAAACACGAATAAAAATCAATCTAGTAACAAGAGAATAAGTATCAAAGAAATTTACCTTTTCTCTTTGTCTAAATCCTTTAGCTACCAACCTAGCTTTGTATTTGTCTACTGAACCATCACGATTCGACTTCTTTTTAAGTACCCATTTACAACCTATTGCTTTGCAACCAGGAGGTAAATCTGCTAAGTGTCTAAGTTCCACTAAAATTATGAGAGTCCAATTCATTGCCTATGGCTTCCTGCCAAAAACTAGAATCCGGAGAATTAAGTGCCTCTTGAAGACTGGAAGGGTCTTCCTCTACTGTATAAGCATAAAAGTCAGGACCATAGTCCTTCTGAGTCCTAGATCTTTGCTACGTCTGAGTTCAACTTCAGTGTCCCTAGATTCTTCACTTTTAGGTTCTTCTATTCTAAGTTCAGAACTTGTACTAGGTTCAACTCTAGGTAGAGAACCCCCATTATTTCTAGATTTAAAGGGAAATATATCTTCAAATAAATCTGCATCAATAGACTCAATAATAACTTTATTATTAAGCTCAAAAAATCTCTAAGCTTTACTTTTTTGAGTATACCCAACAAAAACACATTCATAAGCTTTACTAGATAAATTTGATATTTTAGGATCAGGAATACGAATATAATCCAAACAACCCCATACTCTAAAATAAGAAACATTCGGTTTTCTGTTTTCCCAAAGTTCATATGGAGAAATTTTTGTTTTTTAATTTGTAACATGATTCAAAACATAACAAACAGTCAACAAAATCTCTCCCCACCAGTGAGAGGCAGCTTCAGAATTAAGTAAACATGCAATCACAAGAGTAAGAGTACGATTCTTTCTTTCAGCTTTTCCATTCATTTCAGGGTTATAAGGAGCAGTTTTTTCATGTATAATTCCAGAAGGTTCATACATTTCATTAAAAGGTTTAGAGTCATATTCAGTGCCTCTATCACTACAAAAATCTCTTAATTTTTCTACCAAATTGATTTTCCACTTCAGCAATAAAAACTTTAAATTTTTCAATAACATCATTCTTAAGACTTAGAAATTACACATAAGTATAATTAGAAAAATGATCAATAAACGTCATGATATATCTTTTACCATTTCTAGTTAATACACCTTCAAATTCACGCAAATCAGAATGCGTTAACTCTAAAGGTCCAGATTCTCTAATAACAGATTTATGGGAACTCTTGGTTATTTTTGCTTGACTACAGAATTCATATTTTTCAAAATCATGCATGGATAGTTTAGGAATAAGACCTAACGTGCTCATGGTATCTACTAATCTACTGTTCACAGCCAAACATTAAAAGTACACACCATATAAGAAGAAGATGCAATTTTATTCATTTCAACATTTAGCTTACACATTCCATCAGTAGCATAACCTTTTCCTACAAAAATTTTGTTTTTAATAATTGTGTAAAGATCATATCCAATAGTTTGATACAACCCAGCTTTGTTGAGAAGGTACGCGGAAACAATGTTCTTTCTCATTTCTGGAGTGTGAAGGACATCTTTTAACATAAGTGTCTGACCAGAAGTAAACTTCAGTTATTCCATACCAGAACCTTTCATAATAGTGGTGTGAGGGTCTTCCAACAACATTTGTTTATCCTTGATTTCTGTATAGCTCTTAAATAGGGACCTATTAAAACAACAATGACGCGAAGCACCACTGTCTATCCACCACTCATCGGATCCACCAACCATGTAAAACTCTGGGTCTGAAACCATGCAACTATAACGCTTTCAACAGCATTAGCTTGTGCGCTATTTTTTCCTTCATTATTTGTGCAATTCCGAGCCATATGGCCTGGTTTACCGCATCCATAACAAATAAAATTAGAATTATGTTTATTTCTTGATGGGGTTGTTTCTTGTATTTATTAGGTTTTCCTTTCTTGTGGTTCTAGTCAGGTTTCATAATCTTTTTTCTAAGGTTTCAAACTCGTTTGATTATGAATTTTATTATTTGAAACAATGAGAGTCTCTTCCTTTTTTATCTTATTTTCGTGCCTCTTCTTCAACCCTGAGCTTAACAATTAAATTTTCCAGAGAAAATTCCTTAGTTTTATGACGCAAAGAATTACGAAAATCTTTCCATGTGGGAGGCAACTTATCAATCATTACATCCACTTGAAATTGTTCATCAATTTTCATACCTTCAGTCATAATTTCATTAGCTATTTTCTGAAGTTCATGAGCCTGAGCAACAACTGATTTTTCATCCACCATTTGATATTTCATGTAGCGGCTTACAACATATTTTTCGATCCATCTTCCTCAGTATCATACTTTTTCTATAAAGCATCCCACACATCTTTAGCAGTATCAAATGTGGAGTAATATTCATACAAATCATCATATAAAGCATTAAGGATATAGTTTTTGCAATCAAAATCATCATCAACCCATTTGTCATAGGCTTTTTATTTTTCTTCATCAGTTTGGGTCACAACAGGTTCTTCAGTTGGTTGCGGAGTTGCACTTGTAGTAGGTGCAGCGTTAGAGACATTAGCAACTGTATCTTTTGGATCAGCTGGTTTGTTGGATGTCACCATCATGTGCAGCTTCATCAGTTTGAGATAAAAGAACAACTTTTGTTTCCATCTTCTCAAGTGAAATCCTTTAAACTTGAAAGACTTATTGATATCAGCAACAGTTTTCTTATCAGTTTCCATGGCAGAAATCACGTCTTAAAATTGTTGGAACAATTGCTGGTTTCACATCTGTAAAACAAATATTAAACACAAAAAACAAGATGATGGCTGAGTCACGACCAGGTTGCTCTCTTTAAGATGTTTCTTGGCTCTGCCTTGGGTTTTGTGCAAGCAGTTCTTTCTTCGTCAAAACGTCCTCATGATAAAAAGCCTAGAAAACTCTCTTTCAATCTCTCACGCACACAATGAGAGATTGAACACTTTTACTCTTTCTAATCTTGCTCAGAACCCTAGTCTCTTTATTCAGAGTTAAACAAAAACAAAAACTTGTGTTATATTTTGTTTTTTAAAATCTAATTTTACTGCCCAAAAATTAAAATCAAACTAATGGAGAATTTATTGAATTATTTGCTACCATAAAAAAAATCACTCAACAGTCAAAAAACAGACAAATAAATTATATCATAATTAGTACTATTACAAACGTAATTAAAGGCATCAAAAATGTTTGGAAAAATCTTTTAAAATGACCAAAAAATAACTTTTAAATTCAAGAGACCTCCCAAAACCCCGCTCCCGGACTAATATTATACACGTATGGGTACGTGCACATATAAACCCAATCAGTATGGGAAGAGGTTTGAACTTGTAACCTACCTTACAAGGCCCAAAATCCTTTACCGAAGTTAAATGTTAATATAAATGTAAAAAAACATTCTCTTTAAAGTATATATCCCAACAAAAGCTGGAGCTTAATTTTTGTCTTCTTTGTTTTAATAGTTAAACAGAGCGTAGTTTCGAAGATTCCAATTAATCTTACGTGGACATTTTCCAGTTGTTTAACAATCATCATAATTATTATCTACGTTATACGACCCATAATGCTATGGGTACACAAATGCACAGATCACGAAGCAGACAATGAAGAGCACGCATTTTTCATATTTCTTACGGTTTTGGTTTCTTCGTTGGGCGGTGAGATTGTTGGGCAGCATTTTTGGTAGGTCCATTGCTTCTGGGTTTGGTTGTTCCACCTGGACCGCCATTAAGAGCTGCAATAGAAGAAAAACTCGATTGTTTCTTTATGGGTATACTAGTGCCAGTAATCTAGGAATTACTAGTTAATCTACTTTTGGTGACCCGTTTAATGATTAATCCATCAATTAGAGATAACTTAACCGATGAACCAAAAACTTGTTTTTGGACTAAAAAACTTATTCCCAGCACCAAACACGTGTGGGTCTTAATAATACGTTTCTTTAAATACCAAAAATAATCCTTTTGTCTACAACCTTCGTTCTAAAAAGAGAGAGAAACAATGAGTTATCTTCTTAGATCTTTGATCGATCCCTATATATGTTTTAGGTCTTCAAATTGATTCTAGATTTGTATTCAGCGAGATGTAATCTTCATATTCATATACAATTACTCGGAAGCAAACAACTTTTGATTTTCTTAGACCTAGTTTTCAATTTTAGATTTTTAAGAAGGAGAAAAAGATGATTTTGGTGAAGAAGAAGAAGATTCGAGAATATACAGAATATAGAGAAGAAAAAGAAGAAGAAGAAGAAGAAGAAGAAGAAGAAGAAGAAGAAGAAGAAAAAGAAGAAGGAAATACAAATTCATCAATTTTTGGGTTTTGTTTAAACTTTTTAATCTTCTTCATCTTGATTTTATATTCAATGTTGGAAGAAGAAGGTTGTCTATTCAAACGATATGATTTAGTCGATTAAAGTGATGATTACTCCTCTTTTTTGTTTCGGGTTAGTGTTATTTTCATTTTTTTTATTAAGGTTGTTATTCTGAATATGTACTGTGGGATTATACTCTTTTTTCTTTGGTACATACTTTCCTTCGGTGCATATCAATATATATGAAGAAAAATATGTATTATGGGATCATATAGTTTTTCCTCCAGTACATATCAATATATACAATTGAATCAATATGATCATCTACTCTATTTCCTTCGGTACATATTTTCCTTCAGTACATATCAATATGTACTGTGGGATCATATATTTTTTTCCTTCGGTACATATTTTCCTTCAATACATATCAATATGTACTGTTGGATCAATATGTACTGTGAGATCATATATTTTTTTCCTTCAATACCTATTTTTCTTGAGTACATACTAATATGTACTAAATGATCAATATGTAATGTTTTTGGCGACTAATAGAGATCTTCTTCTTCTTTTGTTCCTCTACTACTTCTTTTCTTCTTCTCTTTTGTTGGTGGTGCAGGAGTACTATTTTCTTCTTCTACTAATTGATTTCTTCAATTTTGGTGAAGGAGCATGATATGAAAAAGATATGTTTTTGTTGATGATTTTGATTTTGATTTCGTTTTTCGTTGATGAATTTTTGGTATTTTCAGAACTGTTTTTGTTGATGAATTTTTGGTATTCGATTTCGTTTTTGTTGTTGAATTTTTGGTATACGGATCTATTTTTTAGTATTCAATTTCGTTTTTAATGAAAGAAACAAAGAGAGAAGTTGTTTCTCTAATATCCACACGTACAATAAGAAGGGCAGTCAGGTCTTTTTGCAAGACCAAAACATTTTTTGACCTCCAGTTAAATGCTTTTTCTGGATGGACCATAGATAAAACGGATCCGGGTTTTCTAGACCAACCAGCAAATTACCCGCCAGTAATTGTAATTTCTAGAGCAGGCCCATTCACGTTGTTCGAGATAAGTGGTTCAATTTTTATGGTCGTTCAGTTATTAGCGTTCTTCGGAACTACAATACCTGCTATCTACTCCAAAATGCCTTACCAAGATGCTATAATATTAGGACTCATCATGAATGTCCAAGGGGTACTAGATATTCATATATGGGTACGATCAATGCAACTTAAGGTACATATCTATCTCTATACCATACGTCAACTTGTTTTTTTGTTTGTTTTTTTTGTAAAGGAGAGGGGGTTACGGGGACCCCAACCTACAGAAAAACGGACAAGAAGAAAAAGCAAAAAACAAAAAAACCAAAGAGACAGAAAGTCAAAAAAACCAACAGGCCCTAGCAGAAAGGGCCCAACAACTGGACTCAACCAGGAATCCCTGTACTGTTCACGGTCTTACGGTAGTAAATTTTCCGTTCGGCATCTTCAGTCACGATTTTCTTAAGATCTTCATCGAGAGCGTTGAGGTCTATTTCCACATAGTTCCCCACCGGCTTCAGGCTGGCAAGATGATCGGCTGCTCTGTTAGCTTCTCTGTAAGTGTGCTGAACCTTACAAGTTGAGAACTTGGACATAAGGCGTTTTATCGACTCCCAGACGTGGTGGCAGTTCCAAAGAGCCTTCGTAGAGTCATTCAAGAGAAGGTTGGTGATATACATAGAATCAGATCTGATTGAAATCCTTGGATAATTATTGTTATTGGCTGCCTTGAGACCTGCTTCCACTCCTTGAAGCTCGTGCAATGTAATATCTAAGGGATTTGAGCTTCCTGCAACAGCGACCAGAGGGACACCATTCGAGCCTCTAATGATGGCCCCGTACCCTGCAGTGGTATCATTTAGCGAGCCATCTGTATTGATAGCTACTTCCCCTTCTTCTGGTTTGTGCCAAGTGCAGGAGATGTAACTAGAACTCGTGTAGTCCGTTGTCAGGTTACACTCTGTGGATAAGGCTCTGCTATCATTATTGTCAGGAAAGGAGTGGGGACTAGACGCCATCTTGAGCTTAACATCCTCGACAATTCTATAAAAAATCTGGTCAGTGGAAAGAGTCTTCTGGGTGAAGATTCTTTTGTTCCTTTCACACCAAATATGGTAAATGAAGGCGTTGAAACAGAGCTTCCTGATTGTGCCGGATGTCTTGGTTCCTTTTATGTGGAGAATGCACCATTTGATCTTCTCTTCCCAATCTGTATGATCCAACCCTCTTATCCCCAGAAGTATGAGGAGTCTGTTCCAAACGGTTTTCGCATAATGACAGTTGAAAAGGAGATGAAGTTCATCCTCTATCATGAGATTTCACATGACACAAGTTGGATCTACGTCCATTCTCCAAGATGAGAGCTTGTATCTGGTCTTCAATCCTCTATGGAGGGACATCCAGACCACAAAGCAGTGCCTTGGTATACAATTGGGAACCAGGCCAATTGATTCCATACATAGTCAATTGTTTGGTTCCTTAAGGCATTGTAGGTTTCCTTAAGAGTGTACTCGCCTGAAGGGCCCGCTGTCCAGACAATTTTATCCTCTATGAGAGGGTCAGTTCTTGTGTTAGTGATATCCCCGGAGAGGTTTCCCAGAGCATTGGAGAGATTTGGAGATAAGACCCATTCACCATTCTCCAGACAGCTACTGACCTTAACTTCTGCGTGATGAGAGGAGTCATAAGTCATATGAGGGGGGAAAATATTGAGAACATTACCTTGTGGGAGCCATTTGTCTTTCCAGAGTTTAGTGTTGTTCCCATTAGCAATCAAGTGAAGGATGAACTTAGAAGCCTTATCTCTATGGTCCAGGATGCGTCTCCAACACCAGGAACAGTCCGCGGGGGCCTTGATGTGCCAGAAATCCTTGTTCTTAATGAGATTTCTGCTGACCCATTCGACCCATAAGGTCTCCTTCTTGCTGACAATATCCCAAATGTGACGGAGGTTGGATGCCACATTAGTAGTCTTAAGGCATCGGATGCCCAGGCCTCCTTCCTTTTGTGGGTAGCAAATAGTATTCCACTTTACTGTTGGTTGCTTGTACGTAAGCTCGATACCTGCCAACAGAAACTTTCTAAATAAAGAGTTAAGGAAGTTAAAAGTCTTCTTAGGGAGGAAAAAACAAGAAGTCCAGAAGATCAGCATACTACTCAAAACTGCCTTTATGAGCAGAATTCTTCCTGCGAAGGATAAGGCTCGAGCTTTCCAAGATTTGATCCTAGACGTGACCTGGTCGATGAGCGGCAGACAATCCGAGTGCGTCAATTTGGTGGACAGTAAGGGGAGGCCAAGGCTGACAGGCAGCTTCCCGACTTCGAAGCCAAGAACAGACTTGATGCTGAAAGCATCGTTTCTATTTACCCAAGAAAGAAAAATATTATTCTTGTTGTTGTTGACTACCAGTCCTGTTATTGCAGAGAAAATGGTGAGAGTAGTGGCCATAGAAATGGCCGACTGCACATCTCCCTTCATAAAGACCAAAAGATCGTCCGCAAAACAGAGATGCGTGACAATAGGGTCTCTGCACTTCGGGTGGAGTTTGAAGAGACCCACCCCTACTTGCTTGAGAATAAGGGAATTGAGGACCTCCATAAGCATGACGAATATGTGAGGAGATAGTGGGCATCCTTGGCGAATATCTCTCTTCCTTTCAATGTAGCCGTGAGCCGAGCCGTTCACCATTATGGAGAATTTAGGAGAGGTGATGCACATACTGATCCAGTCTATGAATTTCTTTGGAATCTTGAACTTCTGAAGGGTAATAAGGATGGCATCCCACGTAATACAATCATAAGCTTTCCTTAGATCTATCTTCAGCGCACACCCTTCCTCACCACTATCCCTGTGGTAATTCCTTATGAGCTCGTGAGCCAGCATGATGTTATCCTGTATGGACCTCCCAGAGATGAAAGCCGACTGGCAGGGGCTGACCACCTTCTTCACAACTTTTTTGAGTCTGGTAGCTAAAATTTTAGCTATGCACTTGTACATGACATTGCAGCAGGCTATTGGTCTGAAAGAGAAGAGGCATTAGATAACTTGGCAATTAGAGCGAGAAAAGTAGCATTTACCTCTCCTAGGAGCTTTGCGCTGGCAAAACAGCTCTTGACATCTTTTATGAAATCTGAGCCTATTATCCTCCAGCTGCTTTTGAAAAAGAAGGAGGAGAAGCCATCAGGCCATGGGGCCTTATCAGAGTCAATAGACGATAGGGAAATGACTATTTCGTCGTCTGATATAGGTTTCACCAAGTCAGAAGCGTCTTCCTCGGAGGCTGTCTAGAGAAGCTCGATATGATCCCAGGCACTGAGATCAATGGGGGTAACTGAGTGGATCCCAAAGAGATCGGAATAGAAGTCCACACATTCTCTAGCAATGTCTGCATCTGAAGTGAGTCTGTTGCCATTTGGACCGTAGAGGACCAGAATTCTGTTCCTGGCTCTTCTTTCCACAATAGCCTTATGGAAGTAAGGAGTATTGTTGTCCCCCAGCTTGAGCCATCGGATCCTAGATTGTTGTTTCTTCATGGACTCTTGTTGTCTAGATTTCCTTGAGAAATCCCTAACTGCCTCCCTCTCGGAGTTGATAGTAATGGGGAACAAAGGGGTATCTTGTAAAGCTTTCTGAACAATAACCATATTGGACCTTGTATTTCCCAATTGCGAGTCAAAATTAGAAAATTTACTCTTCCTCCAGGTGGTCAGGTGAGCTTTTACGTTCTTGAGCTTTTTGATGAAGCTATACATAGGAGTTCACGAACTGGGATGCTCCAAGATGTCTTGACTAATCAAGAAATTCGACCTCTTCAGCCCAGGTGTTGTAGAATCTGAAAGCTTTTGGCCCGACCCGCGCCCCTCAAAAATGCTGATCAACATGGGGGAATGGTCAGAGATTCCATTGGGAAGGAATTCACTAACAAAATCGTTGAATTGATCGAGACAGGCCATATTGATCAGGACTCTGTCAAGTTTGCCTGTGATCCTGGTGTTGGCATCTTGTTTGTTTGTCCAAGTGTAAAAGCTTCATATAGATTTGCAGTCGAAGATCTGCGAATCCTGGAGGCAGGCTTGAAAGTTTAACATATTGTTCGGCACCACTGGGTCTCCACCCTCCTTGTCGTGAGAGTACATGTAGGTGTTAAAGTCACCCATCAAGCACCATGGTTGCTGATTAGAGGCAACAAACCTGTTGATGTCTGCCCAAAGGCCGACTCTTTTGTCTTCGGTGTTAAATCCATACACAATCGTTAACACAAAAGAAGTACCATTATGTAAAGAAATTCTTGCAAAGATAGCTTGATCAATGCAAAAAATAAGATTAACATTAACAAAATTTGAGTCCCACATAAGCCATATCCTACCCATACTGTGATGTAAGTAATTGTCCATACAGGACCAATGAGACAAAATTTTGTTCCTGACTCTATCTTTGTTTGATACCTGGACATGAGTTTCTACAAGCCCACACACTTTAAGACTATTCCTAATGATAAATATTTTGACCTCAGACTGTTTAAGAGGGTCATTAAGCCCTCTAGTGTTCCAACAACCAAAATTAATCACTAGAAATAAGTCTGTAAGGAGCCTATCTAATCCGGCCAGCCTTCTTCCGGTCATAATTCTTTATACCCAGATGTGAACTGTTGAGCTTGGGTTGGATGCCTTTTATCTCCCCATGCAGGTTCCCTGGAGTCTGAACAATGCTCCCTGTAGTTGTACCAATGTTGGCTGTAGTTGGGGAAAAGCTGAAATTTCCACCAGGTTCTGGAAGAGTCTTCTTCCTACAAATCCTCCAACCACCAGCTGCTCACAATCCCTCTTCTGGTCTGTAATTGCAGGTTCACTGACTCTAGCAACAAGCTCTCCATCAACCATTACTGGAGGTTTGAAGCAGAGGTCAGCTGATGAACTCTGCATTATACTCTTGGGCCTGCTAGCTGCTCCATTCCAATTTAGGCTAGCAGGAGATGTGATTCCCTTATTCTCACGGTTCCCAGCATCAAATTTGGGTGAGCTAGGAACATCAGATCTAATTACTAATGGATTCTGAGAGGTTTGAGAACAATTGCCATCTTGGGGTGATTGAGTTGTGGAGGTATGCATCTTTGTGATCATTGAAATGCTTCCAACCCCTTTCCAGTTGTTGTTGATTATGCTAGGGCTTACACTTATCCCAATGTTCTCAGGGTTCTCATCAACAATTTTGGGTGAGCTGGAATTAGCAGTACTGATGATTGAAGGGTTCTGAGAGTATTTAAAACACTTACCAGTATTGAGTGATTGAGCTATGGAGGTTTGCTTCTTTGTGTTCAATGAATTTCTTCCAATCCCATTCCAATTGATGTTGAGGGAGCTAGGGATTTCGGATTTCCTATTGTTCTCATCCGTAATTGATGTTGACCCATTTGCAGGAAGGGAGGAAATGAGAGGAATTAGGGGTGGGAAGGTAGCAAGATTGTGTAGAAGAGATGGGTCAGGAGGAGTGACCTCCATGGGATCAAAAAAGGCGAGGAACCCTAATCTCTGGCTTGGTCAAAAAGGACGGCCACGGTCAAATGTGAGAGAATATTATTTCAGCTTGTTTTTATTTGCTTTGGTGTTCATTTTTGTGACTTGGGATATTACGATGTACTTGCAGCTTATTAATAGGGAACTTTATGGATGTATGGTGCTTACGATGCTGATCGTGACCGGCTCAATCACAGTCCTAGTCAAATTTCTCTACGACCCCTCAAGAAAATACGTAACTTACCAAAGAAAAACCATCCAACACTCCAAACCCAACGCAGAACTTCTAATTCTTGCTTGTGTCTACCACGAAGAGAATG
>JAJJMC010003936.1:2617153-2689555 GCA_023531435.1 Papaver californicum
ATTAATTAATTATAATTCTTTACTTATTAAAATTGCATAGTTTCGTAATAGAAAAACGGTTTTCTTTCAGTAGTGGTGTTTTTGTTTGATGGGTCATGCTGGGTTGACAACCTCTGATGTCCCATGCTTATGATTTACCTCTACTTGTTTGCATAAAACCTATGTTGGCCATATTTGAGCTTAATTTATTTAAAAGAATTACCCGATTAATCACATAAATTGTTAGAAATAACTGATTCCTGATTCCTGGTTTTCCCCATATTTTCTAAAAATCATCTCTAGTTTATTTTCCTGATTTTTATTAGTTTAGATTTAGTCTATTATTTTCTAAGATCATTACCTTCACAAGTTCGAGAATCGAACCTCTTTTTACCACTATATAAAATCACATCAACAGTGCATAACGGTATGTGGGTTCACCTGCTTACACTGGTTCAATAGCACATACAAGTTTACCTGGCAACCAACCTTCACCTAATCACACCATATCACCAGCTTGATCAACAGTATATGCTGACATGCAGCAATGTTGATTGTTGAACATGGATGGTGAGGTCATTGTTATTGGTAAACTTTCTACAAGTGCTTTAGGATGTATGACTCACGCCTCATTTGTACCGTTTAATCTTGAGAAAGTGTTGTTGAATGATAAACTTCTACCAGATGAATTGACCATAAAATCTAACAAGCTTGTTGATACCCTTAAAAATATTGGAATAGGAGGTTTTGAGGTTCATCCAAAGATGTGCATCAAATATGATTAGCTGGTAGATCTAATTTTTTGGAGATATGTTATGAAACTCTTCATTCATATCTCAGCCATGTTCTTCCGCGTATATAAACGACAAACATGTATAGATTTTATCTTTTTTTGCTTATGTTCACACTTTTGTACATGTGTTTAACATGTAGATTCTTATCAAGTTGTGCATAAGGAAGACTCTTGGGCAGTTGTGCTTAAAAAGACTCTTATGCAGTTGTGCATAAGGAAGCTTATAGCTTTACCTGAAAAAATGATGCAACTATGTGAATTGAAATACTTGAATGAATCAACTTTTTTTTCCTATGTTTGTGGTTTTTGTATATGTATATGTTTTGTGGTTTCTGGTTTGTGTTTTGTTATATTTAATTATGCAGGTGACTATAGTTAGGGTCAATTGAAGCGCTTGTAGCCTGTCAGGGGAATATCAATCCCTGGTAAGTACTCCAATTGGATGTTTAGCCTAGAAAGTACTTAAATTGGATGATATGGCTTAGCCTTTGATGAGATTGGTCTTCTAAATGAATTCAGGTAACCTTATTCCCATCTTTTTCAGTTTGTTAATTCAATTTCCAAGTTACAACTTCTTATCCGATTTTGACATTGTACTTTCTTCTTCAGAATTCAGTTCATAAGAAGATTTTGTGGAATCATCTAGGAATGTGATATCATCATTCTCAATCATCAGGTATGTATTCTTTTACAATTTGAATCCTCATTCATGTGTAATTCTTCATTCTTGCTAAAAAAGATGGCATCATAGAACAAGAATTACATCGCCCATCCAACATATGTATAAATATGTTGTCATGCTTGATCATGAATTTGTATCTTATGCTTATACACATCTATATCCCAAACACTTAGATGAATCGGTTTTTTTTTAATATATAAAATCCTTTGATGATCTATTTCAGTTTGTTAATTTAATATCTAAGTTACAAATTCTTATCAAATTTTGACATTGTACTTTCACCTTCAGAATTCAGTTCACAAGAAAATTTTGTGGGATCATCTAAGACTAGGATATTATTATTTCTCAATTACCAGGTATGTATTCTTCTATTATTTGAATCCTAATTTGTGTATAATTCTTCATTATTGCTAAGGAAAATGGCACCGCAGAACAAAAATTAGATCACCCAACATATGTATCAATATGTTGTCATGTTTGATGAATCTGTATCTCATGCTTATACACACTTAAATCTCAAACACTTAGTTGAATCTGTTATATATATATATATATGTAAAATCTTTTGATGAATTTGTGGGTTAAGATTGCATCATTAGAATTGATGAATCAATTATAACCATTGTATTTAGAGTATTATATGTCGGAATATTGAATGTGAGAGTGATTAAATTAAATCATCAGATTTGAAAGAATCAGGGTATTGCAGGAAAAATTGGGGGAGAAATCGATTTTAACTAGGTCAAACAAGACTTGACCATTTTTTTTCTTGTTGCAAAAATTTAGCAAGGGATGACGCATGTTGCTAAATTTGAACTAGAAAAACTAGGGATGCATATCAGACCCAACCCGACCGCCAACCACCCAGACCGACCGCCAAAAGCCCGACCCAACCCGAAACCGAAGTATCCCCTAACCCTGTACGGTATAAGAAAGAAAAACCGAGTTTTATTGGGTGTAATGCGGTATTACACTTCTACCGACCGACTTCACTTAAAACCGACCGATCTTCCTTACTTGATCCTAGCCATTGATATACCTAATCTTATCCGTTGTTTTGAATTTTTTACCCTAGAATTTTAGATATAAATATCGACCATTAAAACCTAATTTTTACCTAAACATTAATCTCTCTCAATCCCTTTCGTGTCGTGCCGAGAAGCAGCTAATCATTGAAAGAGGTATTTTCTTTCTTCTTGATTCTTCTTCTTCTTCTTCTTTTTCTTTTTCAGTTCTTCTACTCTTTACTCCTTCTTCTCATCCAGAACCAGAAGAATCATGGAAACTTTTTTACTCCTCACCTATTTAGAAAAGGTTTTCTCATAGCACCACCATCACCTCACAGACACCACCACCACCACCAGAAATGCATCAAACGATACCTTATAAACTTTTTTATTCTTCATGATTTCAGAAATTGAAACCTAGGGTTTCATATATTAGGGGGGTTTTCTTTCTGATTTCATAAATTGAAACCTAGGGTTGAAATATATCTGGGGGTTTCAATTTCTTATTTTAGAAATTAAAACCTAGGGTTTCATATATTTGGGGGTGAAGTTGGGGGTTTTCAATATAGTTTTTAATTAAAAGAATTTAACTAACTTAAGATTAATTTCAGTATTCATATAACGTTACAACATTAATTTCAGTAACTTAAGATTATACTTGGTTTCTGGTTTGTTATTTTGATGTTACATCATGCTTAATATGTTCTAGTTGTGCTTATTGTCATGGAAAAGTTATGGTTTAATCTATTGATGGTTGTATGGTGGTTAAATTTTAGAATTTACAATAGTCTTTGGTAAATTAATGAGGGTTCATATCATGATTAATGTCTATACAACTATGAACTTAGTTTTAAATTGGATACGTAAGTATTAAGTGGTGCTTAATGTTGTTTCTTGAGATTGCATCTATTGGGTTTGTTGAGTGTGAAGACTCCATCCTTTCGCTTATGTATACCAATGATGCTCACAGCCTCACAGTGAAAGCTATTAAGCATGTCTGCAGTCTGAATATCATCTGATTCATCTTTGTTAGTAGTTATAGTATCATGCAAGTCTGAGTATCATCTGATTCATCTTTTGCATGCATGTTTTGTTGTTTGTGTTTGTAATCTTGTTGAGATTTATCTTTATACAGGAATACATTTTTATTTTAAAAGTTATAACTGATATAGTTTCAATCAGTGGTTGCTTCATGTTTAACTGTGTACTATTGTAGTATCAATATTGTTCACTGATTTGTGTATGTGAGTTAGGTATTTCATATTTGAGATGAAGCACATTGGTTTGTGTGATTATTTATGTTCTAATTTGTACTTTGTTTGATTTTCAGGTGCAATTATGGATGAAATCAAGGGATCAACCCCTTCTTCAGTTCTGGTATGTATGCAATCAATTATTCTTAATTGTACTTGTCAATTTCTCATCTTAACTGCACTTATAAAGTTATAATTATTGTTAGTGCATAATGCAAATGTTTAATATTGTTATGCTAATAATGTTTTCAATTTGTGAATATTTGAAAAACTTAATTAGATATCAGTTAGTAATACACAACTTATGTTGATATTTCCTTAAATAATAAAAAGTTGATGCTGATGTTTGTGCTAAATTTGATGTAGGTTTCTGGTGACTGTGTACTTCCAATTCCTATTTCTGCAACACCAGCTACAAAAGTTCTACAAGGGAGTGCAAACCCAGCTGTGATTGATGTTGAACCTTCGTCTGAAGTTTCTCCAGCTCAAGAGAAGGAACATGCTGGTGTGGCTAAACGGGCTAGCACTAGAAATACATATCGAGTGTGGGGACACTTCACAAGATTGGAAGGTATTGCTCTTGCAGAGTGTAATTATTGTCACAAAAAGTATTTCGCTGACTCCAAAAAGAATGGGACTACAACTTTACATAATCATATTAAGAGTTGTAGGATTTATGCCGAAAGGCAGAAAGGTCAGCGCACTCTTACTTTGCAAACTAAGAGACTAGGAGAGGAAGCTGGGAAACTAGTTTCCACTTATTATAGTGTTGAGGCATCTGGGAAAGCATTAGCTGAGTTTGCTATTAAAGATGGATGTCATTTAGAATGGTTCAGGAGAAGGATTTAAGACACTTTGTCATGTCTTGAGCCTAGATTTAAGGTTCCATCTCGCATGACAATTTATCGTGGTGTTTTAGTTATGTATAAGTCTGAAAAGAATAACCTGAAGAATTATTTTAAAGCCAATAAACAAAGAGTATGTTTGACCACTAACACATGGACATCCATTCAGAATCTGAATTATATGTGCGTAATTGTTCATTTCATTGATAATGATTGGAACTTGCATAAGAAAATCATTAGTTTTTGTCAGATTGGGAGTCATAAAGGGGTAGGCATTGGTAAGTGACATTAGAGACATGTTTGTGAGATTGGGAACTTGATAGAGTGTTCACTATAACCCTTGATAATGCGAGTGCTAATGATGTTGCTATTAAGTACATAAAGGATGTAGTGAAGAATTGGAATAATGCTATAATGAATGTTGACAACATGCATGTCAGATGCGCTGCTCATGTACTTAACCTAGATGTAAAAGACGGTTTGAAGAAGTATCACGAGTCAATTGCAAGAATTAGGGCAGTTATCAAATATGTGTCTAGTTCTCCTGCAAGATTAGCCAAATCTAAGAGTTGTGTTGCTAAAGAGAAGATTAGTTATTCCAAGGGATTGATCTTAGATGTAAAGACCAGATGGAATTCAACCTTTTTGATGTTAGAGGATGTTGAACAATATGAGAAAGCTTTTAAGAGGATGGAAAGGGAAGACAAGAAGTTTAAGGAGAAGTTTTGTTTTATTGTTTATAGTTCTTCTACTTCCGATGCTGCTGCTACTTCTACTCAAGATGAATTTATATTTTTAGACCTTGAGACAGGTAACTTGTTGTTAAACTTATCGAATATTATCCAAGTTCAGAATTTTCACCTTTTTGTTGTATTGTTTAACCAATTGTTTTCTTTTTGTTGTAGGAGCTTCTAGTTTTCTGACTGTGACTTTGATCCAGAAGCTGCAATTCGTAAGAAGACTAAAGCACAACAAAAGGGTAAAAAGAGCAAGCGTCCTGTGCATGCTCCATATTCCGTAGATTGGAGCAATGCCAGAAAATTTGTGAAGTTCTTAAAGGTATTCTTTGATGCTACTGTTAAGTTTTCAGCATCTAAATCTGTTATATCAGATTCCTTTTTGTGGCAACTCTGTATAATTCATCAACAATTGGATGCTTGGAGTAATAGTGATGACCCATTCATATTTGACATGGCTAATGTTATGAATGACAAATATATGAAGTATTGGGGTTCATATGAAGCCATGAACCCGTTTCACTTTATTGCTGTCCTTCTTGATCCTAGAGAAAAAGAAGTAGGATTGAACTTTAGGCTTGAAATTTGTGTATGGGTGATTCGGATAGGGTCACACAATTAAGAGACTATGTGAAAAAGGATCTTGAGAAACTTTATGATGAGTACAAGCTACTTTATTCAGTGGGAAATGAGCTAACAAGTAATGTACAAGACACTGAAATGGCTGATGCAACTGTGGAGTCTTTGGACAGTATGGAGGCTGTTTTGAAAGGGAGATTAGAAAAACATAGGCAAGAGAGTGTAAGTATTGAGAGAAGGTATGAAATTGAAAGGTTTTTAGCAGATGTATGTGAGAATTATAACCTTCAATTTGATTTATTGGGTTGGTGGAAGAATAATTTTTCCAAGTATATGATTTTATCATACATTGCAATGGATATACTTGTTATTCTCGTATCTTCGGTCGCTTCTGAATCAGCTTTTAGTACTGGGAAGCGTGTCCTTGATCCATTTCGAAGTTCCTTATCTCCTAGGATGGTTGATGCCCTGATTTTGACACAGAATTGGTCACGCACGCCAACTGAATTTGATCTTTCTAGCTTTGCAGTGGATGGCGTTGAGGAGATGTAGACAGGTACTTCATTATTTTTCTTCTTGTTAACTTCCTGTTTTTGTTGTATTGTTTTTTTCTGGCTATTTGTAATTGTTACTTGACTGTCTTTATCTATTTTCTAACTGTTTCTCACTATTTGATGTAAATATCCTAGGTCCTGTGGCTTTCTACAGTGAAGAATGAAGATTCACAAAAGGGAGGGATTACAGCTAGGGGGAAAGTACAGTTGAAGACTTCATATCAGTGCTCAATAGAAACTGAATTTCCATTAGCAGATAGATTACATGACCTTTTAGTTGTTTTTTTTTACAATAAATTGCAGGCTTGCAACAAGTCAACAACTAGTTGAACATGATTTTGAACTTGTTTTGCAATTAGCTTTTAGATTTCTTTATGTTGCAAGAGAGAGTAATCACTGATTTCTTCGGATTATGATTTTGATTTTAACTAGTATTCTGTATTCTTTTCTTTTTAATATCATTTAGTTAATTAGTATTTTTAATTAGATTAATCTTTTTTCTAAATATATTTGATCTTAAAGACCTAATTAGGTCACTGGTGAATACAAATATTTGGTTACTTAACATGAAAAGGAATTTCCAGTCTTAAACTGGATAGGTTCGGTCTGGGTTTTTGGTTGACCCGATCCAACTTAGCCCAGTTAAAAATAATCGGTAAACCGCAAACTGAACCGGCCCGGCCAAAATCTGAATCGGGCGGTTCAAAACGACCCGTTTTTAAAAATTGCACCTAATTGGGGCAACCCAAAAAATAACCGACTTGTACGGTTATGTGGTTGGTAGGGCCGACCATTGTTCATCCCTAAGAACAACTATATCCACATCGAATATGAATATCCGGGAATAGTTCAGAGTTTAGCAACAAAATAAAAAAATCCGCAACGGCTTAGTGCTGTTGCGACCAGCCGTTGCTGACTCAACTTAGCAACAGCGCTACAGCTGTTGTGAAAAACTGCAACTGGGTGTTTCGCAACGACCCATTACAAACATGGTATGTTGCCAAACGCTAAATTTGGTGTAGTTGTAAGATGAAAACTTTCAAACATGAATTACAGACCAGGTCCAACATTGGAAAACATTCAAATATTTGTTGTTACCTCCTTTTTGTTGCACTTAAGGATCTAAATCAAAACCATTGGTAATCATTTAATTCTGATCTCCAACATCTCCTCCTCCATCATTGGATTTCACCAATGGAACAGGTTTCAAAGCTAAACTATCTGAAAAAGAAACAACAAAAACCCATTAGGTCACTGAATCACATTAAAAATAAAATAGAAAGAATTTTCATGAGCAATTATTTAATCCAAAAACAATGTCCGACATACGGTATGTATATAAGGAAACTTTCATATTACAAAAGTCATAAGTAGTATAAAATGAAGAATGTGTATATACAGAAAGTTATAGGTAAGTCTTAGTAACAAATTTATTCAAACTCTGTATTTAATTATTCTACACAAATAATTGAACTTTCCTTGATAGAAACCGTTCAATGTAGTTCCTCGCCAAACTTTTTCTCTTCGGCCTTCATTGCAATCCAAAAATAAACACCAAAGAGAATGTGGAGCAACAAACATGTTCAATACAGTAGGAAAACAAAGTTGGTAAATGAGAGAATAAGAATTAAAGAACCACTTATTGTATACCTCATCGTATTTCTTAAAGATGGCGAATGAAACGTTAATTTTATACATCTTCTCCTTTCATTCTTTCAAATAAGGTAGCATATCTCCGAGGAAATAAGGTAAATCAATCACAAAGTTTTTCTAAAGGAGGGAACCAAAATACAAAATATAGTATAGGTAAGAAGGGTACGATGTATATCCATTCCTTAGATCAACCACCTCTACGGATCTCGACATATCCTCCCGATATCATACATACAAAGGAAAGAAGTCTAAATTCTAACCCTTTGACCTTCACTGTAAACATTATTAATCATTAAGTTAGTCATTCAAAATCATTTAAACTTGTTAATATTACATTCAGTTTCAATTATAAACCCCAATTGTACCTACAGAAACCCTAATTTTCAATTTTTCCCCAAATAAGAAATACCGGATTTCAGTAAACCTTAATTGAATCATAATTATGTTAAATCAAACATTCAAAATCATCCAAACATACTATTACTATATTTCATTTCAAATATAAAACTGAATTTCACCATTTGAAACCCTAATTTTCAATTTCCCCAAAACCAGGACGAAAAAAAAAACTAACCCTAAGTGTAATCGAAATGTAATAACTCAGATTCACATTAAAAATTTAGTAAAACAATGAAAACTAAAAATGGGTTGAATAAAACTTACGGTTTATGTTTCTCCATTTCTTCGATTCATCTTTGCTCATTTCTGTGTCAATTTTCTTAGATTTGGTTCTCTGGTTTCTTTTTCTTCTTCTTCCTTTGTCTTCACTAAATAAAAAACTCAAATACACGCAAAACTATTGATTAACTACTCACTATGATTCGTCTCCTATTTCATTCAACCTCTGTTTGTATTTTTGTTCTTGTTAAAAGAGAAAGGGAAAAAGAAAAAAGATGGAGCGATATTAGGCGGAGGTGTTGGATTTACATGTGAAGGATTTTGGGTAACATGATCGAGTCGTCCAAAAGTCACGTGTCGCAACACTAATAACATATGAAGTGAGATAAAAATATAAATTTAGATCGTCCCAATTTTTAGCCGTAGGATTTAATCAACATTGATGTTACCAGATCTGTCCACGTGGCATCAGATTTTCTCTTAGATAACAGAAGGTCAATTCGGTAATTTTATCCATTGACGATATCACGTCAAAAGAGATATTGACTATTTGGATGGAAAACTATACGGTCAAGCATTTTTTTATAAAACTTTTGTTTACGAAACATTTTTTTAACTTTTCCTATCTTATTTCCAGAGAAGAGAGAAGAGTTTTAACTCCAAATGGTTTAATCCTTATAGTCTTGAAACTTGAGTTAAGCAATTAGTACCTATAACACTTTCTGGCTTTTCCAGACCCGTAAAAATACTGTGAACTGTGACTCAAAAGTTATTAATTTGTTGCTTAACCAACTCCAAATGTTCCCTTAATGTTGATCGGCCCTTTTCTATTTCGACAGTCCCCTCGGGCAAACGTGTTTTCGACCATCTTTTCAAGGATTGACTCAACAACTCATTAAAAGATGTACGCTCATTGCTTCACTTCGAGTTTTACTTAGGAACCATTAGAACTCCAATTAGATAAATCTGATAAATCTGTTGAATATAGGATATACTTAATATAATATATATATATATCAAATATAGGATACACTAAATATGGGATATACTAAACACTCCTTATGGTATATCCTATATATGTAATGTCTTACTTAGCGTCCAAGTATTGTTGTAACTATATAAGGAGAAGATCTTCTTCTATTGTAGACATACGAATCATAATAAGAAAAGGTTCTTCTCAAATCTCTTATTCTTTGTATTAGTTTCTACATGGTATCAGAGTAGGTTCGATATTGAACCTGGTTCTTTCGAATTGTTAATTGAATTGAATTCCGCTGCGAATCTCAAATTGAAAGTTCAATGGGTTCCAATGATGATACAACAATGGTATCATCAAACTCAAATCCTCACATATCAAACTCAAATCCTCACATTTTTTATAACCACATCGATGCACCCTTCCCAACTGGTAATACCCTGAATGAGAACAATTACATCCTTTGGTCGA
The DNA here is from genome assembly GCA_023531435.1 of Papaver californicum. Classification (NCBI taxonomy): domain Eukaryota; kingdom Viridiplantae; phylum Streptophyta; class Magnoliopsida; order Ranunculales; family Papaveraceae; genus Papaver; species Papaver californicum. Next base: position 2,627,301 of record JAJJMC010003936.1, read on the forward strand.
AGGTCATGAAGGTGCGTATTAATGGTCGGAAGATGTGGGGGTACATCAGTGGTACTAAAAAGAAGCCTGCAGAAGGGAGTGAAGAATATGAAAATTGGTGCTCGGAGAATGATAAAGTGAAGGGATGGTTGTGTGATTCAATGTCCACAACACTAATGAACAGGTATGTTTGTTTTGAAACTACGAAGGAAGTTTGGGACTCTCTTGAAGCTATGTATACCGACACATATGATGAAACTCAAATCTTTGAGTTACATAGGAAGTGTTTCTCAACAAAACAAACTGGTCGATCTCTTGCGACTTATTATGATGAATTAGCAGCAATTTTTCAAGAGATTGACCAGCGCAACACGGTGAAAGGAGAAAGTGTTGAGTCTATCGCCCTCCTACAAAAATATGTAGGACGTCTTAGGGTTCACATGTTCCTCTCTGGATTGGATAGTATGTATGATCAAGTGCGTGGTGAAATTCTTCGGAAAGACCCTCCACTTACTTTGGAACAGTCTTACCAGACAGTACGAAGGGTGTCAGTTCACAAACAGGTGATGGGAACTCAAGCACTTTTAACTGAGTTTTCAGTTCCCGGAATTCTCATAAAGAGACTCGACCCCTCCGCCTTGATCTTGAGTGTACCCACTGTGGAGATAAGGGGCACACAAAACAGAAGTGTTATGAAGTCATTGGGTATCCGGAATGGTGGGATTTTACAAAGCGACCAAAGAAGAACATAACTGCGAAGAAGGATGCTGTATAAGTCCTCCTTCAGTGAATGTTGCCCAGTCAGGTATGAAAACTAAGGGTAGTGTTTCATCTGTAAATTCTTTGAATAATACTTGGTTAATTGATACTGGTGCATCAAATCACATGGTAAATGACACTAGCATATTATCATCCATTACACCTTCAACCCAGACCTTTATATACACAGCAAATGGTGGTTCCTCTCCTGTAATTGGAGAAGGTCCCACTGACATATATGAATCCTGACATTAAACTCTGTTCTTATTGTTCCTGTTCTAGAGTATAATATCTTGTCTGTCAGTAGGATCACTGCTGCACTTACATGTACCGTGACGTTTTGGCCTCCATATTGTATTTTTCAGGACATAGTGACTCGGCAGGTTCTTGGTTGTGGTGTTAGAAAAGGAAATCTCTACTATTTGAACCTGTCTAATATTGGAGAGCAGAGGATTTATCAGGTGAATAAAGTCGGAGGAATTGAAGAAGCAAAAGCTAATGTGTGGTTATGGCATCGGCGACTGGGTCATCTCTTCTTCGGATATCTTAAGAAATTAAATTCGTCGTTATTTTCGAAGTGTAGTGTTTCGGAGTTTAAGTGTGATATTTGTGAACTCGCTAAAATTCATCGTATACATACTCTCCAAGTTTCAATAAAAGTTCAGAACCTCTTAGTATTATTCACTCTGATGTATGGGGTCCTGCACGTATTCCTTCATTGTCTGGAGCTCGTTATTTTGTGACTTTTATTGATGAGTGTACTCGTATGATGTGGGTATCACTACTTACTCATAAAAGTGAAGTCTTTGAAGTATTTAAAAAAAATTATCAGATGGTTTTGACCCAATTCCAAAGGAGGATACAAGTGTATCAATCTGATAATGAAGGAGAATTTACTAGTAATGACATGTCGGAGTTCTTGACAAATAACGACATTCGACATCAAACCTCTAACGTTGATACCCCACAGCAAATTGGGTTAGCTGAACGAATGAATAGACAGTTGTTAGAAGTTGTTCGTGCATCTCTTTTTGGAATGAATATGCCATTGAATTATTGGGGAGAGGCGTTAAAATCTGATGTTTACTTGATAAACCGCACACCATCTCGGGTCATTGAATTTCAGACCCCTTTCCAAAAACTCCATGATCGTATCACTATCCCTGCAATGCCAAACCTAGAACCACGTGTTTTTGGATGTGTTGTCTTTGTTCATATACCTAAACATCGGCGAGGAAAATTGGATCATTGTGCTCGAAAGTGTGTGTTTCTTGGATATGCTGACTTTAAAAAGGGTTATCGTTGTTATGGTCCTATGGAGGGGAAGGTGTATATCTCTTTGGATGTTTCGTTTAGAGAATTAGAGGCATATTTTATGGGATCTTCCCTTCAGGGGGAGAAACAAAATGATGGTGAAGGAAAGTTCCCCATTATTGGGGATATGTTTCAGGAACTAGAGGATTTGACAAGTAATTTGAATAGGCGTAGTAACCTAACTGATGATGAAAATGAGAGTGAAGCAGAGCAGATGACAGGGGGAGATCAGGGTATTGAAGATGAACTTCATATGAATGGAGAGGATCATACGACAGGGGGAGATCAAGCTGAAGTAGTAGAAGTTTCCCGTGACTCCAACTTTCTAACACCATCTACCGAAGCCCTGCCGCAGAATGTCGAACCTCAGGTATTACCTAATCCTAACACTATTAATGATATTCAACCTAGACGTTCAGAAAGGCCTACTAAAGGTATTCCGAAATCTACTTATGAACCAGATATCAATTCTAAAGCCAAATACCCAATTTCTGATTATGTGTCCACCAATAGGTTGTGTAAGTCGTTTACATGCACTATGAATCAATTATCCTCTGTATCTATTCCTAGTAATTTGCAGGAAGCACTATCAGATCCACGATGGAAGAAAGCCATGAACGAAGAGATGAATGCATTACAGGAGAATTCCACTTGGGAACTTGTTGATAAACCCCACGGATATCGTATTGTTGGGTGTCGTTGGATCTTTACTGTAAAGATGAATTCAGATGGAAGTATTGATAGGTATAAAGTCATACTAGTTGCCAAAGGGTATACCCAGACGTATGGTGTGGATTACGAGGAGACCTTCGCCCCAGTGGCAAAGATAAACATTATTCGTGTACTCATTTCTCTTGCAGCCAATCAAGGTTGTCCATTACAACAGTTTGACGTGAAGAATGCATTTCTCAATGGATACTTAGAAGAAGAAGTATACATGGAGTTACCACTTGGAGTCACGAATTCTGAAGGAGGAAAAGTATGCAAATTAAAAAAGGCATTGTACGGGTTAAAACGGTCGCCACGAGCTTGGTTTGGACGGTTTATGAAGAGCATGAAGGCATTTGGATATATACAAAGTAATTCTGATCATACCTTGTTTATAAAACGGAAGTCAGGCAAGCTTACTGCTCTTATTGTTTATGTTGATGATATGGTTGTTACTGGAAACGACTTAGTAGAAATGAAGGCATTGAAGAACTATTTGTCACGGGAATTTGAGATGAAGGATTTGGGACAGTTAAAATACTTCTTAGGCATTGAAGTTGCAAGTTCAAGTCAAGGTATTTTCATGTCTCAACGAAAGTATATATTAGATCTTCTTGCAGAAACTGGGATGCTTGATTGCAAACCGGTAGATACACCGATTGAAGCAAATCATCACTTGGGAATGTTTCCATATCAAGTTCCATGTGACAAAGGAAGGTACCAACGCTTAGTGGGAAGACTAATTTATCTCTCCCATACTCGATCGGATATTGCATATGTCGTTAGCGTCGTAAGTCAATTCATGCATAATCCAAGTGAAGAACATATGAAGGCGGTCTTTCGAATACTAAGGTACTTGAAGAAATCTCCGGGAAAAGGTATCTTAATCCGAAAAGGTGGTGATATTGAAGTAATGGGATACACCGATGCAGATTGGTCAGAAGATACGACGAACATGAAGTGAACCTCAGGCTATTTTACGTTTGTATGTGGGAATTCGGTGATATTTAGAGCTTAGAAGCAAAAGGTTGTTGCTAGATCAAGTGCATAATCTGAGTTTCGGGGTATGGCTCATGGAGTATGTGAACTACTATGGATACGAAATATATTGAAGGATCTTGGATTTAAACTCGTGAAAGCAATGGATCTACACTGTGACAATAAAGCGGCAATTATGATTGCACATAATCCAATTCAACATGACCGTATGAAACATGTTAAAGTGGATCGGTTCTTTATCAGAGAAAATATTGACAAAGGATGCATATGTTTTCCATTTGTGAAGTCGGAAGATCAACTTGCAGATATTCTTACAAAAGGAGTTTGTGGACGAATATTTAACAAAGTGATTGACAAGCTAGGCATGATTGACATCTATGCTCCATCTGAAGGGGGAGTGTTAAATATAGGATATACTTAATAGAGGATATATATCAAATAGAGGATACTCTAAATATGGGATATACTAAACACTCCTTATGATATATCCTATATATGTAATGTCTTACTTAGCGTCCAAGTATTGTTGTAACTATATAAGGAGAAGATCTTCTTCTATTGTAGACATACGAATCATAATAAGAAAAGGTTCTTCTCAAATCTCTTATTTTTTGTATTAGTTTCTACATAATCAAGCATGTCCCTGAAAGATAATCATTCCACCCCTTTATGAAGCCAATACTAATGGACTCTTTAGCCACAATTGTACTAGGAATTATGATTATTGATTGTTTCCGTACTGTGAGAAACGACAATGTTCTTAGAAAAGCCTGAATGGGCACCTAACAGAAAAAACATTTCTGTTCTATCACTAAACTTTCTCCTATTACACACTAGCAAAACCACATTAGCAAAACCGCACTCGCGATGCGCCTGCCATTTGAACCAAAGATTGTGCATTGCTGCCTGCTGTTCCGTTCAAAAACTTGTAAAACATAACTGCAGGTACATGCGATGCATATAAACAGTTCTAAAAAAAACACAATTCAATTGCATTCACTTGTTTCAGACTGATAAACATTGAATCAAACTTTTCATTAAATAACCTCTCAATTTAAGGTAGTCATTTACATAAATAATTATATGGTTTCAATAGAGATTGGATTGTTGACTGCCATCCGTTGTGGTATCAATCAACTGTTGAAGTCGAGCAAGGATTGTTGATTGTCATCCGTTGTGGTATTAATCCACTGCCGAAGTCGATCTTGCTCGATGATTCTAAGGCACTGGCGAAGATTCTCCATTGCTTAAATTTCTGAAAGAATTAATGACAAAAAAAATGTAAGGAAACAATCAGATGAAAAGACAAATCATTCTCTCCCTCGACCAATCAATTCTTATGATCAAGTACTACTACAACACGATCATGATCAAGTTTGCAATCTGCACCAACAACATCGGTTCAATAGAAAAAGATACATTCAAAGTGATGGATAGTATCTAATAGGCAAGACAACGAATTGACAAAAAAAAATCATATAATGATTAATGAGAGTGAAGAAGAGAAATGTCTACATACACTTCAGGGGTCAAGATCCTCTTTGGTTTCCATCATTATCCTTAAATTGAGGTTTCCATTTTCTAGTTCATCCAATATATTTTGTGTAAGACATAAATGATCATCTCTAAAAGCTATTGTAACCCCTATCTTTTCTTTTCACTTTTGATTTGTTTGACGTGCATCTGTAATAGGTATCTACAAATATATATTTCTTAAAATTCAAAAATGGTAGTTACCTTCGTATTATTTTCTCATCCAACTTATCACTTGGGCATGGTGGGATTTGCAAAATAATTCTGCAACTTGCAAAATGACAATGAACTATCAATTAAAGTAAAAGTGGGTTATTGATGCGGATGAGCAGACTATAGCCTATTTGGAGGCTAAAGATCCGAGTGTCGTAATTTAGTTCAAGAGGGGTCCATTTTAATTGAAAACGGACCAACGATCAAGACATGACACGACTTTGTCTCATGGTCTTCAGTTTTTTAGCCAAATTCTGACTTCAAACAGGCGTTTTTGCTATTTTAGGAAAGTTTTTGTTTTGTTAATAACTTCTTCTTTTTAGGAGTCCGTTTGGGCCGCCGTTTGCGGCAAAGTACTTTCATTATTTCTGGTCGACCAAAATTTGCCAAAATTAGCAAATTAGGGTTTGAGTCGGTTTAGGAGTTTTTTCATCCTTTCTTGACTAGCAAGTTAGGGTTTTTCCCCAAGTCTATAAAAGAGTCCTCCATATATATTGTTTTAAGCAGTTGAATTTGATTAATAAGGATTAATTTCTTAAACTTGTTCAAGTTTGATCGATTATTATTTAAAGTCGGGAAACCGAAGTCTAAATAATTATCGTTTTTCATAGTCGATATTCCTAGGAATATTTGAAGTCTAAACAAAACCTTTCTTTTCTTTCTTTTCTTTCTTATCCGCTGCATCAGTTGGTATAAGAGCAAAGTCGATTCTAAGGTTGATCAGATGCCACCAAGAGTAGCAATCGGTCAAGGTCGAGGTCGAGGAGGAGGTCCAGAAGGTTTCATTCCATGGAGATTTAAAGAAGAATTCATTGAAGACGTCCAAGGTTTGCTGGGTTGGTATAACCTTTGGAAGGAAGAAGAAGATGATAACACTAACCCTTTTGCTAGAGGGCATCGCGAAGGTAGAATAAATCAACGAGAGGATTCTGATCGCTGGAAGGAAGGAATAAAAGTAGAGATCCCAGAATTTTATGGTGGTTTGGAACCGGAAGAGTTTCTCTCCTGGGTGAATACGGTTGAGGAAGTATTGGAATTCAAAGAAGTACCAGATAACAAACGAGTTTCGTTGGTAGCGACTATGTTTCGTGGGAGGCTAATTCGTGGTGGTAAAAACACAAGCTGCTACGCAGTCGTAAAGGAAAACAGAAGTTAGTATCATGGGAGAAGTTGAAGAAACACATGAGAACATAGTTTTTGCCACATAACTACATTGGGTTGATGTACCAGCAGCAGCAAAACCTACGCAAGGGAAACGTTCTATAGATGATTACATCAAGGAGTTTTACCGACTACTTTTTCTTAACGACTTGTCAGAGTCAGATGAGCAAAATGTCACTCGATATATAGGTGGTCTCCCTCAACAATATCATGATACACTCAACATGTTTAATTGCTGCTCTATTTCGGATGCACATCATAGAGCAAGGCATATAGAGAAACAAGTAGGGCGTAGAAGCTTAAATTAGGGTATCAATGTGGCAGCATCTTCAGCAAGTAACCGTAGTACTTCAACACCTAGTACTGCTAGTAAACTTAATTCTTCGTCAACACCAAATAAAACCCCAGCTACCACTTTTGGAGGTAGGTGTAATAAGTGCGGAGAATATGGGCACAACGCCAGTGACTGTCAAAAAACAGAACGAGCGAACAAGGTATTTTTCACTGAAAACGACCGTGAAGAAGATGGCTGGGTAACTGATTATGAAGAGGATCATGATGATGATTCTAAACCTGTCGATGAAGTAGTTGCTGGAGATAAAGGAGTGAACTTTTTAGTAAGAAGAAGTTGTCTCACTCCACGTAAAGATGAGGGCGACAACTGGTTGCGTAACAATATATTCCAGTCGACATGTACGATCGAAGGAAAAGTTTGTCGTCTAGTATTGATCCTGGAAGTTACGAGAATATTGTTGATGAAGAGGTCGTGAAACGATTCAAGCTAGAAACCAAGGCACATCCACATCCATACAAGCTTTCTTGGCTTAAGAAAGGGAATGAGGTAAAAGTAAACAAACGTTGCTTGATTTCTTTTTCAATTGGTAACAAATATAAAGATAAAATATGGTGTGACGTTACTAGTATGGATGCTTGTCACTTGTTGTTCGGTTGTCCACGGGAGTTTGACAGGAAAAATAGTCACGACGGGTATAAGAATACCTATAGTTTTTTATGGAACGACGTACGTATAGTACTTGTACCCAGTAAAGAGATTGCACCTACACCATCTACTAGAGAAGCTACCAATCTCTTGTCGTTTAAGCGGTTTGAAGATGAGGTAGAAGATGCAGATGAATTATATGTTGGCAAAGAAGAACAACAGGATGAAAGTAGTATTCCCATTGCAGCTCAACCTTTAATTAAGGAATTTATGGATGTTTTTCCTAACGAGTTTCCAGACGAGCTACCACCTCTCCGAGATATACAACATCGTATTGATCTCGTTCCTGGATCAAGTTTTCCAAACAAAGCGCATTACAGAATGAATCCTAAGGAGCATGAAGAACTTCGTCGTCAAGTGGAAGATTTACTACAGAAAGGGTTGATCCGACAAAGTCTAAGTCTTTGTGCAGTACCAGCCTGTTGATTCCAAAGAAAGATGGAACGTGGAGAATGTGTGTTGACAGTCGAGCCATCAACAAAATCACAGTCAATACCGTTTTTTAATTCCCAGATTGGATGACTTTTTAGATCAGTTGTGTGGAGAAAATGTGTTAGCAAACTCGACTTGAAGAGTGGGTACCATCATATCAGAATTCGTGAAGGTGCTGAGTGGAAGACTGCTTTCAAAACTCGAGAAGGATTATATGAGTTGATGGTTATGCCATTCGGGTTGACCAATGCGCCAAGTACATTCATGCGTATCATGAATCAAGTACTCAGACCCTTTATCGGTACTTTTGTGATTGTTTATTTCGATGATATTCTTCTTTATAGTGCTAACATGGACTTGCATGTTCAACATCTTCGAGAAGTGCTCTCAGTTCTACGCAGGGAAAAATTATATGCGGCCATCAAAAAGTGTTCATTCATGACAGATCGAGTTCTATTTCTCGGTTATGTCGTTACCAAGGATGGAATCAAGGTAGATGAGTCCAAGGTTGAAGCTGTGAGAAATTGAACTACACCTACTACATTACACGAGGTAAGGAGTTTCCATGGTTTTCCTTTTTTTTTACCGGCGTTTTATTCCCCACTTTAGCACCATTATGGCACCCATTACTGAATGCATGAAAGAAGGAAAGTTTTCATGGTCTGAGGAAGCTGACGAAGCCTTTGAAGCTGTCAAGACAAAGCTGATAACTGCACCACTATTGGTGTTACCTGATTTCAGCAAGCCGTTTGAACTACACTGTGATGCATCGAAGGTGGGAATTGGAGCTGTTTTGAGTCGGGAAGGACGACCTGTAGCGTATTTCAGTGAGAAGTTGAATGGTTCTAAGATCAACTATAGTGCTTATGATGTGGAGTTTTATGCTATAGTTCAAGCCTTGAAGGATTGGCGTCACTATCTAATTCATAACGAGTTCATTATATTTTCTGATCATGATCCTTGAAGCACATCAACAGTCAAGGGAAGCTTTCTTCTAGACATGGTAAGTGGGCTGGTTATTTGCAAGAGTTCACTTTTGTACTGAAGCACAAAGCTGGGTCGCAGAATCAAGTTGTTGATGCCTTAAGCCGAAGGAGTATGATACTCAACACCATGCGAACTGACGTAATAGATTTTGATTCATATTCTGACTATATTCTAACAAATACGAACTTTGCGGAGATTGTGGATGATATCAGTTCAGGCAAACGAAGTGATTACCTTATGCATGAAGGATTTCTCTTCAAAGATAACCAATTGTGTATTCCTGATTCTAGTCTCCGATTGAATATTATTAAGGAGTTACATGACGAGGGGAACATAGGAAGGGATAAGACTTTCCAACTTGTTTCGAAGTCATATTACTGGCCAACAATGAGGCGTGAAGTTGATAAATTCGTGGATAGATGTCGAATCTGTCAAGTTTCAAAAGGAAAAGCAACTAATGCAGGGTTGTACATGCCATTGAAAGTTCCAAGTCAACCCTGGACAGATTTGAGTATGGATTTTGTATTGGGTTTACCTCGAACTCAGAGGGGACATGATTCAGTATTTGTAGTTGTTGACCGTTTTTCAAAAATGTCCCATTTTATTGCTTGCAAGAAGACTACTAATGCACTGAAGGTAGTTGAATTGTTCTTCCGTGAAGTGTATCGTCTACATGGATTGCCATGTTCAATTGTTAGTGATCGAGACACAAAATTCCTTAGTTACTTCTGGAAAACCTTGTGGAAATTAGCTAATACATGGCTTAACTTCAGTAGTGCGTATCATCCTCAAAGTGATGGTCAAACAGAAGTTGTGAATCGTTCGTTGGGTGATATACTATGGTGTATGGTTGGAGACAGTCCGAAGAGTTGGGATCAGAAACTTTATCAAGCTGAATTTGTATTTAATCGTTTAGTAAACCGTAGTTTGGGTATGCGTTCGTTCGAGGTTGTTTATGGCTACAATCCACGAGCACCAGTAGATTTAGCACATGTTCCTGATATGAAGAGAATTGAAGTTCGTGCCGAAGAACGTATCCAACAATTGCAACATGTTCACAAGTTGGCTGAAGAACAGTTGCTTCGAGCTAATGGGAGGTATAAGGAGGCGGCAGATAAGAAACGCAGAGTTTTGGATTTTGCAGTAAGAGATTTTGTGTGAGCAATATTGACAAAGGATCGTTTTCCAGTTGGCGAGTATAACAAACTGAAGGCGCGCAAGATTGGTCCCTTGGAAATTATCGCGAAGATTAATCCTAATGCCTACAAGTTAAAGCTTTCAAGTCACATCCAGACTTTTGATGTTTTTAATGTCAAACACTTGGTGCCGTATAATGGTGATAATTCTGATGATGACCAAGAAAATTCGAGGGAGAATTTCTCTCAACCCCGGGAGAATGATGCAGATGAGCAGGTTATAGCCTATTTGGAGGCTAAAGACCCGAGTGTCGTAATTTAGCTCAAGAGGGGTCCATTTTGATTGTAAATTGGCCAACGATCAAGACATGACACGACTTCGTCTCATGGTCTTCATTTTTTTAGCAAATTCCATCGTTTAGGGCTTCAAACATGCGTTTTTGCTATTTTAGGAAAGTTTTTGTTTTTTTAACAAATTCTTCGTTAAGAGTCCGTTTGGGTCGCCATTTGCGGTAAATAGTTTTATTTTATTAGTAATTTTATTATTTCTGGTCGATCAAAATTTGTCAAAAATAACAAATTAGGGTTTGAGTCGGTTTATGAGTTTTTTTCATCTTTTCTTGACTAGCAAGTTAGGGTTTTCTCCCAAGTCTATAAAATAGTCCTCCATATATTGTTTTAAGCAGTTGAATTTGATTAATAAGAATTAATTTCTTAAATTTTTTCAAGTTTAATCGATTATTATTTAAAATCGGAAAACCGAAATATAAATAATTATCGTTGTTCATAATCGATATTTCTAGAAATATTTAAAGTCTGAATAAAACTTTCTTTTTTTTTCTTTCCTTCATTATCCGTTGCATCAGTTATTCTTTCTTTTTCTTTTTTATTTTGCTAAGGAGCAAGTGGGTTATTCATTCGAGTGCGGGAGAAAAAAAAAGGTTACATGTTTCTTTGCACGTTCACAAACACCATTTTTCAGTCAAGATTACCTCCTTTAATTGTGATATTTAACTGCTATCAGCCATCGTTGTGAGACCCGACATGAGTTCTTTGAAATGGGCATTCATTTTATTTGTGTCCACCTTCTCATAAAGATCTTTGCTACAATTTTTCCCTGCAAACAAAAATGTGGAGTGCAATCGTGTCAATCCAAAATTACGAACCATTTCAATGGAAATAGGAAATCATACACCAACTACTAAACTTCAGTGACTCATCATTTGTATAACCCACACATTATCACTAAATTTAAATATCACAACCCTCGTTATTTCTATCAGGTTGAGAATTTAAATTTTTTCTCTTATGAATTTTGTCGAACAGCTGAAAGGTCTAGCAATGCAGAATCAATGAAGCAGCAAAGCAAGGTCAATTTTGTGCAAACATGGTCTACGAACTTGAAAAACGTTGTAGGTGATGATGAAACCCAAATTTCAGGTGATTAATTTCAGCTATTACTATTGAAATTGAGTAATTGTTCTCCGAGCTCGAATCAGCTTCAGAATCACAATGATGTTCTCCGTGAAAGCGATACTAATTTGGGGTTACAAAATTTGTTCTTTGGTGAAAAAATTTGAGTTTAAAACAACTATGGCTCGATATGATCAGTTGGTTTTAATAAATTGGGAAAGAATTTTAGAAACAACAGCTCGATCTGCTGTACCCGGGGTCTAAGTTCTTCGTTTTTTTGTTCGATGGGGTTTTGGAGAGAGAAACAGCAAATACCCCTTTGATCTTTTATTATCTACGACAAAGTGGCGAGAGTAAAAATCCAAGCGAAAGAAAAAAACACACAAGGGTATTTAAGGTATTTCATTGTAAACTGATGAAAGAGAACCTTAATATAAAGTAAAATGGTCATCGTCCTTATGGACCTTGTGGTGTACGAAAGAAGCAACACTAGGCATGTTTTCCTCCAAGAACTAAAGCTATCACGCACTGCTTCATGATACTAATTTACTATACACTATTTCATGTGAAAATTTGTACCCCTGCAAAATCCTTGTGGGATATTCAAATATTGCCTTGGGTTGTGACACCTCTAATTCAATAACAGGAGTTTGCATTTTAAAACCCAAGCTTCATCATCACTCAAATTTTTTGCTTAATATTTGTGAATGCCACATCTGATATAGCATGCATCTATAAGTAAACAGACAAGCTATTGTAGTAATGAACTTGGGATGGGAAATGTGTGAGCTGCTTAAGGTGACGGGGAGATGTATATTGTGTTAGACATTTTTTCAACAATTAATTTATTTATTTAATTAATTAATTAGTTAAGGGAAAAAGAATGTGATCCATTTAGTGAGAAGTTACAATTGATCAAGGTAACTCCCCACGACTCTTTCCCCACTTTAGAAAATCGCCCACTATATCCTATCATGTAACTACTCTATGATGGCTAGAGTTAGTATATGGAAATGATAGCAAGAAATGAGAATTAAGGTCACCAAATTCACTCTCATAAGAAAATACACCATCTAAAAAGTGAGAAGGAGGGTTTGGAACCAAAGTTCATATCAACTAAGAAATTGGGGTATACTCAAGGATTAAGCTTTCAAATTACAATGGCTGAAGGTATTTATAATCGATCTCATTTTGCTTCCGCTTTTCATTATTGTATGTTCATATTGCGATTAAACATACATGTAGATACATATATGTTTACATTTGGTATCAGAGCCTGTAATCACCTCTGCCTTGCTTGCTATGGAATTGTACATGTTTTACATTCCACACTTGAAATTCAGTTTAATGATCCGTTTTAGACCGAGTCTGATGTAGAGATCATTAACAGTTTGCTTTGTCCAGCCTTTAAAGCTTACTGTCATCATGGTTAAAAAGAACTATTAACAAGATATAAAAATCTGAGTCGAAACCTATGTTTTAAACTGTAGTTATGTTGTATTCAACTGATTGGTAAGAGCTTTTGAAAAACGGTTATGCAATAGTAGTGTGTGGCAGATGGATGTACATTATCTAGTGATTTAATTGTCATCATCAGATTAATTACTCAAATCCCACTAGACACCTGATACTTTGCATGGAATATATAAGCAGTAGGAAATGGGATGCCATTTTGTTCATCCATATTTTATTAATGTTGTATGTGTATTTCTGTTTTTCGTAAAATAGTATTGGCGGAAATTAGTTCCAAGAGTCCATTGGTATTTTCCTGACATGCCTTAAAAATCATAGCTAGACCAACCCTGTGAATACCTAACATATGGATGTTCTGTGTTTTGGGTTTCCGATATTTTTGAGATGAAAATACGGTAATACGTCTTGAAAATCGTTACTTAGACCAACACTGGGAATAGGTAAGTTATCGATTTTCATGTAGTTTATCTCACAACATTGTTATTTGGATCTCGAAATAGTGCTTCAAACATGACTACAGCCATTTGTGCAGCTGAGATCATCCGATCATCTTAAAAATGTGGGGGTGTATGGATAGTAAAGCTTACATTTTGTAGTTAGGATCTCATGTATTGTATTTTGGTAGTTTGAAGCTGGGTAGCATCTTTAAGTATCTCGGCATCTCACTTGATATTTTAGTGCCTTCGATTGTTATATTTATCTGTTAGTTTGGTATTGAGAAGCTCTAGTACCATCTGGTTCCTTTAGATGAGACAATTTATAACTTGGATTGGCCAAAGATGGTTTGGAAGAACCAAGTATTACGGTTTTTAGGGTTCCTTTGTCTGTGTAATGTTTTCTCCCAAACAATTCATAACTTAGATTGGCCGAACAAAGATTAAACATTAGTTGATTATTGTGACAGGGCTTTCAGTCCCTGAATCCCTACTCATCGCCAGTGCTGAAAAATCAGGGAGATATCCCAATTCCATGGCTAGTTTTCTATTTTCTCTTCCCCTCTTCTAATTCGCCTGTATTCAGTTAGCTAAAATATGCATCAGGTTTTGTCTAGATATGCTAGTTGATCGCATGTGAAATGTGTCATATTTCTACTTTTGGCTTTTTTCGAACTACCATCCTAGGCTACATGAGAAAATACATATAGCATTTGTGCAACAGTAACGCTAGGTCTCAAACATACATTCTTATAATTATTGTTAACTAATGGTTCTATTTGAGACCATTATATTTGATCCATGTGCTACTGATAGTGCTAAAGACATATTTGTTGAACCCAAACAATACCAAATTGCGGAGTAAGAATCCTTCTTACTGATAGTGCTAAAGACATTTGCGATGTTCGTTTTCTCATGGTGTATATTATTTGTTGACATGTGCAATGGTTATAAAAAATTAGTTATATATATATATATATATATATTATGATCATTAGGATTGTACATGAACAAAGATTAAAGAAATATGTCAAGTGATTTAATAATTTTAGTAATTAGAGAGTAGCCACAACATCTCTAGTTATTTAAAAATTTCTTAAGAAACCACATGTGGAAACTAGAAATAAATTTGTAATTAATCATATGTAATATGATAAAATATGCCCACAAGAAATTTTATTATATTTGTATGATTAATTGGGGTGAAATATTGAATTATGTTCCTTAATCTACCCACAGGAATTAAGGAATGAATATGGTTTAATAGTTTCATCATGTAGTTATGAATCTAATTTTAGTAGGACTTTAGCCCACATGCAAGTTTTATGTCACTAGATTCATATTTTTTATGCATGACTTGTATTGGTAAATCATGATTAAGTTTAAGTCTCAATTTTTTTTTTAATAAGCATGTATATATTTTCTTTGCAGCAATTTTAACTGGAAATATTTCTGATGTCAATTGTGACATTCCTGAATTAAAGGGTGATAACTATAAGGTGTGGAAAGAAATAGTGCTTTTACAATTGGGGTGGATGGATATCGACTATGCTATTCGGAAAGACGAACCACCTAGCATAACCGAGACTAGTACTCCAGATGCAGTTGATCTTTATGAAAAGTGGGATCGATCTAATCGTCTCTCAGTTATGTTCATAAAGACCAAAATTTGTGATAGTATTCGGGGTTCTGTCGATAAGCGTACTAAGGTTAAAGATCTCCTTAAAGCCATTAATGAGCAGTTTGTAAGTTCTGACAAAGCTCTTGCTAGCACCTTAATTATGAAGTTTTCGTCCATGAGGCACAATGAGTTTAAGTGTGTGCGTGATTATATCATGAGCATGAGGGATATTGCGGCCCAACTTAAGGATTTGGAAATTACCATGTCTGATTCTTTCCTAGTTCATTTCATTTTGAGCACTCTTCCTCCACAATATGGCCCCTTTAAGATATCTTATAACACACGTAAGGATAAATGGTCAATTAATGAACTTATGACCATGTGTGTTCAAGAGGAGGGGGGATTGAGAATGGAAGAGGGCGAAAAGGTGAACCTTATTACTGCTTCTTCTTCAAAGAAGATAAAGGATTACATTAAGGAAAAGGGAAAGCTTTCAGCTAACCAAGGCATAAAGAAGGAGTCTACGTGTTTCTTTTGTAAAAAGAAGGGACACATGAAGAAGGACTGCATTAAGTTTAAGACTTGGCTTGAGAAGAAAGGTAATTTTCTAGCGTTTGTTTATGAATCTAATATGGTTAATATTAATCATAATACATGGTGGATTGACTCTGGTACTACAATCCATGTTTCGAATACCTTGCAGGGTATGAAAAACCTAAGGAAACCAATGGAAAGTGAACACTACATCTATTCAGGAAGTCAGATGAGTTCACATGTGGAAGCTGTTGGGACATGCAGTTTAATTTTAAGTAGTGGCTTTAATTTGCATTTAGAAAAGACATTATGTACCAGGTTTCACTAGAAACTTGATTTCAGTTTCAAGATTTGTACCTTTAGGAATTTCCTTTAATTTTTTCGGATTCTGGTTTTAGTATTCTCAGAAATTCTGAAGTTATTGGTTATGGTATTTTTTCTGATGGTTTATATCGTCTTTATTTGAAAAATGATATCACTCATAGTTTTATGCATGTTAATACTGGGTTAAAAAGATGTATTATGAAGGAGGACTCCTCAATTTTGTGGCACCGGAGATTGGGACATATCTCCATTGAGAGAGTTAAGAGATTGGTAAAGGATGGGGTACTTGATACTTTGGAATTTACTGATTTTGATACGTGTGTTGGTTGCATTAAGGGAAAGCAAACTAACAAACACAAAATTGGTGCCAAAAGAAGTTCAAACCTATTAGAGATCATATACACGGGCATTTGTTGTCCAGACATGAACGCTAATGATCTGAAATACTTTATCACCTTCATAGATGATTATTCATAATATATGCATCTTTACTTGTTTCGCTCCAAAGACGAAGTTTTGGATGCCTTTAAATTGTTTAAGGTTGAAGTAAAGAAACAATGTGGTAAGCACATTAAGATTGCGAGATCAGATAAAGGTGGAGAGTACTATGGTAGATTTCTTCATAGCACTAGAATTGTGGAATCAAGAAATGCTAAATTTCTTGAGAATGACTTGATTAGTGAGAGTGATCAATTTCAGGATATTGTTCCTGAAAAAGATAATGATCAACTTCCACCTACTGTTTCAAGTGACAAGTTGATTGTCATTTACGCACCTCAAGCTAAATTGCGTGTTAGATAACCAACCATTGAGGTTCCACAAGTTGACAACAATCTAATAGATCATGAATGTAATGAGGAACAAACTGTTCATCGTGAGGATGAACAAGTTCCATTGAGGAGATCTAATAGAGCAAGGAAATCAACTATTTCTAGTGACTCTTTAGTGTATCTGCGAGATTCGGATTGTAATATTGGAGCCGATAATGATCCTATGTCATTTCACAAGCCATAAATTCTACAGGTTCATACTTATGGATCAATGTATATACCTTAAGGTCAGTGGGAGCAAGATTTGTTTCCTTGTGTTGGATCAATTTATATACCTTAAGTGTAGCACCCATTGTAAAAGGCGATCGGTTCAGCTTGGACCAATGCCCCAGGAATGACATTGAAAGGTATCAAATAAAAAAATGTTCCATATGCTTCAGCTGTTGGTAGTATTATGTATGCTCAGGTCTGTACTAGACCCGACATTTCATATGTCGTTGGAGTATTAGGAAGATATCAGAGTAACCCAGGAATCGATCACTGGAAGGATGCGAAGAAAGTGTTGAGTTATCTTAAGGGTACTAAGGATTACATGTTTATGTATAGACGAACAAATAGTCCTGAAGTGGTAGACTAAGTTCGTTTCTTGTTTTGAGGCTACCTCACATGGTGTATGGCTAAAAGGCTTAATATCTGGGCTAAGAGTTGTTGACTCTATTAGCCGACCAATAAGAATGTATTGTGATAATTCAGCTGTTGTCTTCATGGCTAAGAATAATAAGAGTGGAAGTCGAAGTAAACACATCGACATAAAATATCTAGCCATAAAAGAACGTGTGCAGGAAAAGAAAGTGAGCATTGAACACATTATCACTGAATTGATAATAGCTGATCCCTTGACTAAAGGCATGCATGTTAAAGGATTCAAGGATCATATAGTAAGGATGGGACTTGGTCCCATTATGTAGTACATTCTTTATGTTTTTCTGAAGCTTTCATTTAGTTGGATTATTTCTCATTTGGAATTATGTACGTACTTACTTTTGTTATCTTGTTGAGAAATATCATCATAGTTTGACCTAGAGTAAACATATGGTTTACTCATTAAGTTAAGTATGAGTGGTGAAAGACTAAATATATTGTGATACATGGAAGATTAATTTTTGCTCTTAAAGAGAATTAGTCGCCATGATCCGTATATGGGTTCTCTCGTGAAATGGATCAAGTGGGAGAATGTTAGATATTTTTTCAATAATTAATTAATTTAATTAATTAATTAATCAGTTAAGGGAAAAAGAATGTGATCCATTTAGTGGGAAGTTGCAATTGATCAAGGTAACTCCCCATGACTCTTCCCCACTTTAGAAAACCACCCACTATATCCTATCATGTAACTACTCTATGATGGCTAGAGTTAGTATATGGAAATGATAGCAAGAAATGAGAATTAAGGTCACCAAATTCACTCTCATAAGAAAATACACCATCTAAAAAGCGAGAAGGAGGGTTTGAAACCAAAGTTCATATCAACTAAGAAATTGGGGTATACTCAAGGATTAAGTTTTCAAATTACAATGGTTGAAGGTATATATAATCGATTTCTTTTTACTTCCACTTTTCATTATTGTATGTTCATATTGTGATTAGAATATCCATGTAGATACATATAGGTTCACATATTACATATATCATGTGATTAGAAAGTAATTAGCAATTGGGACTTTTATCTCTTTTAGAGGAATTGACAGCTATCAAGCATTTCTGTATTGAGAGAATTTGAATTGATCTTTTAAATAAGATCGATTTCTTTCTTTCTTTTGGAAGATAGCAAATCATCATCCAGTTAGTACGTTAATTTTTAGCTAGCTATCTTAATCGCGTCTACAATTAATGTAGCCGTGGGATTATCCTATTATACGCACAATGTAATAAATATCCTCTGACTATAACTCTATTTTACTGTTTTTCGTCCGGCGCATTAATGATTGTCCAGCTCGTTAGGATTAGGTTATGACTAAATTAAGTAGAAATACAAATATGCATGCACAACTGTGTGAGGGTAAAAGTAAACTACATTCTCTATTCCAATTTTATAAGTTCGTTGCTTGACTAATTAGGTCCCATTTTTATTCAAAAAGCCTGAATAACCGAGACTTGAGCTCGTTCTTTTTCGATCATTAAGTCTTTCTTTTGATAGATATAAAAGCTTAACCAACCAGAACTTACAAAAAAAAAAATCATATCAGGGATTGTGACTCCAAGATGGATGAACGGACAAGAATGTGCAAGTGCATATTTTGTTTGCTCATTGGATCAAAAAAAATTATGAATGCCAAAAAAAATTGTTTGACTCCAAGACTGAGTTGGCACGGCTCCATCCGATGTAAAAACCCTATAGCAGTAATTCAAATATCTCCATATCAACCGTTGACGGAGCATTATTGGACTACCGTAGATGAAAGATAATGTCACGTTATCGCCTCGTTATCACATAAAACCTACTACCCAGAGTCAGACTAGTCTGTCTGGTCTAGGATCCATCCACAGAGAGGTCCAAATCTTAGTCAAGTCTTGTGCCTCTAGTTTTAACAGCTACTACATGATTTGGCCGTAGATTCTTGCTAGGAAACCTCTTCATTTTAAACATAAAATACTAGGTAACTGTCAGTATACATCTGATCCCTGGGGAGTTGTTTCACTGTTTCTTTTCAGGTAAATTAGGTTTTCGTTAGGACAAAATTAAAGGTACATCTCTCTGTTCATAAATACTCTCTCGTATTAAGATCTAAGACCAGATTAAAACCATTTACCGAATTGATTAATTCTCGTAAGACATTGATTAGTTAATTATTTAATAATATACTATATATGTTTATTATAGTCATTAATTTAGTGTTGTAGAAATCGTACAAGATGGATTACATTCATGAACCCACAATTATTGTGGTAGGTTATAAGGTTAAGATTAGATGTACAGCTGCATCAGCGTAAAATATGAGCCAAAAAAGTGCTCAGAAATTCAAATAATTAATTTACCAAACAATACTAGTTGCCGTATCTGTCACAGTCTAATAGTTAAGGTCGAAGATGGCGATGGAATAGCTTTTGCCATGGAGTTTAATCTAAAATTCATCATCTTGTATTCCAAAATAATTTGCAAAATACAAGTACTCCAAATCTGCAATTTTAACATGCAGTTTGAGTTCAAAAATGAAATAAAGAAAAACAATTTTATCCACATAAAGAGAAATGTACCCCGACGTTACATAAAAAAAAAAACATAAGTAACTATCAAATGTAATCACCGGGGGGACATTGTACATTATTGATTCGCCTGTCCGGCAATATTTATACCAGATCCCGACACTTGAAAAAATGATGTTATAAATCTTCAGTGATGCTATCAAGATGTGGTCTCCAGACGATAGATCGACTCTTGCGAAGTCTACGTGACGACGATTTCTTTTCCGACAAAAGTTCCGATAAATATTTATCGCAATCGACAACCTTGCAATCGGCCGTTTCTTGTGATGCTTTAGTTGGTGAAACTGTAGTTGGTACTACTGATGAGTTTGTTTTAGTAATTCTCTTCTTGAATTGCTTCCGTTTCTTATCGGATAGAGAAGAAGATGGAATCAAGAAATAAATGTTACCTCGTTTAAGTTCAGTTTCAGGAGATAAGATTAGAATGCGACGGACAACACCTTGAGATGATGGTTTACTAATGATATGATTTGGGTTTGCTTTTAATACTTCCCCAGCTGAAATTGGACGTGTTAATTCTTCAACATGACCATTCAAATGAACAATTCTTATCACATCTAATGCTCCACATGGAAGAACACAAGCTAAACAACACCTTAGACTGTTTCCCATTTTATTTTTTTTCTCTCTTGAATTTGCTTTGGCTTTCTCTTTGATTGGTTTTGTGGATGTTGATTGAATGAATTTAATGGGTGATCATTGAGTGCAGAGGGATGGTGTTTATATAGGTGATAAAATCCGTACTCATTAGAAATATTTTATTTAAGGCAAAAGTCATGGAGGTTGAAGTGACGAAAATACCCTTATTCTCTGTTAATTATGTTAGGACTTAGGATTCATCTGACTTTGTCCTTTGTGTACTTTGCTCAACAACTAGTTTTTAACTTTGAAATGCCTTGTATTCTTGAAACGACTGATTTTGACCATAGTCATCTTTTGGAATTTATTCTACAAACAATTACTTAATCAAAGGATAGCCTTGTCATTTGCAAAATTAAAATGTATGTGTTGTTAGAAGTTTAGTATTCTACTCCCTCGGTTCGACCTTACAAGGTCCCTCACAACATTTTATTAAAGTAATTATTTAGATTTTTTTAATCTTGACATTCAAATTATTTTTACTCCGTTAAATAAATTACATGATTTATCATATTTTACGCAGAGGTAAACAATAATACTTAACATTTTAAAAACAACAATAACTAACAAACCGTGTCTTAGGATACTATAAAAATCAAGTTTTATAGTTTTTGTGTGTGTAACTCATCGTATCAACAAATAAAATATATATTTTTTATATCTAAATTATAATTTTAGTCTTTTTGTGGAGTTTTTTTTAATGTTTGTCTAGCAAAACTCAAAGGGATTCAACTTCGACATATGCACCACAAAAATTAGGTATATAGCCATATACAACGGGTTCGTGTAATTTTAAACCGATGAATTTGTAAACGTTGTTTAAAAAATAAAATTACGACGTAATAAGAAAATAATCAAACTTAATGTTTCCTGAATTACTATTGAGCACGTTGATAAGTAAGATTAAGTTTAGTAAATTTTATATTTATACATATTTTTCTGTTTGCTGCATAGATAAAATTATTTTTTAAAAATTAGTTTGTATCAGCTTTTCAACATCGAAGGCATGGAGGGATATTTTTAAAGCTTTACTAGACATCTATTTAACCAAAAAAACTGGTTTCCAAAAGATGAATACATAAACTCGTATATCAACATCAAACATGAAAGTTTAAGCCAGCTAAAATTGTTCACTTTTTCTTATGGTTAGTAATAGAAATCATTTTAATTTTTAAAATGGTACGTAAGTTAAAATTCGAAATCCCCTTGGGCTTTATAACACCCACGAAATTTAAGTTTGGATTTGTATCTTGAATATGAGTTACATCCCTAATTTTTAGTTTAAAAGTAAATACCTTTGAGTTAGTAAATAAACATAAATGTTAATTATAATTTGCAAGTAAAATATATGTGATACACACCGGGTTCGATAGGAATTGTTTTTTGGTTGGCCTTTGTGCACTGAGGTTGAGTTTTACCCCACACCTAATCCAAAGGGATTCATCTAAATAAACGAGAAAAAGGAATTTAATAACTCAATTAATCAAATTAAATAGGATAATATTCACTCACCAATCATGAAAACAGTTTTAGTCACCGTTAAATATACGTACAACTTTTAATACAGTGAGTGACCACCAAAAATTAAAGTAGTTTTCAAAAAAATACTTTTTGTACGATGTTTTAATATGCACATGATGGGATGATAGTTAAGAAAAATAAGATACAAAAGGATCAAATCAATCCCTTAAATCAAGTTGATGTCTACCAAATTTTTATTTTATTACCGTGGAATCAATTGAATTACCCCGTTAAGGAAAAGTAGATTGAGGAGAGAGACTGTATGTGAATCTGGAAAAACTCGGTGTCAACTCGGGTTTATCTTTTCTCGCCATTATTGCTCTTCAATTAGCTTGATTTTGTGTTGCATGTCTCTTGCTTAGTCAAATTTCTTCTTTAATGGTCTGATAATCTTCTGATTTGTCTCCTTTTGTCGGGTCTTGTCATTTCTTTTTATTTATTTTTCGATCTGAATTTGCAGTAAAAATGTATCTATAAATTTCACTTGCGCTTTAAGTTTCATTGTAACAGGTGTTTCCTTGGAGGGTTTTATTGTTGTGTGTCATTTGTAGGTTTCTGCTGTGTAACCCCTGTTTCAATTTCATTTGCAACCTCGTTTCTATCGACGCCACTTTTTATTCAGTTCAATACAACTTGGCTTCTTCTTCCTCTCTTGTAAAAGTCAAGCTTGATACTACGGCTGGTTCATCATCTCACTTTGTTGTTCATATTGGAAAACTCATCGATTTAAGATAAAATTGTGGTTCATTAGGATGTTGATATTCAGGAAGGTATTGCAAATTGGTCAAATAGTGTTATTGCTAAAGTATATGCTAAAAAACCAATATTTATGGGTTTTACGGAAAAGGTTGCTAAAAGAATTTGGAAGAATGTGGGAAATTTATATTTAGCTTCATGATAAAAATATTATATCATAAATTTTGAAAAAGAAGCAGATAAGAATTTCATTGTCAACAAAAAAATTTCTACTTTTGATGGTCATCTGGTAATACTTCATCCTTGGGATCCAATTATTGATGTAAATACTTTGGAATAGAATACTCTTATTAAGGATATAAAGCTCTGGAATCAAGCCAAAGAATTCCAAACTAGATCTTTTGCGGAGAAAATGGGCAGATTTATAGGAATTGTCAAATATGTGGATCCTCCAAATGGAATAGCCACAAAAGAAAAAAAGGTTACAGTCAAAACTCAAATCTCAGTAGGCATTCCTTGGAGAAGAGGCATAAATGTGGAAATGATTAATGGTAATGAAGCAAAGATCATCTTATTTTACAAAAATCAGCCTTTCAAAATCTGTAACAGATGTTATATACTAAATCACAAAGCAAAAGAATGTCCTGCTATAGAGTCAAGGTTGAAACAAGAGATACAGTTGCTTCATAGGTTCTTTAAAGGTAGAGATGCTCCAAAATCAGCCACTACTCATAGAGTTTTACTTAAAACTCTATCAATGGGAGAGTCTAGTCAACCTCGGATTATGGATACTCAAGGAGAGGAGAGTAAGGGAAAGTAAACATAAATTTCTACGACAGACACAAGGGGTAGTAAGAGAATGAGAAATGAAGAATGTCAAGCTCAGCAAACAGGGGTTACAAGTGAAACTATTTCTCAGCAAATCCCTAGGATCATCTTGTTTTATCTAACGAAACTGATGAGTAGGTATATTCTCATTCTGTTTTGTTTTCTAGCACTCAGTTTACTTTCCCTTTCAAACTTTTTTAAGTTCTGTTTTTCTTTTTATAATTTTAGCTTTGTCTTATAGTTCTTACGTTTCTTTTTTTATCATGAAGCTTCTAGCCTGGAATGCCCAAGGTATTGGTCAGGCTCTAACTAAAAATCATTTGAGAAGTGAAATCTCAACTCACTTTCCAGATGTCATCTTCTTATCTGAAACTAAAACTGGATTTTCTAAAATGAAAGTTATTCAAAAAGAGTTTGGGTACCCAAATTACTGGATCCAAAGTTCAATATGACTCTCTGGAGGCCTATGTGTTATTTGGAAAGATGGATTTCACTTTGATCTGGTTCAAGAATAAATCAAACTTGTTTCTTTTTTGGTAAAATCAGATGCTTCAATAGGTGAGTGGCTTTTATCATGCATGTATGGTGCTTTAAAAGAAAATCATTCAGTGGAATGCTTTAGAACAGTTAGTGACTAATTATCATTTGCCATGGGTTCTTATAGGAGATTTAATTACTACTTTACATGCTCATGAAAAAGATGGGGGAGCAGATGGGGTCTCTAATAATAATTTATATGTTGCTCAGTCTATTAAGAGCTTAGGATTGAATGATGTTGCCTGGTATGGAGACCCCTTTACCTGGTCAAATCATAGACAGGGAAGTGCTTCAGTTAGAGTTAGATTAGGTGCTTTGGCTAACTCTGATTGACATGCTCATTTTCCTACTGCTTTATTTTTTTTAATTTATTGCCTTTAGACCCTGATCATGTTCCAGTCTTATTAGTCATTAATACGGAGTCTAACATGCTGCACAAACCATTTATAATTTTTGAATACTGGTTTGCACATCCTCGATGTTTAAATATTATTGATAATGCTCGGCTTGACTCACATGAATTGAACTTCCATGATAAGTTATATAACACACAACATGCTTTAGCTATGTGGAGTAAGAATACTTTTGGCAATGTTCAAAATCGAATAAAGCATATAAAGTCTGAATTGTATCAATTAGCTCAGTCACATTCCCAAGCTGAACTTACAACTCCTTATCAAAGTTTGCAACTTGAATTGTCTCAATCGTATGGTTTGCATGATCAACACGATAGACAAATATTAGGGACAATTTTTTTGCTTATGGCGATAGGAACACAAAATACTTTCATGCTAGGGCTAATTTTCGACGAAGCCGAAATCATATTGCTTCTCTCCAAGATAGCTTAGGCATATGGTATAAGGATAGAGCTCAATTAGGAACTTTGCTTACAGGCCATTTTCGACATATATCAACTACATCTAATCCTATTAGAGATGATGATCTTTTAAGCATGATTCCTCCATGTATCACTAGTGATGATAATGCTTTATTGCTTAAAATCCCATATGTAGATGAAATCAAATCTGTAATTTCCCAAATGCCTTCTTGGAAGGAACCGGGGCCAAATGGTTTTCACGTTGGTTTCTATAAATATTGTTGGGAAAATATTCAGCATGATGTTGTTTCTCTAATTCAAAAAATTTCAACTCTCATAAGTTATATTGTAACATTAATGAAACTTATCAAGTCCTCTTTCCTAAAAGTGAATGCCTGACTTCACCATCTGATTTCAGGCCTGTTAGTCTTTGCAATGCTATATATAAAATTATAACAAAGATAATGGTCAATAGAATAAAGCCTATCATAGCTAAGATAATTTCATTATTTTAAGCTGCTTTTGTATCCGGCAGGCATATTCAGGACAATATAGTGATAGCTCATGAATTATTAAACACAATAATAAAAAAAAAAGATAGGCATAGTGTTGTTGCTATTAAAATAAATATGTCGAAAGCTTTTGATAAGATGGAATGGTCATTCATTTATGATATTTAAAACAACTTGGATTTGATACTGCATGGTGTGATATGGTTCTACAATGCATTAGTACACCTTCTATATCTTTACTGTTGAATGAAGCTCCTTGTAAGTCTTTTCATCCCACTAGAGTTACTCGAAAAGGAGATATTTTATCACCATATTTGTTTATAATATGCATGGATGCTCTGTCTCGTTTGTTATCTCATGCAGAACAACGTAAACATATACATGGTGTTAAACCAGCTCTTTCTAGTCCTACTATATCACATCTTTTATTTGCTGATGATATTCTTCTATTTCTAAAAACAAAAAAATATGAACTCCAATATGCTCAATCTATATTAGAAATATTCAATAAATCTTCTGGTCAAGTCATCAATCCTAATAAAAGCTCAGTGGATTTTAGTGGGAAAATGACACAACAAAGAAAAGCATAAATTGCTAGTTTACTTCAAATGACACCTATGAAAATGTCTGATAAATATTTAGGTGTCCCTCTGTTTCTTAAGAGATCAAAGGTGGAATATTATAAACCTCTTGTTCAGAGTATGCAGGATAAGTTGGATGGCTGGCAAGAAAAGCTTATCTCTCAAGCTGGGAGAGCCATTCAAATACAAGTTGTTTTAAATTCAGTTGCTCTTTACCAGATGTCTTGTTTCCCTTTGCCAGATGATATTATAAAGCATCTTAATACTTTGCAAAGAAGGTGTTGGTAATAAAGAAAGGTTTGAATCCTAAAGCCTGGAAAGATGTTTGTCTACCTAAAAGACAAGGAGGTATGGGTTTAATTCAATCTTGCTATGTTGGCCAAAATGGCCTGCACGTTAATTAACTCTCCAGATGCCTTGTGGGTTAAGGTCATAAAATCCAAATATGTTGTTAAACACCCATCATTGCATTATATTCCAAAAAAACAGTCATCATGGATCTGGAAAGGAATCACTAAAGGAATTGAGATAATTAAGAAGCATCATATATGAGAAATAGGTACTGGTCATAACATTAGTATTTGGGCTGATAATTGGATTGAATCCAATTTTATAACCTTGGTCAGACCATCTGAGCATCATTTGCAGGATTATGTTTTTGTTTCCCAACTTATAGATCCTTACTCTCAAGAATAGGATATGGCATCTCTTACTGAATTATTTCCTCAGACACAGATAGAAAAAATTTGCCAGATTAAGATTCCTAGGATTGGTCAAGATAGACTTAGATGAAATTTAACTACTTTAGGCAATTTCACAACTAAATCAACATATAATGCCCTTATAGCTAGTCATTGTAACTGTACTAAGCAAGAACAAAAACATTGGTGATGACTCTGGTATATGGATGTTTTACCAAAGTTTAACTTTTTATCTGGATCTGTTTGCATAAATTGTTACTTCTTAAGCCTTATCTGTTTTCATTTGGCATAGTTCCTGATACCCTTTGTCTTCGATGCAACTCAGGTATGGAAACATTTGATCATCTTTTCTTTGCTTGTTCATTTTCTAGAGCTATATGGTTTGTTCTTTATCCTGAAATAATTCCTGTAATAGCTGCTTTTAACTCATTAAGAACTTGGATCATGAATTGGTTTTCATACAACAATCTAAAGTTATTTCTCAGGCTCAACTCTTGTATGTGGAAATACTATGGAATATATGGAAAATCCGGTGTAAAGTTTGTTTTGAGAATCTTATACCAGAGCCCATATCTGTAATACATCAAATCAGACTACACATGGACTTTATGAATCCAACTCAGTCTTTGTATAGAAAATTGAATATTAATCTCTCAACTTATTTCTCAAGAGTTTCCAAACATGTTTTAACTTCTGCTACTTTAAATGCACACCAAGATAGTATACTAATGTTTGTTGATGCCTCAATGGGTAAACAATCACATTTTGTAGGATGTGGCATTTTCTGCTATGAACCAGATAGTCGATTCTCAGCCGCAAAATGTTGGACAACCTTTGCACGAACAATAATAGAAGCAGAAGCAAAGGCCTTGCTTATAGCTATAGATTGGGCAAAAGATCTTCACAAACATAAGGTCATTTTTATCAGGATAACCTATCCTTAGCCAATACAGTTAATGGAACATTTTGTAATATATGTTGGAAGCTTTCATCCTACTTACAAGATTGTAATATAAGACTATCGGAATTTTCTTTCTCTTTGTGTAATTGTGTCAATCAGAACCTAAATGAGGCTGCGGATAGTCTAACAAAATTAGCCAGGAAATCAAAATTTCAACAAATCTGGCTATCTCATCCTCCTACATGTATATCTGGGAAACTATTCCCTTCTTTAAATTTTTGCGTGTGTAAATATAGTTTATTTCCTTTTAAAAATAAAATAAAATTTGAATTACCCAAGCTAGAAACAAAAATTGCACTATCCAGGAAAAATCGAAAACAGATGATGATTCTCATTTCTACTGGGGTTTTTGGCTTTTCTCGTATTCAAACAGGTGCATGGGAAATGTAATGAGGTAAGCTAAAACATGATCGCATTTGATTTCCATATCTCGTGAATTCTAATTCTTGTTGTGTTAAAAAACTCGAAACCGTTGTGCCTTTTAAAAACCTAACTTTACCCAAGGTGTTTCTAGTAAATTGGATTATGGAATACAAGTAGAATAAACTTTTTTACAATGTTGCTTATGTTAATCTTGTTGTTTAATTAAAACCTTGAGTATGATTTAATCGAATGGTATACCGTAACGATGGGGATTTGGAATCACCGCGCCGATGAAACTATGTGATTATAATTCGTTGGGACATACTACATGGTGAAGATGTTAGAGTTAGCCTTAGAAACACAACATACAATCCTTGTCGGCTTGTGTTATCTACCGTAGGATGGAGTCAGATATAGATAGATGTTAAGGTAGTTCTTAATCCTTAGATCTCACAGAAAATCGATTCATTTTCCTTATTTTTGGTTAGTAGTTATGAAATCACCCCTTAGTCAATGCGTGAAAGACAAATAGTCGTAATCGTACTACTTGACTACATGCAGAAATACACATATATCTAATACTCCCTCCTTCCCCTCCATATAGACGTAGTTCTTTTAAAGTAATCTTTTTTTAATATCCATCATTTTTTTTATTTTATCCTTGATCACGTTTCTAATATAAGAAATATTAATTTATTTGTGATGATATTTATGCATAATAAATAAGGGTATATATGAAAAAAAAATATCTTGTAATTTAAATTCTGCCTATCCAAAAGGACAACCAAAATCCAAAACTCCGTCTTAATATAAGGGACGAAGGGAGTAATTGAATTATTTTGATGAACAAGCCTTGGCTTTGTTAATAATACAATAGTGGAAAAGAAATTAACTTAGCTAAAAAACGTGGTTTACATGTTTAATCAAATTACTTCCAAGGTAAATTCTTAATTGGGGAACAAAGTTTTGTTAGGTTTTTGTTATTTTTCTTTTTCTTACTAAAAAACGAGGGTCTACCTCGAATGCTAATACTAATTTTCACTCACCATTATAAAAAATGGAAGTGACCAAGTTATACAAGTATTACAATAACCAGAGTTGAAGAAGAAAAAGAGATTTCATAATATTGTTCCTTTACAGGTTTTGTTAATCGAGAATCTATTACAATCCACCGAAATATTTACGGCCTATATTATCTTTATTCTGTCAATCTAATAGAGAGCTGAAATTTTAAAGCCGCTAAAGTTTTGAGTTGCCTTTGCAAAATCACTGCTAATTGTATAATTTTGTTCTTTTGTTTTATCATACATTCCTTTAAACACCAAGAGTGTTGGTTTTAAATCGCTTTAAAATCGCTTTAAATGTTAAATATATGTCCACTCTATTCCGTTGCCCATATGAAATATGCTTCAGCTCCCATCACCTTTAATTCCTCTCTTGTTGTGCAGTTACCATGGGTTCCCATGGCTTCAATTGTATAACTTGCATGATCCACTAATGTTAGTCCAATTCCTAAGCTTGTCATAATATTAGACATTGACAAAGCAACGTTAATCCTGTAACTTAAGAAAGGAACTTCAGGTTGTATTTGATTTCTGCAGAGTGTTACCAATTATATGGTTATATTATAGAGATTGAATGATATCGTTTTCTGGCTTATGAACAGTGGTAAGACATTTGATGTGACTAACGATATTGATGGAGGTTAGTGCATTATCATGTTGTTCTTTTCTAAAGGTTAAGCTACACCTAACATTCCAAACATCTGGATTTTCGGTCATTGAAAATTTGGGAAATGCCTTAAAATGGAGGGTAATCTTGGACAAATGCTTCGGGTTTTTAAAATTTGTAAAAATATCCCGTTATGTAATTTATGTTAGTTTTTCTGTTAACCTCGCGTGTGCGAGTTACCACCTGTGAAAAAAAGACATAAATACCCAAAACGTTCATTTTGGAGAAATGCCCCGGATAAACATTTTGGTAATCACGTGAATATCACGTGACAAATCTTAATTCCATGCGTGGCCAATTTCTGTCTTAATCTCTGTCCGGGGCATTTCTCTAAAATGAACGTTTTGGGTATTTATGTCTTTTTTCGCACATGACGACTCGCACGCACGAGGTTAACGAAAAAACTAACAGGACGAAATATTTTCACGAATTTTAAAAACCTAGGATATTTGTCCAAAATAACCCCATTTTATGGCATTTTTCATATTTTCTCCTTAAAAAATCATATATCCACTATCCATTGTGATTGTCAAATGCTTAGACTTCACCACAGATAAGCCACAGACATTATTATCTCATCGGGGTTTTTGTGGTTAATTTTTATCAAACTGGTGAGGTCATTACATTGGATGTAAAGCTGCATGTTATATATTCAATAACCCAGAAAGTAATCAGGTGGTCAAGTATACTATATATTTTAGGCTTTATACTTTGAGGAGTTTGTGGTGGTTTTTACCGATGAGCGGGTAGTGGTATATTCAAAGCTTTACATTTCAGATTTTCTTAATTTTGTTTTTCTGATGTAATATTTTTAGTTTTAAATATTTTTTTGGTATATTCCACCCGAGGTTCCGATCAGTGTAATTTTTTTTATCGATTAAAATAAAATAAAATAGATGCTAAAAATGAATACAACACGATTCAAATAAAATTTTAAACGGATAAATTGACAAAAAGAAGCATCGTGTCTATCTAGCTCGAAGTCTATCCTAAAAAATATCTATCAAGATATTTTTTCCTGCCAAATTTAGAATGCCTAGATCGATCATTTATATTTTTATTTTGTTTGGATTTTAAAAGCCTTTGGTTCTTTAGTTCCTCAATATTTGTAATCGATTTCTTCCTCTTTTAAGAAATAAAATTTGATGATTCAGTAAAAAAAGTTGAACGTGCAATATTTTCCATTGTGTACAATTACAAATTTTTTTACCGAGGAAATGAGTCGAATAATACCAATGTAAAAGCTTGTCTATTAATTATATTAAGAATGTTATAAGTGCATGCAAATGTTGTGTATCACGCTGGGAAACAGTTCAGGAAAAGATAGAAGGCCTTTTATGTAATTCAAGTGATGACTGTTGTAACCAATTTTCTTTATTTTTTAATAATTTTTTTTTTACAAAAGAAAAAAACAACAAAAAAAACAATGGTATATCCGAACCAATTGTGCAGTATTATACTCCGTGTTATTACTTTTTATGCCTCAAAGCGGGGAGCAGTTCATCCTCACTCTAGATGCCACTCTACATATTCCTCCATTCTCACAAATAGAGAACATGAAGAAAAGTTCCAGACGATAAACAACTTATCATTTGGGGAGGTGATGGACTGTTTTCCCTTTGATATATTTCGTACCCGAGATTTCTGAATGTTTATTGTCCAAATCATTTTGTGATATTGTTTTTAGTTACATCAATAACAATTAACCAACTAGAATGATTTATTTTATTTCTAATTTTTATTGAATTATTTTTTCTTTTTGGCTTTAAACTTCACTTTACTAAGATTTGACTGTAACCATGGTCTATTCTTTCAATTTTATTTTTAAGGTTTAGATTTTAATTCAATTAAGGTTTTTGCATATTTACAAGATGATTAATTTTGTTACAGATATAAATCGGCAAAATTGTGGAACCAGCCACCTAATTTCATCTGATCAGCTATGAAAATGGAAAGTGACATATTTTTCAGTATTCTTAGAAATTAAGATTGTTTTGTTTCTTATTATATTTATTTTTTTATTGTTGTTTTCTTCACCTTTTCTTTTTAAAGTAAAGTTTGTTTTATTTTCTTCCGTAAAGTTGCTCAACTGAAGGGGTAAGATTGTACGAGTGGATGTCCTTTATGCAATCACTTCCAAAGTGATTGGAAACCGCCCCGCTACTTGTGGATAGGCGCTCTCTAACAAAGAAGCTAATTCTCCGCAATACACTAAAAGGGGCTCCCCTCTAACTAGACTTCTTACGCAGACGGAGATGCTTAGACTAGTGAATAATAAGGAAAGGCAGGGGTCCTGCTTGCATCCAAAAGTCTGACTGGTCCCATCGACCGGCCCAATCTCGAGTGGAACGTAAACTATGAAAGAACTTTTATTGGTCAGCCATTTGTTTACTTGGCGCAAATAAATTATAAAATACAACCTCGCAGAGAGGAAAAATATTACGTCAACGGCCTCATTTCTTCGTGAACGTTGTGGAACAGCTGCGGAAGCATGTGCTCTACTTGATACTTAAATGCTTTAGCTTAGTCAGCTTCTTCGGTATCTAAGATAATATATAGGTATGAAGACCAGGGAAAAGCGCCCTAAACTACCTTGTTCATTAAAAAATTTAGGAATTTTATTAAAAAATAAAACAAACAATTTATTGGTTATATAATCCGCATAGATTTGAGTTTTCATATAATTGTATTGTCTTTTGATCTAATGATTTGTAGATTAGTACTAAAAATTCTTGTTCAGTATTTTCTCTCACCTAGTTGTTTTTTCTCTATGTAAATCAGTAAATATGTAACTACTCTATAGGCATATATACCGCATAGATTTGAGTCATTTGACCGTTCTTAAAGTAGTTGTTGTTCTACTTCTACTTATGCAATACTTAAGTAGCTTCATCTGATAATCGTATCAAAATTGAATAAGTAGCTAGTCTAAAATCCAAGAGATTGGAAATCAAACAACTTTTAAGTACTCAGACTTATCGACTTAATTTACGCCGGCGTAGTTAGATCATTGAGACTAACATGGCGATAAACTTGTGTGAGTGTGAACAATACATATACGAGGGAAGAAAGATAATTAAACATTTTTATTCTTATTCTATTAACATGGAAACACGTACATTTAGGCTTAAGAAATAAAGGCCACCTGGTTTGGTGCTTATCGTCTTTGGTTTCTATGTTTTGCATATCTGCCTTTTGATTATACTAGTAGATAATTAGCGATATTAATAATCCCAATTGTACATTAAAAATTGGCTGAAATTAGTTTTATTTTAGTTTAAATTTGGATGAAACTAATTTTATCGTGTACATACTGATAAAAAAATATTTTTATCAGGATGTATCTGGTTTTATCTTGTATATTCTGACAAATAAACATGTTATTCTCATGATGTATCTGGTTTCATCCTGCATATTTAGATATTTATTTATCTGTATGTTGAAGGTAATGGTGGTGTTTTTTGTATTTAGTTACTATCGGAGGTGGTGGTGGTAATAATTTGGTGTTTATTGTGGTTGAAAATACTGATAGTGGTGGTGGTTGTGCTAAATCTTTTTTTTTTATGTATGTAACGAATGGTAGTATAATTTTTTTCCTATCTTATTTTAAGCAAGGATGGAACCAGTTTCATCTTAGATATTTTTTTTAAATAATTTTCTTAGTTTAAGTCTAAAGCATCCAGTTTCAGCTTAGTTATTTTTTTAAAAAAAATTATATCTCAGTTTAAGCCAGAATGCAACTAGTTTCATCCTACCTATTTTTTTTCAATTTTTTTTGATAAATTTATCATCAACAATAAATCTTATTTTGTAGATTATTTAAAACTATTTCCAAAAATATAAGTTTTATTAAAATTGATATATTTTGGAAGTTATAATTTTTTATGTGATTTGTTTTTAAATTAAAGAAAGAGAAAAAAAACACACTAAAATATATAATTATCTAGATTTTTATATGTTAATTTTATCCAATCTAAATATTTATTTGTCCATTAGAATCTTTTTTTTATGAACATTTGGACAATGGTACCATTTTTTCTAAAACAAAATCGCCTTAATACGGGTGTGCCACGGATTCCTCCTCCCTGTAAACCACCACCAGTTGTTCGAGCTAGCGCGAAATCTTAAATTTAGTCGAGTTCTAAAAAAAACAAACTAATAAGCTCCACATTAACACCTAATGAATTGTCGGCACTCGCCAATTTAACAGTCTTAAATGATATGGAACCCACATTTTTCATGTACGTCCAGAATGCAAGCTTGCTATTCCCCACCCGTGACCCCAATCCCATCATATTACAGTACGTCGATACTCTTCCCATCCAATCATGAATAATCGCCATGCATCATCATCACCAGGATCCAGCAGGACCATATTTTGTATAATTTATATATCAAGAAAAAGAAGAAAAAAGAGGAGGACCTCATTAGCTTGACTAGTCTTTTCTCCACACGGATCCCACCTGAAACCTTCACGTGTCTATACTCTTTAGTACTGCATACTAACTATACCACTGTATACGTACAGTAATTAATTATAATATGGATTAGGGATGAGGTATTAGTCTTAAGACCAGGGTGTATGTCTGTCTTCACCCGTGGATAAGTATGATGAATTGGCGTTCGTTTGGAATTATTGAGTCAATTTGATTCCAATTCCAATTCCAATTCCAATTCCAGGGATGATGAGTAGTTGAAATAGGTAGTACAGCTCCTCTTCCCTCTCGGCGCACGTTAGGGATGAAGTTTCCTTGTATGTAGTAGTACCCTCCTTCATCATGCACCGACCACAGACAAAAATCCTACTACTACGGCCACCACTTTCACATCATTTACCTCGCTGCTGCTGCTTCTTCTTCTTCTTCTTCTCATTTATATGCCATACAACGAATCATACAACAACCGCTACCACCATGTACAACCTAAATTTTATTCGTAATCATCTCTTTATCTAAGATATGGAGCCGCGCGTTTACGAATCAAATGCATTAAATTCCTGACTTTTATGATCAATTATCAAAGTTAGCTCGTGGAATTCTATATTATTGAAACTCAATTATCAGTCTATGATGAGGACTTAGTTTTTTTCTGCAGGGTATATCAACGTGGATCAAAACACCAGTACTTGTAGTCTAGTACCTTGTCAGTTGAGTCCCCGAACTAACAAACAAGAATATTCAATTAAAAATGTGAATAAAAAAGTTTATAATATGATGATAACTTAATTACGAAAAAAACAAAACTTTTTGGAAAAAAGTATTCGTAATAAAATATTAAGTTTGATTAAATAAAATACTGTATGCCCAGAGTTTCTGATAAAGTAATAGGTACATCAAATGACGAACCACTGTATATAGTAGTCCTATCTTCTTCTCTCGTACTACTTACTCTTTGCACCAGTCCACAGCACCCAACATCACCATATTTATTCTCACCCTAAGAGCAACTGCAGCGGACGATCAGACCAAAGAGTAAACATCAGAAATGGTCTTTGGTCCGATTTTTAGAGCCGCAACGAACGAGTAAATGTAGTATTTGGTCCAGAAAGTGAACAGTATTCGATCATGTTTAGTGAAGAAAATGGTCCAAAACAGATATAGTCTGACGCCATGGTTGAACAACGTTTTAGGAAAACGTCATTATACGAGGACGTTTTAAAAAACAAACGTTATTACTGAAAGACGTCTAACAAAACGTTTGTTTAGAGTAGCGCTTTAGAAACGTTGTTTCAATACAACGTAATTTATACAAACGGCAAGTTAGAATAGCGTGTGGGATGAACGTTACTCTGTGGTAGCGTTAATTGGCGAAACGTTACAACACAAAGACGTTGAAACATTGATGTTGGTACACAGGAGCGTTTAACATTAGAAAGCTCCTTTACAAGAGCGTTAAAAACGTAAACGACACAGTACACAAGCGTTTCAATTTGAAACGTCCCCATGGTCCGACGTTAATTTGTAACGCTCCTCCAAACCCACGTTTGTATTCGAAACGTTGTCGTATGATAACGTTTGGGTGAAACGTTCTCGTACCGTAACGTTTTGCCGGCCGTTGTAAATTTGACCGTTTTTTTTCCGTTGAACGGCTATTTTTTTTTTCTTCAAATTTTTTTCCGTTGAACGGCTATTTTTTTTTTCTTCAAATTTTAAATGCTGCAACGTTTCGATTTCGGCATTATATATAGAGGAAGTTTTAATGTTTCATGTACAACCACCATTCATTTTGAGAACTTCGTATAAGAAAGTCCTTATTGTTCTGAATTTTTTTTGGTCGTTCGTTAACAGTTTTTCTCTGTATCAAAAATGGCACCAAAACCAAGAGGTCCAAATTTTACTACTAATGAAGATATAACAATGTGTAGGATTCATTTATCAATATCTCAAGACCCTTGTGTTGGTACTGATCAATCGGAAGAAAGATTATGGACTCGGATTAAAGCCGGGATGAAAGAAGCTATACCTTCAATGGCCGAACGCAGTTGGACCTCCATTCAAAAACGCTTTCAAGGAATAAGTAAAGATGTTGCGCTTTATTCTGCAAAAGAGGCAGAAGTGGAACGTGAACACCATACCGGCTGGGGTCCTGAAACAAAGGTAAAGTAAACATGTTTTAGTTTCGTTGCTCAAGTTTTAAAATGGATTGTGATGCATTAATTGTTTTCTAAACAACAACAGACACAGGAAGTTAGGCGACTATTCAGGGAAGCTAATGGTGATAAACCATTTAAGCACGATGAGTGCTACGCAATAATGATAGAAAATATCAAATATTCCCGTCGTTCGACAGAAATATTTGATTCATCACAAGCTGAAGAAGATTCGGACAATAACGCTGAAGACCTACAAACATTTTCACCCAGTGCAGGTCAATGGAGTGGACATGAAGAAATAGGAGATATTCCCAACACGTATCCTAGGGCGATGGGAAAAAAACAGGCTAAACAACTAATGCATAATGGACGAGGAAAATCCAGTGCCCAAACAGAAGCCTTGGAAATAATAATCAATAACCAAAAAAACTTCAACAACAGCTATGCAGAAAATGCAAAAAGGAAGATTGATCAAAGACATGCCGAGTTAGCATCAAAAGAAGAGCATCGCCTAATGAAAGAGGAGTATCGAATAATGATGACGGACGTCTCCAAATTGGATGACGTAACAAAAGAGTGGGTTATGCTTAGGAAAGCAGAGATTTTACGAAAAAGAAAAGAACTTTGTATTACCTAAAACAGTAAACAACAAATATTATTTTCCTTCTAAATAATGAAAACCATTACTTTCATATTTGTTGTCTACACGTAAGCATCGGCTGAAATCAATTAAAAACAGTAAAAGATATGAATTAAAACCAATTTTTTTTAAATTGGTTTTTCAAACATCACCAAAATGCGACCACAAATGTTCGATCAAGTCATTTCGTAATCGAAGGTGCGTTTGTTTGCTATGGACTGCTTGTCGTCGTTGGTGAGTTGTCATCCTTGAAAGTGCTTCAGTTTGTTGCCGTGATATAGTTACTGGTGCAGCGTAGCGCCCTTGATCATAATCATGTGGCCAAACACCCGGTAGACGTTCATCCTCCACAATCATATTATGGAGAATTATTACTGTTTTCATGATATATGCAAGTGCGTCCGGATTCCACATTCTAGCCGGTTGTTTAACGATGCTAAATTGGTTTTGTAGTACACCAAAGGCTCTTTCCACATCTTTTCGAGCACCCTCTTGCATTGCTGAAAATTTTCGCTTCTTAAGTGTATCTGGATGCTTGATCGACATGATTATGGTTGCTATCTCTGGGTATATCCCATCGCCAAGATAATACCCCATATCGTAATGGTTACCGTTCACCACATAGTGTACCGGGGGTGCCTTACCTTTTATAATGTTTTTGAAAACAGGAGACCGGTTAAGAACATTTATATCGTTGTTTGAACCGGGCATACCAAAAAAGGCATGCCAAAACCATAGATCTTGTGAAACCACAGCCTCCAAGATGATACTTTCATCGCCTTTGTATGCGGTGTATGCACCCGATTCGGCCGTTGGGCATCTATCCCATTTCCAATGCATACAATCTATACTTCCTAGTATTCCTGGAAATCCCCTTGCCTGGTTCTGATTAAGCAATAGTTGAACATCTGTAGGTGTAGGGCTACGCAAATACTGATCCCCATATAGCTGCACAATCGTGAGGCAAAACTTACGAGTTGCTTGCAATACAGTAGATTCCCCAATCCTTAAATACTCATCTATTGCATCTGCCGCACAACCGTAAGCTAACATTCTAATTGCTGCAGTAATCTTAACATGTGGTGTTAATCCGAGTCTGCCGGCAGCATCCCTTTTCTGAACAAAATAAGGGTTACGTCCCACCACATCCCGCAAGATACGATTGAACAATTCTCTGCGCATTCTGAATCTTCTCCGG
Source organism: Papaver californicum (assembly GCA_023531435.1). NCBI lineage: Eukaryota > Viridiplantae > Streptophyta > Magnoliopsida > Ranunculales > Papaveraceae > Papaver > Papaver californicum. The sequence continues at coordinate 2,665,672 of JAJJMC010003936.1, forward strand.
AAAATAATATGACCAAAAGTAGGGTATCTTGAAAAGTAATCTGTCCATAGTTTCCTTGCTCCCTCCTCCCGCTGCCGGTCAATTTCGATTCGAGTATTTGGACAGTCTATATTAGAAGCGAACAATCCCAAATTAACTGCTTGTTCATTTTGGATAACTGCAAATGAATTTTCGTCTGATGAGGACGTCGAGTTAGTACTATCATCATCGGATGTAGAAGATATGAGTAAATGATTGTGAGGAATATAAGAAGAGGAAGAGGACAAACCATGATACATATTGTTATTCTGATTTCCTTCCAATGGTTGATGAGGTATGTAGTTATGGTAGAGGAGGTTTGTAGTTATGGTTGACGCTTTTCGTATTTTTATTTGAGGATGATTCTAGTTTTGGGTGTGGTTTTAATGGAGAGAATGTTATTTATAACATGGTAATTCAAATAAGTTTTTATCGACACCTAACAACAAGCCAGTAATAAAAGCCTCAAAAAAGTTATGACAAGACGCTACCACAAAAAGCTGACCAATCCATTGTTGTGATGTTATCGAGAAATAAGTAGTGCTCTGTACTCTTGAGTAGACAATACATGCAGGAAATTAACTCGAACATGAATGCTATGAGAGAATAAGATAAAGATGACAATTCCAATTTAACTTTTTTTGTAACATCATTTTGTTGAATTATTAAATTCATACATTAAACCAAAGTAAAAGAAATATTAAAAATCACTAGAAGTTTACTAAAAACAATTAAGTAAACTTATTGTGAAACCTTAAGGCTTGGTTTGTAAGACGTCGTGGATGACGTGGTTCACTTCTTGGGAGAATAATCAACACAAAGGGATTAAATTCTTTCAAAACCCTTAAAATCTCGAAATGAGGTTTGTACCTGAATTCAAAACGTTTCAATCTTATCCATTCCTCTAGTGATCTAGAAACAACTACATCGTCAGTTTCATTCCTAAGACGACATTCATTCACCTTGGCAGTTAAAGATGAAAATTCATGTACTTCCTTTGTGATTTCAACATATCGACAAAACAGGCCGGCTCTATTCCTGTTGTTGGGATTTCCGGTTTCATTACAAAAGTTAGCATGAGTATCTTCTAACCATTGCATGCTCATTACACCATTCATCCGACGTTCATGGCCCCTAGCTGGATAATGCAATACAATGTTTCGACATATTGATAAATCTTCCTCTAGTGTAAAATTTTCTGCATTCAGGCTAAAATTTTCGTAACCCGTCATTAAATGAAAACCGAAGATGACAAATTTCTTATGAAATGTTTGAATGGTGGATTTGGAATGAGAATGAATGATACAATATGTCTGGTATTTATAGGTAGATGGGGAGTGAGAATGGTGGATTTGTTCAACGGTAAGAAAACGGTAACAAATATAAAAATCAATTATTTTATTTTAATTTTCAAAATTGGTTGTATGTTGACACGGCAGTATTAACATTAATTGAGGAGTCATTAATATTGTGGATAGATAGAGAAAAATGTCAGGTTGGATTTACTAAAAACAATAAAGTTGTTTATAAAATGTCATAGATAAAGAGAAAAGTAAGGTTAGATTTGCATGCAATAAATAAGGATGATTATCAACTACCGTCCCCCTCCCCACGAGAGGTGCGAGGGGGCATAAACGGAGGCATCGATGAAGAAGGAACATGCCCCCCGGTATTCCACATTTGCGATGGTAGAGTTGAGGAAAAACTTCCAAAACCTAGTGGTGGATTATGTAAACGACCATGCGAAAGTTGTAACTTCAAATTGGTGATTTCATTCTTATATTCCCGCAAATCTTCCATCTTTTCCCTCGATTGTGTCAAATGAAAGTTTTTGAACTCTTGGGTAAAGTCAGCACTCTGTTGCGCAAAAGCATAACATTCACCCTGTTATAGACAAAAGGTCACATTTAGCCTGTCAACCCGTAAATTCAGAAACTAAATAACGAATATATTACAAATGTACTTACGTATGACCAATTATCTATAGGCGGGATGGGCACATGTTCAGCAGGTTGGTTGATGGTTTCTTTAACTAAGCCACCCAAACTGTCGTATGTTTCCACATCCCAGTCTACGAGTTTGCAAAACTTGTTCGAGTTAGTAACATGGCGCCAATAGTCCAAATACCCCTGATACGTAACCTCTCCTTGTAGGTACTCAGTTACATCGACTTCAGAGGTTTCCTTAAGTTGGGTAGCATCTTCATCAGAGATGTCACTAACTCGAACTGGGGGGTTCTTCGGAATGCGGTAGCCATCATTGTTTTGGTGCCATAACCGATCACCGAGGTATACGTTATGCTGTTAAAAGTAAGATTCCAGTAATAACTATTACAATAAAAAATGAAATAAATAAAATATGCTATGAAAATAAATTAACTACTCACAATGCCATTCCAAGTAAATACAACGCGCCTATTTGAGAGAACCACCGCTGTCGTGATTACGTCATTTTGTATTAGTGGGATTGCGGTCCGCCAAGGGTGCCATGTCACATCGTCGGCAGTCATTGCATTTAGAAGACAACGTGAACGCACAATATCATTACTCTTTTTTCGTGTACTCTTCCACCTAGAACATGTAGGCCAAGTAGTAACTGTCGCAGGTGGTGGATTGTGTGGTCGACGTATGCCGAGATATTCGTAACCCCAAAACTACAATTTGTTTTTAAAAAAATAAAATATTTAAGTTACCACCAAACGTTTTTTTAAAAAGCAAATAAAATATTTTCTAAAATTTACCTCTAATATTTGGCAGGGTCCGGTTAGTGACTTCTGCCCCCTACCGGATGCGCCAAGGGCGGAATATAGTTTTGAAAAACAAGCACCACCCCAGTCGTAAGTTCCAATTAGTTTTGGATCCTCAAAAGCCGCTAACCATCCGGCATCCACATAGTTTCTTGCGTTTGAGAAAAAAAATTGTCCCAGAACATACATCCAAAACGCTTTTGCAACTCTCTCAGCTTTGGTAGCATCATGTTGCGCCCCTTTCAAATAATCCTCTGTAAAGTATGACCCTAAAAATGCCACCGTTGGTGCATCACAGATCCACTGAATTGAAATATTATTAGTTATACAATAGTTTTTGTCTTTCAGCTCTATAAAAATATTCTGCTGGACATATTCAAAGGTGTACTTATCCTCATCGTATGGAATTTGCCCTCCAATTCCAATACTGAGACCGGTCAACATCACCCAGTCTAATGGTGTAAACCCCATTTCACCGAATGGGAAGTGAAAAGTGTTCGTCGTGTCCCAGAAACGCTCCACCATGTAATCAATCATGGCGTGTGACGAGTCACCAGCATCCATTGCCAAAAATCTGTCCCATCCAGCCATTTCGATAATAAATTTCGCCCTAGAGCAGAATTCCGATATACTTTTATATGCCAGCATAACCGATTTAAGAGACCCCCGATGGATGTACTTTGTCTTTGGGTCTGCCCTAATAGTCATATCGTTGCTAACGCGCCCCCTAACATCTTCCACCATACTATAAGTTTCCAACGCTGTAACATCCGTTTCTTCACCAACACAACCTCCTTGTGTATCGTTGGTTGATTTTCCTTTCTTGCATCTTTTTTTCCCACCGATCAATCGCGATGCGGATTTCCTCAACATCTAACCATAACAAACAGTTAACAACAAAAAAAAAAAATTTATTTTGACGTTCAAAATGTACTCACTGTTGACATTATTTTCACGTTAACAACATCTAACCATAACCCTAAATATAGTTTCAATTGATAAAAATAAATTTTTAAAAACCTTCTAAAATCAACCAAAATACACCTAATCATCATTCAAAAATTAACTCCCACATACACCTTAATAAATTTAAAATGAAACAAATTAATAACAACTATAAATAACTTTTCCATTTACTAAATCATATATTATTTTTACATGCACAATTACATTTTAAATATCATAAATTATTAAGTGGAATTATAAACACTATAAAATAATAAATTAACTAACTCAACACCCCTAAGAGCAACAATGATGCAATTAACAATAATATAGTTTACAAAAATATATATAACAATAACATTTTAAATTGTAAATTTAATTTTTCTACACAAATTACAATGAAAATATCAAACTAAATCAAATCCAAATTTTTTAAATTAATTTTTTAATATCCTAAAACTATCAATAAATCATATTATTACCATGTATACTAAATTTAATATAAACCCTAAAACTAAAAGTATATTTACTAAATCTAATAATCATTAAAATCAAACTAAAATAGCAAAAAAAAAAAAAAAATACCGTCTCTTTGCACTCCTAAACGTCCGGCTAATCTAACGTGTTCACGACGGCTGCTTATCGGCGAGTGAGTGAATGAACCACAGGTGAACAGGAGAAAATGAAAGAGAAAGGAAAAAAATTCCGGCGGCTGGTGTTCTTGTTTTTTCTTGTTTTTTTGTTTGCGGTTTTGATGGAGAAGAAGGTAATCTTTATGTTTTTATAGTTTCTTGGATGCTTCACACGTGTACAAAGTGTTTTTATAATTTGTTGGATGCTTCACACGTGTACAAAACACTATCTAAACTATTGACACATAAACAATTCGTCTTTTTCACCGTGTTTGACCCTGATTGACCTGCTTGACTATTTGTAACGCTCCCTCATACTAACGTAAAGATTTATCACGCTAGTCTACGGCAACGTTTATATTTCGCAACGCTTGTCCTCGTTGACGTTTTATAATCTTAACGCTGGCCTACATCAGCTTTTAGATTTGCAACGCTCGGCTACAACAACGTTCCATAATTGACGCTCCACTACACCCACACAAGCTTTCCAAACGTTGCCTTATGGTAACGTTTGTATTTTAAATGCTGTTTTGGATTAGCGTTCTGGTTTTGACGCTTCACTATGGTAACGTTTAGATAAGCGCTACAGTAAAGTGACGTTTGAGTATTTCACGCTTCAATACAGCAACGTTTATACAAAACGCTTACCTAAATGAACGTCAAAAATTAAACGTTTATATAGTAAAACGTCTGTGTATTATACGTTACTTTAGTACAGCGTTTGATAATTAACGCTTATTTACAACAGCGTATTATCAAATTTACTCCTGTTGTCGTTGCGTTTTTTTTTTTACACGACCAAACAAATTTGGTATTTGATCGATGGTCTGGTCCAACCGCTGCAGTTGCTCTAAGAATCTCTACTTTCCCCCTAGGAGTGATTCTCGCTGCAACCCCATTTCCCTCCCCTGTTGAGTCTTGACATGCGTCCTTAACTTTGTTTGTCCGACAGGTCCTCAATTGATACAGGTGCAGCAAAATTTCATCAATCGTGTATATAAGATTCAACATATGGACGGCGGAATGGTGCATGCATATAACGATCACTTTCCAGCGAAAATTTTGTACACTAAAGTTTTTTAGTGTCAAAAGATTCAAGACAATTTTTCTTGTACTAAAGTTTTTTAGTGTCTAGAGACTCAAAACAATTTTTCTTGATTGATAAAAATTTTTGGTACTGATGAATTTTGAACTCAGATCGATAATATCACTATTCAACGATTTTATTATTATTTTATTATATTGAGATCAACTAAAAATAAAAATTCCATTTAAATAATAGCAATTTGTTAAAGAAGTTTGTGTTAGAAGTGTATTATCCATCATTTTTGTTAAATGGGAAGAAATTTTCAACTTCAACCCTCGGAAACATATTAACATTCTCACTTTATTAGCCATGCATCTGCAGTCACTTGATTCATTTGCACTACTGAGTTTGTAGTTTTGTTGGTGATGAGAAAATGGACAAACTCTTATTCAAGAAATTGTTAATTAATCTAAGCTTAATTTATAACTTGTTGGAACTGATTGATAGTATAAACAGTAGATGGTCATGTTTGCGTTCCTCAAATTTTTCATCTAACTTGTATTCTTTTGCAAAATCAATCTAAGTTAAATAAGATCCTCACATGACGTGCAGATTTTCCCACGTTCGTAACTGATTAAGTGACAAAATTTATAATTAAGCTTCGGTGTTCTAATTTTGTTTCATTAGGTGACGTTCAGAATGATCATGATGAAAACATACTTTATTCTTACAATTTAACATTTTTTTTCCTTTTCAACTAAGAAAGTACGTATGATTTCATAAATTATGAATACCTAATGAGTTTGCTTAGGTACGTTTTGGTAGGGTCACAACTCTTGAACCCACAGATCACCAAGCTGGGGGGACTCTTTTAGTTTTGTAAACTAGTGACTAGGTTTCTAGTATTGGATTCCAACAATCTGGCTAAGTCCCACAATGGTAATGTATATAGTTATTTGTTTATTCTCGTAACTAATCCTGCCACGCTGTTGTATACATAGATGATTAGGTATAGCTTTAGCTTGATGGGACTTGGCCGCGTATGATGCGAGAGAATAAATTCTGAAGTATATGTGGATGAAAACTACTGGAGAAGTAACGAGCTATGATGAAATGAGAAACACTTCAGTATTAATGCATGACCGATACGTGAGTTGTGGAAAAGTAAGGCACACTACACAAAACATATAGCCTTATTACCTGACCAACACGTAGATAGCGGGAAAGTAAAGTGCTCTGATCGAGACAAACAACTATTATTGATCGACTGACAACAGGTTGCGGGAAAGCCTGACACAATAAAAAGTAATAATGAGTATCGATGCATGACTGACACGTATCGACTCTACAAGCAGTGAAACACAAAGAATTAAAGCATGACGAATCACTTTAAATAGCTACGTGTCAACCATGCCATGATTCAAATAAGATCGCAACAATCATTCTAATCCAAAACAACAACTTAATTACAAGACCGAAGAAGAAGTGCGGGATAATCCGTAAGAAACTACAGGAAACAGGCAGTACGCAGGCTAGGACTTGCAGAAAGAACGATCAGGCCTTGCGAGAATTGCAAATAGGCCTTGCGCAACTACATATCGCACCAGGAATAGATAAGAATAAATAGGTGGAAAGGTAGATTGGTGGGCTCCATCAATTTAACTATAAATACCAAGATCATTAACATGTGAAGGGGTTGGAAAATTGGAGGAGAAATTAGACTGAGGATATTGAAGTGATAACAAAGAGCTTAGGTATGAAATCTATGTAATTGTATAGTTTATTTGATTCAGGATGAACACGATTATGATTTATATGAATTTATCTCATTACCATCGATTATTTATCTTTTCTTTTCTTCTGAATAGATATAAAGATGATTATATTAATGGATCAAATTATTTTATTTTTGGATGTAAAAAGTTTTACTAATTGAATCATATAAATGCTTGGTCATTTCATTTTACTGTGATTGTTTTCTTTACTAAATGTTATGGTGAGACGATTTATGATAAGATAATGTACTTATTTGAATTTCGTATACTTTTGGTTGTGGACCCAAAGTCACCAGATTTTTGGTAATCACAATTTGGCGCTAGAAACAGGGACGAGTAAAGAATTTATTCTACCTGACAAAATTTTGTTGTTAAAATTTTGAGTCGTTTTCTATTTGGAAATTTCTCTTTAAAATGCCATAATTTAGGTTCATATGAAAAAAGTTGTATATATGATTTCATTCTAAACGAGTTAATTGATGAATATATAATTTGGTCGCTATAATCATATTCTTTATTTTTATTAGTTTATACCTTATCTCTCGAATTTAAGAAATTCTCACCTAACAGCATGTCATATTTATTATGCAATTGATTTTTGTGTTCAACTAAATTTTTGATACCTTCAAAGATCAGTGAATAAATTTTTTAATTCAGTGTTTGAGCTTAATAGTAAAATGCACCATTTGTTTTCAACCAAATTGTGTTACAAGTTTATTGAGAATGATAAAACCTTTTGAAACACATAATTTATTATTTGAGCTCTTTTAGAATACTGGACAAGAAATCTCTGCAGCAACACAAGTTTGAGTTGAGAAGAAATTACATCACCACAAAAATGAATACACAAATGAGGACAATATCACATAGAAGCACGCAAGATCAAGATGCCAATTTAGGAAATCAGGATAGTAATGCAATAGGTGTTCCTCAACAGAGGGAAGATGACGAGAAAGTCACAAGAGCAAGAACCCAGTAATAATCATATAAATAATTCTGAAGGCCACTCAACTATTTGTTCATCCCAATAAAACTCTCAAAACAGTATGGATCACATTCAACAATTAATGGAAGAAATGGATGTGATGCGAAAGGAACAACGAATTTGTGTGGAACAAATTACACTTTTGACCAAAGAAAATCAAGCACTCAAAGGAAGAGCTCAACATGGTGCAGAACCATCTGCAACTAGAACACAGGGGCAAGAAGCAAACTCCAGCAGACCTGCAGGAAGAAAGATAAAAATTAATAGAGATCAGAGAGTAATGGTGGTGCAACCCCTGCGCCAGCAGAATGAGTCAGACAGGTACAATTTTGATGGATCAAGGTTGCAGAATGACAAGTGGAAAAAATGCTATGAAGACATGGAATTAATGCGAGAAGAAATAAAGAATTTGAAGAATAAAAAGGGTGGAAGATTAGAAGAAGTGTTAAAAGAAGCAAGACGGACACCACTGGCACCACACTTGGCATATACATCAATACCACATGAATGTAGTATTCCCCTTTTTGAATGCTACGACGGGACAAAAGACCCAACGACACATTTGAAATATTATAATCGCACCATGACACGTTGGGAACAAGATGACATTGTATGTGCCGGTTTTTTCCTTCGAGTTTAAAAGGAATAGCCTTGGCATGGTATGACAATTTGCCAGAGGCGTCGATAAATTCTTACACACAGTTGACCCGCAAGTTCTTAGAAGCATATATGTACAATCGTCCTGCAGATGCAGGAATGGACAAGCTGTACTCGCTTGCCTCTTCAAAAGTAGAAACCATAAGAGATTATATAGATAGTTGGTAAACGATCTGCCAAGCAATTGGAGATGTAACTCCGGAGGTCGCAATCAATAGTTATAAATGGGGAATAACCAATCGGGAAAGCCAACTCTTTGTTGATATCCATAATACAAACCCAAAAAACAAAGGAGATCTCAGAGATATCATTGAAAAATGTGCAAGATTGCAGGACATTCAGAGGAAACATCCAAGAATAATATCACAACAACAAGGGAATGCGAAAAGATCCAATTCTATAGAGCCATCATCCGGATCCGGGAAGAGGTTTGAGGGAAAAATTCCAAATAATGAACCAAAGCGAACTAAGATGGATGAAAGAAGAAAATTTATCCAACAATTTGGGGAGCGAATTTTTACCAAACTTAATATTCCTTATTCTGAAATTTTAAATGCAATAAAAAAAAGATCAGATTTCCAGTGGCCGCGGACAAAAGAACAACAACCAGAACATACACAGAATTCTAAGGAGTATTGTGAATACCATTGTTATCGGGGTCATTCCAAAAACCGATGCATGAATTTAATAATGCAAGTGCAAAGATTGATCGATACGGGGGAGTTAAAAGAATTCATTCAATCAAATGATTCACTACCAAGGTCTAATAAGGGAAAAGCTGTAAACATTCCCCAAAATAATCGAACTATAAACATGATCACATATTCTGAGTCAAATCAATCATCCTTGAGTGCAGCTATCAATGAGAAATTGCATAAAAGAGTCCGCAATCATGAAGTCTTCAAGGTTGCGGGAAGAGTTACTGAGTCATGGGAAGGATGGATGGCGTCCCCATTAACTTTTTCTGCAGATGAGGTGGATCAAGAGGTTGAAATGAACAACGATCCGTTGGTATTAACATTGCCCGTGTCTGGATGGAACGTAAGGAAAATTCTTATGGATGGGGGAAGTTCACTAAATGTATTGTTTTATGATACCTTTCAGAAGATGGGGTTAAAAGATGATCAGTTGGCTTCTTCATGCTATACAATTTATAGGTTTAACGGATTAGCTTCAAAACCGAAGGTGGAAATTTTGTTTGATGTTGCGGCGGGTCAGATAAGTATCTTGACAAAATTCAGTATAGTGGAAGCTCCATCCCCGTAAAATGCTATAATCGGTAGGCACTGAGTTCATCAGTTGAAAGGAGTAACTTCAACGTATCATCAGTACTTGCGGTTTCCAACACCGCAAGGAGAAATAAAGATAAGAGGAGATCAAAATGAGACAAAATCTTGCATCATGGCAGAAGTCCGCATGAATGAAGAGCGGCAACAGCAGCAACAAAATAAGAAAAAAGAGCGCAAGACGAAAGCTAAAGAAGAAGCCTTTAACCAGTATATGATTAAAACTGCGGGAGGTAAATCAATAAATGAAATAACTGAAGGGAATACCATAAAAGAAACCATGCCAAAGATTGATGAAGGGAGTCTTCCAGCATAGCAATCAAAGGGGGATCCCACACTCTTAGGAGCTCCCAAACACACCTTTACCCTAATAAAGGAGACCAAAAATGTTAACATTGGAACAGAAGAGTTTTCCAAATTGATAAAGATTGGAACACTGATGGAGGCGGAAAAGGAGCAAAATTCGATCATACTACTTCGAGAATTATGGACATATTTGCATGGAAGATGGAGGATATGCCGGGCATTGACCCAAACATTGTACAACATGAGTTACATATGCACCCCGAAGTTACACCTTTTCGGCAATGCATACGGATAGTTGCGCCCGAATATCATGTGTCAGTTGAAAATGATTTAAAGAAGCTCATGGATGCGGGATTCATCCGAGAGGTGCGATACCCAACTTGGACTTCCAACATGGTGATCGTACCAAAAAAGAATGGCGGAGTTAGGATATGCATAGACTTCACTAATTTGAACAAAGCATGTCCGAAAGACAGTTATCCACTACCCAGCATTGATCAATTGGTGGACGTTGTTGAAGGACATGAAGCCTTATCCTTTATGGACGGAAAATCAGGATATAACCAGATTGCACTAGCTGAACAAGATCAAGAGCACACTGCGTTCTTTACTCCTCGTGGATTGTACTGTTATACTAGAATTCCATTTGGACTGAGAAATGCAGGAGCAACTTATCAACGGCTCGTTGATGCAATTTTTAAACCATGGATAAGCCTCACACTCGAAGTTTATGTAGATGACATGCTGATAAAAAGTAAATTTTCAAAGGATCATTTACAAGATTTGGAAGAGATATTTGAAGCCTTGCGGAAATACAGAATGAATGTCAGTCCTGACAAGTGCATTTTGGTGTCACTTCAGGGAAGTTTCTGGGGTATTTTGTTACCAAAAAAGGAATTGAAGTTGATCCCGCAAAAATTCAGGCAATAGTAGATATGCCATCTCCAAAGAATGTTAAAGAAGTGCAAAAGTTAAATGGTTGCTTGGCCGCACTCAGTAGGTTTATCGCAAGATCATCGGAGAAATGCAAACCCTTTTTTGATATTCTAAAAATGAAAAATAAGTTTGAATGGAATGAGAAATGTGAGCAAGCTTTTCGAAATATCAAGGTTTACCTCGCAGCATTGCCTGCACTACAAAACCAAAGCCTGAAGAAATCCTGGCCTTATTTATTGCGGCAACCGAAGACGCATTAAGTGCGGTGTTAGTCCGGACTAATGAGAAGATTGAAAAACCCGTGTATTATATCAGTAAGACTTTGAACCCTGCAGAAAGAAATTATATGAAAATTGAAAAACTAATCTTAGCACTGGTGTTTGCTACCCAAAAATTACGTACGTATTTTCTGACACATTATGTGTGGGTACCTAGCAAAGCACCACTGGAGTCAGTACTGAAGAATGCAGGAAAAGTCGGAAGGATAACAAAATGGAACGCACAACTCGAACAATTCAACATATTATTCGAAATACAAACTGCACAGAAATCGTAAATTTTGGCTGATTTCCCTGCAGATTTTTCGTTGGACGATGATTTCAAAACTAAAGGTTCGCCCGGATTTGAAAATAACAATCAACCATGTTACATTTTTCGTTTCCCAATTTTTATTAATTTAGTTACTTATATTTTATGAAATCGAAATTCAAGGTTTGCCCGGATTTGAAGATGATGACCCTCAAGACATCCTAAACTCCGTAAATCCCTAAAGATGGGAAGTATTTGTTGATGGAGCCAGGAATAAAAAAGGTGCGGGAATTGGAATGGTAGTTACAACCCCTACAGGGGATAGAATGGTACATTCATTCCGACTAGAGTTCGATGAACATACAAATAATATAGTAGAGTATGAGGCTGTGGTTTATGCCCTTAGACTCATTATTGAGTTGGGGATAAGTGATGTCCGACTCACAAGTGATTCACAATTAATAATTCGACAGGTTGAATTAAAATATCAAGCTCTTGATGAAGACTTGATAGAATATAAAAATCTTGTGCAAAGACTGGCGCTACTGGCGCTTCAGATTCCAAATATAACCTTTCGGCATCTATCTAGAGATAAGAATCGACATGCTGATGCGTTAGCATTTATTTCTTCAATGATAAAGGATTGAAATACATCAACGATAAAAATTTGGCGAATTTATGAACCATCAATTAAGTTGTGGGAAGTTGAAAATATAGAAGAACAAACTGGAGAAGATTGGAGAGTTTCAGTCCAACAATATTTGCAAGATGGGATATTACCCACAAATTCTAAAGAAGCAAGGAAGGTGCAATCAAGATCTGCAAATTATCAGTTGCGGGATAGAATTCTCTACCTAAAGTATATTTTGGGACCGTTACTTCGATGTTTATCACAAAATGAAGGGTTGCGAATTCTCAAAGATATACATTATGGAGATGCGGAAAATCATAGCGGAAGACGATCGCTGGCATTAAAGGCAAAAACGCAGGGATATTACAGGCCATTTATGCACAAGGATGCGGAAAACATGGTAAAAAGGTGTGAAGAATGCCAGCGCTATGCGAAAAGAATAAAAGCTCCTGCAACAGAACTTAATTCCGTGCTCAGCCCTTGGCCATTTATAAAATAGGGGATAGACATTGTCGGGCCACTGGTGGAAGGAACTAAAAAGAGAAAATATTTGATTGTAGCCACAGATTATTTCACTAAATGGGTTGAGGCCAAAGCTCTTGCACAAATCAAGGATACTGATATATTTAAGTTCTTATTTGAAAATATAATCTGTAGATTTGGAATTCCGGTAGCCATAGTCTCTGATAATGGACAACAAGTACAAGGGAAAAATATTGATATGCTTTTCGGAGCATTCAATATACAAAAAAACAAGTCAACCCCACTTTATCCGCAAAGTAATGGACAAGCCGAAACAACAAATAAGACAATTGCCACGAATCTAAAGAAAACTCTTGATGGTCACCATAAACGGTGGTGTGAACAGCTTCTCAATACATTATGGGCATACCGTACCACAAGAAGGGAATCCACTGGTGAATCGCCATTTCTTCTTACTTACGGAATAGAAGCAGTTATTCAAACGGAAGTCATTCTACCCACTACAAAAACAGAAGCATGGGAGAAAAATTTAAATTTAGATTTAATGTTGGAAAAGTTGGACGACCTAGAAGAAAGAAGAGAAGTTACACTTCAAAAAATGGAGAATTATCAAAGGAGACTGGCAAGAGAATACAGTAAAAAAGTAAAGATGTGGAATTTTGCGGAAGGACAGTATGTTCTGCGGCAAATCCCGGAATACCAAAGAGATAAAGCAGCGGGAAAATTTGCACCTACGTGTGGAGGACCTTACATTATACAAGGAATTGCAGGACAAGGATTGTACCACCTGCGAAATATGGATGGATACATTTTACAACATCCTTGGAACGCCCAATATCTCAAACCATACTATCCTTGATCCATAATGCAATTACGCAAAAGTATGCATTTGTAGTAGGTAAAGCATATCAAATGCAATCTTCCTAGAAAATCCGAATAAATACCTATGACTATAAGGTTTTTCGCAGCAAAGATGTCTAAAATTATATTTTTGTATCAGGTACTCTCCACTTCAAGAAGTGTTCACTGTTAGCAACACAATTATACGACAATTCAGCTTCATGTTAGGTAAATTTACAAATGCAACCTCTCTAAGAAAGTCCATGTGAATGTCTATGAGTGTATGACTATTGGGTCTTTTTCCAACAGGGGTGCCTAATGTGATTTTAATTGTTGTATCTTTCTCCATTATAAGAGACTTTCGGGACCGCATTCTAACTTCTTCCTGGCCCGATTTACACCCACAATATAACTCAAGGTACAAAGTTTCCTTGCGGTTAAATAAATTTCACTCATACAATAAACTAACAATCCATATATATATATATATATATTCAAAATCTGTTTTACAGGAATAAAGTTATAAAAATGAAAAAACAACTACAATAAAGAGATGAAGAAGAATGAAACGACAAGAAAAGAAAGCTAAGGAGCGAGAAGAACGTCTTTAAAGGGAGGATTATTTGGGACATCTCTGCGCTTGTAAACTTTTGTAAATCCATCGGCTTGTAATTGGTCAAGAGTGTTATTGACCGCTTTTGCAATTTGAGCTTTAGCTTCGACTCTTAACCATTAAATATAAGCTTTTGTATTTTTAATCTCCACTTTGAATTCATTTAATTTAGTTTCGCATGTCTGGACTCTTCTTTTCAAAAATTTTATTTTCCCCCTCTCAGCAGTTAAATCCCGAACAAGGCTTTCATTCTCCGCAACCTCATGTTTTAGAGTCACTTCAACACTCTTAGCATTAGAAAATACAAGCTCAAGTTGAGCCTGAGTTTCGTTAGCTTTTGTAGAGGCAATTATAAGCTGAGTTTGTGCTTCATTAACTTTGGCAGAATACAACTTGAGTTGCTTATTGAGTTCTTCTATCCTAGTGGTTGCGGCACCAAGCTCCTTCTCATCCTTAGCAGCTCTTGCTGTTGCGTCCTTAAATTTTTCTTCAAAACCTAAAATTAAAGAAATAGATTAATTGACGCAGGAATAATATTGAATTTTAAGCTTACAATCAAATAGGATACCTATAGCGAGGGATTCAAACTCTACAAGTTCACGACCCATTGCATCTTTCGTAATATCAAGGAAATCATATTCTCCCAAAAGCTCGATGTAATCGGTTCTGAGTTGTTCGAGATGCTGCTGACATTAAATTAACTCTGTTTTATTGTCCCGTAGACGATTTAACTCAGATTGCATCTTTCCATTTCTTTGTGCAGTCGTAGAATATCGCTCTCTCGATGAAGAACAGAATCAGATAAATTTAGAATCGTAGCTTGAGCATCCGAAAGGGCTTTTCCCTTAGCATAAACCTCCGCAGAAGAATTGTCTCTGTCCTTAATGAGCTGAGCGATATACGAAGAAAGTTGAGAATGATGATACGATCCAGAATGGGAAAATCCCGCAAGGATATTCCGTTGTTCCACACAAAGCTTACGGTTCTCTTCTTCCAATCTATCAGATATTGCCCGTGCCTCGGAGACGCAACCTTTAGTCCACAGCAAAGTGGCATCAAATTCTACTTTCTTGCGAACCTTTTCCACGAATGAAAGCCGATGTTGCGATTCCAGTTGATTATACTTTAACCGAATCATGGCTATCTACAAGATTATTGAATTGTGTCTTGACCCCCACATTCCCATTATTAACCTTCACAACATGATCTCTCAACTTTATAATCCTATGCTATATCCTAGACACAAGTTATGAATCCCCCGCTGATCCCATGAAGTAATTTAGAAAACAAGAGAAATAAAATAACAGAAAAAGTAACTGCGAGAAAGATTAAAACCTTGGTTCTGGAGATTAAGCATTTGTTGGCGGAGCGTATCATTCTCCTGTTTCAAATCTAAAGCGTCCTTTTCTACGGCCCTAAATCGGGACTCCATCATGGTGGGAGCACTTTGTAGAATTGATATGCGATATGTACCGCACTTTGACCTCGTCCAAGCTGTAGAATTAAGGTTATAATCAAAACAAAAATAATAAAAGGAAACCAAAAGAAAGAAAAGCAATTAAAATACCTGTAGAAGAACTTGTTGCGGGAAAGAATACACCTGCCCGTCTGCAAGTGAGAGAGTTTGCGCTAAAGAAGAAGGTTCAACGATGCGGAACAAAGGATCGACGGCTTCACCCTGATCTTTTAACCACGCATCTTTAACTGCTTCATATGGAGCATCCTCCATGGATTTACGCATCCGAGAGACCGAAGAACTACCCGACTTCACCGGAAGAGAATTGTAAGGAATCGAAAGAAGGTTCTTTGACATGAACCATCGAAAAGCTTCCTCTTCTTTATCCAGAAGGTTGGAGGTCTCGCTAATTTCCCTTTCTCTGCTCGGATGCGGGAACTCCCAATTCGGCTGAAGTGAATCAGCAACAGCTATGCCCGACGCATTAACACTGGAAGGGCCAACTCCAGCTGTAGTATCTAAAGGCACATTACTTGTCGAAGCAGTAACATTCGGCTCATTTAACTCCGCAACATGAGTTGGAGGGATCACTTCTGCTGCAGTAATGATGGGATCCTCTTGAAGGTTTCGATCCCCTTCATCAGCCGAGTCATCTTCATCAGAAGTAGCTTCAAGTGGCTCATCACCAGGAAGAGGCAAGAATTAAAGATAAAAAGAAGGATCGGGAGCGATAGTTTGCTGTGAGACATTCTCGGCAGCATGAGAAATCCCTTCCGCATCACTAGCTGGATCCGCAGATCCCGAGTTCATTAATTGAAGAAGACCATGACAATCATCATCTTGTCTTTCCGTGGCAGAGCTTCCTTCACCCCTTGAGCGTGGAAGATGAACAGTAAAATCATGAATTTCACCTTCTTCTCTATCTGTAGAAGCACGGGGTGCATCCTTTGCTTTTTTTCGACCCTATAGATACACCACAATAATTCTTTAGATAAAATTCTAAAACAATATAAAAAGTCGTCAGATTGAAGTAATACCTTTTCGACAAGGGGTGCAGCCTTGCGTTTTATCCTAGCATCATTTTGTGTGCCATTGTCAACCAGCGAAACAGTTTCTGACTCAACTTGTGGCTATAAAATGAAGAAAAAAATTAAATTATTCAATAAAAACTCTAATCATTAAACAATATATAAATCACAAAAGACAGAAAGAAAATCTGCGTACCTCAACGACAAGTGGGAACTTGAAATCAATAAAATTTAATCGCCAAGGGCAATAACCATTGAAGCGAGTAAGAAGATTGTAAGCTACATTATTGGGAGCATACCCGAAAACCCATGGACCCTCAATAACAAGAGGAGTGCGGTACCATTTGTAGTCATATCTTCCCGAATCCTTTCCTTGAGAG
This sequence comes from Papaver californicum, assembly GCA_023531435.1. Classification (NCBI taxonomy): domain Eukaryota; kingdom Viridiplantae; phylum Streptophyta; class Magnoliopsida; order Ranunculales; family Papaveraceae; genus Papaver; species Papaver californicum. The sequence goes on from JAJJMC010003936.1 coordinate 2,682,944, forward strand.
GACGCGTTGTCCCCGGAATATACTTCAGCTTTGCGTTGCCAATTTCCGCTAACAGACGGAACCCCTCACCACCTTTGCGGTTCAGGCCAACACTCCGTATTTTGAAATTCTTTGCGGCAATATTGTCCGCATAAGTAGCATGAAAGTTTTCCACCGTGTAATATTTACGTTCCGCAAGGTCTGGAACGTAACAAGTGAAGTTGGTTCTTCCTTGACTACGCATGCTACATTCATCAAGCACTCTCCACCAATTTCCATTGTACTGAGTGATGGATCGGACTAAACTATAGTAGGATTGTTTGCGGCTGGCAAAAACTTCGAATTGAAAAGGATTTTCACTTTCATATAAAGGAAGCTGAAGACCCGCATCTAAAGCTCCCGCAGGGATTAATAGTCTGTTGTTGGTGTAGTCAAAACCTTCCATCATTTCCAGGGTAATTTTATCTTCAACATAGTCATAAAATGAGACTTTGGACCGATGGAGACCATGAACCCTTTTGAATTCCTCGAGATTTATGTGTTTGAAGCTACAACTATCATGAGCACGCTTGTCACGAGGAGCAGGATTGTTGACTGAAGCACAGACATTTGTAGGCCTTGAAGATTCCGAAGGATGATTCCTCGTTACAGGATAACGAGATGGTCTCCTAAGTAAAAGTTGATCATCCTGATGGGAAACTTCACCAGTAAATTTGGCTTTACCTTTTCCAGCCATGATAGATTTTTATCTACACAAGAAATCAAGAAAAAATAAGCTTATTAAAGATCAAAAAGCAAAAGCAAAATAGAAAAGTTGAAAAAACAAAAGAACAATAACATCATCATTATTCTCTAGTCATGAGAAATCAAGAATCATGTCAAAATAACCAATGATCAAAAGAAAATTCAACGACTTTTCAATCATTGTTCATTCCAATAAGCAATAAATAGGCAAGAGCATCATCATCATCTTCACTACTTAACTCAAAAGAATCTACGTACAGGAGATACTAATCAAGCAAACGCAAAAAAGATAAGGCAAAAGAATTACTTACAGAGGAGTAAAAGAATCTAAGAACAACACTTTGATAATTGGAAAAAATGGATCCCGATGAAAGAATCTTAAACTGCATAAGTTTAAAAGGATGAAAAGATGTTGAAGAATCTTTGAAAAGCTTAAAGGAATGAAAAGTGCTGCAACTTTAAGAAGGAGAAGATAAAAGGTGTAAAGAATGGAATGAAGAAAATAATTGGTATTAAATAAGAGAAAGCTGAAACCGTCGAACCGTTGCAAACTGTTAAGAAATAAAGTTCAGAGATTTGATTTCCTCGAAAAACGCTAACTGACAAAAACGTGCAAAAGAAAGTTACTGCTACCAAAAAAGCAGGAAAAGGTGTAACATGGGAAAAGAAGTTATTGCAGGCGTGGAAAATGGAAAGGTAATTATAATTTTTCCTTTTTTCAAATTTTTTAACAACTGTCAATTCCAAAAAAGTAAAAAGGGGGAAAATTGTGGGAGAATAAATTTTGAGGTACACGTGGATAAAAACTATTGGAGAAGTAACGAGATATGATGAGACGAGAAACACTAGAACAAAATCTTTAAAGTCTGATCCTGACAGCATTAATGCATGACCGACACGTGGGTTGCGGAAAAGTAAGGCACACTGCACAAAAAAGATAGCCTTACTACCTGACCAACACGTAGATAGCGGGAAAGTAAAGTGCTCTGATCGAGACAGACAACTATTATTGCTCGACTGACAACAGGTTGCGGGAAATCCTGACACAATAAAGAGTAATAATGAGTATCGATGCATGACTGACACGTATCGACTCTACAAGCAGTGAAATGCAAAGAATTAAAGCATGACGAATCACTTTGAATAGCTACGTGTCAACCATGCCATGATTCAAATAAGATCGCAATAGTCATTCTAATCCAAAACAACAACTTAATTACAAGACCAAGAAGAAGTGCGGGATAATCCGTAAGAAACTACAGGAAACATGCAGTACGCAGGCTAGGACTTACGGAAAGAACGATCAGGCCTTGCGGGAATTGCAAATAGGCCTTGAGGAACTACATATCGCACAAGGAATGTATAAGAATAAATAGGTGGAAAGGTAGATTGGTGGGCTCCATCAATTTATCTATAAATACCAAGCTCATTAACATGTGAAGGGGTTGGAAAATTGGAGGAGAAATTAGACTGAGGATATTGAAGTGATAGCAAAGAGCTTAGGTATGAAATCTATGTAATTGTATAGTTTATTTGATTCAGGATGAACACGATTATGATTTATATGAATTTATCTCATTACCATGGATTATTTCTCTTCTCTTTTCTTCTGAATAAATATAAAGATGATTATATTAATGGATCCAATTATTTTATTTTTGGATGTAAAAAGTTTTACTAATTGAATCATATAAATTCTTGGTCATTTCATTTTACTGTGATTGTTTTCTTTACAAAAAGTTATGGTGAGACGATTTATGATAAGATAATGTACTTATTTGAATTACATATACTTTTGGTTGTGGACCCAAAGTCACCAGATTTTTGGTAATCACACATGGTACATCAACTATGTTCCGGTTGTTGACTGTGATCTCTTGCTTATACCTCTTGCAATCTCACCGCGTGAATTGACTCTATGCCTATTGACATTCCACGCATTACCGGAATTAGTATTAAGCAAGCATCACAATTAGCAAGTGAAAGTTAAAACTATTGCCTGCTAAACCAGATGGGAATAACTCAATTGACCAGTGACCACGAGGCACATTTTCATATTTGAGGCAGGGGAGCCAGCTTATGGCAACCCAACTGTCTACCCTTGCGCTTAATTATCCTGCTGGGCTACCTTCCAAAACATAACTATTATTTTTTATTATATGGATTTTAAAGGATAATTTTACCATCTTGTCTATCATTTTTTCTTTCCTCCCCATAGTTAAATTTTTAGCTCCACTTCTGATTTGTAGTCGTGAAATCCGGTTCAGCGCACTCGTTTTCTATCTAAAAAAAACTATGGATTGCTGAAGAAGTTTTTACTGTGTTTGAACTCCAAAATTTAATAAAGAAAATGGATCATATGCCCAACAAACCTTTAAAACAGGTCGTAATGGACGGTTAAACTTTTGAGAAACTTTCAAGTTGGATGAAATAGACGAGAAAGAAATAAACATGAAACTGAATTTTATACCCCTGACCTATAAACTAGAAACCATTGAAAAATATCTCTCTTTTTCTACACCGTCTTTATCATCATCTTTCTCCCCCAACAGAAAAACATCTTTCCACCATCTCCACCGTCTCCACCTGACCTTTCTCTACTAACTAGAAAACATGAGTCCATCTTCCTCCACCATCGACACCAACAACATTAATATTTCACTTACTTACTAACCATCAACAACATCACAGTAACATCAATAACATCCAGATTTAACCATTAATACCATTAACTACCACCACCATCACCCTAAAACACCAACACCAATTTGATGAAAACACCCTCACTGACATAAAACTCCATCACCATTAAATATTTCCAATGCCCTAAAATTTCTCAATTTCATCATCTCATGAGAAAAAAATGTTGAATTAGGTTTTGAATCCACAAATTTCAAAAAATGGGAACTCGACAGTATGGATTAACTCTTCATATCCTAAAACACGTAAGTCTCCAAACCCTAATTTTATTTTTGATTTTATATCTGAATGACATGCATTGACATGTGTGGAAAATCTAGTTTTAAATTGATTGAATTTGGTTTGGTGGAACATGGTTTCATCTAGGTTTAACCTGTGTAAATTCTAGCTTAAAAACTTATTGAGTTTGATTTGGATGAAACTGGTTTTATCTAGGTTTGAACTATGATGAAACTGGTTTCATCAAGGTTTATAATGATTAAAAGATGATTGTTTCCTGCTTTAGATAGTTCGTTGAATTAATTTACTAAGCCAGGAACTAGGGCTAGAATGATGATATGGAATTCTACCACCAAATATTATTTTGGATGTAAGTCAGATCTACATAGGTTCTTATATGATGATGAAATCATCCTGTACAAAACCTATTTTTTTTTAATCAAAATATGCAGGATGAAACCGGTTTCATCCAGGTCTAATCTTGTCCAAAACCTTTACAAAAACCAGTTTCATCATGTACAAAACCTTTTTTTTGTCAAAACATACATGGAAAAATTGTTTTCATCCAGGTATAATCCTGTACAAAACGTTTTTTTGTCAAAATATACAAGATGAAACTAGTTTCATCCAGGTATAATCCTGTACAAAATATGTTTCATCATGTATTTTCACTAGATGAACATGGTTTCATCATGGTTACTACTGTATGCACCTGGGTGTATCATGTATTGTCATTGAAATAAGAATAATAATAGAAACACTAGATGTAACCAGGTACATCCTATGTTATTGCTTGATGTGTATAAGTACATCCTGTGTTGATTATCGAAACTAAAATAAGATTAACAATAACAACAATGGATGAAACCATATGCATTTTGTGTTATTGCTTGATGTATATGAATGCATCATATGTTTATTAGTAATGAAATTGGACATTTGAGTATTAACAATTATGTAGTTGATGAATGTGGAAGGATTGAAAAGAGAGAATCTTGTTAATCATATACAGAAGTACAGATTGTATCGGAAAAAAACTATGTTTGCAACTTTGAATATATATTATATAATATGTTTGCACTTATTATTCTTAGTTACTGGCCTCATTTTTTGATATGAAAAACCATTACTTAATTTTCTAGAAACAAAACTAGTATGCATTTTCTTATGTATATATGGTTTGACTGTCGACGGTGATCACAAACCCAATCAATCAAATAATGTCATTTTCTTGGTCAATCGGATGCAAGTTTTGCTTGCAAGTATCTTGTTGATTAAGATGAGGAAGTTTAGTAGTACTTGTGCGTAAGCCTTCCTCCTCAATTTGAATATCGAATACGTCCCCTTTATTCCATACTTGATTGACTTTGTCCTTCAAAATATACATATGAACTTTAAAGGAACAACGACAAGAACCACTAATACTACGATCATTATAATGATGACGGTTTATTGATTAGACATATTTTTTGTGTCTGATTTGTCTCAATTCTAAATATTGTTAGTTCTCATTTTTGTACTAATTATAGTATTTTATTATGTTTGTAGGTATTTTTGGAAGAATAAATAATTATGGAGAAATCGGCTAAAAAATGCTAAAAACACCCCATCAAAAGTGTTAAAGGCACCCATGAAATTGTTAAAAGCACCCCCTTGGATTTGATGAAGGCACCCATGCAGTGTTAAAGGAACCCGCGAAGTTGATAAGGGCGCCACCTTCTCTATCAAAATGAATTTTGGCGGCAAAGTTTTATTCAATCGCAGCAAAGATTTCAAGCGAATATTTTGAAAAGCTATTAAGGTTTTAAGACAAGATCTTTTATTACCTTTTTAGTAAGAAACTTACACAGCTTGGAAAAGTAAAAATAACCTAAGAAAACCTCGGAATTATTCTCTCGTGAAATATCAAGGAACCAAATATTATCGGGTTGAAAGATTAATAAAAGGAGAAATATCTCAGGATCTTGCTGTGAAAACAAAAGAAATATCATGTGAGATTTTGTCTCGAGTTTTTATTTAAGGAAACAACTTATTTGAATAGAAACAATATCACAGAGTTTTGATTAAGATTAAAGACCGAGACGTGAGAAAATATGTTTCTTGTACGAGAAAAGATCCGTGAGAGATTTGAATGAATTATTACAAGATTTGAGGTTGATTTTATGGTTTAATATAAATAGAGGAATTGAGAAAGCATTCAGGGGGGGGGGGGGGGGGGCTGGCAGAGGCCAGATGCACTAGAAAAGATCCAGAAAATAATCGGTTGCTGTTGCTGTGAAGAACACGAAGAACAGAGGCTACAACAACGTTTCTTCAACCTCTTGGCCACGGTTTCTTTATCCATTTGCAACAGATATCTTTGTCTTTGCAACGTTTATCTTCTGTTGCAATGGTTTCTTCAACACATCTGCAACGGATATCTTAGCATCTGCAACATTTATATTCAAGCTGTATTGCAACAGTTACTCTGTAACGTCCATAAAACATTGTAGATTTCTTGTTATATTATTTTTAGATTCTTTTCATCTTTCAAGCACTTTTTGAGCTATATACCAATCTTTTGACGGTGTTTTGAGTAAGATGAGCTAAACCCCATCACTGACGCAAGGAGGAAGCCATTTTTCCATGATTAATTGATAACTTTTAGTAATTCTTTTATGACTTTTTAATTTAATTTTAATTGAAATTACGATTTTTCTTAATTGATTGTGATTTTATTTGATGGTTTATGCTGGGACCTAGAGCTTTTGATGAGCCATGCTTGTGATTTACAATTGATATTTTAAAAATCTACCTTTGGCAAAAATTAGAGTCACTTATTTGATTTAAAATTGTGTAGAATTATTATTTTTGGAACCAATTAAAAGTGGTTAATGGTGAAATCCATAACCTCAGTATTTGTGAATAATATTTTCATATTTTGTGTATATTTTTAGTTTAATTATTAGTTTATTAAATCTAAAATCAATC
>JAJJMC010003936.1:2709555-2768009 GCA_023531435.1 Papaver californicum
CAGCATGGCTATATTTTTCGATTGAGGAAAATCTAAATTCTATTATAAGACAAGAAAAACCATTTATATGCCAAATAACTTTCGGTTTGTTATTTTTTCATTTTTTTTTCATTTTTATTTTTTTGATCGATAAAAATATGTTGGTAAAAAAAAAATAAGTACAAGAGAGAGTATTACCAAAAATGAAATATACAAGGGGGAAAAACATTACAAAAATAGCTAAAGCCTAGAGCTCATGGAGGCAGTCTTAAATCCTTCCGATTACAATAACTTGCTGGTAAGAAATGTCCGTGAAATCTTAAACATCAAAGCTCAAGTATAATGTGATTACCAAAAATCTAATCTTGGACCACAATCATATGTGTCAGAAACATAAAACTAATCAAATTAAACAAATCAAGTTAACAATAAAGCAAGAATTTGCACAAGAGAAATTTAACGTGGTTCAACAACGGAGTGTCTACATCCACGGGTAGTAAAAGATTTGGATGATTTTTATTCATGATTGTATATTACAAAAGGATAAAATACTATTTGCATCAAGTAAAATTTATCAAAGAATTATTGAACTAGGATTATAATTAACTCAGTACCCATACCTAAACTTTTTCCTCTGATCCTTGTCTTCTCCAAAAATTTTAGTCCCTTCTTTCTGTTTTGGAGTTTGATATTTATAGTAAATATCATAGGTCCCTCCAGGCTGAACTTTCACTATTAGTTCTTATCCAAACTTTGGAACGAAGCTTATCCCACGTTCTTATTTGTATATCCCGCAAGACTTGACATACATACTTCTTATTTCCCTTAGTTTCCCGCTTGGTGACCCGCACCTCTTCTGCGAATTTGTATTCATGTTATTTTTCTTGGATTTGGATGGATGCTGCGGTCTTATTAGGATTATGGCATGTCTGACATGTGGCCATTGGAAGTGACATTATTATTTTCAGAGTTTGGCATGTCCAATACGTGGCTATTGAAAGTGACTTGTCATGCTTTAGCTTCTTTTGTTCCGCAACCTGTACAAATGAGACGTGTCCATCATGCATTAATGTTTGTCAGTTTTATTCTTTGTGTCAGGATTTCCCGCAATTTTTGTTTCAGTCATGCAACGAAGATGTCTATTTTGTACAGTGTCCCATGCTTTTTCGTAACTTACGTGTCGATCATGCAATGAAGTTGTCTGTTTCAGATATCTGTTTCAGTACTTATCAAAGTTTCAGATGTCTGTTTCAGTACTTATCAAAGAGTTTTGTTTCAGTATTTCTCGTTCCATCATAATCTGATACTCTTTCCATAGTATTTGAACACGTGGTGTTAGGGATTTAATATGCTCATAATTTGCCCCTTTTTTCTTTTGAATTTTTACATATGGTAAAAATTTGAAAAAGGAAAAATAGTTATTAATTTTCCGATTTTCACGCCACTAATAAATTTTCTTCCCATGTTTAGGTTTACTTTTCTGACATTTTTGACGGTTTCGAGAAAATCGCGTCTCTGATAAAGTTCCTCTTTCCTCCATTTTATTGTTTCGACGGTTTCGTCAGTTTCAATCCTCTTCTATTTAATACAAATCTTGTCACATCTCTCATCTCACTCTTCATCTTCATTGTCGTTTTCTTCTTAAAGTTTTTGTTCCTTTTCATTCTTCTGAAAATGAACTTTTCAGTGATTCCTCGTAATTTGATTAATCCACTTTGTGTTGATTACATCGTGATTAAGGATTTCTCGCATCGGGATCAGGTCTTGTTTTCATTCAGTTTATCTGATTTGATTTCTGTTTTTCACTCTATTGTAGGTAATATTCCTAACTGTAATGTATATGTTTATCTATTAATCTTCTTAACTAAGTTTTTTAGGAGTGAATGGTGATGAAGATGTTTTAATTTTGATTTCTGATTGTTCCATTGAATCCATGAATCTTTTCTTTTCTTGATCAGAAAGTTGTTTACTTGTTTTTATTCTGGTTCAATGAACATCTTGCTTTTCTTCTGTTTTGAAGAATTTCTGTTTTGTTCTTGCTTTTAATCATGGTGAATTTATCTTTTCTTATTTTCTCATATGTAGGTAAAAATTAATCATGTATGGAAAAGATGATAGTAACGTTGCTGGAGGTGCCTCTCATCATGGTGATCATCATGTAGAAAAGAAATCATCTCCCTACTTTTTGAGAAAAAAGAAAGTGGTAGATGAATCTGGTACTTCAGAAGTTCAACCTTCTGATTTAGCAAGGACTGATAACGTATCTATTGCGGCTAACATACCAGCTTCTAAAAATAAGCGTTTAAATGAGAACTTGAGCTTTAGGTCAATGAATATTGAAGTTAAAGAGAAACACCAACTTCAACAATTTAAAGTTTCCTTTTGCGATCCTGATGAAGGAGATGAGATTACGCTTGATATGATAAGGAAATTCGAGTATAGCAGCAACAGACTGTTAATAACTGCGGGAGCGTTGGATGCGGGCTTCAAGCTTTCTTTGTACAAGAGCGAGGATTTTTTTTAGTATGAGGTTCTTGCGAGCCGAAATAAATCCAAGCACGGTTTGGTCCGGTCTATTGCCCAATACAACGGGAATTGGTGGCGTGTGCTGGATGAGCGTAGTAAGCGCAGCAGGGGAGAAACAAATTTCTCATGCTACGTTCCCAATCCTGCTGAAAGTTAGCATTATATTGTAGATAATTTTCATGCTACGTATAATGACGTTATTGCCGTGAAGAATTACAAGAAGTGGAGCGTCGGTCCGGGTCGTAGAGGTGGCGAAGGATTTCGTCTGCTCTGGGAAATTGATAATTCTAAATTGAATGTTATTCCTGGGACGCATGATCCTTTACGAGTAAGGATTCATGACGATCATGATTTCAGGTGGTACCGCACTTCCTTGATAATTGAAGGACCATGGGTTTATGGGTTTGTTCAAGAAAGTGTGGTCCGCAACCTTTCATCACGCCTTCATTCTTACTGCCCTTGGAAGTTAAACTTCAAAGGATTTTCTTTCTCACCTGATGATGTGGTATGTAGAATTCTCTATATTCTTCTGCATCACGATTTAAACATTGTCTAATTGTTTTCCCTTTTTTTTATAGCCGCAAGCTGAAGGGAGCTCGAAAGATGATTCGGGTGTTAAGCGCAAAGCGACAATTTCAATAGAAAAGGTATTGATTTATCCAAATGAATTTGCATGTTTCTTTTGAATCTTATTTAATGAGTTCCTGCGGTACATTGACAGGGTCGGAAAAAAGCTAAAGCTACGCCCCGTGTTTCCACTGATAGGGGGGAAGAAGAAATTCGCGATTCACCCCATTGTCAAACAAAGTTGAGGATTGAGGATAACTCTGTTGAACCTGAAAGAAATAGGGAAGAGCAGAATGTCCCGCTTCAGCTGACAGATCTTGTATCCACAAAGCTAGTTGATGGTGAGGTGGAAGCTACGGGTGTTGCGGATAGTTGTCCGAACCAGGCCGCAGATCCTGAGTTCTCCTACCTCACTTCCCAGTTCTCTCTCTTGTTTGAAGATAATATTCTTGTGCCTTCTGCAAGTGAAGATGGTTTATCTGATAAGGAGGAGCCTGCTGTTCAGGGTGAGCCGACAAATGCTGCGGTGGAAGTTGCTTCTACCGAGGGTAATGTTGAGTGCACAGTTGTCACTGATGCGGTTCAAATGAATAAAGAAATCCCGCACAATGATAAGGGTAAAGCAATATCGGAGGATGAGAATCTTATGGATAAAGAGGAGGAGGCCTTCCGCTGGTTTATGTCCAAAGAGTTGTTGTCTGTTCCATGCGACTTTCAGCCAGTGGAGTCAGATAGCCCTGCGGTTGCTAATCTGCGGGAATACATGCGGTTTGCTCCATATGACGTAGTGAAAGAAGCCTACTTAAAAGGCCAAGGCCATCGCGTTCATCCTTCCTTTGACATGAACCTTCCTTCCTCTCTTGCCGAGACGATTGCTCTAGCGGATGCTGGAGCATATTCTTTCCCACAACAAGCCATCTTGCATGTATTTTGTTACTTTAATGACTTTAAATTTCATTTTATTTTCATGTTTACTTATAGCTTTAATTTTGGAAATTGCAGCTTGCTCGGGGCCAGAACGCTGCTTATGTGGCTTACAAATTCTTTAAAGGACGATCCATAAAGATGGAGACTCAATTTAGGAAAGTAGAGGAGAAATTAATCAGATCAGAAGAAGATGCTACGGACTTGAAGCGGGAAAATGATACGCTTCGTCAGCAGTTATTAGATCTCCAGAATCAAGGTTTAACGCTTTTTCTCTCTTGTCATTTTTTTCACTTTATTTGCATGTTTTTGAATGATTTTATGGGATTAGCGGGGGATTCAAACCTCGTGAATAGGCTGCAACGTAGAGATATGCGTCTGACAGAACATGCATTAAAATTCAATAACGAAAATGTGGAGATCAAGGAAAGATTCAATAACCTGGTTGATAGGATGAGTCAAGACAAGTTAAAGTATGAAGAATTAGAATTGAACCACCGACTTTTACATGTACATTATATCCGCAAGAAGAAAGAATATGATGCCATTCTGTTATGGACTACAGAGTGTGTTCTTAAAGCGCGGGCACAATCAGAGAAATTGGAAGAAGAAAATCGCAAGCTCTGTGTGGAACGCCAGAATATCCTTGCGGGATTTTCTCGTTCCGGTTCACACCATAATTCACATCTTTCTTCTTATATGGCGCAACTCATTAAAGACAGAGATAATTCAGCTTCAGATGCTCATGCTAAAGGGAATACACTTGCGAAAGCTCAGGCTAAAATCCGCAGCTTATCTGATATCATTCTTATTCGTGAAAGTGATATTTTCCGCTTACATAAAGAGATGGAAAGGTGTACGAACGAATCAAATCACTTGCGGGACAATGATTCATTGAAACAAGCGGAGTTAGATCAATGTCGTCAAGATCTTCAACAACTTACCGATAATTATCATAAACTTTCAAAATAATATGACTTCCTTGATGATTCTAAAGACGCAATGGTTTACGAATTAGAAGAGTTTGAACCCCTCGCAAGAGGTATCCTATTTTATTGCATATTTGAAGTTGAATACTATTTCCGCGTTGTTTGATCTGTTATTTTTGTTACAGGTTTTGAAGAAAAATTCAAAGATGCGGCCTCAAGAGCTGCAAGGGATGAAGAAGAGCTTAGTGCTGCCAATGCTAAGTTGGATGAAGTCAAAGGGTAACTGAAGCTTGTTACTGTCAAAGCCAATGAGGCGCAATACCAACTGGAGCTTCTATCCTCTAAGACTAAAGAAGCGGAGGACAAATGGAAGTTGGAAACCTTGAAAGTTGAGAGCTTGACTCATGACTTAGCTACGGGGCGAGGGAGGAGAAATTATTGGGAAGAGCGTGTCAAACAGTCTGCGGACGAGGTGAATAAGTGTACGCAGGAGCTTGAAACCGCAAGAGCTAAAATTTCCTGGTTAAAAATTGAAGCTCGTGTTGGAGTTGCAAAAGCGATCAACAACACTCTAGATAGGTTTAAAGCTGATGGATTCACCAAAGTTTATAACCGCAAGGAAATCCCTAAACACCCTTCTCCTAGTGTAGATCCTTCCCCTCCTTAATATTTTCCTTCTTTCAAATTGTATAGGCAAACTTCCTTTTTGTCTCGTATTATTGTTCCTGCAAAATAATTTACAAATATATATTCATTGTTAGTTTGTTGATTGAGTGTGTAAATTGATTAACCGCGAGGTGTTTATTGTAGCTTGAGTTACCTTTGAGGGTACAGTCACATGACTAACTTCTCTCTGGCCAGGAGGAAATTAATATGCGGTCCCTAAGAGTACCTCCTGAGATGGAGTGTACTTGATACAATAATTAATGTCATGTTAGGCATCTCTTGCTTGCGAAAGATCCAATACTCATAGAATCATAGATATTTATATGGATTTTCTAGAAAGATTGCATTTGTTCTGCTTTACCTAGTATGAAGCCAAATTATTGTATGATTGCATTGTTGGTTATGGATAATATGGTTTGTGATATTGTGCGTTCCAAGGATGCCGTAAGACTTCTCCATTCATATTCCGCAAATGGTAGGAGCCCTATCCCGCAATATCTTGTATGATGTATGGTCCTCCCCATGTAGGTGCAAATTTTGTTTCTTTTTTATCTCTTTGGTATTCTGGGATTTGTCGCAGAACATACTGCCCTTCAACAAAGTTCCGCAACTTTACTTTCTTATTATATTCTATTGCCAACGTTCTTTGATAATTTTCCATTTTTTGGAGCGTAACCTCTCTTCTTTCTTCTAAGTCATCCAACTTTTCAAGCATTAGATCTGTGTTTAAATTCTTTTCCCACGCTTCTGTCCTTGTTGTGGATAAAATAATTTATGTTGGAATAATTGCTTCCGCTCCACAAGTGAGAAGAAACGGTGATTCTCCAGTAGTTTCTCTTCTCGTCGTGCGATATTCCTATAAAGTGTTATGAAGCTGTTCGCACCATCGTTTATGATGTCCATCTAGAGTCTTTTTTAGATTCATGGCAATAGTTTTATTTGTAGCTTCAGCTTGTCCGTTACTTTGAGGATAAAGTGGAGTGGACTTGTTCTTTTGGATATTAAATGCTTCGAAAAGCATATCAATATTTTCCCCTTGTAATTGTTGTCCATTGTCGGAGACTATAACTACCAGGATTCCGAATCTGCAAATTATATCTTCGAATAAAAACTTAAAAACATCCGTATCTCTAATGCGAGCAAGAGCTTTGGCTTCAACCTATTTAGTGAAATAATCAGTTGCTACAATCAAGTATTTTCTTTTTTGTGTGCCTTCCACTAAGGGCCCAACAATATCTACTCCCCATTTTGCAAACGGCCACGGGCTGAGTACAAAATTGAGTTCCGTCGCTGGAGATTTAATTCTTTTTGCAAAGCGTTGACATTCTTCGCACCTTCTAACTAGATTCTCCGCATCTTTATGCATAAATGTCCAATAATACCCTTGCATCTTTGCTTTCAGTGCGAGTCATCGTCTTCCGCTATGATTTTCCGCATCTCCATAATGAATATCTGTGAGAGTACGTTGTCCTTATTTTTGTGACAAACATCAAAGTAACGGCCCCAAAAAAGACATGCGGTACAAAATTTTATCCCGCAATCGATAATTTGCAGATTTTGATTGCACTTTTCTTGCATCCTTAGTGTCTGTGGGCAATATCCCACTTTGTAAGTACTGATGTATCGGGAGCCTCCAATCTTCTTCAGATGATTTATTTTCTGGTTTTTGTGGAAAGTTTGCATCATCTTTAATGGCTGCATCTTCAATATCTTCATCTAATTCTTCTTCTATGTTTTCGACTGCCCATAACTTAATTGATGGCTCATAGATGCGCCCAATTTTGACTATTGATATATTTTGATCTTTTATCATTGAAGAAATGAATGCTAATGCATCAGCATAACGAATTTTCTCTCTGGATAAATGTCGAAAAATTATATTTGGAATTTGAGATGCTAATTTTTGAACAAGATTCTTGTATTCTATCAAGTATTCATCAAGCGTTTGATATTTCAATTCAACCTGCCGTATTATCAATTATGAATCACTTGTGAGCCGTACATCACTTATTCCCAATTCAATGAGCCGAAGGGCATGAGCTACAGCCTCATATTCCACGATATTATTTGTATGTTCACCGAATTCAAGACGAAATGCATGCACCATCCGTTCTCCTGTAGGGGTTGTAATCACAATTCCAATTCCCGATCCTTCTTTATATCGTGCCCCATCAAAAAATACTTCCCATATGCGGGAGTTTACAGAACGCAGAATATCTTGGGAATCATCGTCTTCTATCCCGGGAAAACCTTGGAATTTCAAAATCGTCACCCAGTGGTAAATCCGCAAGGAAATCTGCCAAGACTTGTGATTTTTGTGCAGTTTGTATATCAAATATGATATGGAATTGTTCCAATTGTGCATTCCATTTTGCTATTCTCCCTACTTTTCCCGCATTCTTTAGTATGGATTCTAACAGAGCTTTACTTAGTACCCGCACATAGTGTGTTAGAAAATTTTGGTGTAATTCCTTTCTGCAAGCTTGAGAGTTTTACTAATATAATACACTGGTTTCTCCACTTTCTCATTTGTTCGTACCAATACCGCACTTACAACATCTTCTGTTGCCGCTATGTACAAGGCCAGTACCTCTTCAGGCTTCGGTTTTTGTAATGCATGTAATGTGGCGAGATAAGATTTGATGTTTTGAAAGGCTTGCTCACAATTTTCATTCCGTAAAAATTTGCTTTTCTTCTTCAGTGTGTCAAAGAATGGTTTACATTTGTCTGATGATCTGACAATGAATCTGTTAAGTGCGGCTAAACATCCATTTAATTTTTTTACTTCCTTTACATTCCTTGGAGATGGCATATTAATAATCGCTTGTATTTTTGCTGGATCAACTTCAATCCCCTTTTTTGTGACCAAGTAACCCAAGAACTTTCCATATGTAACTGCAAAAATGCATTTATCCGGATTAACTTTCATTTTGTATTTGCGTAGAGCTTCAAATATTTCTCTCAAATCTTGTAAATGATCCTTTGAAAGTTTACTTTTTATTAGCATATCATCTACATAGACTTCCAAGGTGCGGTCTATCCATGGTTTAAAGATTGCATCTACCAGACGCTGATAGGTTGCTCCCGCATTCCTTAGTCCAAACGGCATTCGGGTATAGCAGTACAAACCATGTGGGGTAAAAAATACAGTATGTTCTTGATCCTCTTCAGGTAAAACAATTTGATTATACCCTGAATGTCCATCCATGAAAGATAAATCCTTATGTCCTTCAACTGCATCCACTAGTTGATCAATGCTAGGAAGCGGATAACTATCTTTAGGGCATGCCTTGTTCAAATCAGTCAAATCTATACAAATCCTTAATCCTCCATTCTTTTTTGGTACAATTACCATGTTGGATATCCAGGTTGGGTATCCCACCTCTCGAATAAATCCCGCATCCATGAGTTTCTTTAGTTCTTTTTCAACTGATAAATGATACTCGGGCGCTACTTTGCGTATTCGTTGCCTAAATGGTGTAGTGTCTAGATGTATATTTAATTCATGACGAACGATAATTGGATCAATGCCTGGCATATCCTCCATTTTCCATGCGAAAATATCCACATAATCTCTAAGTAGAATAACCAAATCATGTTTCCTTTCTGTTTCCATTAGTGTTCCAATCTTAATTATTCACGAAAATCCTTTTGTTCCTATATTGACATTTTTGGTTCTTCAAGTGCTGAAAAAATGGATTTTGGAACTCCTAAAAATGTGGGAACTCCCTTTAATTTCTATTCTGGAATAATGCCCCTGTCCTTAGTTTTTGGTATGCTTCCCTCCGATGGAGTGTTTTTATTTGTTTCATTCACCGATCCTTTACCCGCAGCCTCAATCATATATTGATTTATTGCCTCTTCTTTTGCTTTGATTTTTCGTTCTTTCTTTCTCTCTTGCTGTTGTTGAATCCGTTCTTCATTCATGTGTGTCTCTGTGAGGATGCAAGATCTTGCAACATTTTGATCCCCCTTTATTTCGATTTCTCCTTGTGGCGTTGGGAATCACAAATATTGATGATAAGTTACGGTTACCTTTTTCAATTGATGAACCCAATGTCTGCCAATGATTGTATTATATGGGATGGTGCTTCTACTACACTGAATTTGGTTAAAACGCTTATTGGTCCCGCCATGACTTCAAGTAAAATCTCTCCTTTTGGCTTTGATTTTATCCCATTAAATCCATAAATAGTATAACAAGAGGGTGTGAGTTGATCGTCCTTTAACCCCATTTTTTGAAATGTGTCATAAAATAACACATTAAGTGAACTTCCCCCATCCATGAGGATCTTCTTCACATTCCACCCAGACATTGGTAAAGTGAGAACCAGCGGATCATTGTGTGTCTCAATTTCTTGATCAACTTCTCCCGCTAAAAAAGTTAATGGGGAAGCCATCCAATCCTCCCATGTTTCTGTCATTCTTCCCGCAACTTTAAAAACTTCATGACCGTCAACTCTTTTACGCAACTTCTTATTAATTACGCGTTCATAGATAATTGATTTGACTCTGTGTATGAAATCGTGTTGATGGTTCGGCTATTCTCCAGAATATTTACAGTCTTCCCTGTGTTCAGCCTTGGTGGAGGATCGGGTAAAAAAAAAAATTCTTTGAGTTCTCCCGCATCAATTAACTTCTGGACTTGTAATTTATAATTTTTGCATATATTTGTGGGATGCACATAAAAAAAGTGATATCCACAATAATCTTTAGAACTTTCTGTGTGTGGTGGTTGCTTTCTTTTCGTCCATGGCCATCCAAAATCTTGTCTGTTTTTAATTACATTTAGAATTTGTGAATATGGGGTGTTGAGCTTAGTAAAAACTCGATCCTCAAATTGATGGTTGATCTTTATTTCTTCATCTTCACTGCCTCGCTTAAATTCATTATAAGGATTTTCACCCGCAACTCGCTTTCCAAAACTTGTTGCCGGTTCCACAAAATTTGTTCTGTTTGCAACTCTTTGAGAAATTGCTCTTGGATTTTGTTTTTGTATATATTGTAACCTTGCATATTTCTCGATAATTACCCTCAGATCCCCTTCAGTGTTTGGATCCTCTCCATGAATATCTACGAAGAGCGGGCTCATGCGATTTGATATTCCCCATTTGTGGCAATTAATATAAATTTCTGGACTAATGTTACCTATTGCTTGACAAATTTCCTTCCATCGATCTGTGTAGTCTCGGATAGTTTCATCTGTCCAAGACGCAAGGGCAAATAATTTACCATTCCAGCATTTGCCGGTTTATTATACATGTACGTCTCCAAGAATTTTCGGGTCAATTGTGCGTACGAATGTATTGATCCTTCTGGTAGATTGTCGTACCATGTTAATGCTGATACTTTCAAACTAGAGGGAAAATATCGGCACATGATAACATCATTTTTCTCCCAACTGGTCATATTTGGTTATAATATTTCAAGTGAGCTGCGAGATCATTTGTTCCATCGTAACATTCAAAGATGGGGAGATTGCATTTGTGCGAGATAGATGCAAACGCAAGGTGCGGTGCCAATGATGTTCTACTGGTATCTTTTAATACTTCCTCAAGTCGTCCTCCTTCTTGTTTGTTTTCAAGGTTTTTATTTCCTCTCTCATTTCTTCCAAATCCATAAAATATTTGTTCCACCTGTTATTCTACGGTTATGAGTCATCAAAATCTAGTTTATCAGGCTCATTCCGCTGATTAAACTTGTTTTGTTTTGAATGAAAATATGTATCATCTGCGGGTTCAACTATCATCACCCTTTGATCTTTATTGGTCTTTGTTTTACCTTTTGCAGATCTTTTTGAACTTACTTCCTGCCCCTGTAACCTGGTAACAGATGCTTCCGCACCCTGTTGGGCTTTTTATCTGAGCATATTATTTTCTTGTGTTAAGAGAGCAATTGTTTCTGCATAAGTTTTTTGAGCCTTACGCATTTCATTTAATTCTTCAAATAACTGATTGATGGGATCAATCCTGTTTTGTGATGCTTCTTCATGTGGTTGGTTAATTGATTGGTTAACTGGGATGTTTGCCTGTGCATCTAAGGGTTGCGGTTCTTGGGACTCTTCTACTATTTTTCTTTCTGGAAGAGTCTCTATTGTTTGATTTCCCAAATTTCTTATATCGACATCTTGTTCTTGTACGGTTTTGTTTGCCATTGTCTTCATTTATTTAATTTCTTTTGGAATATTATAATGTCTTCTTTGCTCAATCTAGTGCTGTTGTAGAAATTTCTTTGTTGATGTTCTAATAAAAATTCAGATAATGAGATATGTGTTTCATAAAATTTTAACATCTGCAATATATATAAAATATTTTGATTGATAGAAAAAATATAACTTTAATTAAAATTTGATATATCTCATAAAAGCTAGACAAATTTTCAATTTAAATTAGGTTTCATAGGTTCATCAAATCGTTTTCTTGCAAACAAGTCAGAAGCAAGTTCGGAAATTCAGTTCAAAACTTATTTTACTATTTTGACGAAAATCAAAACTAGGTAGCTACAATACAATTTTAATTTATATAATCAATTGAATCAATGACACATAAATTTAATGGTTTCAAGCCAAATTCTTTTTGCAAAATCGTTAAAAACATAATATTTTGGTGGAAGTTCATGAGCAAAGTTTTCAAACCCATGGTTTAAATTAATTGAAAAATTTGCAGAATTTGAAATATCAATTAAAATCATAGTATATGTAAGAAAAGAGATTTTCTAACATAACTAGATTCAAGATTTTAAAGATGAAGATTTTGACAGGTAGAATAAATTATTTATTACCTCCCTGTTTCTAGCGCCAAATTGTGATTACCAAAAATCTAATCTTTGGACCACAACTATATGTGTCAGAAACATAAAACTAATCAAATCAAGTATAATGGAAAACAAATCAAGTTAACAATAAAGCAAGAATTTGCACAAGAGAAATTTAACGTGGTTCGACAACAGAGTGTCTACATCCACGGGTAGTAAAAGATTTGGATGATTTTTATTCATGATTGTATATTACAAAAGGATAAAGTACTATTTGCATCAAGTAAAATTTATCAAAGAATTATTGAACTAGGATTATAATTAACCCAATACCCATACCTAAACGTTTTCCTCTGATCCTTGTCTTCTCCAAAATTTTCAGTCTATTCTTTTTGTTTTGGAGTTTGATATTTATAGTAAATATCATGGGTTCCTCCAGTCTGAACTTTCCACCTATTAGTTCTTATCCAAACTTTGCAATGAAGCTTATGCCGCGTTTTTATTTGTATTTCCCGCAAGACTTGACATGCGTACTTCTTATTTCCCTTAGTTTTCCGTTTGGTGACCCGCACCTCTTCTGCGGATTTGTATTCAAGTTATTGTTCTTGGATTTGGATGGATGCTGCGGTCTTATTAGGATTATGGCATGTCTGACATGTGGCCATTGGAAGTGACATTATTATTTTCAGAGTTCGGCATGTCCAATACGTGGCTATTAAAAGTGACTTGTCATGCTTTAGCTTCTTTTGTTCCACAACCTGTACAACTGAGACGTGTCCATCATGCATTAATGTTTGTCAGTCTTATTCTTTGTGTCAGGCTTTCCCGCAATTTGTGTGTCAGTCATGCAACGAAGATGTCTGTTTTGTACAGTGTGTCATGCTTTCCCGCAACTTACGTGTCGATCATGCAACAAAGCTATCTGTTTCAGATATCTGTTTCAGTACTTATCAAAGAGTTTTGTTTCAGTGTTTCTCGTTCAATCATAATCTGATACTCTTTTCATAGTATTTGAACACGTGGTGTTAGAAATTTAATACCCTCACATATAAATTGAACTGTACCCTTGAAAATACGATCATTGGGATCTTTCCGTAAACACCACCACACTATCGCGGGGGGAGTGAGATTCCACAATTTCACAGCTCGAATAAAAAGGTTGCAGTTGCAGCCAAAAGAAAATAGTACCTTTAATGTTGCTCGGAGTAGCAAAAAAACATATAAGCTCTTTAGTGTAATAAGCCTATAATTTCCTTGCAGTTGAACAATAGAGAAAGAAAGTGAAGACGGATCTAATTGATTACAGAAAATGCAATGAACAATAATTCCACGTTGAATAAGAACATCTCTTGTTGAAATGTCTGATTATTTTATTTATTTTTTATGTCTTTTTTTTTTTTTCTTCTTTTTTTGTTTTACTTTAGTCTCCAGTGTCTGATTTTGTGTCCGGAGCATATTTCAGGTACCATAGTAGGTTTATATAACAATATTTTCTTTTATCAACATTGTGATCTAATTCTACAACTAAAAGCACTATAAATGACAATTATCTCTGCTTTGGTCTTCCTTATTTACCTTTTTCTCTATAATTATTAGTTATAAATAAGATAATTTGAATTACATTTTAATGAAAATGCTCCCTTAAAAATGTTTTTTGATAAGAACTTGTTAAAACCATTAATACATGATTAGTATATAATAGCCCAACATAGTCTTTTATTTGGATAAAGTCCACAAGAAATTCCATCTTAATTGTCAAACATTACCATTAATGACTATGAAAGCCTAAAACAATCTCACGCCCACAACCCGGTATTCAACCAAAACCCTAAAATCAGCAGGCCTAGGGTGTTGGCCACCAAGATAACCTTTGTCGCTGCAGTTGCCATCTCTCAAGCCTTAAAAACCATCCCCTCAACCAAAGAATTAGGAGTCTAAATTGGAATAAAACTCCGACAAAAGAAACAACCTCATTGAAATAGTTTCTCAAATAAACTTCTGAACTTGAATCAAACCAAACTCATGAGAAGAAGATTTAGGGTTCGTCAAAAAAATACCTAACTCCCCCCAATTATTGAATCATAGAAGAAGAATACCAAAGACCTAAAAATGAGAGATTTCTGGGGAAAACTACCGTATATAATCATCACTACAAAAAGCAAGGAATTGGAAAACAAAATAGGATGAAGCAAAGAATATCGAAAGCTAATAGCGTCATTGCCAATAACATTAAGCCGTACAACGAATTGAAAACCCCCATAGTGACCATTACGGGGACATTATAAGGTAAAAGGTTACTAAGTGAAGGACATAAGTAGGAGTGTTCATGGCCGGTTTCGGTTAGGTTTTGTGCCAAACCAAAACCGAAACCGGCAAGGTCGGTTTTCCAATTATTTTTTCATAATCGTTCCGTTTATCGCCGGTTCGGTTTTACTCAGTTTTCTTTCGGTTTCGGTTTTTTCAACGGGTTTCGGTTAACCGTTTGGAAAACTAAAATTAAAAAAAAAATCAAAAAAATTAATTTTTTTTTTAAAAAAATCAATTTTTTTTTTTTAAAAATGGATTCTTCCTTAACTAGAAGAAAATTCTTCCATAACTAGAAGAGAACTAGGGTTAGAAAGTTAGGGTGAGATTATATATCAAGGGTAATGAAGGGTTTAGATTAGATCTATCAAAAATTAGATCAAGGGTCTTAAATAGTCGGTTTTTCTTGGTATAACGGTTCGGTTTTTGGCTAAACCAAAACCGAAACCATGACTATCGGTTTCCATACTTTTTTTTTTCCATAACCGTTCCATTAGTAAACGGTTCAGTTCGATTTTGACGGGTTTCCGTGGAAACCCGTTACCATGTACAACCCTAATTGTAAGGTAAAAAGTTACTAATCCGAAAGATTATATATATATATATATACATAATTTCCATAATTTTTTTTGTAGTTTTCGAAATGTTTGTTTGATTGTTGCCATGGAGATTGTCAGCGGTCTTTTTATCAAGATGGATTTGTTTATATCGCTGCGATAAAAAGTAAGTGGCAGAAAATAAATAACTAGGAAGTTGAATGAAGTTTTATTATATTTGATTGATAAAATTATCTAGATGTTTTTTTTTGTAGATTTGATGACAATAGTAACAAATGATTAATATTTCATTCTGTTTTTGAAATTTGGGTATTAGATTTGTTTGTTTTTTTGTAATTAGCAGAGCCAAGCATGTTTCAGTATTTCTCATATCTTCCTGACTTCTTGTTTGGATAATAATCGAATGATTTTCCAACTAAAAATTATTCTGAAAATCGCGTGTGCACATCACCGATCACGGTTGCTAACTTTACTCAAAAAAATCTCCCAAAAAACGTTTACTGAATGTCACCAACTTATGGTCGTTTCACTTAACCCGTCCATTTTGGGTTCTGATTTCCATTAATAAAGCATAATCATCTATTGTCTATTTTGTTGTGGGTTAACACCTCATACACAACCTCAAAACCGTATTGCAATGTCGTAGTAAAGTCCTGATGCAGGAAATATGAAGTCAATTACCACTTCAATGGCTCAAGTAAATAGGCAGATATAGGCCTTAGTGTTCACATGTCACACATCACTCGTTCTTATAGTTAGCTACTTCGTAATAAGATTATGGATCATGCACAATTTCTCTCTGCCCCAATAATGAACCTATTTCTGAACATAAGCAATGTTCTAATTATAGCGTGTAAAATGCAGCACGAGTACTGCAGAATGAAGGCCATATAACAATTTTAAATGAGCTCAATTTGTTGTATATATATGAGTTCTCAGTTTAGTTTGCTAGGTACTAAAACTAAATTAAACCCTGAAAACCAAATTTCCACAAGTTTCTGCTGCCAATGCCATACTCTTCCAGACTTTCTTCCACCAAACACAGAGAAGGGATGAAACAAAGAAGTCGTACAAAACCCACAAGATTTTTTAGATGCGAGATGTGTGTAGAAATATTCCCAGTGGGACACAAATTCAAGAGCATAGAGATGAATGGGTGCTCGCATCCTTGTTGTACTGATTATTTCGTCAAATACAGCCAAACAACATTAGTTGAACAGAACATATCTCAGATAAGATTTCCTAAGATTGACTGTAATGTCTTATCATTTAGCATATTTTAAGTCACTGAGTAGGTTCACATAACAATGCAAATTTCGGGTCACGAGATAATTTTTAGATCAGTAGATGGATTTTTGGTTAGCTAACAAGGTAGACTTTGAACATTTAACAAATGAAAAATATTATTCATAACAATGTGATACTGTTAACAATTTTTTTTGTATATAATTAACCATATATATTAATTAAATTCATACATTTAATCATAATTATTGGTGAAATATATAATGATGAAGAAATGTGATATTATTCAATTTATTGATCAAAAACATCAGAATCAAGATTATGACTGTGTTAGCATCCACGATAAATGTAAATAATTTATGAATTAGTTGAGGATGATAATCAAGATGTTAACTTGCTGCTTTCTTATTGATGATTAGAGACCATTAGACAAACGTGTAAAGATCTTGCGAGATAATGATAATAAAGATATTAATTAGTATTTTATTTTATTTTATTTTATTTGCTTTCCTTGTCATAATTAAAATATGTTATATAGTAATTTTTTTTATTTTGTTAATTATAATGTGTGATGATGATGTGTCGTGATATTAATCAAAATACTAAATTTGTATTGTGATTCTTGATTCTTGATTAGAGTATGTTATTAACAACTTACGTCAATTTTTGATTTCGATCATGATCATTGATAACACACATTTTGATCATGATCGTTAACTATCATAATCATTATCAATTTACAATAAGTTAACATAATTTGTCGATTAGTTGACAACACTTTGATCAAATCAGCTTCATTTGTTTTTGACCAATAATCAATTAGCGCGAGGTAATGTTTAATTAACTTTTTTCTTGATTATTACCACTTATTAATTGTTACAAGGTCAATATTTGTTACCAATTATATGTTATGTTGCATTATCAAATCTGCATATCATAGCAAAGAGCTTACCAATGGTTGCTCTTAACCTCGAGTAAACTCCTTGCTTCACAAATAATCTCGAAGGGGTGTACTTATTCAGAACGGTCGTGTCCAGTTTTTTCCTTAAATTTGTGGTCTAGTACACATTTAGAACTTTTTTGGAATAAGAATCCACTATGGAGTTATCACAAACTCCATTTTCATTATAGCAAAATTGAATGTTGTCGCTATAAATTGTATCAACCCAATATGTTTCCAAGTATCTTCTCATCCCACTCAATTACTTCTCATCGAAGGGATCTCTCGAGCACGCCGATACGTCTGGATGATTTACCATCCATAGACCATGGATGGTAAAATCTTGTCTACGGTAATATTACATATTGGGCGACTGTCAAAAACCGTATATCCCCAATGGAGTATGAGGATATATTGAATAGGATGTGGTGGTGGCATAATTAGTTATATGGTGTGGATAATAGGTTGTGAAAGAGTTGGTGTCGAAGAGGTTATGATGGTTTTGTAATAGTGGTAAATAAAGTATCGTTCGCTCGAACTTGTGAAGATTGGATTTAGATTTGATAAATTAATTTTAAACTAAAAATATATACAAAATATAATAATAATAATTAACAAAATACTGAGGTTATGGATTTCACCATTAACCAATTAAAGTGATTCAGTTCAATAATTATAATTATACAATTCTTACATTTAATTTGATTATAATATGTTGCAATAGTAGATTCTAAAAATAGCAATTGTATAACAAAAGCATGGAACATCTAAAACCTAGGCTAAGCATGTACCATCTAACGAAATCACAACTGTTTAATAAAAATCATTAAATCAAATTTCAACCAAGGTAAATAATCATAAAAGAAATTACAAAAATTAATTAAAATAGAAATATGTCACTTTTATTGAAACAATGGCTTCCTCCGTCACCTCAGCATATGGGGTTTAGCTCATCTTGCTCAAAACACCCTCAAAAGTTTGGTACATAGCTCAAAGTGTTTGAAAATAATAAAAAAAGAGTGAAAATAATGAAAACAGTGAGTTTGCAACGTTTATAAAAGTTACAGACTCACTGTTACAGAGAGCTAACTGTTTCCTGAAGCTAAACGTTGCAAATGAAGATATCCGTTGCAAAATTAAAAGCTTTAGCAACAGAATATTCAAACTTTTCGCCAACGAAATCTTCAACCTTTTTGCAACGGAATCTTCATCTTCTTCATCATGATCACGAGCAGATTTTTCTGGAATTCTTGATTTTGATCTCTGGCCTCTCCAGACCCCCCTTCAAATCTTCTCTTCGACTCCCTATTTATACTAGAGCCTCAAACAACCCCAAATCTCTTCTGATTAACTTCAGAAGATCTTTTCAGTATCGGCCATAACTTTCATATCTTTCTCTCTTTATGTTTTTGTGATTATGTCTACTTAACAATACGAGAATATATTCTCGACATATCCAACAAGATAGTTTTTATTACATATTATAAACCATCCCGCAAATATGTTTCGTCCTATCTTTAGCATTTCACGGGATTATTTTTTCAACCTGTTTTTGGCAAGAATCGAATATTTGCATGATTCTCTTTGATTTTATGTGTTAATGTTGCGTACAAATTCCTTTCAGAGAATAATCGTGTCTTAAATCCGTGAATATCTCCACCAAACTCTTCTTCCAGGTTCACGCTGTTTTAAAGAAAAGAAGTTCCCGCCAAAAATGATTTGAAAAGGAGAAGAAGGTGGTGGTTGCCCGTATCCAAAGTTTGGGTGCTTTCATCCATTTTGATGGGTGCCTTTAGTAATTTTTTCGGGTGCCTTTAACACTTTTTCAAGCTAATTTTTCCAATAATATTTATTTCCCAAAAATTCATACAATTACATAAAATGACACAATTAGTACATAATTGAGCTTTAACAATATACAAATTGGGAACAAATTAGACACATAAATGTGTCTATCAGTTATGTTGCTGTTAATATACAAAAAAATATTATCTTATGCGACTATAAAGATCAATATATATGAGATTAAATTTTAACAAAATTTGAAATCAAAAGAAGAAGCTAGAAGAGAATGATAATGTTAGTAAAAAATTACGATAATTTATTGAACTTGATCATGGTCATTAATCAAATATGTGATGATGATGTAATAAAATAATAATCAGGATGTTAATTTATTTTTATCTCAAACATGACTAGAGTATGCAATCAACAATCACACTTGCTATTAACAAATTAAAAATCAACAACAATAATCATCAGAATCAACAATAAAAATTTGAACATGGCATGATAATTGTTTTATGAACTTCAATAAAAATACTCTTAAAAGACCTTTGGGGAAGAAATAATATTGGTTTTTTGAATAGAAACACTCTTACCGGACCTTTTAGGAAGGATTTTATGATACTGAATGAATAGTCTTATTAGACCTTCTCAATCATACCTTTATTTCATATCTATTAATGGGCCTAAAACATAAAAAAGAAAAAGAAGTCAGAAAACCCTAAATATAAAATCAAGAACATAAAATGTAAAACCTACATTATATCAATCAAAACCTTTCAAAACCCTAAACCCTATATGAATTTTAGCAACTATATAAAATGATCTTTGCACGCTTCCAATTTCTTGAATGGATAGTTCTTCTTCTGCTTACACTCTACATTTTAGCATATGAATTTTTCTATAAACTCCCTTTTGTTCCTAGCTATCTTGATAAATTTTGATAATCAAATCTGACAGTAATAGCCAATATTGTTAGGGTTTGATAATGTTGCAAATGATAAAAATGCCAAGAATGGTTGTGATACATAGGCTTAAGTTATTCTTTTTAAACCTCATAAAAATGAATATTTGAATTGCAAAACTCCCACATATTAAGAATAAGTCTTTTTGTTTGTATGATAATTAACTATATTTTGTAATTTTGGGTGGACACAAACGTAGTGAATCTTATTTGATCTGATTATATTACATGTTTGATTAATATAAGTAGAACTAATATGATTGATGAATAACATATATTTGATTTTGTTTTATGCTGAGTCAGTTTATAGAGATAGTAAAGATGTCTCACTATTGATTTTAATTTAGTAATTGAAAAAAAAGGTCTATAAGCTAATCGGGAAAAAGTTGCTCTCTTAATTATGATAGAGTATGTTATTAACATTATATTGCATTTTGTTAATTATGATCACGATCATATTTCACATGTTGATTTTGATTATAATCATTGATCGATGGTGTAATGATGACTCAACGCAGTGATATTCAAGATGTTAATTTTTTATGTTTTTACTCATGCTTAGTGTATGTTATCAAAATTTATTATGATTTATTGATTTTGATTATAGTTTTTAGAGCGATTTTTTTTTTTTTTTTTTTTTTTTTGTTTCGTTGAACCCACCAAGCATCGGTATGTCAAGTTTGGTAGTTAAGTTTAGTTTCAAACTCAAACTCACTTGAGTAGATTACTAAAGTAAACTTCATTAGGTTAGACTAGGAATATAGAATGTTGAGACTTGCTCTAGTTACTCTTGAAGACCTGAAGACGTAGTAAAACAAAACGAAGACATCATCCTTCAGTTCAATATTAGTACCAACAAGACTTGACATTCTATTTCTATTTATTGTTCATGCAAGTCTTTATTCATTAGAAACATAACATACGAAGTTATATTTTTTACAACGACTTTAGTATTGGTGACTTGTTCACCATACGTTTGATCAAAGTATCACAAGTTATGATATGCATAGTTGATTTGACAACTTAAAGTATATAGAGTTACAAAAAATAGTTTATCTATAGACTTTGGTGTCTATGACATTGCACTAATTGGCAACTTGTTATTATTTAGTGTTTTACTTTCAAGAACATGGTATAAGGAAGTAGACTTTCAGAACTTTGTTTTAAGTTTAAATAGGGTTCAGGACCGATCCTTGTGAAGGACCGATCCAAGATCGATCGCAGGACCGATAATATGACTTATTTTTTACTTTCTTTGATTATTCTGTTGATCTTCACGGGTTTACGTAGATATCGAGAAGTAAAACAGTTAGATTGGAAAGTTCATTAGAATATCGACATAATGATTTGAACGTGTGCTAAACTCTAATTTCATAATGTTCAAGAATACACCTTTGATACTCAAGGAAATGTACCAAGATATCGATTTTTTTAATACCATATTTGGTATAAAATTATATGTTTTCCGTTCCCAAAGATTTGCATATCTCTAGCAAACTATATTAGCAAAGTACATGTTATGTGCTAGCTAATGTTATTTGTTAGACTAAGCATGAAATCGATTATGAGTTGGATATTAGCTTGTGTTTACAAATTTCAAAAATATATTATTATTGCATATTTTAAGAATTTTCAAAATTGGTAAATAAAGTATTTCCAATAATGCCTTGGTCATAACACTATAAAAAAAATTCTTGTATTCTTACAAACTCATCCCTAAACACACCTTTTTTGAATGTGGAAAACCAAACTTGTTAAAGAGATATGAGTAATCTAACTAGGTGAAACATATCGCTTTGCTTTTTTTTATAGTCTTCTTTTGGATCAAAAAACCTCTAGTAGTTTACTATTAATGGTAGAAGGTTAGATTGTTATTTAGTTTTCAGTTGATTACTTGTGTTTGAACTAATGATATACATCTTCAATAGATCAAAGTTTTTTATTCCAAGGCCATTCTCTTCTGCTATAAGGCCTCTCAAATTTATTAGGAGATTTGACTAGTGTAAATCTATGTGCGACTGGATCTGTAGGGTAGAACTGTTGATCATTAAATGTTAACAGGCTCTGTTCAGTGCGATTGATCAATATTGGAATCAAGTTGTTTTGCAGCGGTTATTTTGGAAGATTGAAGACTTGAAGGCTTTTCTTTTTGGTTCTGATATTTGTGTAACTTTATGCGAAATTGATTTTCTGATATTTCACAAGCAATTTATTCATAAACATCATCCTTGTAGAAAATTGAATAAATTGTTTAGTTGCATTAAGTTGTTTGGATAGAGCTTGTTCATCAAGATTGATATTTAGATAATCATTGTCTTGGTTTGATCTTTTGACCAAAGGAGTTTCATTGATAAAACGAAAAATCATTTAACTCTACTTTATCTTTGATCTAAAGATTGATTCTGGGAGATTGATGACTGACTTGGTTACGTAAGAAGGTTAGTCCTTTACGATTTGAGGAAGTCAGGTGCAGAAGTCTCTACAGTGGTGAAGCGAATCGAGATAGTGGACTCTATGTCAGGATTCACGTGTGTTGGCCAAATTGGTTATAGGCGCAGGGATACTGGGGGAATTGCGTAACTTATGGTAGTTTACTTGGTCTCAACTATGAGAAGTTACAGTAGTCATTCGTATAACGACTTAATTCTGAGAGCATTCAAAAATGGAGGTCCCGGGGTTTTCTGGAAAAAAGTTTTCCTCGTTAACAAAATCTTGTGTGTCGTATAATTTAATTTAATTGCACATTAAGTTGTTTAGCTTAATAAAAGTAAATACACTTGTATGTTAATCGTCTCTTGGTAATTATCCCATAGTAAGTTTGAATAGGATTTTGGATACTACCATCTTGTTAAAATAACCTTTCAGTCGTTATTGCATCTATAAGATTATACAAGGTGAAGTATGTACAGGTTGGTATCGAAAAGATTGTGGTGTACTTAGTACCCTCATCTTTTCAATTGGTATCTGAGCAGGTAAAAATGAAAATACATAACAGTCTGTGTTTGGTGCGATCCAACCTTCAGGACATGAGTTAGAAAAAGGTTATGAAAAACCCGGAAAGACTCAGTTAACGTACCACAAGGTATTAGGGAAACTATCTCTAGGTCATATTGATAAACTACTGAACATGCCTTCCAAATCTAAATCAAGTATAGAGGACTTATCTGATAAGGTCTTGAATGAGGTTAAAAAATCTCATGACAAAGGAAGGGTACGCCCAAAACTCAGATTTCATATTCCAAACCAGGAATCAGTATTTAAACCGATTCAAAGTACTGAATGTAACAATTCTTCGGTACCTATTACATTGTTCACATCCAAAAATATTACCAGAGTACCTGATATGTCATTACAAGAGGATATCAACCTGCACATCTTCTTGAACAAGGTTGACATGTTCTCAGAACCAGGAAGTTGGGTCAACTTCCTTGATGATATCTTAGAACTTGTTATCTACCAACAAGTCAAGATTTGTAGGATGAAACACGAATCACTCAGTTCTCAAAAGGATCTTGTGAATTTCCTGGAACAATTTTTTTTTTTTGTATATAAAATTAAACAAAAGAACTTCAGAGTGTGAAAGACTTACACAGTCCGAAGAATCACGAATTCAGATCCAAGATCCTAATGAGGAACTCTTCAAGGAATTGAATTAGGAATTAGAGCTTGTCAGATCTCTTGAAACTCGATCTCTATTCGGTCATATATCCTAATCAGGCAAGTCGAAGTTCTGGAAGCTAAAATATCATTGTATGATTGTTCAAGGAACTCAAAAACGACAAAAATAATCAATCACAACGACTACTAACACAAGGTCCTAAAAAACAATTGAGAATGCACCAGGTAGCCAGATCGATTAACTTGAAAGATCTATTCTTTGCCAAGCGATATAATCATCCTTTCATGAAAGCAGCAAAAATAGTTATAAACATGCTTCCAAGAATGAGGAATATGGTGATGCTACTGTCTTAGTAAAAGTTGGTGAGAAAATCATAAATCATGTTGCTATATGCATAATCGTTTAAGTGGTAAAATAGCTCATTCGCTAAGGCTTATGAAGATTCATTTTAAACCTAATTTTAATTTAAACTAGAAAATAAGTAAAAGATTTTAATAATATTGGGAAGAATTGGAACTCATGATTCCACCAAAATCACTTCTGAATGATTTCTACAATAATTCTTTAACGAATATAACTCTTTTATTGACTTTGTTTCTTTGCCAAAATTAGATTTCTAAAATATTAACTGTAAATCACAAGCATGGCACATCAAAAGCTCTTACGTCCCAGCATACACCATCAACAAAATCACAACTAATAAAGAAAGATCAAAAATCAATTAAAATCAATGCAAAAGTCATTAAAAATAAAAAATAGTTACCATTCATTCATGAAATATGGCTTCTTCCATTGTCCCAGTGGTTGGGTTTAGCTCCTCATGATGTACACACTCTCAAAAGATTGAAACATAGCTCAAAAAGTGTTTCAAAGATGAAAATATAATAACACAGATGGTTGGCAACGGTGTAACTCGTTGCAGACCACTGTTTTTACTGTTACATAAAAGAAGTGTTTTCAGCTGAAGATAAACGTTGCAGATGCTAAGATATGCGTTGCATATGGGTTGAAGAAACCGTTGTAGCTGAAGATAAACGTTGTTGTTGGGTTGAAGAAACCATTCTTGTATCCATGTTCTTCCCATTCAGCAGTAAAACTTTCTTTTTTCTCCTGTTTTCTTCCCGAGCCTCCCCACCTGATTTTTCTTCCTCCTCTTTGCAATTTATAGGTTTAGTAAACCCTAACAACTCCTCCTAACTCGATAAGGACCTAAAACACAATCCAAAACAAACTCAGATTCTTGATTATCCAAAACAGGGAAGAGTTCCCTTTTCCGACTGTAGCACGAATTTTTACCCATTTCCCGGCTTTAAACTCTTGTAACTTACGTGTATTAGTCTTGTTTTCATGTTGTGATTTCCAATAACTCTTTAAATCCCATAAAAATCGATTTCAATCCAAATCAGGAACTCTTCAAGTAAAGAAAATATTTCCCGCCTTTTTTCATTTTCAAACGAAGGGGAAGGGGTTCCCCTATCCAACAATGGTTTATCAAATTTTTGAACCAATTTTTCCACAAATGTTTATTTCCCAAAAATACCTACAAACACATAAAATAACGCAATAAGTACCAACTAACAAAATAGATAATTAAGGACAAATTAGACAAAAAAGGGGTCTATAAAATACCCCCAAACTTATTATCTGCTAGTCCTCGAGCAAATCTAATCTAAAAATAAAATAAAAATCCTAACTCACTTTCACAAGCATCGCGACTACATTTAGCATATGTAATAAGTCTTTAAACCCCTAGGTGTCCCTAGTGGACGAGTTTTAGTTTCGTGAGGGTTTACAAAAGGTATACCCACAAAACCTTTACTCCAAACCCTAGCTACCTGTGAACGATTGAGGGTAAGCACTAAACAAGCTATTTAGTTGGCATACTAAATTCTTCGGCTATGGGAATCATTACCTATATGAGTCCAATTGTTGTACACGAGTTTGCACCCAGACTACTAAAATTCATACAAGAAAACAAATCTCTACTTAGATAGCCGTTCAACCGCGATACTCAGAATCTATCAAAGTTCAATCACATGAAAAGATTTAGAAGATAAATATGGATAAAATAACGTTTTCGCATGTTGACTAAGGTGAACGGTGTTTCCCATATCTGTCTGAAGGTCAGTGCCAGGATGAATCCTAATGGATTGAGATACACTCCCACTGGTCTTACTCCTTATATTAATATCGACTCAGATGGTATATACAAGGGTCCCAGCGATCGATTTATTGAAAATTAAACAATTATCTTTATTTTATTAAATGTACTGACAACATGATTGGGTCAAATGAATCCAAGCGCATGCTCCTTATCAGCATCTTACATGATAGTTCTCATGGATCCTGCGTTCCACGCTTTCTTAGGTGACGGAGTTAGGGAGAGCACACACATATTGCTATCAAAGTGTTAATATTTTACTCACACAGTTGACTACTATGAAAATGGTGGTCATTCTTAAACAAATGTTTCGATTCTAATTTTCTAAAGTAATTAGGCTTAGTCCCAGAACTTAATAACTGACACATTTGAAATTCATACGCTCCCACATATGGAAGAAAATATTTTGGTGGGAAAGTAAAATTCAATCTTGGTATTATTTCCTAGGTAAACCACATCAACCAGAGGATGGGTTTCTAACAACTGAACTTTTTTCTAGACATCAACAGGCTCATGGAATCTAGTTTGAAGATGATCTTGAAAAATGGTAGATGTGCAAATGTCAAGTCCCAAGTTAGGGACCTTTCTAAGAGTCAAAGGTAAATCACATGGAGAATGATAGTCATCCCCAAACTTACAGTTTTCAGTGTCTTTAAAAAGACTAGTCACAGTTTTCCTAATTTCTAGATCGTCAGATTCTTGAAAATGGTCAATTGCTTCTTCTAGGTTATAATCAGGCATCTTCACTCATATTTAAAATCTCTACGAGTCTATCTTTGTTATCTAAGACTAATGTTTCAGAATTGCTGGACTCTAAAATAGTATTCTCAGGATAAACCCATTCCTCTAAACCATTATTGGCTTCAAAACAAGAAAATGCTACATCGTCTAAAACAGTGGTATCTCTAGTCCAATCCTCTTCCTTTTGAATAAGTGAATAATCATTAAAATTATTTGGATTTGAACCAGAACACTATCATCATGAAGTACAATTGGAGTGGCAATTTCCTGATCACTATGCCTGTATATTTCAAGTTCTTCGTCAATACTATCCTCATCATCATAATAATATGAAGATGTTTGAACCTCTTCTAAATAAGTAGTGTTACCAATTCTATCCTTGTCATCTTGACTGGGTGAATAATTATCAAGGGTAGCACTATATTGGAAATTAAGATCTTTTAAAGTAATATTATTCTTTGCAAGAATTTCATTCACACTTAATACGAACCTATATGTATTCTCAGTCATCTCCTTGAGGGAATTCTCTAGAGAAAGAGTTGGACTACTAATTGTTCTCCCCCAACTTAATACGAACCTTTTTGTATTCTCAGTCAACTCCTTGAGGGAATTCTCTATAAAAACAAATGGATCATAAGGATTACTAGATCACATCTTCTCGTGTGATTCTCCTAGAGAAGGATTTGGATCATCATAAGGATTACTAGATCGCATCTTCTTTAGGGCATCCCTTCAAGATAAAAAACTCAAATTTTGCTCATATTCATGTTCATATGACGGGTGTGTATATGAATAGGAATTGGGATCACTCTGGTATGAGCAATAACCTCCAAAAGGTTGGTGGTGGTCACGACTACTATCAACACCATGTTGATAGTACGGATAATGTCTATTTTGAAATTCAGTCGGATATTCATTGTATTGGTCCTCATAATACCAGTTCGACATTTTCTGACAAAAACTTCCTAATATATTTACAAAAATAAAATCTAAAAATAAATCCTACTGGAAGGGGTTCTAAACAAACACAAACAAGGCCGACTCAACCAAATCAAACCTACTGAATCTAGCAAAAAAAAAGCATGATAGCTCCACTTAGATTGTTTCAAGACCAGCTTCTATTCTTCCAAAAGGCAACTAGTTACAGTTTTAGCAAATCTCTTAGAACGATATGAACTAGATTAAGTCGAATAGAAACAGGATAAGCTCTAAGGAGCTTTGATAACCTTTCCTCTTTGACAATGTTTCCTTGGGTTACAAGGCGACTCGAATCTTCTTAAAATAATCTTCCTGAACTTTGAGTTAGGCTAACAGAGTAACCAATTCAGTCCTTTTGAATGTTTTTCTAATAAGCTCGTTACCATATCGGTCTCTTTCTAGTCAAATTTTAAGGCTTAGGTTCGCGTTTGATAACGTGTTCCTAAAACGGGCAAGAAGGAACAGTGATGAAATCCGAGTCCTTATCTTGTATGGCCAGTTCTTTCCCTTTACTAGAAAAGTAAATCCGTATTCAGTTCCTCAACATATATGCATACGAAGGAATATAGTAAACCCACTTGCAGGGGATTCGTGGGTTGATCGAGTCTTACCTCCCGTACCAGACGGGGGATGAATCGGTTGTAGTCGACTCAGGTCACCGACTCCTATGTCAGTGTACGAACCCGAGGGGCTGAGACAATATCGTAATTGTCATCCTTTCCTGTTGTAGTTTATATTTAATTATACCTTTCCTTAGGGCTTAAAAAAAATAATGTCCAAAAGTCCAAAAAAATAAAATAAAGTCCAAAGTCCAAAAATAAGAAAAATTACAAAAACAATAAAAGATTTCCTAGTACAATTTTCTAAAAAGAAAAATAAATAAAACCCTAAAAAATTTTTATAACAAAATAAAAATTAACTAATTCTTTTTGTCCTTTTTTTTCGTTCTTTTCGATTTATGTTTGACTCCAAGTCTTTAATCAATCAAATATAATCTTTGGCTCCAATTTCTTTTGATCCAAAACCTGTAATACAAAGAAAAATACCCAAAAACGTAAAATAGAACAAATAAAAATCTAATTAAACTAACTAACCTAAAAAAAACCTAATAACAAATCTAAAAACAAGTCCCTGGCAGCGGCGCCAAAAACTTGATCGTTTTAAAATAGTTCGTTCATTGAGACTGTGAAGATTCGTTTTAGACCTAATTTAATTTAAACTAGAAAATAATTAAAATATTTTAATAATATTGAGAAGAACTGGAACTCAGAATTCCACCAAAATCACTTCTGAATGATTTCTACAAAGATTCTTTAACAAATATAGCTCTTTTATTGACTCTGTTTTTTTGCCGAAAATAGATTTCTAAAAAATTAACTGTAAATCATAAGCATGGCGCATCAAAAGCTCTTACGTCCCAGCATACACCATTAAACAAATCACAACTAATTAATAAAAATCATAAATCAATTAAAAATCAATGCAAAAGTCATTAAAAATCAAAAATAGTTACCATTCATTCATGAAATATGGCTTCCTCCATTGTCCCATTGATTGGGTTTAGCTCCTCATGATGTAGGCACTCTCAAAAGATTAAAACATAGCTCAAAAAGTGTTTGAAAGATGAAAAAAATAATAACACAGATGGTTCGCAACGGTGTAACTACGTTGCAGACCACTGTTTTCACTGTTACAGAAGAGAAGTGTTTTCAACTGAAGATAAACGTTGCAGATGCTAAGATACGCGTTGCAGATGGGTTGAAGAAACCGTTGTAGCTGAAGATAAACGTTGTTGTTGGGTTGAAGAAACCATTCTTGTATCCATGTTCTTCCCGTTCAGCAGTAAAACTTTCTTTTTTCTCCTGTTTTCTTCCCGAGCCTCCCCACCTGATTTTTCTTCCTCCTCTTTGCAATTTATAGGTTTAGTAAATCCTAGCAACTCCTCCTAACTCGATAAGGACCTAAAACACAATCCAAAACAAACTCAGATTCTTGATTATCCAAAACAGGGAAGAGTTCCCTTTTTCGAATGTAACACGAATTTCCACCCATTTTCCCGGCTTTAAACTCTTGTAATTTACGTGTTTTAGTCTTGTTTTCATATTGTTATGTCCAACAACTCTTTAAATCCCATAAAAATCGATTTCAATCCAAATCAGGAACTCTTCACGTAAAGAAAATATTTCCCGCCTTTTTCATTTTTAAACGAAGGAGTGCCCCTTTCCAACAGTGGTTTATCAACTTTTTGAACTAATTTTTCAACAAATGTTTATTTCCCAAAAATACCTACAAACACATAAAATAACACAATAAGTACCAAATTGAGCACTAACAAAATAGATAGTTAAGGATAATTAAGGTCCCTCACTTGGGACTTGACATATGTGCCTCTACCATTTTTAGAGATTATCTTCAAGAACTATTTCCTAAGCATAATTTTATCTAAAAAGAAGTTTTGTTGTTAGAAACCCATCCCCTGGTTGATCTGGTTTACCCGGTCCATGATACCATGATTGATTTGTCCCACCAAAATTTTATTTACCTAATATGGGAACATATGAATTTCAAATGTGTCAGATATTGAATACTGAAGCCAAGCCTAAATATTTTAGGAAATCTGAATCGACAGATTTTTGTGAGAATGACCACCACTTCCATTTATTTCATTGTGTTCAACTATCTGAGTCAAATTCAATTGACTTCAAGGATCCAGAATTATTCAGATTATTATTGTATGATTCGTAAATTGTGATTAATCCTGTCTTGGTCTGGATGAATACTTTAAACTTAGCGCTCTATGGGAGGAAACCCATATGCTTTTGGTACACAGTGCTGGTAATATCCTTCCCTATCGCTTTTAAGTTTGTTCATTATTTTCTCTTTTTCCATGCTCGTATCCATTTATCTTTAGAACATCGAGGACTATGTTTAATTTAAGTTTGGGAGTAAGGGAGAAAATTTTAAATTTTTAGTTGTACCAAAAAATGAAAACTCCAAAATCTAGAAACCTGTGAACAATTCAGGATGACACTAGCCATTCTAGATGGAAACAAAACTTTTGGATGTAGGAGTTGACGGACCCAACTAAATGGTCTATTCATAAAAGGACAAAGCTCAGGTGTTAGAAATAACATGATAAGTCGTCACCATATCTCGTAATCATAATAACCATTTCACCTTCTGTTTTTATTTTTTGCAATTTTGTGTTTCTCTAAGTGATTTGGTGGGGCACTAGCATTGAATTGTTATCGTCGTTGGGATGAAGTAGAGTGACTGAAATCAAGCCCCATTATTATATTTTATTTAGACCAAAAAAAATGATGAAAAAATTTAAAAAAATTTAAAAAAATTTTAATTTTTTTTAATAAATCGACCGTTGGGGCCCTTGTATATACCAGTTGAGTCGATATTAGTATAAGGATTAAGACCAGTGGGAGCGTATCTCAATCCATCACGATTCATCCTGGCGGCGACCTTCAGACACATATGGGAAACACCGTTCACCTTAATCAACATGTGCAAACTTCATCATATCCATATCTATCTTCTTAATCTATTCATGTGATTATGGTTGTTAGATTCCGAGTATCGTGGTCCATTGTACGACTTTCTTGAGTAATGCTTTTCTTTCTTATATATGAATTTTAGTACGCTTGAATGCAAACTCGTATACATTAATTGGACTCATATAGGGTAATCCCTCCCCTAGCTAAAGAATTTTGGAGCCAACCAAATAGCATGCTTAGTGTCTACCCTCAATCTTTCACATGTAGCTAGAAATTTGGAGTATAGGTTTTATGGGTATACCTCTTGTGAACCCTCACGAGACTAAAACTCGTCCGATAGGGACACCTATGGGTTTAAAGGCTTGTTGCACACGCTAAGTGCAATCGCGATGCCTGCGAAAGCGAGTTAGGATTTTTATTTTATAGATTAGATTTGCTCGAGGACTAGCAAATAATAAGTTTGGTGGTATTTGATAGACACGTTTGCGTGTCTTATTTGATCTCATATTTATAATTGTTAGTGCTCAAATTTTGTATTAGTAACGTTATTTTCTTTATTTGTAGGTATTTTTAGAAGAATAACAATTACGAAAAAATCGGCAATGAAAAGTGATAAAGGCATCCAGAATTGATAAAGGCACTCATACTCTTGATAAGGGCACCTACTTCCATTTCAAATTCAATTGCACCTTTTGGTAGGAAACTTGAAAACTCTTTTGCGTGAAGTTTTATATCAAGATTGGAAGGAGATTTTGAAAGGTTAAAGATGTAAAGATATTCTTTCCTAGTACATGAGAGTTTTACAAATATGGGAAACTAGATTTAAGATCAAAAAAAATCTTGTGTTTGCATGAAAAAGGAAAAAAAGGAGGTTGTACTCGGGTTAGTATCTCAACAACTTTTGGACATAAAATCAAAGCTATTATTGTCGTGATGTAAGAAGGAAACAATATCACAGAGTTGTATTGAGATTTAAAAACAGAGAGAAAGAAACTCACCGAGATTTTCTTCTCATCAAAGAAAACTTTTGATATCTCGATCTTCCGAGATTCTCTCTAATTAAAAAAAAAGTTATTTTGAAGATACAGAAGTTGTTGGGTGTTTACTAAAAAAAGGGGACGATTAAAGAAGTTTTGGGGAGGCTGGCAGAGTCTAGAAATCAAGAAACAAAATTCTGCTCTTGTGAAGAAAATGAAGAAAGTGTTACAAAATGTTTGAAGATTCTGTGGCCAAAAGTTTGAAGAAGAACTTCGTTATATAAAAAAAAGAACTTCGTCATCAAAGGAGAACTGTCGTTTACGTCCGTGGTCTATTCTCTTAAATTCAATATTTATTGTAAAGGTTTCATGAATAGTACCAACAATAGTTCTGAACTTTAATATAGAAAAGAACAAGCCTTATTCAATTGTGCCCGAAGTGAGTCGTTTATTCATTAAATCATTTTATTCTTTCAGCGATGAATTTGGTTAGTTCTTTTTGTAATTCTTTTTAAAAATCATGAATAAAAATGGTTTTTCTTCCATTCTTTTTGCAATGAGTAGCTAGTTTCCTCCCCTAGGATTGGAGAGGGAGTCCAACTATGTTTTCTAGCATGATGTGACTATTTCTCTCTAATAATTCTCTTGGTCCTATTTTCTTGTGTAATTACGATAATAATTTCTTCATGTGTCCTTATGCTTTATTAATTGTGTTATATTTTCTTTTCAGAGATAATATTATAATGGAGAAAGTTATTAATCCTTTGTGAAAAAATAAATAAAATTAAAATGATTTATTCTGAGATGTAATTAATTTTCTGCAGTCGTCTTGAGTAATATTTTGAGAAAATTTACAAACATCTAGTAGGCATAGTTGTGATGAAATCTCGAGTCCTAGGTTTTCTTTCAATTATGTTATTAGCACATTAGTTAATTAAAAGTTAAAAATTGTAATTTCAAAATCCCTATGGAACCATCCATACTTGCATACTGTCTCATCAATATCTCTTGTAAACCCTCACAAGACTATAACTCGTCCGCCAGGGACACCTAGGGGTTTAAAGGCTTCTTGCACATGCTAAGTGTAACCGTGATTCCTCTGAAAGTGAGTTAGGATTAGTTTAAGTTATTTTGCTCGAGGATTAGCAAAAGGAAAGTGTGGGAGAATTTGATAGGTGTCTAAAATACAATATTTGAATACCAATTTTTTATTCTTTTTTGAGTTATTTCTCTTTTATTTTATGTATATTACGTTTATTTTGCACTTTGTAGGTATTTTGGAGTCATATGAAGTGAAATAAGAGAAATATAGGCTTAATGCATGGCTTGGAAACTTTGGGGTGTTGGGCGGAATCAAAGTGGGAAAGGATGCAAGTATCTAATGTAATAAAAAAACCTATTACTAAAGGCAGACACAGTTTATCAGAGCTCCCGTATGTTAATATTTAATGTAGTTTGCGGAAAGAATACAGTGGGTGCCTAAATCTAACTTTTTTTACATATAAACCTAGGACGAGTTATTTCATTTTCCTTCTTTTATCCGACCATCAACAACAAGATTTTCATTACTGATTACTGCCAAGTCTCTAAACTTTATCACCGAGAATAAAGTAGTGAAGATGGGATTGAAGCTGAGAAGAATAGGTGGTTTTTTCGGTGAGAAGAAAAGGTTGATAAGGTTTTGGGGGAGTTTCCAAAGAATTATGACCGAGAAAAAGATAAGTAGAACAAGAAACTATGGAAGAAGGAGAATAAGTCTGTAGAAGATGAATTGCTGCCATGTTTTATGGCTCATCTGTAAAGGGTTGAAGCTGCTATGGTTGTGAGCGGAAAAAAAATGAATGAAGGAAATAGAACAAGAAAGGGAGAAACAATGGAAATTTCTGCCGTATGACCTTTAACCGAGAAAAGAATGACGGGGAAAGAATGAGTCTAATGGCTTTCAAGAGATAATAAGTCATCTCAAGTTGCCAGTGCTTGAACTGCCGTTGTTGAAGCTGATGGTTGCTGTGAAGCTTTGAACATAAAAAGTTTTTTTGTTGTTGGACAGAGAGAACAAAACACGCATGAAGTGTTATTGTTGTCCAACTCATGGTTACTTTAGAAGGATTGAGTTCAAATAAGAGGAGAAAGGGAATATGAAGAAAACCCTAGTTTGCTTTGAATAATGGTGTTGGTGGCTTAATTTTGATGAATTGTGAAGGGTGTATGGATGTTGAATATTGGGTTTGAACTGAATTGTAGGAAGGAAAATGTGTATGATTTAATTAGGCAACCGAATTCATGTTGTAATCACCAATAGAAACACACACAACTTGTTCGGCAGAATGCCCGAACCAATTCGACAAAAACAGTGCGAAAACGCAACAAGAATGGCGAGCCGATGCAACTAGTTATGGTTTTTGGAGATTAGGGTATGAACCATAAAGTTTTAGTGAATCACAAAGGTTGTACTTTTTGGATGTGAAATTGGACATATGAGCTACGAGTCGCGCTTTTGGTCAAGTTTCCGCAAGAAAATTAGGGTTTCCTAACTTAGAATTTGAACTCAATTTGGAAATTGTGGTATTTAAGTTGTACAAGGAAAGTTAATTCTATTCCAAGTGGGATTGGTGGAACAAGAGAAATTATACAAGAGCAATTTCAACAAGAGAGGGGGATATCTAGTTTTTCATCCCGTATCTCTTTTATTCCTTTTTATAGGTTCGCACGACGAAAATTTCTCAATTTCTAAGTTTTGCATTTATTCTTCAATTCAATTTTGTGAGCACCGTTATGAGTATTTAATTTTATTATAGGTTGGGATTAGTTGAATTTAGCAACACATGTTTCTTTGATTAATAAATTATTTTTGTCCCATAATTATTGTTCATAACTTACGAAAAATATCGCTACGTAGGATTGAGTGTTTGTTTAGTTAAGTGGCAAATTGATTGAAATCATATTCATATATAGAGATAAACTAGGGTTGTTAATACACAAACGTTGACATTCTTAATTAAAAGTAGCATAGTCTGATTAAAGATTATCGTGATACTTTCTTATACTCGTACATAAGTTATGAATTTGTTAAATTGTCTACTCGGGTACGTCAATTGCATTGACTATCCTATTTTATAATATTTTAAATCTCTTAAAGGACTAAACCTAATTGTGTTTTTACACTTTCAATTGTTCACTAACTAGAACTCATTAACGGCATATATTTGCGATCAAGGTATTCTAAGGATTTTGATAATGAGAGATTAAAATTCAATTCTAAATATTAGTACGAGAACATATGTATGAATTAAAACGAAACCTTAACCAATATTCTCATCTCATTGATAACTTTTATAATTCTTTGCTTTCAAAATTAATTTACTTTATTTAAAATAGTTTTCGATCAATGATTAATGTATTTTTTTATTAAGAAAAACGAAAGAAAAAGAGAGATAATTGTATTATTGATTCTCAGTACATACTAATATAATTTTATATTTATATTATGATTCATATTTATAGAAATAATTGGATAATCAGTAAACCCTAAAAATTAATAACAACTAATAATCCTTGATCTTCATACAAACCTTAAAAAATAATAATGACTAGTAATTATCTTTGATTTTCAGACTATTTTCTATGCGCTGACTTGAATGCACATGGACTAGCTACATTCACTACCACCTTGGTGGCTAGCATATGCTATATGTTCCAGTTATGAAAAGCGTATTTTTTCCCAATGAAACTATACATCCTAATTTCTTATATAGGTTACGTCTAACAGCATACGCTATATATTCCAGTGATTGAAAGCATATTTTTTTCCCATTGAGACCATACATCCTAATTTGTTATATAGGCTACGTCGAAGGCTAGATCCTATGCACCCTCTTAAATGGGTTAGTTTGTCTAGCCAGGTGGCTGGACAACTATGGAAAAATCTACTGGCGATGAGCACTATGTTGAGCGACATAGTGTTGATCACTAGCGATCAAGAGTTGGTTGCTGGCGTTAAGCATTATGTCGACATAGTTCCTATCGCCCACGAACGACTCCCTATCGCCTATAACTAGTCAGCTCTCTTTCACAATTTTACATCATCTTCATATTTTTACATTTAGAAACACCAAAATCATCTAGAGTTAAAAAAAATATTGCAAAAAAAAAAAACTTCTGCCACAATGAATTTCTTAAGAAATAAAAGAAACAGAAAAGGTCAACCAAGAGGCGGCCAAAGTAGTGGATTGAACTGGAATCAGGATAGAGATGAGGGGTTCCAAGATGTTAGACATCTTGCGGGCACTGGTGTATTGGAAAATCATATATCAGGCCATCAAAAGAGAAGTCGGTATACCAGGCTAAGAGGTGGCTTAACTGAATTTCATATTGTGTATGAATGGCTCCCTGAGGCAGTTAAAGAAAAAGTTTGCAGATATCCGTGGCATTATTTATATTTGTTAAACCCTAAGAACCATAGGACAACTATTGTTCAAGTAATATTAGAACGTTGGTGGAAGACTACAAATACGTTCTATTTTAAGGACTTCGAATACGGTAAGTTTGTTTGTTTTCTAATTAATTTTAATTTTTTAATTTTTGGTTTTATATATGCAGACTTTAGATTATGCAAACATTAGGTTGTTGCGAAATTTAGATTAAGCAAACTTTAGGATTTATAGC
Source organism: Papaver californicum (assembly GCA_023531435.1). Taxonomy (NCBI): domain Eukaryota; kingdom Viridiplantae; phylum Streptophyta; class Magnoliopsida; order Ranunculales; family Papaveraceae; genus Papaver; species Papaver californicum. Next base: position 2,746,342 of record JAJJMC010003936.1, read on the forward strand.
CGAAAATTAATTTCAAAATGTTGTTTGTAGGAGTTACGTCGTTAGATATTTATATATTGACGTGAATACTACGGGAGGGAGATATGGTTCTATATTACCAACAGAAGTGGAAAGCACAAGATAAATGGAAATAACGCCTTGTATTGTATACTTTTGATGAGGAAGGAAACAATGAGCACATAGTTCTTAAAGATGGTGGAATCAAAGTCTCTGGGTTGAAAGCTTTTTTAAAACGCTATGCAGAGAAATTGAAAGAGCATCCTGAAGAAGAGAAAGTTGAGCACTATGTTGAGGTCGAAAGAGTGTTTCTGTCATGGGTGATAGGACAATTGCTTTTTCCAAATGCAACCTTAGTGACACCTATTGGTTTTCTCGAAGCGCTTGAGGACTTAGAGTCTGCTCCAGGGTATGACTAGAGGTCTGCACTGTTATCTTCAATCTACATCGGTCTCAGGAGTTGTGGGGGCGCCGATCCAAGTTTGAATTGTTTTTGGGGAATTTTGGAGGTAAATAGTTAATTATTTTATAATTTTCTTATAAAATTATAAATGTTACATTTACTAACTAATTAAATTTCTCAATGTTTTGACATTATTAATAGTATACTTACTTCCATATTGGTGAACCTTCTCTTATTCAACAAGCGTTTGTTTTTCCCATTATAGAGAAATACCGGTCTGTCAACTGGTACCCATTTCAGCCATATGATGGTCAACACTCTGAGCTGGTTAACATGATTCAACAAACAATCAGAAGAAGGGAAAACTTTGTGCCTATGCCGTATGCGGATTATCCACAGTACCACACTGACGTTGCTCAAATAATGCTACAGTTGGGTTTACGTTGATTAGTGTCTTACAGTGCTGAACTCCAGTAAGGTGTTTGGTACTTTGGGGAAAGACTCTTTCTATAACTTCAGGGGAGAATAATAAAAGCTATCAACCCACTTCCAAGTGGGGAGATTTCCTTTGTGGATTATCGTAAGCTGTTGGAAAATGGTCAATAATGGACTCATGCTAATGACTTGATCGAAGATTCTATTAGCGATCATGATTATATCATTTGGTTTAACAGGATTAACAAGCCTAACATTATAATAGAACCGCAACATGTGGAAGTTATGGATGTACCAGCTCTAGATAGATTGCCACTTAATTCCGTGTTTCTTCCGTCCAAACCTCCACCAGCTTCTTCGTCAGCCTCCACCATCCCAACCTCCACCAGTTTCTTCGTCAGCTTTCTTTGTTTATCCCAGTGACGAAAGAGGTTCATCTTCGACCAAGTTACTTCCTTTGTTTATTATTTATCCCAATTTATTATTTATCCCAATAGCGAATACGACGTTACTTCCTTTGTTTATTATTTATCCCAATTTATTATTTTTCCCAATAGCTAAAGAGGTTCATCTTCGACCAAGTTACTGGGATGTGCCAAATATTACACCAAGTTACTTCCTTTGTTTATTGTTCACCCTAGTGGCGAAGAAGGTTCATCTTCAACCAAGTCACTGGGATGTGCCAAATATTGGATGCATAATGTTCCATCATTCATTAGATTCATTACTGTAGAATTGGTGATGATTTAAGTTTCCTCATTTTCTACTTGTTAGTGATTTTAATTTTCTTAAAATTTAGTAGAAAAATAGTCATCCGTGCCAAACACATTTTTAGTCCAGTTCTACTTGAACAAAAAAGTTCACCAAAACATAAATTAACCACAAACAAACTGCTGCCTAACGTAGCTCATAAGCTCATATCTGCCTTCTCAACACCAGGAGGAGTTGAGCCAATCAGGATTGAAATTGACCTACAAAGACTACCATCCACGTTTAAACGCCCCATTTGAGGTCTGTGGCCTGTGGGCCATTTTGCCATTCCTCATAAGCAACATCTCCAATCAAAAAAATAAAATAAAGGAATAAACAGCCAATAGCCCTAGCTAACAACTAGGAAATCATTATACGTAGCAAAAGGACGTTTCTTATTGGACATATCCAAGGAGCTGTCAGGATAATAAGTTGTACTACACCTGGCTTCATTAAGTAATACTACATCTCACTCCCAACTCCTAGCCTTGGTTGTTCTTTAACTACAAGATGGATCCCAAAAACAAACTGCCACAGCGCTAGAGGGTACAAACCTAAGACACCTTAGTCCTCATTGTCCCAGAGTTCCTGAGCACTCTTGTAAGGTCCTTCCCTCCTGTTCACGAAGAGTTCTTCCCCGTCCAATACTCTCTTCTGCAGGCAATCACATTGCATAATCTTCACAATTAGTGAGCAGTAAAACAAAGACAGGACAATCCATTAATGTAACTTGATAATTACCTGATCCGAGATGCTGCACAGAACTTGGAAATCTTGGTCAGGGATTTCCCACCCAAACACTTGTACGTTTTCCTTGATCCTCTCGTTATTAGTTGATTTGGGTATCACACTAGTCCCTCTCTGAAGCCCCCACTTCACTAGTACCTGCCCTGGCGTCTTGTTCAACTTATTCGCTACCCGATCCACCGTTGGATCATGTATCAGATCCCTACCTCCCTCCGACGACCCCAAAGGCGAATAAGCCTGCACATACGCGTAATGGTGTAAGTAGTATACTAGCTCGGTTGCACGGATACAGATAAAAAAAATTAATCACTTGATGCTCTACTCAGGTGAAAAGTGTTAAAAACTTACTCAAGGTGCAAAAGAAACTCTTCTATGCACCCACCACACAAAGTCTTAATTGTATAGCTCACTACTCTGTTAAGTGTTTTTAGTATTCAGTTCACATGGATAGCCTTTGACTAACCTAGGAATAATTTGTCATCTGACAAGCATACCTTATATTATTGGAAATGTCAGTACCAGACATATACAATTACGTGCCCGGCAAATATTTCAACCAGTCATCAACACAAAAAACAGAAAAGAGCCCACGGGTTTCTCAATATTTTGAGGTTTGTTTTGCATATCATTGGGTCTATGAACTAGAATGTTGGGCTTAAATTTATGTTTGGTATCTATGTTAAAGATAAATTGGATAACCTAAACTTACAGTAACGTGGATTCCGTTCTTCCTGCAGTAGTCCAGCATTTTATCATTTCTCCATCCAGGGTGCATCTCCATCTAATTACACAATTTACCAACAAATTAGTTACATTAACATGTTGCAGTAAAACATAATTAAGTAGCAAGCGAAGGCAAATCTAAGTAGAACGACGAGTGTTTTAGGCTTTTAGCCAAAGATGTTAGGCCATCTCTGCCAACCTGGCAAACTGAAGGCATTATCTGGGCAAACTTGAGTAACTTTTCCAGTTTCTTCATTGTAAAATTGCAGATGCCAATATCTCGAACAACATTATCTTTGACAAGCTTCTCCATCTCTCTCCAAACACCTTCCATGTCAAACTCCAAAAAGTCGTCTTTCCTTGGTGGCCTCGTAGCACCTTCTCTTAGGTGGAAAGGCCAGTGTATCTTATACATTTAGAACGGCACATGTTAGTTTGCATCATATTATTATCTGTCGTTGCCAACTGAGAAATTAAGATTCGCACCCTTTTTTATTTTTGAAAGAAGAAAGAATACAAACTATTGCATTCTATTTTGAACTTACCAGATAAAGATCAAGGTAGTCGAGTTGCAGCTCTTGAAGAGTGTTATTGACTGCACTTCTTACTCTATCAGGAGTCAAATCAGTGCACCTACATATGTACATGGAGTATATGAAACTTGGTTATAATTTGGTGAAATATGCAAGCAATGATACAACTTAGATGTACATATTGTTGTACAATACCATAGCTTTGATGTGATAAAGAGATCTTTCCTATCGATCCCGGTTTGCATTGCTGCCCTTAAACCATGACCCACCTGTACAATTACCATCGGTCATATCATAAGCAATATTCAAACGTATATAAGGGAGAATTAGGTCTATCTGCCATGCCAAAGTTTGCTTCAAATTAGAGGTAATCTCCCCTTTGGTTCATTCAATTTCGCAATTAAACTTTTGTTACAAATTTTTACACATTCAACAAGAGCTGTACTTGTTCCAATTTCAGGCCCAATAAATGATGGGCTGTATAAACAATGATGGTTATTATATTTTTTCATTTCTTAAGTGACCCGGTGAGAAGTAAGGTATTATCTCTCTGACCTCGGCACAGGATGCAAGTCCTGATCCAGGACTTCCAGTCTTCCACTTATGGGCGAGGTTTTATACATACATGTATCCAGACTCTAGAGGAAGTGCACTCCTTCCTTCACATTTACAATCTCTTACCCACCACCTCCTTGACGAAATTAATGCCAAGAAGCATTATTCAAACTCAAGCTAATGGGAGTGCTGGTTTTTTATCACTCTACAAAGACAGCAATCGACTTTCCATGTACAAATGGTCTTAAAAGAGAAAAGCATAAGTAGATGTGTGAGGCTTGCATGATCCTAACATAGAGTCAAATCTTCTTGGGCTCTAATTTTTATTTTAAATTTTGATGAAAAAAGGTTACTATATGGTGCATAACAATTCCTGGTGTACAAATCAATTGCAGACCATGAACTAACTAGTGTACCATACCTCTTCTTGGACTCCATACTCCGCAGCAGTATCAATGTGTCTATAGCCAGCCTGTAAAGTCACAAGCCGGTGTTATTAACAGTAATCTCAATGGAAGATAGATAACAAGTCTAAATGCAGAATCAAATGAATGAATATTGGAAGAAGTTCTTTATTAATTACCTCAACGATAGCAGTGAAGACGGAGTCGGGGGCTTGAGAACCAGACCTCCAAGTACCAAGTCCAACTGCTGGTAAAGTGTGTCCACTCAACAACTTAAAAGACTCCATCTTCATATCTTCTGGTAATAATGTTGTTTGCGCCATCTTCTTCACTTCCTTTACTAACTATTCTCTCTGTAGGTTGCTGATGCAAACTTGTTGACGGTACTATGCACTTCCTGAAATGGTTTAATATTATAGCGTGGCATATGACAGATTGCATGTTAGACACCTGGTATGCTGAGCACGTGTCATACAGAACCTCTTATGAGTGTTAAAACTTGGAATTTGGAGTATCATAACACTAACACGTTTCCGTGTTGAAGATCTGGATGAAGAAGAAATGGGAACAATAATTCCTTTGTATTTGCCAAAAGAAGGCTAGGCATCTGACTTGCACCAAATTCTTCCTTACTTGGGAAAAAGAAGAAGAAATAAATGTCGACAAATTTCAACTCAAAAGGTAGATAACAGCACTTATGTTTTATTGTTAACTACTCTCTACCAACCAATTACTCCATTCGATTGATCCTACAAACGAACCAAACAAAAATTGCTCTCGCCTTGCTAGGTCAGGGCCTGGTTTCGAGAAACTAGTGGGCTATAAAGAATGCACTGCTCAGTTTTGAATAAATATCTTCAACAACGGTTTGTATTGATAGGGTTTGTGTTTATATACAAAGGTAAGGAACTAATTTAGGAAACTAGTATATTTGATGTGCTGGAATTGTGGCTAAGAATCTGCCACAATTGTGGGATTGATAACAAGATATTCTCCCTTGATTGTAGGTTAGATATGCTCTTCCTTGGATGGAATGGAAGCTGCATATGGTTCCTTTATACGCCCCCGTAAGATTGGTGTTCCATCGGCAAGACCAATCTTGTTCCTTAGCACGGTTGTTCGCTGCTTTGATAGTGGCTTGGTCAGAAGATCAGCTAACTGATCTTGAGTGTGAACATGTCTGACTTGAAGGTTTCCTTTTTGGACTAAGTCACGCACAAAATGAAGATCAATTTGAATGTGTTTCATGCGTGAATGATGGACAAGATTGAGACTTAAACGTGTGGCTCCAATATTGTCACATAACATGTGAGGAGAGTCTGTAAGTGGAAATCCAAGTTCTTTAAACAGTGTTGACAGCCACATTGTCTCAGAAGCTGCTTTGGCTAGTGCTATGTATCCAGCCTCTGTGGATGATCTTGCAACTGCTCGTTGCTTCTTTGGAGCTCCAGGAAATTGGATTTGAACCCAAGAAACTGATGTAGGCAGAGGTTGATGTCCGATCATCTATATTTCCAGCCCAATCAACATATGTATATGTCCAGAGTGTATAGGTTCCACCTTTGTTAATCTGAATACCATAAAAGATAGTTTGTTTTAAGTAACGAAGTAACATTTTGCTTGCTGACCAGTGATTTTTAGTTGGCTTGTGCATGAATTGGGACAGCTTGTTTACTGCAAAAGAAATATCTGGACGTATCAGGGTCATATATTGAAGACTGCCAATTAGTCGACAAAACTCTGAGCAGTCCACAACAGTTGTGCCATCAATCAGTTGGAGAGATTGTGTTGTGGAGAGAGGTGTTGAGACATATTTTGCATCACTCATACTTGTAGTGTCCAAAAGATCTCGAATGTATTTGTGTTGATAAAGGAATATCCCTTCCTTGGTAGTTATAACTTCAATTCCTAAAAATAAATAAAGAGAACCCATATCTTTGAGGGAGAACATGTCACCCAACTGTTTGATAGTAGAAGTCACAAAGGTTGAATTGTTTCCTGTGATGATAAGGTCATCAACATAAACCAGCAGGTAACAATAAGTAGTGTCTTGGTTGTAGATAAAGAGTGAGTAGTCTGCCTTGGACTTTCGAAAACCCAATGAAGAATGGCATTTTTGAGTGCAGTGTACCAAGCTCGTGGAGCTTGTTTTAGCTTATAGATGGCCTTGTTTAGTCTGCACATATGATGTGGTCTTGACAGATCTTTGAATCCAGGAGGTTGTGCCATAAAGACAGTTTCGTTAAAGCACCATTCAGAAAAGCATTGTTGACATCCATCTGTCGCAGAGCCTTTTGCCACAAGTCTGGCTTTGAATTTATCAATTGAACCATCAACTTTCCTTTTTACCCGAAAAAATCCACCTGCACCCCACTGGTTTACAGTCAGATGTAGGTAGAACAAGTTTCCAAGTTCCATGTTTCATCAGAGCAGTGAGTTCTGTAGACATGGCCTCACACCAGTGAGGTTGAGATATGTCTTGACCCACACTTGTTGGTTCAGTGGGTTGAGGTAGAGGATGTTTTGAAACTGTATGGATTTGTTTGGGTTTAAAGATTTGATTCATTGATCTTGTGGTCATGGTATGGGTGCGTTGAGGATTACCCATGTCTTGGTGTGTATCCTGATTTGGAGAGGAATTAGCTGTGCAGGATGTTATGTCAGGTGCAACAGACATTGGTGATGCTGAGGAGGGCTTAGTCTAAGTTTCTCCTGGAGAAGTAGTCTGATGGGCAGGGTTGGAGTCTGCAGCTTGTAGAGAGTCAGAACTTAAAGAGTCAAGGAGTGCAGAGTTACCCGGGGAGGATGCAGCAACGACAGGTAGCCCTTCTGGAGACATCAAGGTGGTTGGTGTATTAAGAACCTGTGTGGATGGCATTGTAGACTGTCTACCAAAATGCATAGGGATGAACTGATGAGTTTCTGGGAGATGCCTAGGGAACTCACAGGGCACATGTGAGGATTGGATGAAGAAAGATCTGTTTTCATCAAATAACACATGACGAGAGATAAAGATTTTTTTTTGTTTGGGGTTCGAAACACTTGTAGCCATTTTGAGTTGGTAAATAGCCGAGAAAAATGCAGGCTTTGGATTTGGGCTGCATTAGGCCTTTGTGAGATGGTAACAAATGCACCCAAATTTTTTCAGTTTTGAATAGTTTGGTGATTAACCAAAGAGAGCTTCAAAGGGAGATTTGTTGTGCAGAATAGGTGTGGGTTGGCGATTTATGAGATATGAGGCTGTTTGAAAAGCATGTGGCCAATATGAAAAATCCAGATTTTCTTCATGGAGAAGTGTGAGACCTATTTCAACTAGGTGACGGTGACGCTGTTCAGATACACCATTTTGTTGTGGTGTGTGAGGGACAGTAGTGAAATGAGTTATTCCATAAAATAAGAGATATGATTCTAAAGCGATAAACTCACCTCCATTGTCAGAGTATAGTGTTTTTATGGATTTTTTAAGCGGTTTTCAACATTTTTTTTAAATTGCGAAAAAATTGTAGAGACACCAGATTTAGTGGTCATAGGATAAAACCATATATATTTTATATAATGATCAACAAAAATAAGGTAATATCGTGAACCCTCAATCCCAGTGTAACTAGCGGGTCCCCACACATCCACGTAAATAAGTTCAAGAGGCTCATGGCTTTGAAGACTTGTGACACGAAAAGGTTGTTGATGTGCTTTATTAATAGAGCAGGAATGACATAATGAAGACAAATTTTTCTGGGAAGAAATAGGAACTGAAAAATGCTTCATAAGGTGATTGACAATTTTAAGAGAAGGATGTCCAAGACGCTTGTGCCATCCATCAATTGAAGTCCTTTCATGCACATTAGCAACCTTTGGTAATGCCGCCAATGATTCCGGAAAGGTGTAGATGCAATTGTTGCATGCTCCTTTTAGTAAGATCACCCCCGTTATCTTGTCCTTCACAAAGAAATGAAGAGGATAAAATTTAACAAAAACATTATTTTATTTACTGAGATGATGCACAGAGATTAAATTTTTGCAAAGATTTGGAACATAAAGAGTGTCAGGTAGTGTAAATGTTCGATGTGGGGTGTTTAAAGCCAAACAACCAATGTGTGAGACAGCCAAACCTGAACCATCACCGAGGATTACTTTGTCAGTTCCATCGTATTCATAGTGCATAGATAGATTGGAGAGGTTACTCGTGATATTATGAGAAGCGACTGAATCAAGTAGTCAGCTTTTGTCTTTTTCCGTAGAAGTGGTGGCACAATTGATGGAGGCATTCTGTGGAATAAACTGAGAGCAGGCCTTGGCAGCGTGACCCAACTGATCACAGAGTTGGCACTTGGGCTGGTAGCGCCTATTGGAAGTATTTGGCTTACCAGAACTTGGAGTGAAGCGACGTCCATCACGTTGGGCTCCATTTGGGTACCTGCCTGGATTGATGCCTTGAAACCGTCTGAAGTGGTCAGGCTGTCTGTAGAAGCGCTGATAGCTTACTTCATTTGCTGATGGCCTTGTTTTGGTGAAGTTGGCAAATGCAACTAAGCTGTGTGTTGCAGTTTCCAGGCGCCTCAGGTAAGTCTCATGACCAACCAACAAATCATGTAGCTCTTCAAACGTCAGAGATGACTCTCGGGCACGAATTGGTGCTGCAATCTCCCTGAAGTCTGAACCTAGGTCATTCAACACATAGAGAGTTAGATCATCATCTGAAATGGAGTGATTTATAATAGATAGTTCATCAACTAGATTCTTCACAGCATGAAGGTACTATAAGATGGTCTTGTTTCCACGCTGGATTAAGGTAAGTTCTTCCTTTAATTGCATTGCACGAGTTCGAGATCTCATAGCATAGAGATGAGTAAGCTTTTTCCAAGCTTCATGGGAAGATTTTGATGTAGCTATGAGAGGTGTAATTGAGGGAGAAGTTGAGTCTAGAATTGCACTCAGAATAAGTTTGTCCTGTCGAACCCAGTGGGTCTTGCGTAGTTCTTCAGTAGGAATGCCATCTGAAAAGGGACACTGAAAGATGCCTTCAACATAATCAAGAAGGTCATAGCCAATAAGAAATGCCTCAAACTGAGCACGCCATTGAGGAAGGTGGAGGGGGTTATTTTTTTCATTGATTTGAGCAGTGATGTTGAGAGCAATGAGGGGTTTTTCAGATGCAAAGGGAGGTTGAGTGTTGATGGTGAAGTTGGGAGTTTGATCAGAAGAGGAGAAAGACATACTTACAAGGATCAGTTGTTCGTTGGAGGCTGCTGCTCTGATACCATGTAAAGAATGCACTGTTCAATTTTGAATAGATATCTTCAACCACAGTTTGTATCGATAGGGTTTGTGTTTATATACAAAGGTAAGGACTAACTTAGGAAACATGTATATTTGATGTGCTGGAATTGTGGCTATAGATTCCGCCACAATTATGGGATTTATAACAAGATATTCTCCCTTGATTGTAGGCTAGACATGTTCTTCCTTGGATGGAATGGAAGCTGCATATGGTTCCCTTATATGGGCAAGTTACCAATGAACACACATCTAAGGGGGGTGACTAAAATTTGGCTAAAATAGCCAAAATTGGACATGTGAACCAGCTGAGCCATCTTTCCGTATGGCTCCACCCTTGCGCTAGATCTAGTTGCATCATGATCGACCAGGTCATTGATACTTCCAAATGATCGATCATACTGCTGTTATATCCTCAGTATACATATCAGTGAGAGAGCAAAAAAAAATTTTTGAAAAATTTAGACATAATATTTTTAACCTGTTAATCAAGTAGGCACTTTAATAGGGCATTGCATTGGATTGATTTCAATGACCGCAACCACAGCACCCAGGCAAGAAATTTAGGGAAGCCACCAAAAGACACAATTGGATGAATTACAGATGAATTGTTTTTCTTTCTTTCTTTTGAAGCTCAAAAGCTCATCTCTGCCTGCTCAACACCAGAAGCAGTTTAGCCAATCAGGATTGAAATTGTTCCAGCATCCACGTTTTGACACCCCATTTGAGGACTGTGGCCTGTGGGCCATTTTGCCAATCCTCCTAGCCAACATCTACATTCAATAAAATATGGGAACAAACAGCCAATAATCCCAGCTAACAACTGCTAAACCATTACGCCTATCAAAAGGACGTTTCTTATTGGACATATCAAAGGAGCTGTCAGGATAATAAGTTGTGCTACACTTGGCTTCGTTATGTAATACATCTCACTCCCAACACCCAGCCTTGGTTGATCTTTAACTACAAGATAGATCCCAAAAACGAACTGTTGCCACAGCACTTGAGGGTACAAACATAAGACGCTTTAGTCCTCATTGTCCCAGAGCTCCTGAGTACTCTCGTAAGGTCCTTCCCTCCTATTCACGAAGAGTCCTTCCCCGTCCAATACTCTCTTCTGCAGTTACGGCAATCACATTGCACAATCTTCACAATTAGAGACCAGTAAAACAAAGAGAAGACAATCCATTCTAAGCAATAAACCCTTAACTTGATAATTACCTGATCCGAGATGCTGCACAGAACTTGGAAATCTTGGTCAGGGATTTCCCACCCAAACACTTGTATGTTTTCCTTGATCCTCTCGTTATTAGTCGATTTGGGTATCACACTAGTCCCTCTCTGAAGTCCCCACTTCACTAGTACCTGCCCTGGTGTCTTGTTCAACTTATTCGCTACCCGATCCACCGTTGGATCATGTATCAGATCCCTACCTCCCTCCGACGATCCCAAAGGTGAATAAGCCTGCACATACGCGTAATGGTGTAAGTAGTATACTAGCTCGGTTGCACGGATACAGATAAAAAAAATTAATCACTTGATGCTCTACTCAGGTGAAACGTGTTAAAAACTTACTCAAGGTGCAAAAGAAACTCTTCTATGCACCCACCACCCAAAGTCTTAATTGTATAGCTCACTACTCTGTTTAGTGTTTATAGTATTCAGTTCACATGGATAGCCTTTGACTAACCTAGGACTAGTTTGTCATCCGAACATGCATACCTTAGATTTTTGGAAATGTCAGTACATGACATAGACAATTACGTGCCCAGCAAATATTTCACCCAGCCATCGACACAAAAAACAGAAAACAGCCCACAGGTTTTTCAATAATTTGAGGTTTCACATATCATTGGGTCTATGAACTAAAATGTTGGGCTTAGATTTATGTTTCTACGTTCAAGATAAATTGGATAATCTAAACTTACAATAACGTGGATTCCTTTCTTCATGCAGTACTCCAACATTTTATCATTTCTCCATCCTGGGTGCATCTCCATCTAATTACACAATTTACCAACAAATCAGTCACATTAACATGTAGCAGTAAAAAAATATTTAAGTAGTAGTAGAATGACGAGTCTTTTAGGCTTTAAGCCGAAGATGTTAGGCCATCTCTGCCAACCTGGCAAACTGAAGGCATGGTCTGGGCAAACTTGAGTAGTTTTTCCAGTTTCTTCATTGTAAAATTGCAGATGCCAATATCTCGAACAACGTTATCTTTGACAAGCTTCTCCATCTCTCTCCAAACACCTTCCATGTCAAACTCCAAAATGTCGTCTTTCCTTGGCGGCCTCATAGCACCTTCTCTTAGGTGGAAAGGCCAGTGTATCTTATACATTTAGAACCGCACATGTTAGTTTGCGGAATATTATTATCTGTCGTTGCCAACTGACACTTGCACCCATTTTATTTATTTTTCGGAAGAAGAAAGAACACAAAACATTACATTCTATTTTGAACTTACCAGATAAAGATCGAGGTAGTCGAGTTGCAGCTCTCGAAGAGTTTTATTGACTGCACTTCTTACTCTACCCGGAGTCAAATCAGTGCACCTACATATGACATGGAATATATGAAACTTGGTGAAATATGCATAACACAAGCAACGGTACAACATAGATGTACATGCTGTTGTACAATACCATATCTTTGATGTGATAAAGAGATATTTCCTATCGATACCGGCTTGCGTTGCTGCCTTTAGACCATGACCCACCTGTACAATTACCACCGGTCATATCATAAGCAACATTAGAAGGTATATGAGGGAGAATTAGGTCTATCTGCCATGCCAATACTTGCTTCAAATTAGAGGTAATCTCCCCTTCGGTTCATTCAATTTCGCAATCAAACTTTTGTCACAAATTTTTATACATAACAACAAGAACTGTACTTGTTTCAGTTTCAGGCCTAATAAATGATGGGCTGTAAAACAATGATGATTATTTTATTTTATTTCATTTCTTAAATGACCCGGGGAGAGTCTACAAACCATGACTAGCAGTAGGGCAAAGTCAGGTATTATCTCTCTTGACCTCGGCACAGGATGCAAGTCCTGTGCGAAGTTTTATACATACATGTATCCAGACTACAGAGGAAGTGCACTCCTTCCTTCACGTTTACAATATCTTGCCCACCACCCCCTTGACGAAAATTATTCCAAGAAGCATTATCTAAACTCAAGCAAATGGGAGTGCTGGTTTTTTTATCACTCTTCAAAGAAACGGTTAATAAGGAGCCGAGTTTCCATGCACCATTGGTCTTAAAAGAGAAAAACATAAGTTGGTGTGTGAGGCTTGCATGGGTCAAATCTTCTTGGCTCTATTTTTTTTTTTATAACTTTTGATGAAAAAAGGTTACCAAATGGTGCATAACAATTCCTGGCACCTCTTGTTAGTGTACAAATCAATTGAAGACCATGAACTAATTAGTGTAGCATACCTCTTTTTGTACTCCATACTCCGCAGCGGTATCAATATGTCTATAGCCAGCCTGTAAAGTCCCACACAAGTCAAAATTTATCCATCACCAAGTAATATCTCTATACTGTCATTTTAATGGAAATGTAAAATCGTTGTTAAATAGTAGAGCGGTAAAATCGTTAGAAACAGTAGATCAACACTAGTTTATTGGAAACGAGCTAATTCGTATCATCTGCAAGAAATACGTCACCTTTAAGGTTGCGTAGGTACGTGATAGATACTAGATATCAAGTCTAAATGCACAATCAAATGCTCGCATTTTTTTAAAAAATTACCTCAACTATCGCAGTGAAGACGGAGTTCAGGGCTTGAGAACCAGACCTCCAAGTACCAAGTCCAACTGCTGGGATAGTCCGTCCACTCAACAACTTAAAAGACTCCATCTTCATACCTCCTGGTAAGAATGTTGCTTGCGCCATTTTCTTCACTTCCTTTGCTAAACTATTTCTCTCTGTAGGTTGCTGATGCAAACTTGTTGACGGTACTATGTACTTCCTGAAATGGTTTAATATTATAGTGTGGCATATGGCAGATTGCATGTTAGACACCTGGGTTGCTGAGTACGTGTCATTCCGAACCTCTTATGAGTGTGAAACCTGGAATTTGGAGTATCCTGTTGAAGGTCTGGATGAAGAAGAAATGGGAATTTAGATTGCCAAAAGAAGGCTAGACATCTCTGAATTGCATCAAATTCTTCTTTATTCAGAAAAAAATGTTGACAAACTTCAACTCAAAAGGCAGATAATAGCACTTATGTTTAGAAGGGAGATATAGGGCTCCAAAATTGATTTAGGGACTTCTCTAATAAGACGAAATAGGGACATTATGAAGTAAAACATAAAAACCCCTTATCCATAATATTTTCACAATACCCAAACCACCCCTCATTAGTAATCTTAATTACATAAATTAGTTAAGATTAATTTAAACTAATCATGATTAATTAAACATAATCTTTTACCTAATCAAATGATTTGAAAAAAAAAATTATTTGAATTTGTGTTTGGTGGGAAGAAAAACTTGATGAAATCACGATTTGAAAGATTCAAATTTTGTTGTTCAGAGAAATTTACGGTTGGGTTTCATGTCGAACCCAATCGTAACCATCAAAAAACCGAAGAACACCAATTTTTGGCCAGATTTACGGTTGGGTTTTAAACAAAACCCAACCGTAAATCAAAGAACAATGATGAACACCAATTTTTGGCCAGATTTACGGTTGGGTTTTCAACAAAACCCAACCGTAAATCAAAGAACAGTGATGAACACCATGTTTTGTGCAAAGTTACGGTTGGGTTTTAAACCATACCCAACCGTAAGTAGAAGAAAATGATGAACACCATTTTTCCAAAAGTTACGGTTGGGTTTTAAAGGAATAACCAACCGTAACTCATCCTTTTGAGGATTGATTTTTTTTGTAAAATTTGAGTTTTAAAAATCAAAATTTTGAAATAATTCAATCATTTTTACTAGATTGAAGGTAAATTGGGTGTTCGAAACAAAGAAAAAACTAAAAACACACAAATTAGATAATCCAAATTTGTGTTATCCAGTAGAATTTACGGTTGGGTTTTGGCTTATAACCCAACCGTAACAGTTCTGTTAACATTTGTTCCAATTTCAACACATAATTACGGTTGTGTTTTGCCTTAAAACCCAACCGTAGCCAGTAGAACTTACGGTTGGGTTTGGCTTATAACCCAACCGTAACATATTCTGTTAATTTTTGTGTCAATTTTAACACAGAATTACTGTTGGGTTTTGCCTTAAAACCCAACTGTAGACAAGTGGTGGTGTTTGTACAAAATGTATTACGGTTGGGTTTAGTTATCGGACCCAACCGTAAATGGTCCTGTTAACTGTTTTTTGATTTTCAATATACTCCAAATTGGGTTTAAAACACAACTTTGTAACTTATTCCTTCTATTGTAATAGATTTAAAGTAGTACATTAAAGGAAAAAAACAAAGGAAACGAAATACAATAGACCATTGGATGATTACACTTAAACACTTAAAGATAATGGCGATAATCAAACACCCGACTTGTTTCCATAATACGGTAGCAATCTGTATGCTTGAACTCCTCCCCATATTTGATTTTATACTGCTCCTGAAAAAAACAAATCAATTATTAGTTTGAGTTTTTGAAATCTCTTTTTAATTAACGATTTATTAATCGACAAACTTACTCTTTCCGCACCGTTCTCGTAGGGATTTGCTTCGAATCTCATTTGCTTTTCCAGTTTTAAGTTGTTCATTTGTCGATACAACGTCTCTAACCGTCTCTTGATGGCTCTCCACGGCCTATGATTTACATTCCCCTCTAATGCCGCAAACATTCGAAATACCCGCTTCCACCATTCTTCGGTATCTTGACCCTCATACCAATTTTGTTGTGAAACAACGTTGTTATTGTTGTTATAGAAGGCTCTATCGTAAGCATGCTCTAGTATCGTATGCCACGCTCGAACAATTGCAACATCTTCATCATTCGTGTATGTGTTTACCATTTTTAGTGGTTGAAAGGGTATGGTGAGAATAATGAGAAAGTCTAGAATTATAATGAGAATGAAAGGGATAGAGAATAATGAGAAAGTGACAAGTAAAGGTTTCCTTTTATAGGGAAAAAGGAACCAACGGCTAGATTTTTGAAACAAAAAATCCGTTGGAATTGTGTACTTTAAGGAGACGGAAATTCAGACATTTTGAGAATCCCGCAGAATTTACGGTTGGGTTTTGAGGTGAAACCCACCCGTAATCTAGTTGTCGTGTTTCTACAATTTATTTACGGTTGGGTTTAGTAATCGAACCCAACCGTAAAATGATTTTTAGAGTGAAATGTAGTTACGGTTGGAAATGCTCACCTAACCCAAGCGTAACTTGTAGTGTTAGTATTAGTGTATATTTTACCATATTGTTACGGTTGGGTTTTGCCTTAAAACCCAACCGTAATCTAGTTGCGTTGTTTGTACAATTTTTGTTACGATTGGGTTTAGTAATAGAACCCAACCGTAAATATGAATGTTTGTAGTATGAATTATAGTTACGGTTGGGTTGAGTCATGGAAGCCAACCGTAAAAGCAGTTTTTAAGACAAAATTAGTTATGCTTGGGTTTAGTTCATTTTCTTATCAAATACCAGAGTTGTGAAAAACCTTATTTTTAACATTAAAGGAAGAACCAAAGGAAACGAAATACAGTAGATCATTAGATGATTACACTTAAACACTTAAACACTTAATCATAACGGCGAAACTCAAGATAGAAACTTTGTTCCAAGATACGATAGCAATCTGTATGCTTGAACTCCTTCCCATATTTGATTTTATACTGCGCCCTAGCCATGGCATGCTGAAAAAAATAAATCAATTATAAGTTTCATTATTTTAAATATTTTTTGAGAAAAAACGATTTATTAATTGACACACTTACTCTTTCCACATTGGTTTTTATGGGAAATGCTTCAACTCTCATTTTCATTTCCAGTTTTAGGTTTTCCATTTCTTCATACAACGCCTCAAACGTCCCTTGATGGTACTGCACGTCCTCCGATATCTATTCCCGTGTAATGCCATAAACATTTCAAACACACGCTCCCACCAAGAATCGTCCTCCTGACAGTCCATCCAATTTTCAGGTATAACAACGTTTCTATTGTTGTTATAGAAGGCTTTCTCGTAAGCGTGGTCTATCATCGTAACCCACCCTCGAACAATTGTAACATCTTCATCATTCGTATATCGAACCATTTTTAATGGTTGAAAGGGTATGGTGAGAATGAGTTGGAAAGTGTAGAATTATAATGAGAATGAAAGGGATAGAGAATAATGAGAAAGTGAAAAGGAAAGGTTTCCTTTTATAGGGAAAAAATTCGCAACTGCTAGATTTTCAAAAAAAAAAAAACCATCGGAATTGTATTTTTTTGTCACTATTCAGGGATAATTTACGGTTGGGTTTTGTAATGAAACCCAACCGTAACAAATTTGTGGTTTTTGTAAAGTTATATTACGGTTGGGTTTTGGCTTAGAAAGCAACCGTAAATTTTAATGTTAGTTTAAGTGGGATGATCATTTACGGTTGGGTTTTTGTAATGCAACCTAACCGTAACAAACATGTTATTTTATTGCAAATTATATTACGGTTGGGTTTAATTATCGGACCCAACCGTAAACATAATTTTTTTAGTGGAAATGTAGTTACGGTTGGGTGATTTCTTGAAACCCAACCGTAAATGATCATCTTCATTTTCTATATTCTTCATTTTTTATGCTTAAATCAGTCTTGTATTTGTTTTATGTTGGTGGTAAAAGTGGAAGAGAGATAACAGAGTTTTAACCTAAAATTTTGAAAAAACACAAAATGAGTGATTCTAGTGGCAAATTTGTGGAGGGTGAATCCTTGTATGATTGCCAAACTAAATTCTACATACTCATTGAGGGAGACCCAACTATGTATGATTATTTGGATGGTAGAGAGGTTTTAAGTGTAATTTGTGATGGTGAAACTAAACCAAATGGAGAAAGTAGTCGTCAAAGTGAAGATTCAACTGCTGAGAATAGTCAGGTATCATTCTAACTTAAACTCTTTTTCATTTTTTGCTGATATTTAAGGAAATGAGGTGCATAATCAGTTTTTTTTTTGTTACATCATCATGGTTACGGTTGGGTTTTAAGCCAAAACCCAACCGTAACTATACATTTGTGTTTCTGAAAAATAGAGTTTTACAGGTTTACGGTTGGGTGGTTACCAAAAACCCAACCGTAACTTATTACGTGCATGGGTATTTGTGTTTCATGATACGGTTGGGTTTTACTCTTTAACCTAACTGTAACATTGGTTTGGCTTTTTTTGTTGTATTACGGTTGGGTCCGTCGATTATACGGTTGGGTCTGACGCTTCTAACCCAACCGTAAACTTATTGGTTTTAGTGTTTTGTCTGACGCTTGGCCTTGATCTCTTTTGTTCATCTCGCGGTCGTAACTCAACCAATGAATGATCAGCCTCCTCCAAATGATATTGAAACTATAGATACTACGGATCACTATTTGAACGACCTGGTAGGTTATTGATAGGTTGTTAATCCCTTTCGACATCTAACATAATGCCATTTTTTTTCTCCTAACTTTCTGTTCTTGGACCATGCAGACATGGGATAAAAAAGATGATGCAAAGAAGTGGGCTACAGAACATGGGAAACTCATAATGTGTGTGATTGTTTGTAACAACCAACAAAAACACAACCGCTTTCAAATGGTTTGTGAGTGTAGTGGACAATACACAAGACATGCAAAAAAGGGTACTGAGTATGTACCAAAGACGAAGATCAAGCGAAAAACTTACACTAAGAAGACGGGATGTCCTTTCAAGCTTCAATTTCGTAAGAACAACGAGAATAAGTGGTTCTTGTCTACGGTTGTATGCGGTCGTCACAACCACCTACCACCAGAGACTTTGTTAACGCATCCTTTTATGGCCCGGCTTACCAAGGAAGAAAAGCTCATCGTAAACAATATGACGGAAAAGCGTTTGAAACCCAGTGATATACTCGGGCACTTGAAGAAAATAAACTCAAATAATGTGTCTACGTTGGAGACAATCTACAACGCCAAAGCCAAGTTGAAGCGTGAGAAATGGGAAGAAAGGGACCCGATCCAACAACTTTTGTACTTGGGGGAGACGAAAAACTACACCATGTTTCACGAAGAAGATGAGAATAAAGAAATTAAGCATATTATATTGGCTCATTATGAGTTTATAAAGTTAGCACGGTGCTCCCATCAAGTGCTTATGATGGATTGCACGTACAAAACTAACAAGTATGAGCTCCCGGTTTTGAATGTTATAGGGCAAACTTCTACCAAGTCCCCGTTTAGTGTTGCCTTTTGCTTCTTGAGAAACGAGCTCGAAGAAAGCTATGTGTGGGCATTGGAACAAATTAAGTTATTCTACGTTGAAGGATATACCCCTAAGGTAATTATCACCGACAAAGAACAAGGCTTGATGAATGCCATTGCAAGGGTATTCCCAGATGCTCATCATCTTCTTTGCACGTTCCACTTGTGGAACAATATTCAAACCAAGTGCAAAACGATTATTCGGCCAACAAAGAAAAGCGAGATGGAGAGAATTAAAAAATTGCCGGTTTCAGAACAAGAAACGGCCAAAGAAAAATTCGAGGAGGATGACAAGTTGGCGGAACTAAAATGGGCTACTTTCCAAACTGAATGGGACGCTTTGACATGGTCTATCACCAAGGAAGATTATGAAGAAAATGTTCGTATGTTATGCTTGCATTGGAGTAATTATCCAAAAGTTGTGAACTATTTGATGGAGCATTGGTTGAATCTCCACAAAGAGAAATTTGTAGCGGCGTTCACAAACCAATATAGGCACTTTGACAACCAAGCTACAAGTACCGTGGAGTCATCTCACAACAGAATGAAGAAGAAGCTTCATAATTCTGATGGTGGGTTTGTTACGGTCTTCGAAGCGATGCACGATTATTTTCTCCGTGACCTTGACAGAGTTAAGGAATCTTTTGAAAAAAACCTTTCTAGAAAACACGTCAGCTATAAGGACGAACCAATGCTCCAAAGTATTTTTTATAAGGTGTCGCATTGTGCTATTGAGAAGATAATGTACGAAGTAAAGCACTATAGATTGGGCAACTTACACGGAGAAGAAGAATGTGTTTGTCCTAACATGTCAAGTTTGGGACTTCCCTGCCGGCATTTGATGCCCAAGTACGAAGAAGACGGTGTGATCCCAATTGAAGATATTGATCCGTTTTGGCAACAATTGTTTCGATGAACCCATCGTCGAGCAAGATTTTGGTGCATCGTTTGCCGACACCCACGTTGGAAAGGCTTTAGCCAACAAATACGACACATTAAATAAGGCGCAAAGGCAAATTTGGTTGACGAAGTTGAGTTATTTCGTGTTTCCACACACAAGGTACGCTGTCAAGGAACCAATTATAGGGAAGAGAAAAGGTAGGCCTTCTACCAAAGAATCGAGGGCCGTCGGACGCAAAAAAGCAAGGGAATTGCATGAAGAATCAAAGAAAAGAAACCCTTGTGCATTTGATCATTTGCAAAAGGAATATGAAGCAGAGGATGAGAAGGAGGATGATGCTGAACGAAAAATAAGTCAAACGGAACAAGGGGGGACAAGTGTAGTAGATATTAGAGGAAAAGGTCCCGCGGTTCCCACTCAAGAAAGTTCAACAATTGAACTTGGTGCCAAGGGAAAAGTTCTTCCACACCCAAACTCAAGAAGAGTAAGTATGAAGGAATTAGCAAGAAGGAAAAAAATAGTTAGTATGAAAGAATTAGCAAGAAGAAAAGAAAAACTTAAATCCAATACATTAGTGGTTGAAGAGCCATATACGATCCGGATTGCAAGAGGATTGATGCAATTTCCATCAAACTTTTCAAGAAT
Organism: Papaver californicum; assembly: GCA_023531435.1. NCBI lineage: Eukaryota > Viridiplantae > Streptophyta > Magnoliopsida > Ranunculales > Papaveraceae > Papaver > Papaver californicum. The sequence goes on from JAJJMC010003936.1 coordinate 2,767,088, forward strand.
TGAGAATGGTAAAATCGTCCGAACCGAGCACATTATTTATGAAAATTATATGTCATCGTTTCCGGCTTTTTTTCGTCCATACATAAAGGAAACCAACGATGTTGCCGGTGAGGTAATTGTGGATACCATGTATTCATCGAACAAGTTGGACCATTTAGCGGAGCAGCAGGGTTGGGTATGGACGAAGTAACTTATGTAAGACATAAGTCAGCGGTTGAACTACGCTCTTACCCGGATTTATACAAGCCAATGATGTGTGCATATAGAGATGAAGAGTCGTTGTTAAACAAGGAGTTCATCGCTCTCGAAAAGCGTTTAATAGGCAACAAGAATTACACTAGCGAGTATTGGATGAGCATGCCAATATGTGGGAAAATCCTCGCCAACGCTTTCAATTGCGTCATACATTATATCTCAAATGGATATTGTTTTACATTTGTACCAACAAGATCAACATTTGTCGAACAATTGGCTAATAGAAGATGTGTGATTGGGCTGGTCCAGAACTGCCATTATGTTGGTCTCAATTTGAAAGAATGAAGTCCATTACCCCCTTTACAGGATGGATACGATGGTGATTTCGCCAAGTCTTGGTGTCACCGGTTCAAGCACAATTTCGAACTCTGGAAGGCATTAAAACCCTCCCCGACCTTTCAATTCATATCATTTGTTTCTGACTCGTAGTCGGAATGATAATATAGTAAACCTGGAAGGCATTTAATATTCGTAGTAACAATATCATATGTATGTTGGAGGAATCATAATATTAATATATATTTTTTTGGAAATGAAAAATTTGGAGTATCACATGTGTGAAAACAAAATTCACTCAGGTTTACGGTTGGGTTTTCAGTGAAAACCCAACCGTAAACCAGTCACTACACCATAAAAAAAGAATTAGGGTTGGGTACTGAGTGCAAAC
>JAJJMC010003936.1:2768019-2846977 GCA_023531435.1 Papaver californicum
CTGAGTGCAAACCCAACCGTAAACCTACCAGGGTTTTTCACCCAGTTTTACGGTTGGGTTATGACTCCAAAACCAACCGTACAACTGCAACGTTTACGGTTGGGTTTTGAGACCAAACCCAACCGTAAACCTGGGTGAATTTTAATCTGGAAGGTTTACGGTTCGGTTTGCATTCAAAACCCAACCGTAAATATTTTTGTTAACCTTTTTTGGAATTTCAGTTCACTCAAAATTGGGTTCAAAACACAAAATTTATGTAAACATCAAATTTTTGACCACATTACAACCCATGAAATCATTAAAGTAACCTGGGATACAATTGAAATTGCCACTAACAAACCCAAATGGCATTACAAAAGAACTAATAAATAGGTTTGCGAGTGAGCAAAAAGTCCTTTAGGATGTGATAATGAGGTAGGTATAAAAGGGCCATATTTTCCATCTCCTCCATTCTTCAAGAAATCTCTGTAACACCTCATCTTCGGTTTCACCCCTAAGTCGTAGTTCACCAATAATACGAACTAATGCCATAAATTCTTCTACGTATCGGTGTATAGTGTTATATCGACAAATCAAGTTGACGTGATCACGGTTAAAAGGGTTGCCGGTTTCAGAACAAAGTTTTCATGGATTGTTTGCCAATAACTCGGACTCGTTATACCACTTTGCCTTCTTTCTTCTCCTCTTTTTGGAAAACATAATACATAGTTGCGGCAAATACATAAATCTTCATCCAAAGAAAAATCTGGATTTTTAATCCCAGGTTGACCCATATTCCACTATGTTAGAGTACTAAATTTGTTAGAGATGATTGTTGTAACATAAAGGTTTAACTTTTAAAAAAAATGGATGGGTTGGATATGTACTCAATTATTTCACTTATAAACCAGAAGTGTAACGGCTATATTTTGAAAAATGGGTCGTTCAAGGTTTGAACGGCTCGATTTGAAAACCCAAAAAAAATCAAAAACGACCCAAAACTTTCCTAAAAATAGATTTTACGGTTGGGTTTTGGCTGAAAACCCAACCGTAATATCTTTAGAAAATTATGCTTTGAGGTTCTTTATTTACGGTTGGGTTTTAAGCCAAAACGCAACCGTAACCAACCTTTGTAGCTTTGAGTTTTAAGGTCAAATTAGGGTTTCAAAATCAAAAATTTGAACTTATTCAATCATTTTAACTTGATTGAAGGTAAATAGGGTCATTCAAACAAAGAAAAAACGAAAAACAAACAAATTAGAGAATCAAAATTAAAGTTATCCAGTAGAATTTACGGTTGGGTTTTGGCTGAAAACCCAACCGTAATATCATAGGAAAATTATGTGTTGAGGTTCTTTATTTACGGTTGGGTTTTAGGACAAAACCCAACCGTAACCAACCTTTGTAGCTTTGAGTTTTAAGGTCAAATTAGGGTTTCAAAATCAAAAATTTGAACTTATTCAATCATTTTAACTAGATTGAAGGTAAATTGGGTCATTCAAACAAAGAAAAAACGAAAAACAAATAAATTAGAGAATCAAATTTAAAGTTATCCAGTAGAATTTACGGTTGGGTTTTGGCTGAAAACCCAACCGTAATATCCTAGGGAAATTATGTGTTGTGGTCATATATTTACGGTTGGGTTTTCAGCCAAAACCCAACCGTAAAATTATTCTTTCATATTTACGGTTGGGTTTTGGATGAAAACCCAACCGTAAAACTGTAGTATTAAAATGTGACAGATTTACGGTTGTGTTTCCAGGAAAAACCCAACCGTAAACCTGTCACATTTTTCATTTTGCCAGTTTTACGGTTGGGTTTTGCCTAGAAACCCAACCGTAACACTAATGTGACTGAGTATTTTTACCGGGATTTCCCAATGCATGGTTTCCAACTTAAAAAAATTAATCAAATAAATTTTCACGTGCAAGTTAAGTTCAAACTTCAAATCTAACTTCACATTAAAGGTACAACTAATTCACACATACAAAACAAAACCATAGACATAGAGTTAGGAAGAAGGAGGAGGGGTAGGTCGATGACTTTGACGAGCTCTTTTTTTGCTCATAACATTACGATGAGTAGCACCGCCACGAGTACGAGCTCCAGCACGACCGCCTCGAGTACGAGCACCACGTTGCGCATCCCCGGCTTCATCATGTGTCTCTTCATCCGATGCTTGGGGCTCTCTTCTAGTAGTAATCGCATCTCTAGTCGTGCCTCTTGTACCGGGTCTACTCCTCTTTAAAGTCCGCTGCACATCCTCAACTTCATGATGAAGCTCCCTAATCAAAGCTTGGAGTTGGTCAGGCGTCCTCACATCAATTGTGCTTAGGCATGGATTAATAGAGTCCGCCAATGCAACGGCTTTCTTTTTCTATTCACATATGAAAATAAAAGTAGGATGAGTGTTTAGTAATAAATCTTAAAAACATTAATAACAAAAATAATGTACGTACCAAATTGAAATATGCCTTCTTCCAGAAACCATCTCCTGTGTTGATTGCCGGAGTCTCAGGATCATTGTTGATGATAGTTGGATGACCAAAATGGCGATACCACTCCAAGTAATCTTCTGCAGCCTCTTTTGTGCCCGGAGAGGGAGTTAACTCATTCCTTTGGACTTGGTATTTCGGATCATTGCGGTTATTCCAAACCGCGACTGAAGGCGTCGGCTCATAGTTTAGCACGATGTTTGGCCCTTCGATCATCGACCCATTCACACACAATTTAAACATTTCGCGTGTCACCGTTGTTTGGACGTATCCATATTGCCGGAGAGTTCGGCGGGGGTTGGACATCACGTACCCAAACGGATGATACAAAGGGCCGTTGTAGCCTGCCACGTCCGACAATTCACGTAAATCCTCAACATGTCCATGACCCTCTATGCTAATCTTCACTTAAGGGTCGAAAACAACATCATCAACCGTGAAAGCATCAATTTCTGTTCTCATCTTTGCTATGAGCACTTCTTTATATTTTGCCTGCGTCCCGGTGAAGACGAATTTCTTTCCCGTAGGTCCATTAACATCAACGCTTGTTTGAGGAGCCAGTCTGGGAAAGTGATCGTATACCCATGCCTATAAAGATAATTAATATTAATATAAGAAAATGAGAAAAAAATAAATTAAAATTGAACATTGAAATTCAAACAATAAATTACCTGAAGCAGACCGGTATTACCGGCAATCTCAGTTCCCCTGACCCTCGAAGCTTTTCGAAGGTTAGCAAGTAGGTAGGCCAGGGTGGCAGTTCCCCACGAGTACTGATGGTCATCCCGAGATCACCCTGAAACCATTGTAGATACTGGACGTTGACCCTGTTGCCCGAGTTATCACCAAAGAAGATGGTGCCGAGCATATGTAGCAGATAAGCTCTGGCTGTTCGAATGGCTCTGGTGTCATCTATGACGACCCCAGCCATTTCCAACTTTGCGGTCCCTCCAAACTTCTCCCGTAGTGACCGCAGCAATATTTTCTTGCTCATGGATTGACCTTTCTTCTTTGGCATCCCCGGTTTATCTCCACTCACCAATTTAAATTCCGATTCAGCTTCGGTCTTCTCCCATCCAAGTGTTTCTTTGACAAGTGCATAAATATCACTCCAGGACATGTTGTTGTCAAAACCCTCAAACACTGATTTACCTTCCACCTCCAGCCCAAGAATTGATTGGACATCATCCGGCGTTATAGTCATCTCGCCGAATGGGAGATGAAACATATCGGTTTCAGGCCAATAACGTTCCCTGAAGGTTGCGCAGACGACACTGTCATACTCCCACATTGAATGTGTAATTCCGGGAGCTAACCCGGTAGCATTTACCAGAATTTGTACATCCGTACATTCATCAGTTAAGGGCCAATGTTGAGCCCTTTGACGAACCAATTTCTTGATCGCCTGTGTATGATCCTATAAAGAATAAAAACAAATTTGTTTTACTTACAAAAGTTAAAAAAATAAAAATTTAACAGAATAAGAGAAGTAATTAGAATAATACCTTGGTCGCTGCAACTTTGGCAGCCCATGAATGGGGATAACCAAATAATATTGCAGATTTGTCTGGGGCCTCACCCCATAGTCCTCCATTCCTCTTCTTAGGCCACAATTGAGGTTCAGCCTTTTCTTTCGGAATTTCTTTGGCAACCCTTTTCTTTGCCTTTTCTTTTCGAATTTCTTTACCTTTGCCATGAGGGACATGTTGTTCTCTGTCCCCCTCTTCTTCTTCGTGTTGTTGCTCTTGTGGTGGTTCTCTAATCACAAGAGAACCTCTGGGTGTTGGTAGATCACCCAATCCTTGAAACACATTATATTCCTCTTCTGCAATTTGAGGAACACTACCACCACCTACCTCAAAAGAGGGATTATGGGTCTTGCTCACGCCTCTCTTCTGAACCCCTAAATGCTTTCTGTGGCGAGGGGTTGGAGTAGGTGTTAAATTATTACCCCTCTTATTCTTCCTACAACACACAACCAATACAAGTTAGATAATTTCAAAGCAATTCAACTTCAACAAAAAAAAATATTCACTACACATGAAAATTTACGGTTGGGTTTTTTCTCAAAACCCAACCGTAATTTTTCTCCCATATTTTACGGTTGGTTTTAAGAAAAACCCAACCGTAAAAATATAAGTACAAAAGGTGGTCCATATGTTACGGTTAGGTTTTAAGAAAAAACCCAACCGTAATACTCAAACCAAATTTTTATGGACGCTCTTTGTTACGGTTGGGATTTTCTACAAACCCAACCGTAAGTTGTTTTTAAAAATTGGCGCAAATTATTTACGGTTGGGTTATCTATTGAAACCCAACCGTAATATCCTGAACTATTCATCTTCTTCCCTTTGATTTACGGTTGGGTATTGAAAATAACCCAACCGTAATACTCAAGAACATGAAATATTACGGTTGGGTTTTGACACGGACCCAACCGTAATCTCAACTGTGTGCAACATTTTTTTCCCAAAATCATGATCAAACATGCGAATAAATCAATTACAAGTTCTAAGAATACATGGGTTTTCTACAATACCTTAGATACACCATTGTTGGACTTTTCGGTGCTTGATTTTGCTTGTCATTGTCGATTTCTTGTTGAATCTCTTGATTAGGTTGAAAAGGAGCAGGGTTCATTGCCATCACTGCTACCTTGAACGCCTTTAGTATGCTTCTTCATCTCGAATTGTTGAGTTGAGTTTAATCGTCGATGAATTTTGCGAATCGGCGATGAATCGAGGGAGATTACGGTTGGGTTTTGATAGGTTTTCTTTTATTTAAGTTTTTAAAAGTTATGAATTTTGTTAAAAGAGTTTAGGTTTTAATTGGTATAAGGATAAAATGGTCATTTAACAAAACCCCCTAGGACATCTCTTATCGTAAAAATGGGTCACCTCGGCTCAATTTGGAGCCCCTCACTCAAATTTGGAGCCCCTATATCAGCCTTCTATGTTTATTTGTTAACTACTCGTAATATCAATGCCAACCTACTACGCCATTCACCCTTAAAACAAAATTAAAAAAAGAAACTACGCCATTCATTTGATCCTACGAAAGACACAAAAGAAAAAAAAAACATTGCTCTCGGCCTGCCTAGATCAGGAAGGGGAAGCCAGGATTTGAGAAAGGTGAATGGGCAAGTTACTAGGAAAGCCACCAAAAGACACACTCACAAATTAAGCAATTGGATGAATTATGGATGAATTGTTTTTTTTTTTTTTTGAAGTTCATATGTTTTTTTGTTAAGTTTTCACTTAAATCAATCAACTAATAGAGACTTTCAAACCCACAGAAGAAGTTTTTAACTAAAAGAAAGAAATCAGACAAAATAATGAAAAAGATCACACGGCATGGCAATAATTAGTTGGTATTATTGGAATGGAGTATTATTTTGTGACTGGATAGATCTTAGGTATTGCTCTTCCGCTCTCTCTCTCTAGTTTTACAATCTGACACTTTCGGCCGTCAAAACTCAAAAATACCACACCTGCACGTTACTGGTTGGCTCTCCTCAAAATCATTGTCGTCTCAAACTTAAATGTAATCAGCCGGCCCACGGAGAATTCCGATCTGAACCACCAACCCGCACAAATTTTCTCTCGAACTCAAACAGACAGACAGACAGACATGTCTAGTTCATCATCATCAACGAGAACACTTAGTATTGGTATCATAGGATTCGGAACATTTGCTCAGTTTCTAGCAAGAAGAATGGTCGATCAAGGACATACTTTATCAGCAACATCTCGATCTGATTACTCACATCTCTCTTCTCAACTGGGTATCAAATTTTACAGGTATGACATACCCAATTGAATCTTAACATGTATCACATACCGAGAAAATGATGATTCTTTCTTTGTGCAGAGAGACTGATAGCTTCATGGATGAAGACCATGATGTGATATTAATATGCACATCAATTTTATCTCTATCTCAAGTTTTAAAATCGGTTCCAATTCATCGATTGAAAAAACCAACACTTTTTTCAGAAGTTCTTTCAGTTAAAGAACACCCAAGAGAAGTATTGTTAGAGTTGCTGCCGGAGGATTTTGATGTCCTGTGTACACACCCAATGTTCGGACCTGTTAGTGGGAAAACTGGATGGAATGATTTACCATTTGTTTACGATAAAGTTCGGATTAGAAATGAAGATATCTGTTCTCGCTTCCTTGGGATTTTCCAAAATGAGGTAAACCCCATATACAATCATAAGTCATAACAACACTTGTTGAGAAAGAGAGTGTATAAGAAAGCTGCATATTTCAGGGTTGCAGAATGGTAGAGATGTCATGTGAAGAACATGATAAATTGGCTGCCAGAAGTCAATTTCTCACTCACACAGTAGCAAGGTAAGAATTTGTTTTTATCTTCACCAAAAATAAATGTGTGAAATCATACACCAACACTCTAAGAAAACAGGGTCTTGTCAGAGATGGAGATTGAGTCCACAACCATGGATACAAAAGGGTTTCAAAACCTAGTTCAGTTGGTACGCATGATCTCCATCCAAATATCCATACCCCTAATTCCTCTCTGCTTGATTTACACTATCAAAATAAGCTATTTACTTACACAAGGTGTTCTAAACTGCAGAAAGAGACCCTTGTTACGGACAGTTTCGATTTATATTCAGGATTATTTGTGCACAATCGATTTGCTAAAGAAGAAGTAAGATATCAACCATCTTTCTTGTTGTTTTCCAAATATTTGTTATGATTAGCTATCGTTGTTGGCACATGATGCATGATTACTGAAGGAATAATATCATTTGGGATGGTACAGCTGAAGAACTTTGAGCTTGCATTGGAGACGGTTAAACAGAAACTGCTTACAACAACGGACGGCAGTGTATCAATATAACCATTCACCTAACTTATCTTGTTTTCCTGTTTGTTGTCCTTATTTCCTTGTAACAGAACCGATAAATCTTTCTGTATTTTATTTTATCGTAACTGGCCAAGTAATACAATACAACCAATTCATTGGCCTGCATTTTATGTGATTACATTGGATCCTGATACTGCATCTTATATGGAACTCTAATAAAGCTTAATATCAAAAGGAAAAGGACGTCCAGATGTAGCCATTACGAGTCAGTATACTATTTTACTCTTAATGAGATAAAGATTTGGGGCTTTTACCCAGTGTTGTATTATTCGCACATTCTATATAGATACAGATAAAAATATCATGAACATCCGTTTTGAAGATACACTCACTTTCTTGACCTGCATAAGAACTTATGCGTGTTCCTTGGGTGGATACCTTTCCACAAAGATCAGAGATCTAAATTGTGAACTCAAATGAAATATGGGAAATCTATACAAAAAGGAAAATCATGTAATGGCCATGAAGAAGAGATGCAGGGATAGACACTTGTTTTGCTATATTTCTCGACTTATCTGTAGGAGTATTGATACAAAATTGACGACAAAAGAATATATATTGATACAAAATCGTCGGAGCATTATTTTATGTAGGATTATCACCTGATTGGTTTTGGGTTTCCTCTATCATACCAGATTCTTGAATAGCATTGCCACTCAACGTGGATACTTCGGAAGTATCAGAAATTTCAGAAGAAGTTAATTCACCCTTCCTTTTTTGCAATCCTGACGACCGTGCAAGATCAATCCATTGCTGCAACATTATAAGAAAATAAAAAAAATAATAAATTGGAAGCAACAAGAGAAAAAGAAACAGGATTGTGATACAAACTGCACACATCTTCATAAATATTGAAAGAATGAGGTGAAGGAACCAGGTCATTTTTAAAAAGAGATTTCACCGTAAGAGATCATTCTTACCTGGGTTCCCCAGTAGGCGTTAAGTGTGCGGACAACAAAAGAGAGAACATTAACGAGAACAGGCTGAGAAGATTGCAGATACTCTCCAATCCGGTGCTCCACCAAGCCAGCAATAATCTGAATTTTTATGCAGTTCATATTAAAAGATGCTGAGCAGTACTATGACAGGATATCAGACTTGCAAAAACATAAAGAGGGAACATATCATATTTTGGTATATCACGAAAAGAAAAAACATTTTTTTCAGTAGAAGAAAAGAAGGTTGAAATTTTATTCTTAGAAAAAAGCACCCTCACCTGATACCGTATATTTGCTGAAGTTCCGAGAAAAGATCCATAAACAACAGCTGTTTTAAGTAATGGAGACCTTCTGCTGGTTTCCTCAACAGAAAGTGCAGGATTAAGCAATCTGCGTACTGCATTCAAAATATTGGAAGAAGCAACAGCACCAATACTGGAAATAAACCCGACTCCAGCAAGTTTAAGACCCCCAACAATTACAGAAGCAACCCTGTTATTCAACTGCCACTCCCTGCCAGCAATATTCTTTTGAAATGCATTATCTGGTATGGATCCAAGAATACCCTGTAATGCATCCATGCTCTCAGGCACAGCCATATCACTAGCATCGGGAAGAAATGTTAGAGTTGGGGCAGGAAGCCAGACGGTAAAGAAATCAACGACGGCTCCCCTGATTGTATCTGTAATAACATAATCAATCTCTTCAAAGAAATTTTCTTTTCTCCTTTCATATTGTGCTATGAGTGTCGTTGTTATTGAGATAGATTCTTCTATAGCTAGCCTATTTAGAAATTTGGGATCTGCCAACAATCTTTCCCTGAAACCCTGCATGAAGAGTAAAAGGAAGGCATCTAATCACTGAATTGTTACTATGATGTACTAATTACTTGTACAACTTTGAATAGAAAGAAGAGGGAATTCCAGAAACAATGTTTACCTGGAAGCGGTGAGTGAGTTCAGAAATGACAGGATATTGCTCCAGATCAAAGAAGTTCTGTAATACTTCTGGTGCTATGAGACCACGATCAAGTCCGGTCTGTATGTCCTGTTTAACATATCAACGATAACAATCACGCATTTTGCTTGAACTGATGAAATCTTATGAATGTGTACCAAATATAATCATGAAATGTACAGAAGATATGTCCTGGTAGTAAAAAATTTAGAACCAGAAACATGATTTTCCTCTCAGCAAACAGCGCAGCCCACAAGTACACTAACACTTCCATACCAAGTCAGGGAAAACATGATCATAAATCAATAAATGAAAAATGGATAACCAGATATAAAGAAAAGAAGAAAGAAAAATAAGAGAGTTTAAGATTGGAAAATATTTAAGAGAACTGGACTCCAAGAGACAACAAGGTGGAACATCATGGTCGGACAATTAAACCCACATTCTTTGAAACTGAAGTTAGTGTAAATTTGGGGTTTGAGGTAGTAGAGTTTATATACCAAAATGAACATGGGGATGTAAGGAATAATCAACAAAGGAAGCAAACAATGACGCTTCATTATAACCAACCACTTATTCTTCAAAGCCCTAAATGTTAAGAGGGGAAAGTATGACCAATTGATATATTGGAGAGATAGAGACCTAACAAGGTGTGGGGACACACTCAACTATCTTCCGTAGCTACGATAGATACTTGAACCCGTGACCTCCAGGAGCTTCTAAGCCCATACAAGTGTTTCCCAAGTCAGTTTAACTAATTGTAAGGTTGCAACCCGAGCATGTAGCAGCCGGAATCAAATAGAGGAGTAACTGAGAAAGAGATATAATTCTTGCATAATGCAATATCGTCTTTAACTTTCTAGCTACCCCCAATAAGCATCAGAAATCGCAGAAACAGAGCAAGAAACGGTAGAAATATTAGATGAATTACTAACCTGAGGTAAAGCATCTCGCCTCCTGCCAGCTGCATTCATCACTCGAGCAATTTCAGCACGATCAAAGCAATTTCTACTGCACGGTCTTGCTGCAGAGTACCACAAGAAATCAGCAACAGGAACTTCTCCCTCTCTTCGTAGTTGTTGCCTCTCCGGATCAAGTAATATGACTGTCTGATTTTTCTTTTGCATTTTCTTTGAAATTCTAGCAGGCAGCCCTGTCCCTCTTGATCCATACATGACATGGCTTGCACCTGTTACCACTACTAGCATTCCCGTGGAACCTCCATCAGCAGTTGCTTGAAGGATAACTTGAGACATTGTATAGTCCTCGACAACTCTTGCTTGTACGGATAAATACGAGCTTGGTCCAAAAGGAACTGTTGGATTTGGTGAAGCTAGATCAGCTGGTGACCTGCGGGACATAGATGAAAAGCCTGCAATGAAGCCTGACCCAGCTGGAGGAGCATATAACTTATGTTCTTCCTTAGAAAGGGCACTTATACCATCCGCTTGAACAGTTCTCAGTACCTGTCAAATTGAAAGAATTAGTATATGCATGCAAATAATTCACAGATTCGTGCTCCAGCAACACACTCCGGTTAAACTAAGTCCACTGACAAATGTGTCGCCAGCAGCAACAGACACCCTAAACCATGTATGCGAAGTCCCTAGCTTCCGGACAGAAACTTAACGCATTACGAACAAATATCACGTTCAAGTGCACGATGACGATCATCTTTGGCTTTCTTTATTAAAAGGCTGCATCTTATGTTTCAGTAAATCCATTTCTTAAGGCATATATCAGTTAACGCAAATGTCACCATTCTATATCTGTTAAGGCAAGTATCACGTTCAAGTGCGCGATGATGATCATCTTTGGCTTTCTGTATTATGGAGATGTATCTTATGTTTCAGTAAATCCATTTCTTAAGTCATATATCAGTTAAGGCAAATCTCACCATTCTATACCTCACCAATTCTGTCCAGGTAATGCGCTTAAGCAGAATGTATGAATACATATTAAAAGATGCACGCTAGTCGATATTAGAGATGCAAGTAAGAAATACCTCAAGTGGTGTACCGCAAGCAACAAGGCGAACTCCATTATCACGACAATAACTTAAAAGAGGTTCATATTCCTGCCAGCGTTCTGGTGGCCAGTGTGATGTGTAAGACTTCAAAGTTTCACCATCAATCCTGCCATTAAGTTTGAAATTTAGAATAAAACACTTCAACTAAAAACATTTACACTCTCTAACTTATAATAGGCATCAAATACTAACAAAAAGGACAGAACAACACAGAAAAAGTTCTCCTCGTTCCTATTCTTTCTTTCAAACTATCAATTCTAGATATTTTTCAAGGTCTAGATTACACTATGAATTGTTTCATTAAGCGTAGACTAGCATAAATGGTGTAGTTATAAGTCTTTCCAATCAAAATGTTAACGGGTGTCTAGTGTAATTAAGCCGAAGTATGGAGTCAACTAGCATTAAATCTGTCCAACCAATTCATCAAACTTGATCATAAATCCACTTGAGATAACATATTCTATCTTAATACCACAAATTATAACAAATCCATTCATATTAGTAATTCTGAAAAAGATTATGTAATGAAAAATCGAACCTTTTATCCATATACTGGTTAAGCTGTTCTTGCAAATTAAGAGGAAAAGCTTCAAGAGCAAGCGAAATAGGTCTTTCCTTCTCTAAACACTTATTCCTTAGATTCTTAACAATTTCTAGTTCAAGTTCTTTATCATCACGAACAGGTACTTGTTCAGCTTCACCTAGATAAACAATTCTTGCATTCATTAATTTCTCCCAAACTCTACTCTTATCTTTTCCAACAGCTAATGGTTCTCCAATAGCTGTAGCATCATAAACTCTAGATATTATCACATCTAATTCTTTCTTCGTCTTCTCTTTCACAACTTCCACAGCTGGAGCTGCAGGAGAAGGAGGAGTCCCAATTACTCCATTCTCTTCCACCCCTTTCTCTTCAGCTGCTTTAACTACAATTGATCTTAAGAAATATGATCCAATCGCCAAAGCTGGTGTAACCAATACATTCCGTCTTCCTGTTGAAATCTCAACATTTTTTTCATCAGAGTTTTTACAACAACGAATTCTTAGATTGGTTTTCCGATGTTTAGTTGGAGAAATTGTATTGAAAATTAGTGTCTCGGCATTGAATTGTTTGATTTTTCGATGGTGTTGAGTGTAAGATAAGACTGTTTTAGAGTCTAAAGTTTTCATTTCTGAGAAACTTAAGAAAACAGTTCTAACTACTACTCGCTACTCCATGGAGAGAAGAGTGAGGAAACGGGTTTGTTTGTTTAAGTACGAGTTTCGGGTTAGGTTGATTGTGACTGTTGATATATGTGTGTTGGAGATTCGTGAGATTTTGGGGATGGATCTAACGGTGAATATATCTCATCCACAAATGACAGCATATTCGTACGTGGAAGTTTCGGATTTTTTTTTTTTTGTATTCAGGCCGTGAGTTATAAGCCCAGAGTGGTCACTATCCAACTACAAAAAATCCAACAAAAGAAATTTGGTACAAAAAACCCATTAAAATCCAACTGTCCAGTATACCCTTCCTTAAAAACCCTTCAATCTTATTCAATTCTAACGGTATTTTTTTCCCTTTCACCTTACATAATTTTTTCCTCGTCTTCATCTTCATCGTCAGTAGCTTCATCATCCTCGTCTTCATCTTCATCATCAGTAGCTTCATCATCCTCGTCTTCATCTTCATCATCCTCATCTGCATCATCTACAACTAGAAATCAGAATCAAAACAATTTTAAAATATTGACGAAACTGTTGTTCATCATCATCAGTAACAATTTCAACCTAAAATCAAAACAAAATCAAAAATGGTTTCATCATCTGTTAGGTTTAGGTTTTATCTGTTTCGAAATCAATCTTTCATACTTAGGTTCAAAGATAGAAAACTTCAATTCCATTTGTTTTCACCCTTATTTATTCATGATTCAATTATGTTCAGTTTTGGTTTCATCATTTTCACTGTTGGTGCTTGAAAACAAACTTTGTTGGTGTTTTTCACTTAATGTCTATTTTAATGAAACCGGAATTGGTTTCATCATTTTTAATGTATGCTTGAAACCAACTTTGTTGGTGTTTCTCAATTAATGACTATTTTAATGGAACCGAAATTGGTTTCATCTTATTTTATTTCATCTTATTACAGATGAAAAAAAAAACTATGAAACCAAAAAGGGTTTCATCATTTTTTTTATTTCATCTTACTACATATGAAAAAAATGATGAAACCAAAAACGGTTTCATCATTTATTTTTGTTTCATCTTATTCCAGAAGAAAACAAATTATGAAACCAAAAAAGGTTCCATCATTTTCTTGATCATTTTCTTCGTTCAATAAAATTCCAGATGAAAAAAAACGATGGAACCAAAAAAGGTTCCATCATTTTTTTCTTTCAAATAAAATTACAGATGAAAAAAACGATGGAACCAAAAAAGGTTCCATCATTTTTTTTGTTCAGTAAAATTCCAGATGAAAAAAAACGATGGAACCAAAAAAGGTTCCATCATTTTCTTGATCATTTTCTTCGTTCAATAAAATTCCAGATAAAAAAAAATGATGGAACCAAAAAAGGTTCCATCATTTTTTTTTTGGTTCAGTAAAATTCCAGATGAAAAAAAATGATGGAACCAAAAAAGGTTCCATCATTTTCTTCGTTCAAATAAAATTACAGATGAAAAAAACGATGGAACCAAAAAAGGTTCCATCATATCAGAGATGAAAAAAAAACGATGGAACCAAAAAAGGTTTCATCATTTTTCTGACGTTTCACCAACAAAAAACCCTAATTTCGACAATGATGATGTATCATTATATTTTGTTGATGATTTTCGGCGATGATGATCTGGAGCTGTTGGTGATGTTTTTAGAGAATAGAATGAGGAAGAAGAGGTGTTGTTGGTGGTGGATTTGGACATATAGTGGTGGAGGAGAAACAATAACGAGGAGGAAGCGATGGGGAAGGAGGAGGTGTTGTTGGTGAAGGATACGAAGGTGTTGTTGTGGTGGAGGAGGTACTGTTGCTGCTGGTGATGGTGGCGGAGGAGTTATTGTTGCTGCTGGTGATAGTGGTGGGGAGGAGAAGAAGAAGAAGAGAGGTGTTGGTGAAGGATACGAAGGTGTTGTTGTGGCGGAGAAGGTATTGTCGCTGCTGGTGATGGTGGCGGAGGAAGTATTGTTGTTGTTGGTGATGGTGGTGGGGAGAAGAAGAAGAAGAATAAGAAGAAGAAAAACGCCACAAAATTACAATTCCTAGGTTATATAGGGAAGGGCAACTTGAGTATATTGAAAAATACTAAAAACTAAATTTAATCATTATTAAGGGAAATGGGGTTTTAGTTTCATTTTTAATTAAAATGGTTTTTGTTTATAAGAAATAATATCGGAGGGTTTTTTGTATAGGAAGTTTGTTCACCTTGGTTTTTTATACCAAGTTTTGTTTTGTATTTTTGAGATTGTAATCCATTGAGAAACCACGTGGTTAGGAAGTAATTTGTGAACATGTTGCTATCGGATGTATCTTAAGGTCGACGTCCTGTGTAGTACAATAATTGTTGGAAGTAATATGAGGATATGGGTGTAATTTCATGGGATACCGGTTTCATTTTGTTAGGGATATAGGTAAATCCATATAAGATAAAATATTTACAACCAACGAATTGGTATTTTTATTTAGTAAAATGATACCCTATTATTGTCAATTTTAGATAGTAGTTTGCCAGAGGGTAAAAATATGGGTAAGTAAAAATATTGGTATCCTAGTATCATTCCTAGTTAGTAATTCGCCAAAGGGTATAAATACTGATAAAAAAAATACGTATAGAAATCGACAATGTAAATTAAAATTCAGTTGAATATCCAGTTAAATATGCGGGATTATGATAAAATGCAGAATTCGGAAATGCATGTTATAGATGCATTCTGCATATACTAATTCGGTCTTAAATTATATTTATAGTTATCAATACATATATTAAACATGATTTTAACAATAATTAATTACATCAGTAACCTCTTTATCATAGTCGATTTCATCAACATAGTCATTTTATTTTTGTAGTGCATCTTGATAGAAATAGAGTACACAATGATGATCATTATCTTCTGCTTAATTATAATGTAGTGAATTTAATTGATGAATTTATTCGGAGTTCGGGAAAGTCGCGAAAAAATCATTTAGCCTGGGAAAAAGACGCATGTCTAGATCGAGATTGCTAATGGACAGCGATTTTATGCGGGAATTCGACAAATATGCGCAAACTTGTTGTATCAGCCATGTAATTGGCTTGGGTATAATGGATGAGTAAAGGTAGGACTTGTAGAGTAAACGAGTAGAGGTTAAAATTATTATTCTTTTTATAGAAATAGAGGAATATATTAATCAAAAAATATAATACAAAAGATTAGTAACTTCCTTCTTGTTAAATATATTACATAAAATTGTAGGCTTGTGAACTTGTTGTTGAATATGTTGGAGGCATCGTATTCTAACTGACTTTGCCAAGGCGTCTGCTGCTGAATTGTGTTTCATGATGATGTACCTTACATGGGCTTGAGGGATCTTTTCTAAGAAAGACCTAGATTGGTGTACTTTCCGCTTGTCGTGGTACTAGAACTGTTGTGGTTGACTATGTCCACTAGTAGTTTGCAATCCTTCATTATACTGACATTTAATAATATAGCGTCTTTCAGCCAATTAATTGCTTGATATAATGATTGGCTTCCACATGTAGAGCTGAAAAGCCCCATCCTGAACCCGTCGTAAGATGCATGAAGATTTTTTGGTTGACCGAATAAAGTATTAATGTGTAATCCATACATATTTGGATTCAGCCAGTACCTCAAATGGTTAATACTTTTCTACTCGGTACCTCAAATTTGGATCCATCCGGTACCTCAAATTTGGATCCATCCGTTGGATCTGCAACAATGAAAAATGCTAAATAGAAGAATTTGTTAAGGTTAAAAAATCACTGAATTGATATTACACAATGGACAGAGCCACTTGCTCAGTAAATTGTCTTTAACACAATAGTCCACGTGTACTCCTCAAGAATGAGAGATGTTATACCCCAACAACGAAGATCTGTCCAGGATAGAACTGCCCGTTATGACTAGTATAAACTCAGTACTAGTCACCCTCAAACGAACTTAACAACAAGATAGATGGAAGGTAAATAAACAAGCAGTGTGCACAAAACAAAGCAAGAAGAGGGGAAAAGAAGACAGGATAGTAGCTGCTTCTGGAGTGAGTTAAAATGAAAAAATTTGTTTTTCTTTTATAGGTAGAAGAAGAGAATAGCTTTAATGGCTATTGATTGAAAAATCAATTCCGTGCATGAAGCACAGATATTATGTTTCAAACGGAATTTAAAACGGTCAAGAATAATTCTCTCTTTAATTCAGCTAAAATCTCGCCGGGTCAGACGCCCCCCACACTTAAAACAAGATTTACTTTAGTTTTAAATTCTTTAAGAAATATATTATGTTCAAAAAAGGTAAGTCTTGGTTGGCCTGCAGCCGCAGCTACGCCCGCTCCCGCAACACACACTCATGCCCGCAGCCTGATAGACACATTTTTGTGTCTAAATTGTTCTCATTCTCTATTTTGTAAATGCTTGATTTTATGCTATTTACGAGTTTTTATGTCTTTGTAGGGAGAAACAAATATTTGTGGAAAATCGGCTCAAAAAATTACTAAAGGAACCCAACAAAAGTGTTAAAGGCACCAATCATTTGGATCGGGGCACCCTCATTTCAAATTCAAAAACCAGAAATTGGCGGGAAGAAAAAGCTTCACGTGAAGAAAGTTCCTGAATTGGTGTAAACCGAGTTTTAAAGAGTTTGGGGTAATTCTGAGTTACCCAATTAAGGAAGAATCGAAAACAAGATTAAACACGTCTGCACAGAGTGTTTCACGCCGGAAATTTCGCTGCGAAAATCGATTCACAGACGGAAAAGGAAGTTGTTCCTGTTTCGGATTTAAACATAATTTGAGTTGGATTTAGATAAGGATTTGCATCCTTATCGACTTAGGAAGAGTTATTAGGGTTCCCAAAGCCTATAAATACCAAAGAGAATGGAAGAAAAGCTGATGAAGAGAACTGTTGTTTAAACAGTCGCTGAAACAGTCGTTGTTACTGTCCTATTTCTGAAGCACCTGAAGTCTGTACTTTTCTTCTGTTCTCTTTTCTTTCTTCTGTAACGTAGAGAACACCTCTATGTAACATTTATAAGCGTATCAGTTCTTCTGTGTTACTATTATTTCATCATTGTAAACACTTTTTGAGCTATGAAAACCTATTTTGAGGGTGTTTCCAACATGATGAGCTAATCACCATCACTGGGGCGACGGAGGAGGCTTTTTTTCCAATAATAAAGTGGTAGTTCTTATTTTATTTATTTTTTGCAATTCTTTTATAATTATTTATTTTGAATTAAAATTGGAAAAAATAGTTTTTATCAATTAGTTGTGTTTTCTTTTGATGAGTCATGCTGGGTTTACTGCTTTTGATGTCTCATGCTTACGATTTACAACTATTATTTTGAAAACCTAACTTTGGCAATGTTTTGATTAAACTGAATACATGAGTTGCTAGCTTTTTACCACTTGAAAAATTGGCTAATGGTGGAATCCTTAGTCCTAGTTATTCCCATCAATTTTAAATCAACTTTACTTTAATCTGTTTTATTTTTAGTTATTAAATATTAAGTTTAAAAATCGAATCTTCACAAGTCTGAGTATCAAACCCTTTTTACCACTATATTAAAATCACATCAATTTTGGCGTCGCCGACGCGGACTTGTTTTTAGATTTTTTTCTAGTTTTTTTTTTAGGTTAGTTAGTTTAATTAGATTTTTATTTTTACTTTGTTCTGTTTTACGTTTCTTTGGGTATTTCTCTTTTTGCTACAGATTTTGGATTGAAAGGAAATAGAGCCAAAGACTTTGGTGATTAAAAACTTGGAGTTAAAGTTAAAGCTTAAAGAACGGAGAAGATGAAAACTTTATTATTAGATTTTATTTTTATTAATTAGATTTATTTTCTTTAGATTTTATTTGTTTAGAAAATTGTATTAGGAATTTTTATTATTTCTGTAATTTTTCTTTTATTTTTCTTGACACTTTTTGGACTTTATTTTGGACTTTGGACACTTTATTTATTTTTAAACCCTACGGAAGGGTATTATTAAATATAAACTGCTACAGGGAAGGACGACAATTACGATATTGTCTCGGCCCCACGGGTTCGCACACTGACACAGGAGTCGGTTGCCCGAGTCGACTACAACCGATTCATCCCCCGTCTGGTACGGGAGGTAAGACTCGTACAACCCACGAATCTCTTGCAAGTGGGTTTACTGTATTCCTTCTTATGCATATATGTTGAGGAATTGAATACGGTTTTACTTTTCTAATAAAGGGTAAGAACTGGCCATACAAGATAAGGACTCGGATTTCGTCATCGTTTCCTTCTTGCCTGCTTTAGGAACATGTTACCAAACGCGAACCTAAACCTTAAAATTTTGACTAGAAAGAGACCGATAGGGTAACGAGCTTATAGGAAACTCGTTCAAAAGGACTGTATTGGTTACTTTATTAGCCTAACTCAAATTTCAGGAAGATTATTTTAAGTTGATTAGAGACGCCTTGTAACCCAAGGAAAAGTGCCAAAGAGACAGGGTTATCAAAGCTCCTTAGAGCTTATCCTGTTTCTCTTCGACTTAATCTAATTCAGATCGTTCTAAGAGGTTTGCTAAAACTGTAACTAGTTGCCTTTCGAAAGAATAAAAGTTGGTATAGAAACAATCTAAGTGGAGCCATCATGCTTTTTGTTTGCTAGATTCAGTAGGTTTGATTTGGTTGAGTTGGCCTTGTTTGTGTATGTTTAGACCTCTTCATGTTAGGATTTATTTTTTCTTAGATTTATTTTTTATGAAGTTTTCAGAAAATGTCGAATTGGTATTATGAGGAACAATACAATGAATATCCGACTAAATTTCAAAATAGACATTATCCATACTATCAACATTGTGTGGATAGTAGTCGGGATCACCACCAACCTTTTGGAGGTTATTACTCATACCAAGGTGATCCCAATTACTATTCGTACATACACCTGTCATATGAACATGAAAGTGAGCAAAATTCTAATTATTTGTCTTGGAGGGATGCCCTAAGGCAGATGCAATCTAGTACTCCCTATGATGACCCAAATCCTTCTCTAGAAGAATCCCTCAAGCAGTTGATTGAGAATGTAAGTAGATTGAATGAAATTCTTGTAGAGAGTAATATTGCTCACAATAATCTTAATTGGCAATATAGTGTTACTCTTGATAATTATTCACCTAGTCAAGAGGAGGAGGACAAAATTGGTAACACTACTTATTTAGACGAGGTTCAAACATCTTCATGTTTTTATGATGATGAGGATAGTATTAATGAAGAACTTGAAATATACAGATAGAGTGATCAGGAAATTGTTACTCCAATTGTGCTTCGTGATGATAGTGTTATTTATGGTTCAAATCCAAATAATTTTAATGATTATTCACCTATTCAAAAAGAAGAGGATTTTACTAGAGATACCACTATTTTAGACGATGTAGAACTTTCTTGTTTTGAAGCCGATAATGGTTTAGAGGAACGGGTTTATCCTGAGAATACTGTTTTAAAGTCCAATAATTTAGAAACAATAGTCTTAGATAACCAAGATAGACACGTAGAAATTTTAAATATGAGTGAGGATACACCACTTGATTATAACTTAGAAGAAGCAATTGACCATTTCCAGGAATCTGATGATCTAGAAATTAGGGAAATTATGACTAGTCTATCTAGAGACACCCAAAATTCTAAGTTTGGGGGTGATTATGATTCTCCTTGTGCTTTACCTTTGACTCTTTTAAAAGTCCCTCACTTGGGACTTGATGTTTGTGCCTCTACCATATTAAGAGACTATCTTCAAGAACTGTTTTCCGAACCTAATCATGTCCAGAAAGAAGTTCAGTTGTTAGAAACCCATCTTATGGTCGATGTGGTTTACCTAGGCGATAATACCAAGATTGACTTTGTTTTCCCACTGAAATATTTTCTTCCATATGTGGGAACGTATGAATTTCAAATGTGTCAGTTATTAAGTTTTGAGACAAAACCTAATTACTTTAGGGAATTAGAATCGACACATTTGTTTAAGAATGACCACTTTCATAGTAGTCAATTGTGTGAGTCAAATATGATTGACTTTGAGGATCCATAATTATTCAGGTTATTATTATGTGCTTCTAAGTTCTTAGTTGAGTTACTCCGGACTCTACAACCTGATTATTTTGATCTTGCTACGAGGAAATCAAGCCCATGAAAATATTTTATTTAGACCCTTTTATAGAGCCTGAACCTGAACCACAGCTAGAAGTAGTTGTCTTCATTGCTGCTCCTCCAGTAGATATTGATGGTATTCTTCTTAAAAAGAAAACTAGATAAGGATGTGCTCAGTTTGTTCATTTTCTTGGCCTGTTGTAGTTTCTTCTTATTTTGGATAACACTATTTGATTCAGATGACCCACAGTTGTTCCGATTATTGCTATATGATTTTATGAGGTGACTAATTCTTTCTTAGTCTGGCTGAAGACTTTAAACTTAGCACTTCTTGGGAGGTAACCCATGCTCATGCGACACGGTAATATCTTTCCTTAACTATTTTCCTTCGATTGGTAACAATTTCTCCTTGTTCATGCTTTTAATCATTCATCTTTAGAAACATTGAGGACACTGTTTGATTTAAGTTTGGGGGTAAGGGAGAAACTTTTAATGAAATATGAAACTCCAAAGTGTAGAAACTTATGAACAATTCAGGATGACACTAACCATTCTAGGTAGATGCAAACTGAGCTCTTTTTCTATAGGAATTGTTGTGCCCAGCTAAATGGTCTATTCATAAAAGGACAGAGTTCAGGTGTTAGAAAAAACATGATAGTTGTCACCGTATCTCGGAGTCTATCTCAACCATATCACCTTCTATTTTTATTTTTGCAATTTTGTGTTTCTCTAAGTGATTTGGTGGGGCACCAGTATCGAATTGTTATCACCGCCAGGATGGAGTAGAGTGTTTGAGATTATTTAGACTTTATTTCAAAAAAAAAAAATCGAGTATGGACACTTTGATAGCAATATGTGTGTGTTCTCCCTGTCTCCATCGCCTAAGTAAGCGTGGAACGCAGGTCCATGGAAACTATCATGTAAGATGCTGATAAGGACCACGCACTTGGATTCAATTTGATCCAATCATGTTGTCAATACATTTATAATTATTTTATTTTCAATAAATCGATCGCTGGGACTCTTGTATATACTAGTTGAATCGATATTAGAATTACGATTAAGACCATGTATCTCAATTCATTAGGATTCATCCTGGCACTGACCTTCAGACAGATATAGGAAACACCGTTCACCTTAGTCAACACGCGCAAACTTTATTTTTCTAAATCTTTTCATGTGATTGAACTTTGATAGATTCTGAGTATTGTGGTTGAACGACTGTCTGAGTAGAGCTTTGTTTTCTTATATATGAATTTTAGTATGCTTGAGTAAGAACTCGTGTACAACAATTGGACTCATATATGGTAATGATTCCCAGAGCCGAAGAATTTAGTATGCCAACTAAATAGCTTGTTTAGTGTTTATCCTCAATCGTTCACGAGTAGCTAAAATTTGGAGTAAAGGTTTTGTGGGTATACCTCTTGTAAACCCTCACGAGACAAAACTCGTCCACTAGGGACACCCAGGGGTTTAAAGGCTTATTACATATGCTAAATGTAGTCACGATTCCTGCGAAAGTGAGTTAGGATTTTATTTTATTTCTAGATTAGATTTGCTCGAGGACTAGCAAGTAGTAAGTTTGGGGGTATTTGATAGACACATTTTTGTGTCTAAATTGTGCTCAATCTCTATTTTGTAAATGCTTGCTTTTATGCTATTTATGAGTTTTTATGTCTTTGTAGGTATTTTCGAGAAATAAATATTTGTGGAAAAATCGTCTCAAAAAAATACTAAAGGCACCCACAAAAGTGTTAAAGGCACCCACTATTTGGATCGGGGCACCCTCATTTCAAATTTAAAAACCGGAAATTGGCGGGAAGAAAAAGCTTCACGTGAAGAAAGTTCCTGAATTGGTGTAAACCGAGTTTTAAAGAGTTTGGGGTAATTCTGAGTTACCCAATTAAGGAAGAAGTGAAAACAAGATTAAACACGTCTGCCCAGAGTGTTTCGCGCCGGAAATTTCGCTGCAAAAATCGATTCACAGCCGGAAAAGGAAGTTGTTCCTGTTTCGGATTTAAACATAATTTGAGATGGATTTAGATAAGGATTTGCATCCTTATCGACTTAGGAAGAGTTATTAGGGTTCCCAAAGCCTATAAATACCAAAGAGAATCGAAGAAAAGCTGATGAAGAGAACTGTTGTTTAAACAGTCGCTGAAACAGTCGTTGTTATTGTCCTATTTTTGAAGCACCTGAAGTCCGTACTTTCTTCTGTTCTCTTTTCTTTCTTCTGTAACGCAGAGAACACCTCTCTGTAACGCTTATAAGCGTATCAGTTCTTCTGTGTTACTATTATTTCATCATTGTAAACACTTTTTGAGCTATGAAAACCTATTTTGAGGGTGTTTCCAACATGATGAGCTAATCACCATCACTGGGGCGACGGAGGAAGCTTTTTTTCCAATAATAAAGTGGTAATTCTTATTTTATTTTATTTTTTATAATTCTTTTATAATTATTTGCTTTGAATTAAAATTGGAAAAAATGGTTTTTATCAATTAGTTGTGTTTTCTTTTGATGAGTCATGTTGGGTTTACTGCTTTTGATGTCTCATGCTTACGATTTACAACTATTATTTTGAAAACCTAACTTTGGCAATGTTTTGATTAAACTGAATACATGAGTCGCTAGCTTTTTACCACTTGAAAAATTGGCGAATGGTGGAATCCTTAGTCCTAGTTCTTCCCATCAATTTTATATCAACTTTACTTTAATCTATTTTATTTTTAGTTATTAAAAATTATGTTTAAAAATCGAATATTCACAAGTCTGAGTATCAAACCCTTTTTACCACTATATTAAAATCACATCACAGTCGTAGACACAGTCACACCCGCAGCCACAGATGCAACTCCGCAAGCCGCAAACCGCAAAACGCAAGATGCAAGCGCACCCGCACCAGAGCCCGAGCCCGTGCGTGCGTGCTTCGATGCGAAGCACTGCGCGTGCGTGAAAAGCATGGTTGCACCAACTAGCCCATAGCCTTAGTCCTCCCCAAACACTAAAGTGTCTAAACCCCTAAGGGCCCTCCCTTAGAAGCAACTTTAGAGGTAATAAGGAGAGGAATCATCTTTAATTTCTCCAATGTAGGATTAAAGGTTCATTCACAAAAGTGAAAATGAGATAGTGTTCCTTAGTGACTTCTAGGTCCTAAGATTCATTCCCACTAAGACCAAAAAACATTTTAAGTATATTTTTCTCCAACAATCCCCAACATGAATGAAAACCCGATGAAAATCAGAAATCAGAAAGCGAGAAATACCACTTAGGCAATAAGTGTCCATTAGGTCTTGAACCTTTGCTTAGTGAGAAGTTACTGGAACTACTTGATGGACAGTGAACGCGATGTCTTGAACTGCCATCGTTTGGTGTAGTTCATCAATAACTTCCACGCGTGATATCTCTCTAGGTGATGTCAAGTTCGTGCCGTTGTGTCCATTTTGGCCCTGGACGTATCCCGTTTCTCAGAATACTCTAGAGAATCAGCTCAATTCTCATAGGAAGCGGCTCACTTCCTTATTCAGATAGGTGAGTTCTATCAAGAGTGTTTACTGCTGCACCCCACTTCAATCTTAAATTGAAACTATAAAACTCATTAAGACTTAATACAAAGTCATCCTTCACATGCAGTCACATTGTCACGTCTACACCATTGGGAAGGGAAAGAAAATGAAATTCTCTGTTAGTGTTTCCTTTAACCCACCACAAATTAGTTGTCTCATTTGAAACCTTGATCTTGAGATCTCCAGTCAGCAAGGTTGAGTATCCTTCATGGCAAGTTTATTTAATGAGCTTAAGCCCCATCCCCCTCGATGCATTACTAACTATCTTCTTGAACAAACCTTTCGTCAAAGGGTCCGCGATATTCTCCTTAAACCTCACAAAGTCAACAGAAATAACTCCAGTTGAGATTAGTTGTTTTAGGGAATTGTGTCTTCTATGAATGTGTATATACTTCCCATTATAGTTGTTGTTTTTAGCATTATCTATTGCCTCTTGATTATCACAATGTATAGATATAGCTGGCACAGGCCTATGCCAAAGAGAAATGTCTTCTAAAAAGCATCTTATCCAAGCGGCTTCCTCTCCTGCTTTATCTAACGCAATAAACTCCGATTCCATAGTGGATCGAGCTATACATGTCTGTTTGGAACTCTTCCAAGATACAGACCCACACGCTAGAGTGAACATATATCCACTCGTAGATTTAGACTCCTCTGAGTCTGATATCCAGTTTGCATCATAAAATCCTTCAAGGACCGCAGGGTATCTCTCACAATTTAAACAAAAGTTCAAAGTGTACTTCAAGTACCTTAACACTCTAATAAGTGCATCCCAATACTCCTGCCATGGATTACAAGTATACATACTCAACCTACTCACATCATAAGCAATGTCTGGTCTCGTACATTCATTAAATACATCAGACTTCCCATAACACGTGAATATTCAAGTTGTGAAACTCCATTACCCTTATTCTTTTTGAGTCTACAACAAGGATCAAAGGAGTACAAGTAGGTTTACAATCAAATTGGTTATATTTTCTAAGCACAGATTCAACATAATGAGATTGACTAAGACTATATCCATTAGAATTTCTTCTAATCTTCATCCTCCTAAGATCACATCAGCGGTGCCTAAGTCTTTCATGTCAAAGTTCTCATTTAACATGCTCTTTGTGGAATTAATTACATCCATGTTTGTACCAAGTATAAGCATATCATCAACATACAAGCATGCGATCACACATGCATCATTCACAAGTTTAGTATAAACACACTTGTCAGATTTATTGATTTTAAAACCACTAGAAATCATTACATGATCAAATTTTTCATGCCACTGTTTAGGTGCTTGTTACAAACCATACAAAGATTTTTTTCAGTTTACAAACTTCGTTTTCACAACCTTTCACTAGAAAGCCCTCAGGTTGGTCCATATAAATTTCTTCATCTAATTCACCATTTAGAAAAGTTGTTTTTACATCCATTTGATGTATCTCTAATTTATAAATGGCAGCAATAGCAATTAAATTCCTAATGGAAATAATTCTCGTAACAAGTGAATAATTATCAAATAAATCTACACCTTCTATATGTTTATAGCCTTTAACTACTAATCTAGCTTTTTATTTTTCCACAGTTCCATCTACCTTACGTTTCCTTTTGAAGATCCATTTACAACCTATGGGTTTACACCCTAGAGGTAAATCTACAATCTACAAAGTATCATTATGTATAGTGGAATCCATTTCACTAATGGTGGATTCTTTACACGATGGAGCTTCAGAAGAATTCATGGCTTCTCAATAAGTCTGTGGATCAGTGTCAGCTAAGCATGTTCTGAAGTCTGGCCCAAAATATTTTTCAGTTCTAAGTCTTTTTACCTCTTCTAGGCTCAAATTCAAAATCATTTTCCTCTAAAGCTAATGTCTGACTAGTGGAAGGGACATCTAGGGAATCAACACATATCATGCGAGATTCAGATTTCAAAGGAAAAACATTTTCAAAGAACACAACATCCCTAGATTCCATAATTGTATTCACACCAATTTCAGATATTTCAGAACTGACAACCATAAATCTATATGCTGTAGCATGTTTAGGATACCCTATGAAGACACAGTCAACAGTTTTGGGTCCTATCTTGGTTCTCTTAGGTGGAGGAATGGACACCTTATCCAAACACCCCCACACTTTAAAGTATGCATAGGAAGGTTGTCTACCTTTCCATAGCTCATATGGAGTTTTGTCTGATCCTTTAAAGGGTACTTTGTTCAAGACATAGCAAGCTGAGAGGACGGCCTCCCCCCACAAGTTTGCAGGTAATCCTGAACTAATTAACATGACATTCATCATCTCCTTAAGGGTTCGGTTTCTCCGTTCATCCACACCATTAGATTGTGGTGAATAAGGAGGGGTTACTTCATGTATAATGCCGTGTTCTATGCAATAATCTCCTATAGGAATTACATATTCACCACCATGGTCAGACCTAACAGTTTTAATGGTAGCACTCATTTGTTTTTCAACTTCTAGTTTATACATCTTAAAGGCTTTTAAGGCATCATCCTTTCCTTTAAGTAAATATATGTGACAGTACCTCGTACAATCATCTATAAAAGTGACAAACCATTTCTTACCACCTCTAGCTTGAACTGATTTCATGTCAACTAGGTATGAATGAATTAATTCCAAGGGTTTAGAATTTCTCTGAATATTTTTCCTATAAGGTTTTTTAGCATATTTTGATTCAACGCATATTTCACATTTATGTTCATTATCCCAACTAAATTTGGGTATGCAGCATATGCTTGCCAGTTTATTCATTGACTTATAGTTTGCATGTCCAACTCTACCATGCCAAACATTCAATGATACACAAACATAAGCAGAAGAATCAATTTTATTCATTTCAATAGAGGTTACATTTAGTTTGTAGAGACCCTCAGTCTTATAACCCTTTCCTACATAATCCTTACCCTAGTGACAATAACTTTCATAGATTCAAAAACAAGTTTAAAACCCTTATCATCTAAAACACCACAAGATACAAGATTTTTACAGATGTCCGACACATGAAGAACTTCATTCAATGTGAGAGTTTTGCCAGAAGTGAGCTTTAGCCCAACTTTGTCTTTTCCCGTAACCTGTGCTGCGGCCGAGTTACCCATGTAGAGTTTCTCACCTTACCCTACCTTCTGATAGGAGGTGAACATATCTCTGTTTCCACAGATATGCTTGGTAGCACCAGAGTCTACCCACCAGTCTCTCACATTGGTTACAAAATTGACTTCAGACACCGTGCCAGAAAACTCGTTCTTGTTGTTATCAACCAAGTGCATTGCCATATGGCCAGGAGTTTCGCAAACTTAACACGCACCTTTAATTTTACCAATGCACCTTTCTTGTGATTACCAGGATTGCGTTTTCTGTTATTTCCCTTTTCAGTATTGGAAGACTTGTGTTCAATTACATGAGCCTTGTTGGTAATGTCCCTTGCGGAAGATACGTTCTTGTCTTTGGAACACAATAATTTTTCTACTTGAATATTCTTACCCAAATCAACCATACTGACTTCACCAGTTTCATGTCTCAATCTACGTTTGTATTCAGACCAAGAAGAAGGTAGTGTCTCAATCACAGTAGACACTTGAAACTTTTCATCTATCACCATACCTCCAGCAAGAATTTCATTGATAATACGCTGAAGTTCAAGGAATTGATCAACCACAGATTTGTCATTTGATATTTTGTATTCCAGGAACCTGGCTACTAAAAACTTCTTACTTCCAGCAGTTTCAGCTTCATATTTTGCTTCTAAAGCAGTAAAGTTGTCTTTTGCATTATAAAAATCATACAGTGCATCTTCTAAGCAATTCAGAATATGATTTTTAGCCATATAGTTCTGTCTAACCCAACTTTCCAACTCCCTTTCATTTCTAGCATCATTTAAACTCTCATCAAAGGATTTCAGAACTAATTATCTAACATGTGAAAACTCATAAAGAACAACATCTTGGATTGCCATCTTTTGAAATCTTTGCCACTGAATTTTTCTGGTCTGTCCACATCATTTTTACCCGTTGTTACAGAAGAAGTAGTTATATTGTGTTAAGATTGTTGGATCTGCAATAATGAAAAATGCTAAATAGAAGAATTTGTTAAGGTTAAGAAATCACTGAATTGATATTACACAATGGACAGATCCACCTGCTCAACAAATTTTCCTTAACACAATAGTCCACGGGTACTCCTCAAGAATGAGAGATGTTATACCCCAACAGCGGAGATGTGTCCAGGATAGAACTGCCCGTTATGACTAGTATAAGCACAATACTAGTCACCCTCAAACGAACTTAACAACAAGATAGATGGAAGGGAAATAACCAAGCAGTGTGCGCAAAACAAAGCAAGAAGAGGGGAAAAGAAGACATGATAGTAGCTGCTTCTAGAGTGAGTTAAAATGAAGAAATTCGGTTTTCTTTTATAGGTAGAAGAAGAGAATAACTTTAATGGCTATTGATTGAAAAATCAATTCCGTGCATGAAGCACGGATATTATATTTCAAACGGATTTAAAACGGTCAAGAATAATTCTCTCTTTAATTCAGCTAAAATCTCGCCGGGTCAGACGCCCCCCACACTTAAAACAAGATCTAATTTAGTCTTAAATTCTTTTAAGAAAATATATTATGTTAAAAAAAGGTAAGTCTTGGTTGGCCCGCATCCGCAGCTACGCCCGCTCTCGCAACACTCACTCATGCCACAGCCGCAGCCGCAAGTCCACAAGTCCGCAAGTCCACAAGCCGCAAGCCGCAAACCGCAAAACGCAACACGCAAGCGCATCCGTACCCGCACCTGAGCTCGAACCGTGCATGCGTGCTTCGTTGCGAAGCACTGCGCGTGTGTGAAAAGCATGGTTGCACTAACTAGCCCATAGCCTTAGTCCTCCCCCATCACAAAAGTGTTTAAACCCCTAAAGGACCTCCCTTAGAAGCAACTTTCTAGGTAATAAAGGGAGGAATCATCTTTAGTTCTCCAATGTGGGACTAAAGGTTCATTCACAAAAGTGAAAAATCAGGTAGTGTTCCTTAGTGACTTCTAGGTACTAAGACCAATTCCCACCAAGACCAAAAAACATTTTAAGTTCATTTTTCTCCAACATAATCCTCCAGGTAGAAACATAAAGGTTTTTTGAGTATTCAATTATCCAACCATATATTGGTAGACGAGTTATCTCTGATTTGATGATATAATTTTTTTTAATGAGAGCAAGACCTTTTTTTATACTGATCCAAATCCACGATAGAATTTTTGAAGATTGGAGGGGATGATATCTAGGAAAATATTTAGTTTTTAGGAGTTGGGTCCATAGTTGATTTGGTTTGAGAATAAGCCGACTTGTGAGTTTAGTGAGGAGTGCTACGTTAAAACGGTAGGGTTTTTTAATTTCTATGCCCCATAGGATTTAGGATTACAGATAATCGACCAAGCTTTGGTATAGCCTTCTTTTCCACTAGATTGTTCTTTGTTCCACCAAAAATCTCTTTGGATACAATCAAGCTGGTCAAGCATGGATTTTGGAAGAACTAGACACTGCATTTGATAAATGGGATATGATTGTAAGATTGATTAGATGAGAACCGTGCAACCTGCTTGAGATGAGAGTTTAGATTTCTAACCTTGGAGAGTGGAGTAACTTTTCTTTAGGAGTGGCACAAATTTTCTTTACGGTTCTTATTAAAGAATAAGGGGGTACCTAAATATCTGTCTTTTATTGTCATCAAAGGGACTTTGAGTGTATTTGATTAAATTTTGCAATGTGTGTGATGAAGACTGGGCTGAAATAAACACCGGATTTTAGAATTGTTTTAAAACATATACGGAACACAAAAACTATGAACCAAAACAAAAAAAAAGATTATCGTCCTTGATTTAGCTGAATGTTTTTTCACCCATTTTTAAAATAGCGAAAAAACTGAAGTTATCCAATATACATTTTTATTAAGATTTCCTTAAAAAGATGGAATTCCTAAATTTTTTTGTGTTAGGCATATTAATAGCAGATAATATAGAGTGTAAATGTGTGCATCTCCTAAAAACCAGGGTGCACAAATACTTTTACTTTCATTGGATTTTGATTTTAAAACCCACTAATCTCCCATATTTCCAGTGCAAATCAAAGTGAATTTTAGAATGAATTAACCAATAATGAGAGGGGTATTTGTGCATCTTAGTTATTGGGGTATACAAATTTGGATTCATTGTTTCTATTGTCATATTTTTTATTTTTTATTTTTTTATATTTATGTAGGAAAAAATCGACTTTGGAACAAGACCATTAAAAGATGAAATCAAACTTGATCATCCATAATTTGGTCAAAATTTATCTTAAAGGAATGATTTGTGCAAATGTTTCGATTCACTGAATCAGACTTGTAATTGCTTTAAAGTTAACCACTACATCCAAGTAGAGATAAACTCACTACTAAGCTAATAACATAAATAAAGAGATGCTGGAGAAGAGAAGATTTCATAAAGGCTCGAGGCCAGAGACCCTTAACTTGAACTTTAAGTGTCATATTTATAGGCTTCCTGAAGACAGACCCTTCAGATGATACATTGTTACAGGGTCAGACGACATAGTCGGTTACAAGGGTGATCCTCTGGTATTACGTCCTTCGGAGCCCATTATATGTGGACGCCTATTTACAATCAGAGCCTCCTAAGCGGAGCCTAAAGTTCTCATTCCTTCGAATACAGATGACTAAATGCCCAAGCTATGTATTTCATATCCATGTTTTGCTTTTTTTTTTCCAAATTCACTGTCTTGAGAATTTCAGTGGAAAAAGGCATTTGATGTTGATGTCTCGTTGCCGGTTTTGTGTCTTCTTAAGGTGTCTTCTTTATTATCTTTAAAAAACGAAGATTCACCTGCTTGATGTCTCCTTTTTCTTTCGAGCCTTTTAAAGTTGTTCTCGATTATGTTTTCTTAATCAGCCATTGCTTTCCGATCCTGATCTTGGCTGCTTTTCTACTTCGATGGTCGTTATAAGTATTATTTTTTTGTTCGTGTCATGTCCTTTTGGGATTTTCTTGTTTTTCTTCAGTTTGTTCCCTATTTTCCTTTTTTTTATTAAAGGAACCACGATTATGATTGTGGTGTGTTACTTTATGTAGATAAGATGGATAAAATTCCAACTAGTGTTGATGGGGAGAAGTGATCTCCGCCACATAGCTCGTCATCCCTTCGTCCGGAGGACCCTCCGTCGTATAAAGTATGTTCTAATTCTGCTATTACGGAGATACGTCGATTTTTTCCGATGCGGACCTGACTTGGTTTTTAAGGTGTTGGGTGTTCCGCGCCTTTCTTGTGAGGTTTTTCGTAGCTTTAGACATAGTCCCGATACCACCATGGTTACTTTAGGTCAGGTTCATGCGCGCTTCCCAATTCCTTTGCATGAATTGGAGGAACCGTTTATCTATTTTGCTCTTTTGCAAAGTCATGAGGTTTTCTGCGCAGTATAGTTCCCGCTTCTGGTGGTTACTTAGTTTTTGTGCGGAACGGATGAAGTTTTCCTCGGATGTTAAGTTGTTCAGCATTAAACACTTTAATGCTACTTATCGTGACCTGTTGGGTCAGGCCGCTGAGTTTAGCGTCAATCCTAAACCTCGTCGATGTAGTAGAATTTTCGAGCATATTTTCGGTGAGATAGGAATATGCGCATAAGTACACGTATATGCTTCTATGTTTCTGCTGCTAGGCAGAGGGCCATTTTTACAATTCTAGCCCTTGTCAAAAACTCACCATCTACACAAACCCTAAGTCGGACAAATATTAGACTAAATCCTAACTTTGGACAAAATGTAAGTATCAGACCTCAATTAACCCTAATTTTAGAATAGTCTATAAGTTTGTTTCAAGACTTTTAACAAGTTAGGAAAGTTGTCTAAAGGTAGTAGAGATTTTTTTTAGTTGAATTTGATTAATACAATTTATTTTATTTTAAATTTGATCAGTTTATTGATTTTTATTTTTATGTATAGTCGATTCATCCTAAGTCTGAATAATCATCTCTTATCTATAGTCAGGTATTCCTAGGGAATCAACGAAGTCTAAATAAACTCGTAGATTTTAGGATATCTCTTTGAAGATCAACTTTCTATCAATTTTATCAACTTTATCGGTTACTTATTCGAGTTCCATTCAATTGCAATCTTATCGTCTTAATAACGCTTCCGGTTTGCATCAGATTTCCGTCAAAGTCCGGCTCTGTATCTGATCTTACTCATGAGTCTGTTGTCCTTTTGTTTTTTCCACTTTTTTCGTCCGTTGTCATTGTCAATTTTTATTCGGCGGTCGAAGGTAAGGATCGTCTATCTTATTTTTATTAACTGCTTACGACTATAAAATCATGAGATGTTTATTGGCAGAAGCACAAAGAATATCTCCTGGAGGTTCATCTGATGTAGGTGGTATCTTCTTGAGCTTGCGGATCTTCGGCTGAATCGCGCAACTCCGTCTGTGTGGGATTCTCCTTCTGTTTCTAATTTTTGCTTGAAGTTGGTTTATGGTCCGTCAGTTGTTGATCAGTCCACAAAGATAGTTCGATTAGAGGACCGGGTTATAGTGCATTTTATATTGCATACTTTCTTGGTTTCGGGGTTTGTTTGCTCATCTTGATTTCATTCTGGTTTTGCGTAGGCTTTAAGCTATTAGTGGGTCGTTTGGAGGGTGAAAAGATTAGGTACTAGGAAAAGATATGGGATTTGGAGAAGAGTGTCGAAAGTTTGACTGCTGAGGTGGCACGGTATTAGAGTGTTGTTGACAGAGTTGGTGACGTCTTTTGGGAGCGGATGACGGAGGCAATGCAGCACGTCTTCAGTTGTTTGGATGATCGTGTGAATTTCTTTCGAAGCTTGGTGTTGAAAGCTTCAAAAATTAGGATTTTCTTCCTACAAAATTCCTTTGAGTGTTTCATATTTCTGTGTCTTATCTTCGGATTTGCCTGTAACTTGTGTTTTCAATACCAATTTACTTTGTATAGAGATAGTTAAGTATTAGAATTACCTGATTATGAAGTATTGATACATCAAATTTTCCTCTCTATCACCCTAGAAAACTTTTTCTCGGAACTCTTCATAACCGTAGTAACCAGAACCTTTTCCAGCTCAGATCTGCTCCAACCCATCTTCAATCTTAGTTTAATCTCATTTATTATTTATTTTACAACTTTTCCCTTCAGTTTTTGGGATTGAATCTGTTTGTTTTAGTTTCAAACACAAGTGATTCTAGGTATAGATCTATTAGTACATTTTCTTGTATTTATTTCTTATTTTTTCTTCTGATTTTCTTACTACTTTTGATTTCAAAATCAGCTATAAGAATCATTTACTCCTTTCTTAGTTTTAGGTTTTTGAGGGTTTGGGTCTATGTCTATTTTTATCTTCATTTAGTTGAACACATGCTCAAGTGGAACAAAATGGTTCTACATGAAGAAAAATCAAATTCAGTAGCAACAAGAACATTATCATCTCTAACTAAGGAAACAAAGACAACAACAAAAACAAGATCAAGATCATCACAAGTTCATCAACTACAACAACTGCTGCTAAGACTCCAACCCGGATTCAGAATGATTCGTCCCACCCAATTCAGACAACTAAAGCCTTTGCAGAAGACCCATGTTACTTAGATTCATGTTATATTAAATTTTGTAGATAATGGTACTTTAAAAACCTTAAATCATGTTACTTAAATGTACATGTTGGTGGAATCGCGGGGCTGGATTTAATCCCAACCACTGCTTTGTACAGTCAATCAAACTAGTTTTGTTTCAAAACTAGTTAGGCCCTGTGATACGATTTGGTTCTTTTGGAACTCTGAGATAGTATCGTTGGATAATATCCTGTAACAGAGAACAAACCAAACAGAAGCTTGAGATAGTTAAGCGTTAGAAGAAACAACATCAGACTTCAGACAAACACACACACAGGAAGATGGAGTCGCCTGTTCAACAGACTGCCCTTAACTCGATATTTGTCGGGTGCACCTCTAGAAAGAGTGTTGCTATACCACTAGTGAGGACAAATCGAATCCAGGATAAAACCACCTGATACCAACCCAGCTAGCAAAAACTCGTTGACCCGTTGCGAACTTAACAGCAGAATAAGAAAGAAATTTTTTGTCTACGTGCTCAAAACAAAGCAGGAAGAGGGGAAAAGACGACAGGATAGTAGCTGCGTCTGGGGTAAGTTGAAAATGAAATTTTTCTTTTTCTTTTATAGGCAAATTTGAGAGAAGAGAATTAAATTGTATTTATGAAAAATATTTTTATTTAAATTCCCATAAATTCCCATAAATAATAAAACGTTTTTAATATTTAGTATAGGAATTTAAAATAAAAAAACATTAAGTCTTGATAGGCACATGCTGGCACACGCTGCGCACACGTCGAACTCACGGGCACTCGTCAGGCACATGCCAGCTCACGCAAAAACACACGCACACATACGCAAGCTCCGCAAGTCATCGGCCCGCGTGCTTCGGTGCGAAGCACCGCACATGTGTGAGTTTTCCCACTAGCCCATTCTCTTAGTTCATATCCAATCCACAAGTTTTTTTCCCTTAGGAGCAACTTTAGTGGTAATATAGATAGACTTCATCCTTGGTTTATCCCATGTGGGACAAACCAAAGGTTTCTCATTCACATAGAAGTGAAAAGTGGATTTTTTATTTCCACCCCCAATATAGGCTAGTGACCCTTTGGTCCCATCAAGATAAATTAGGTAACAAAATAATTTTTGGTAATAAATCACTTTTTAATTCTAACAATCCCCCACATGAATGAAGAAAGCTATAAATCATAAAAACGGAAAAACGAGAAATACCTCTTAAGGAATAGGTGCCATATGGAATTGAACCTTTGCTTAGTGAGAAGTACCGAAACTACTTGATGGACAGTGAGCGCGGTGTCTTGAACTGCCATCGTTTGGTGTAATTCATCAATAGCTCCTTACGCGAGATATCTCTCAATAGTGCTGTTAAGTTCACGCCATTGTGTCCGTTTTAGCCCTGGACATATCCCATTTCTCAGAATGCTCTAGAGAATCAACTCAGTTCTCATAGGAAGCGACCCACTTCCTCATTCAGATAGGTGAGTTCTATCAAGAGTGTTAACTGCTACACCCCATTTCAATCTTAAATTGAAACTATAGAACTCATTAAGACTTTACTATAAGTCATCCTCACATGTAGTCACACTATCACGTCTACACCATAGGGAAGGGACAGAGAAGATAATTCTGTGATAGTGTTTAATTTTTACCCGCCACAAATTATTTGTCTCATTCAAAACCTTGATCTTGGGATCTCCAGTCAGCAAGGTTGAGTATCCTTCATGTCAAGTTTTAATTGATGAGCTTAAGTCCCACCCCCCTCGATGCATTACTAACTATCTCCTTGGACAAGCCTTTCGTCAAAGGGTCCGCGATATTCTCCTTAGACCTCACAAAGTCAATATAAATAACGCCATTCGAGATTAGTTGATTTTAGAGAATTGTGTCTTCTCCGAATATGAATGGATTTTCCATTATAATTGCTATTTTTAGCATTAGATATTGCAGCTTGACAATCGCAGTGTATAGATATAGCTGGCACAGGCCTAATGCCAGAGAGGAATGTCTTCTAAAAGGCATCTTAGCCAAGCGATTTCCTCTCCTGCTTTATCTAACGCAATAAACTCGGATTCCATAGTGGACCGAGAACAGGTCTGTTTGGAACTCTTCCAAGACACTGATCCACATCTTAGAGTGAAAACGCATCCACTCGTAGATTTAGACTCCCTTGAGTCTGCTATCCAGTTTGCATTACAATATCCTTCAAGGACTGCAGAGTATCTCTTATAACTCAAACAAAGTTTAAGGTGTATTTTTGATACCTTAACACTCTAAAAAGTGCATCCCAATGCTCCTATCAAACTGGTTATATTTTCTAAGTACAAATTCAATGTAATGAGATTGACTAAGACTATATCTATTAGACTATCTTCTAATTTTCATCCCTAAGATTAAATCAGAGGGAACTAAGTCTTTCATGTCAAGGTCTCATTCAACATGTTCTTAGTGGAATAAATTACATCTATGTTTGTATCCAGTATAATCAGATTATCAACATACAAGCATACAATCACACAAGTATCATTCACAAGTTTAGTGTAAACATACTTGTCAGATTCATTTATTTTAAACCCACTAGAAATCATTACATGATCAAAATTTTCATGCTCTAAAAGATTTCTCTATTCTAAATATTTTGCCTCTTCAAGGCTCAACTTCATCTTTCTATAGAAGTAGTGTGTGACACGTAGAAAGGACATCTAGGGGATCAACACATATCATGCGAGATTCAGATTTCAAGGAAAAATAATTTTTTCCAAAGAACACAACATCCCTAGATTCCTTAACGGTATTCATATCAATTTCTGAAGTATCAGAACTCACAAACCTAAACATATAATCTGTATTGTGTTCAGGATATCCTATGAAGACAAAATTAACAGTTTTGGGTCATATTTATGTCCTCTTAGGTGGAGGGATAGAAATCTTAGCCAAGCACCCCCCACATTTATGAAGTATGCATAAAAGGGTTGTCTACCTTTCTATAATTCATTTGGAGATTTGTCTGATCCTTTAAAAGTACTTTGTTCAGGACATAGCAAGCTCAGAGAAAGGCCCCCCCACCACAAGTTCGCAGGTAGTCCTGAACTAATTCATGGCTTCATCATCTCCTTAAGAGATTATATTTTCACCTCTAGTTTGAACTGAGTTCAAGTCAACTAGGTCTGAGGAATTAATTCTAAGGGTTTAGAATTTTTCTTGAACATTTTTTCTTATAAGACATTTTAGCATATTTAGATTTTATGAAAATTTAACCTTTATGTTTACTTTCCAAATTAAATTCGGGAATGCATCATATGCTCGCCAGATTGTTCATTGAATAACATGACAAAGTCTGCCAAGTCCAACATTCAATGACACACAAACATAAAAGGAATCAATTTTATTTATTTAAATCGAGGTTACATCTAATTTGTAAAAACCCACTGTCTTATAGCTCTTTCCACTGAGTTACACTATCAAATATATTACAAGATACAAGATTTTTACAGATGTCCGGAACATGAACAATTTCTTCAATGTGAGAGTTTTGCCAAAAATTGAGCTTCATCTCAACTTTGCCTTTTTCCGCAACATGTGTTGCGGACGAGTTACCCATATCGAGCTTTTCTCCCTCCCCTACCTTCTGATAGGAGGTGAACATATATTTGTTTCCGCGAACATGCTCGGTAGCACCAGAGTCTACCCACCAGTTTCTCACATTGGTTACCAATTTGACTTCAGACACTGTAACAAAAAACTTGTTCTTTTGAATTTTTCATAATAAGTTAGCATTATTTTATTTTGTTTCTCTATAAATAAAATGCTTACGATTTCTATAAAATATTGCCTAATTATATTATGAATATGATTTATTTATAATCAAATAATCAACACCCATGCATGCTCCACGTTAAATTATTTTAGTGCATGATAACTACAAAAAATTGTCTTGATTTTATGCATTAAATTTAGTGCATAAATATTAGTGCATAATTACGTTTCATCAAACGTGACCTACGGTTTGAGTGTATTAACCGTTTTAATAATTTCAAGACATCATGCATACGATTCATATATTAAAAAATATATTATGATTATAATTAATAAATCATACGTGATTATCGTTGCTACCACCATTTGAGCGATAAAAGTTTCCCTTTTAGCCATGGACTTTCCATCAAATCCCTGTCGAAGAATGCAATTGGCCCAAACCCATATCATCAGCTAGAAATAGAATGCACCCAAAACCACCTCTAGGACTTAACTCAAGCCCAACCCAAATTAAGTGTCCAAGTCCATTTAGTCATCCCTTATAATTTTATTGAGTACAAATAATAGAGATAAAGGAAACCTCTAGACAAGCATGTGAGTCACATGTATGGATAAGGGCAAAATGGTATTTTTCCCTGATTCTTTTAACCGAGCGGATCACCCTTCTTCTTCGATGATCAACTTAAGTTCCGTAATTAATCTCTTGTGCAGAACTTGAAAAAACCAGAAAGAAGTTCATCACCGGTTGTTAGGCTAGAAGAAGTGACAAACGGGTATGTTCCAAAACCACTGTGTGCCAAAACCCCATCAATCAACATTTTCTTTTTATGTGTTATGGAATCATTCATAATATGAACAGTATCAACAATGAAGGGTCCCAATCTATCGGCAAACCTCTTGTACTGTTCAACCTCTTTACACCGGATCTTTATTACCTCTTCATCTTCTTCAACATCCCAAAATAACAAACACCCCCAAATCAACTGATAATCAAATCAAAAACCTAATTAAGGAAATCAATCGGATTTGATAAAACGAAGAAATTGTGAAGATCTGCAGAGATTAGAAGGTGGGTTTGTTGCCGAGAAATGTTCTCTCCCTATTAAGTTTCTTCATCACGATTATAGTGATTCGAAACCCATTAGTCCGTTATCATCCGTTTCATTTTTCTCTAAAAGATTTTAATTTCTGCTCCACTTTCAATCAGGTTCACAATTATCTTCGAAACCCTTCTCCACTTTCTTCAGAAATACAGTATGACATATCTCTTGACAGGATCATGCACTTCCGACTACAAGAAAGAAGAAACAAACAAGCGGTAGAAAATCAGATTTAGTGCCAAGAACACGAGCTTGAGTATCTAGGAAGAATTCATTCCCTGGCAATTCAGTAACATTCCCTTCGGTCATCAGTTGTCGCTCAATTGACATACCAGTACCACTTTGACCTCGCATGATCAGTTGTAGAGAATGGATAGCATTTATTTCCTGCACAGAGGATGTAGAGAGTGTTTAATTGCTTTCCGGACACAATTACTGAATTCCGGTCCAACACCGATTAACTCCGGCCACAATTCAACCTCCTTCTCTGTTGCTCGCTGACTTCTCTTATTTCCGGCCAAAAGATCAAGATTTCATCTCTTCAATTATGACATCAGCTCTTGCATTTCTGAATTTCAATTGTACTCACCAATCAACCAATTTAGTCGATCTTGCGTTTTGGATCCATGACTAAGTGAATCGGAATATCATCTCTTGTTGCCTGAAAATGTAATCGGAATATTATTTCTTGTTGCCTGAAAAAGTAATCGGAATATTATTTCTTGATCACTTCCTGGTCCGTCACCATAATTTATGAGAAGATTTGAAGACTGTTGTCTGTCCTATAACATCGAGAAAATGATCCAACGCCCAAAAAATTTATTTCTCGATTTCATTGTTACGAAATTACTTAAGTATCGAGTTAAGATTGTTGGATAATATCCTGTAACAGAGAACAAACCAAACAGAAGCTTGAAGATAGTTAAGGGTTAGAAAAACAACATCAGACTTCAGACAAACACACACACAGGAAGATGGAATCGCCTGTTCAACAGACTGCCCTTAACTCGATATTTGTCGGGTACACCTCTAGAAAGAGTGTTGCTATACCACTAGTGAGGAAAAATCGAATCCAGGATAAAACCACCTGATACCAACCCAGCTAGCAAAAA
This sequence comes from Papaver californicum, assembly GCA_023531435.1. Classification (NCBI taxonomy): domain Eukaryota; kingdom Viridiplantae; phylum Streptophyta; class Magnoliopsida; order Ranunculales; family Papaveraceae; genus Papaver; species Papaver californicum. Next base: position 2,807,760 of record JAJJMC010003936.1, read on the forward strand.
CTCGTTGGCCCGTTGCGAACTTAACAGCAGAATAAGAAAGAAATTTTTTATCTACGTGCTCAAAAAAAAGCAGAAAGAGGGGAAAAGACGACAGGATAGTAGCTGCGTCTGGGGTAAGTTGAAAATGAAATTTTTCTTTTTCTTTTATAGGCGAATTTGAGAGAAGAGAATTAAATTGTATTTATGAAAAATATTTTTATTTAATTCCCATAAATAATAAAACGGTTTTTAATATTTATTATAGGAATTTAAAATAAAAAAAGTCTTAATAGGCACACGCTGCGCACACGTCGAGCTCACGCCGGGCACTCGTCAGGCACATGCCAGCTCACGCAAAAACACACGCACGCATACGCAAGCTCCGCAATTCATCGGCCTGCGTGCTTCGGTGCGAAGCACCTCACATGTGTGATTTTGCCCACTAGCCCATTCTCTTAGTTCATATTCAATCCACAAGTTTTTTTCCCTTAGGAGCAACTTTAGTGGTAATATAGATAAACTTCAGTGGTAATATCCCATGTGGGACAAACCAAAGGTTTCTCATTCACATAGAAGTGAAAAGTGGATTTGTTATTTCCACTCCCAATATAGGATAATGACCCTTTGGTCCCATCAAGATAAATTAGGTAACAAAATAATTTTTGGTAATAAAGCACTTTTTAATTCTAACAAGTATTTAAGTCTGTAAACCTTGGATGGTTAGTCAAGAACTGGTGGAACTGTTATGGATCTGATGATCGTGTAATAAAATTAAAAAAATTCTATAATTGTTTGCTATCCAAATTGGATATATTAATGTATCTTACTGAGGATTATCCTAATTTATGAAAGAAAAAAAATATACATATTTTGATACATCCCTTTCACCGACAGTCTTCCTTTTGAATTTTATAGTTATACTGACTTAATTTGAGGCATCAGACTTTTGCATACTTGGGCTTAATTAGAAGCGTCGATTTTAGCTGAACCGGAAATATTCGAGCTTACTGACTTTTCCGATACATTCAGACTTATCTTTTAGGCACTGGCACCTGCCAAATCGTTTTAAAAGAAACTAGTTTTATCAATTCGTCTATGTTGAGTTGCGGGTATTTGTTACTCCCTCGGTTTCTAAAAAATAGGCTTGTTTGGTTTTGCACAAGAAATAAAAAAAATAATTATTTGAACTTTTTTTTTATGTTTTATCCTTCAGAAAAAAAGTGGTCCCTTTGATAATTTAAAGAGAAAACATGAGAGAGAAATGGTCCATAACTTGTTAAAGGAGAGATAGATGGTCCCTATTATGGGAAAAGTAGTAAAGTTACAATATTTGACTACCATTTATGAAAACATATCTATTTTTTGACATACCCTTAGATGGAAACCTTGCCTTTTTTTTAGAAACGAAGGGAACATTCTATAACCTAGTCCGGGTCATCACACATCACCGAACTTAGACCATCACAATCGACATTCATCGGTCTCCGGACCTATTTGCATACATATACAGTATCCGCATTAACCGCGTGTGGATGCATACGGCTCACAACATGAGCATTCAGAAAGGAAGGCCAATTTCCCTTGATGTTGTTGTTGGTACAAACTCATTTGTCATTACAATATTTTTTAGCTTCACAAAGCATTTTTCTTTCACCTACCCGGCTTAATTAACCAAAAACACATATATGTGTTGGATCTATAACAATAGAAAGCACTAAACAGAAGAAGTTGTTAAGGTTAATGAAATCTCTTATTGATACACATACAATGGACAGAGCCACCTGCTCATCAAATTGTCAAAAACACAATAGTCCACGGGTACTCCTCAAGAATGAGAGATGCTATACCCCGACAACGGAGATATGTCCAGGATAGAACTGCCCGTTATGACTAGTATAAGCACAATACTAGTCACCCTCAAACGAACTCAACAACAATTTAGATGGAATTGTTTTTCTTATTATTAAGGTTCTTAAGTTTTCTACACTGCATTGCCATATGGCCAGGAGTTCCGTAAACATAACAGGCACCTTTAATTTTACCAATGTTAGATTTGGGTTTCTGAAACATACCTTTCTTGTGATGACCAGGCTTAGGTTTGCGTTTGCTGCTGTTGCCCTTTTTAATATTGGAAGACTTGTGTTCAATTACATGAGCCTTGTTGGACATGTCCCTTGCGGAAGATATGTTCTTGTCTTTGGAGCACAATAATTCTTCTACTTGAATCTTCTTACCCAAATCAACCATACTGACTTCACCATTTTCATGTCTCAATCTTCGTTTGTATTCAGACCAAGAAGACGGTAATTTCTCAATCACAACAGACACTTGAAACGTTTCATCTATATCATACCTTCAGCAAGATTTTCATTGATAATGAGCTGAAGTTCAAGGAATTGATCAACCACAGATTTGTCATTTGACATTTTGTATTCCAGGAACCTAGCTACCAAAAACTTCTTACTTCCAGCAATTTCAGCTTCATATTTTGCTTCTAAAGCAGCCCATAAATCAAAAACAGTAAAGTTGTCTTTTACATTATAAAAATCATACAGTGCATCTTGTAAACAATTCAGAATATGGTTTTTAGCCATATAGTTCCGTCTAACCCAACTTTCCAACTCCCTTTCATTTCCAACATCATTCAAAGTCTCATCAAAATATTTCAGAACTAATTCATCTAACATATGAAAACTCAAAAAGAACAACATCTTGGATTGCCATTTTTTGAAATCTTTGCCACTGAATATTTCTGGTCTGTCCACGTCATTTTTACCCGTTGTTACAGAAGAAGTATTTATTGTGTTAAGATTGTTGGATCTGCAACAATAGAAAGCAGTAAACAGAAGAAGTTGTTAAGCTTAATGAAATCTCTGATTGATACACACACAATGGACAGAGCCACCTGCTCAGCAAATTTTCCTTAACACAATAGTCTGTGGGTACTCCTGAAGAATGAGAGATGCTATACCCCCACAACGGAGATGTGTCCAGGATAGAACTGTCCGTTATGACTAGTATAAGCACAATACTAGTCACCCTCAAACGAACTCAACAACAATTTATATGGAAGGAAAATAAACAAGCAATGCGCAAAACAAAGCAAGAAGAGAGGAAAAGAAGACATGATACTAGCTGCTTCTGGAGTGAGTTGAAATGAAGAAATTCGTTTTCTTTTATAGGCAGAAGAAGAGAGTAGCTTTAATGGGTATTGAAACGGAATTAAAACGGTTAAAAATTTATTTTCTCTTTAATTCAGCTCAAATCTCGCCGGGTCAGACGCCCTCACATTTAAAACAAACTTTAATTTAGTTTTAAATTCTTTAACGAAATATATTTTATTCAAAAAGGTAAGTCTTGGTTGGCCCGCAGCCGAGCCCGAACGTGTGTGCTTCGGTGCGAAGCACCGTGCGTGTGTGAAAAATATGTTTGCTTCAACTAGCCCATAGCCTTAGTCCTCTCCCAACCACAAAATAGTCTAAATCCTAAGGGCCCTCCCTTAGATGTAATTTTCTTAGTAATAAGAAGAGGAATCATCTTTAGTTTCTCCAATGTGGAACTATAGATTCATTCACAAAAGTGAAAATGAGCTAGTGTTCCTTAGTGATCCCTTGGTCCTAAAATCCATTCCCACTAAAATTAAAAACATTTTAAGTTCATTTTCTCCATAATATGACCTTTTAAGGTGTTTGATCCCAGTACTTAAAAGACCTTGGATCAGTGGTTTAGTGATGTTAATCTGTTTATGACAATGCTGAAAAGTATGAACTAATACGACAAAACATATATAGCTTGACGAATTACTTTTTAGAAAATGGAATGCATATTTGATTGACGGATTTCTTTGTTTATTTCCAATTTCTTTCAACTTCAAAAGTAGATCATAAAAGCAATATAAATGGATTCCATAATTTTCTGGTTTGGTTGAGATCTTGAATTCCACAGTATGACAACTCCATTAGATGTGACAAAATGGATGTTGCCGTCTAACTGAAACTAAACACTCGAAATACATTTTGAGTAAGATATGCACTATTGTTTGGTATACGCCGTCTGCATGAACCCCTAATCTTCGTTGAATGGATAACCATCCAGTTTAGTGTGGGCTTACTAGGAGGGAATTCCACAAATCAACTGTGGAATATGGCCACTGCTCATATCTGAGTGATGTGTATTCTAACATTTTTTAACTCCCATCTTTACTTGGCAATCAAAAAAAAGAGCCATGTGCAACAATACTAACCCATCACTAAATTATAAACATTTTGGCTCATCTTTGCTAACCCATCACTAAATTAGTAAACATTTTGGCTCATCTTTGCTAACCCATCAACTGTGGAAAATACGCATATGGCCACTCATCGGATTTGAGTGACTTGTTTTCTAACATTTCTCGTAAATACATTTTTACTTAGCAATTAAAGAGAGCCATGTGCACCAAGTACTAACCCATCACTAAATTAGTAAACATTTTGGCTCATCCACTACTTATTGTGTTCCTATAACTGGCTTTTGAGCGTGACTAATAACCAACCATGTCATCTTCCTACACATCACTATTGTATGATCTAATGCAGTTACAATCCTTCTAAATGAAACTTTCCACACTCTACAATAAATTAAGCTTAGCAAATACTCTGAGTTTTCAATGTTGCAGAGCATGGAGATAGAAATTACAGACGAAAACCTCGAACAAGCCCCTTCATCTAATTCACCTATCGATGGCAGTTCAAGCGATAGTAGTATTACAGACAACTATTTCACTTGCGAAATCTGTATCGAACCAGTTCTTCTAAACCAGAAATTTAAGAACATGGAGATGGATGGATGCCTTCACCCATATTGTACTGATTGTATCGTCAAGTACATCGAAGTAAAAGTGTTTCACGACAATGTTTCAGAGATAAAATGTCCTGATAGCAATTGCACTGTCTTCTTAAACGCTTTATCTTGTCGTTGGATTCTCCCCGCATTTGTGTTTGAGAAATGGTGTAGTGTTCTTTGCGAATCAGTTGTATTAATGGAATCATCAAGAGGTGGGTTTGCATATGGGAGATCTTATTGCCCTTATCGTGAATGTAACGAATTAGTTTTAAGCGAGTGTGCTCCAACAATTGCATTATCAAGTACTTCAACAAGTTCTGCGGCTTGTACCGTTACAAAATCAACCTGTCCAAATTGCAAGAAGATTTTCTGTTTTCACTGTATGGTTCCATGGAAGGAAAATCATAGATGTACTAGAAGATGTAATTTGGTAAATGACGTTGATAGAAACGATCTTCTGTTCCTGGAGGCTGCTAGACGAGAGAAATGGACTCGATGCCCAAATTGCAGCGTGTTCGTGGAACGTAAACGTGGTTGTTCCTTAATGACGTGCAGGTACATACATCAATATGTTTTCCTCTTCCCATTATTCGTTCAAAATATGTATGATTTTAGTCATAATTTCTCCCCCTAATTATAATTGTTGAATTGCAGATGTCAAGCCACATTTTGTTATCGGTGTGGCTGTAAGAATTGTATATGCAAAGGAAAAACAGGCTGTTGGCGCAGAGTAGTTATTAACATTTTCTTGTGCTATGCGTTTTTTGGTTTTGTTTTTATGGTTTTTTACATGGTTCTCTTGGGGATTAAGGTTCATAGAATGAGCTGATGATGAGATTATTGAAGTGATTATAGTAAATCCACTATCGCCGGTCAGCAGCATCGGTTGATCAATCTATCAATCTAAGTTTGACTAAAGATTTTAACAAATGTTGTTATCATTTTCTTTTAACCCGCTATATGTTGTTTCTTTTAGATTTCTGCCAAGGTGATAGACGGGCACTGTGTTGCTTAAGTCGGAACTATATGCCTGTGTTTTATGTAATTTCTTGGTGTCTGGGTACTGATTTCTCTATTGTGTGTTTTGTTGTGGGTTAGAACCTAATACACGACCCCAAAACTGTAGTGCGAAAAGGATGCTTCTCAGCTACGCCTCAATGTCGAGGTAAGTCTTGATACAAGAAACATGAGCTCAAATACCACTTCAATGGCTCAAGTAAATAAATGGATATAGGTCTTAGCAGTCACGCATCACTTGTTCCTATAGTCAGCTACCCCCTAAAAGCTATGGTAGCTCATATATAACTTTGAATTCTGATATTTGAATGATTAGCGTAATAAATACCGAAAAATATGATTCCTATCAGAATTGCTCTTAGATGTTGCAGTATCTCGACTCTTGAGTACTCGAGTTTCTTATATGAGTGAGATGCTCAGTTTTGCACCCAATGTGCAAAATTAATTTTCTTCGGTTATTGCCCGAGTGAATTTAACCGACAAAAAGATGCTACCATAGGTGGTACTGCAGTAGTGGATGGCAATACTTGTTCAAAAAAATTCTCTGAAATGAAAAAACAGATTAATGGTAGTATAAACTATAAAGCTCTATTGGTGTTCAATTGAATGCCATGAATACGTATATAGAGCGGGACTAACCCGTTAGCTTTCTTTAGAAAAAGGTCTGGAACTAGAGAGAACCCATTCATTCATCTAAGACAGTTCAGGCTCCGGGAAACTTTATAAATGCTACCATATTAGCTTATGATCGTCTAAAGTTTGAAGATATATCTGGGTACTACTCCACCAATTTTACTGAAACCTAGTTATTCTGTTGGGGCAAAAGCAGAAACAAATATGCAAACAAAAATCTTGATTACCTAGAGTACTGCAGGAAGCAGACACATAATCAACCAACGTTGAGAATAGTCTCAGATTGACGACCACAAGCACATTTTAGGAAATTTTTAAAATCAAAAAACAATTAAGCGAATGAGAGCATATATAGACGACCCTAGCCTCCTTTGCAGCTTGCTCCTTATTTACATCATAGGCAAATCCATTGTTATCTTTGAGCTCTTTGTATCCACCACGACTGCAGCACCAGCACCTTTATTAACGCTTGCCAGTTCCACCCCCGGGATATTTGCTTCACCTTTCCCTCCGGTAATCACCTGGCCTTTCTTTAAGTTCACCTTCGCATTCAAAACTCGCTTCACAACCGCAACTCCATTTGCAATGTCTAGGAAATCAATTTTCGAACCATGGTAAACCTCGCCCTTCTCTAGGTCCACCCCATGACCACCGCTATCTGAGGCAATGACAACAACTGTCTCATCCGGCTGTGGTAACAGTTGACTAAACCTTGAAACCCCTAATGTGATCTCTGTAAATTTGTTCAACGAGACATTAGTACTCTAATTTTGGCACTAACTTAGCAAAAAGAAAAAGGAAAATAAGAAAATTATAACCAAATCGAAGAAAATGAAAAGATATTGACTTATGAGTATGCACAAAGGAAAAATATGTGGCTGACTTACGAGACATAGACAACATTATGAAACCAGTGAAGGCAAAGCTGAAGATCAGACTTGTCCTAGCCATAGTAATGAGGCCAATACAAACATTTTGAGGGTATAGATTGTGTATATTCCTCAAAAGATTGGTTGATGATGAGAATTATATGCAACGCAATGTCCTATTTGTAGGAATAGTATTTGCCTTAACACTGCAGGATACATGCAGAAGGAATATATGCCAACTTGGAACACCTAGCTAACAGTTAGCAATCAATAGCTGTCTTCTGAGTGATACCATTTCAGCCCTGTTTTGTTTCGCAGAACGCAACACAAGCCTTAAACTATATATTAGACTAATTCATTATACCCTGAGAGAAGCTACGTAGAAAGTCTATGTGATTGTTAGAGGAAGAGAACTTAGCATTGCAACGGACAGATCTCATCTCACCACACTTAGGTAATGTCTCGGAAGAAACAATCAGTTGAACATTAACGAGATTACATTTTTGAACAATAAGTAAGACTTTCACAGTATATGAGAAGAAAGAAGCACAAAATAATAAAGCAATGCAAAGTGCAAAGTACAAACACATTATCGCTGCTAAAGAAACTGTTTTAATTTTGTAGAAGAGACCTACAGAATATAGATAGTTGGATACCAGACAAGGGAATTAGAGGCTAAGAGCGTCCACAATGGGACGAGGATAACACGGACCAAAGAGTGAATTCACTCTTTAGTTCGGAAAAAGCAGGCGTAGTGGGACGAGGGAATTCACTCTTTGGTCCAGAAAATACACTGTTCAGGACTAAGTTTAATCTTTTTCTCCGACTAAATCATTATAGTCGAGCGGTCTCGTGGCAACCGTCTGATTTCTAAGCGGGCGTGTAGTTAAACGTTTGATGGAAGGCGTTGTCCTAGCGTACCGCTTGAAAACACGGGCGGTAACCAAATCTCCGCCTAATGAAGCGTTATCCTAAGATAACGCCTGATGAAGCGTGCATCTAGGATCACGTCCACCACCAGGCGGTAACCAAATCACCGCCCCATTCAAACGGTATGCTAAAGCTACGCCCACCAACATGAGGCACCCTAGGATTCCGCTTACGATTTAATCTTATGAGACGCTTGGCTAGACGTACGCCCCACTGTGGGCGTTACTCTAGAGTAACGCCTGAGATATGTTACCGTTGCCACTCCTGTAGGCGTTACTCTAGAGTACCGCCGGGGTACTTGTAGGTTACTGTAGCCGAGAGACAGTGAAGAAGAGAATTGGATCTGTGTTGTTTGAACTCAAGAGAATAAAGAGCAAGACAGAGAAATGGGTAATGTTGCCATCGATTCAAGAGTTAGAATGATAGAAGAAACAGTGAGATTGAATTGGAGACGAGAATACAGATGGGTGTTTGTAACTCCCAAAACAGATTCATTAATTAAACATTCAAAACAGCTTCACAGAGGCAAGTTATCAAGCACCTTGAGTGAATTTCTAGTTGATAACTTAACGTGAGTTTGGTTTTATTTCTGACCACTCAATTCTCCTTCCCTGCAATTGGTAACATTCACACATTCATTCAACACCACATTCATTCAATTTCGGCCACAATATATATTAACTCGAACCACAACAATAACCATTGAACAACAACACTATTCATTCATCCCTTTTTTATTTGTCTTCATAGTTCACAATCTTCTCGCTCATTCGATTCAATAACCCACTTCAATTCTTCCTCAGCTTACAACAAACACAATATCTTTGATTGAAACTCACACAGACTCAACCAAACACAAAACAACGTTAAACCCATATTCAAAACCTCATTCTTGACTTCGATTCTTCTATGCTATTCAACCATGTTGCTGCAAAATCTGAACCTCTTCAATTTATGTCGCTAACCCATTACATCTCTATCAATGGCAGCAAGAAGTCCTTATCGAATTTTGACCTATATCCAAATCAGAATATGGCTTTCTCCGTCTGTTTTCCGGCGACAACACCCTGGTTGGCAGCAACATCGAACCACCACCATCTTTTACTAATTTTTTCTCGATTCCACATAGCAACAGACTTCAACTTTCTCTCCCGTTCAACAGTAAAAGTTAAGACCATAATTGTTTAATACTAAACCCATCACTGATTAACACCTAAATAAATAAAAACATCACCAAAAGTTGAAGGATTTACAAATCCCCTATTCGAGCTCTGGAAGTTTCCCTCTTCTCTTTCTCTCTGTCTCTGTTCTTCCCTAATTGAGAACGAGAAAATACGATGAAAACCTTTAATTCAATCTCACTGTTAGAAGAAACAAGATTATAAATTAAGGTTTTTGTCGTTGATTGTGAGATGAATAACAAGTTTTTAGAGTCCTGATTGAATTAGGAAACTTGGGGTTCCTTACCCAATTCGAGTTTACAGGTATTGAATTCTATAAAAAGAATCTCTCACGCTATGCTAAAGATACGCCTGGAATTGTAGGCGGGTCGCTAGGACACCGCTTGATGGGGCGGTTGTCTAGTGGTGCGCCCATCTCTTGGGCATGCTTCTAGGAGTCCGTCTATCATCAGGCGTAATATTTTGTTCCCGCCCCACATCAAGTGTTCAACTAGACGTCCGCCTCGTGCAAGCGTTACGCTAGGATCACGCATGTCTCAACAAGCGATACGCTAGAAAGCCGCCCAACAACAGGCGTTATATTGGAGCACCGCCCGATCATTTGTCGGTTTTCTTGGACCGGACCAAAGAGTAAAAATTTTACTCTTTACTCTTTGGGTTCCCTCGTCCCACTGTAGATTCCCTAAGGCCCAAAAAATATAATTCTTATGACGTATACTGTTAATTTGTCACGTCCACTCCAGTGGGAAAAAACATTATTATTATGCACAAAAAATATTGAATTTCTTAAGTTTTTTTTTTCTTTTTTTTTTCTTTTTTTTTTCTCTTTTTTTTTCTATAAACGAGGGCCCTCAAAAAGGCTAAAGAGCTACTTCTAAAATTGGACGAAGCCAAATTGGAGGTATAAACTAAAACATAGTAGCTAAATTGTTTTTGGCTTATTGAGCCGGAGTGTGAGCTACCTCATTAAAAGACCGAGACTGAAAAGAAAAGATACATACAACCAATAGGGAAGAAAAGTTTGAATATCCATAAAAATAGCAACCTTACCATCAAAACAACCTGCAGAAAATTGGTCAATCAAGTTTTTTACGTCACTTTCAACAATAACATGCATGAGTTTCAACTCCACAACTTTCTTAAGCACTGCCCACATAGCTCTAGCTTCAGCTTCTTCAGCTGATTCAACTTCAAAAGTGATAGACGCACAAAAGGAGGCTTTGTTCAAGTAACCCCTCATCACATACCCTGCTCCATTTTTCAATGAAAATTCATCAAAAGCTCCATCAGTGTTACATTTAATCCACCCAAAAGGTGGGGGCTTCCACTTGTCAAGGCTAATGATACAAACAGGAGAAGGGATCTAAATGTTTGTTTTAGGGGTTAAAAGCATGGCTTTGGATCTTACTAAAACAGCAGAATGCAGATCTTTTTTATTATTAACAATCATGTTATTTCTACTACTCCAGATGGACCAAAGAATGGTGGAAAAGAGGCTATGAAGATCATCATGCGATCTAGAGTTAAGATCAATAAGCCAAAAGAAAAGCCAATTATGCTAATAACTATCAATGAAAGCAGAAGTATTAACACATAGATTGGATAAAAACCAAACATGACTAGCAAAAGGACAGAGAACTAAGGCATGCAAAATAGACTCATGAGTGGTTGCACGGCGGGGACAAGTCACATTCAGATATAGACATTCTAGTTTGCAAGACAGTTCTAGCAGGAAGATCATTCTTGGCAGTTTTCCAAATAAAAATTTGCACACGGTTCTAAGTTTCCAAATGCGCTTCCAAAGAATGTTACTTGGAGAGGGTATAACTCCTTTGAGATCCAAGTAGGCAGATTTAGAAGAAAACCTTCCATTCTTTGACAGATCCCAAGCCTCCTATCAGGAGTGCATAACTGTCTTAAGGGAATAGAAACAATATTCTTAGAAGAAACATTGTCGAAATGGGTGTTAATTTTAGTAACATTCCAGGTTCTAGACTTCTGATTTATAAAATAAGAGACTTTAACACTAGGATCCTAGGGGACTATAGGGTTAGGCTTGGCAGAACCCAAACCTGGGATCCATTTATCACACCAAGGTTCAAAACTTACCATCCCCAACAATCCATGAGATAAAGGGTTTAATAAGTTCTTTTATAGTATGCAGGCAACTCCAAGTCCAGGAGCAATTGCTAGGGCATTTAGCATTGGGAAAATTATTTTTAGGAAAAACCTGGCTTTCAAAATTTTACTCAAAAGGAAGTCAGGGTTTTCAACCAGTTTCCAAGCATTTCTAGCAAGCATGGCTAAATTTTTTAACTCATCTTTTATGAACCCCATACCATCTTCAGCTTTAGGGGAGCATAAGGTGTCCCACCCCAACATATGAAGTTTCCAATCATGAGGGTCTAAGGTTTCTCCCCACCAGAATTGACAAAGATAGGAATCCATCTTTCTACACAGATACTTAGGAATTGAAAATGCTCCTATTTGATAGAGAGGTATAGATATAGCTTGGCCAACATGCTTATTCAGAGAGGTTCCGGCAGCCTAGGAAAGACGTTTGTGATACTAGGAGGAAATACTGGCATCAACAGACTGAAGAATACCGATATGAGTTTGAACTTAGATTTTTGAAAAGTGCGAGTTCCTAGATATTTCTTACCCAAGTCCCTAATATGAATATTAAGGATTAAGGACTAATGATGCATCAAAGGTTCAGGAACTTTTGGACTAAACAAAATGCCAGACTTATTAAAATTTATCTCTTGACAAGAGGCAAAACAATATTGATGCAAATAATCTTTAATGTTTGAAAGTTCTGAGCAGTAGCTCTGGAAAAAAGCATAGAATCATCAGCAAATAAAAGATGAGTAACAACAGGGGTATTTTTACAAACTCTAATTCCTTTAATTAAACCTTGTCTAGTTAAGGAATCTATGTAAGCAGACGGGGTTTCAAAGCAAAGGATATAATGGTAAGGGAGAAGGGGGTCTCCCTGACGAAGGTTTCTCTTAGGTTTAATAAGACCAGTTGGGACACCATTCAAGAAGACAGAATAGGACACAATAGAGAGACATTGATGGATTAAGTTGATCCAATATTCATAAAAACCCATTTTAGGAAGAACATTGAAAAGAAAAAATCATTCAAGTTTATCATAAGCCTTAGACATGTCAAGTTTGATTGTTGTTATACCTTCTTTTACTTTATGATGGTTAACACAGTAGATAACCTCATGAGAAAGAAGGATGTTGTCAGATATACTTCTTTTAGGGACAAAAACACTCTGGTTTAGGGAGATAAGAACATCCATGAATGGTTTCAGTCTATTAGCCAGGGTCTTAAACAAAATTTTATAATAAAATTGCAGAGACATGGATTTATACTGAGAAACCAACTCAGCTAAGGGGAATTTTGGGACAAGAGATATATTAGTGTAATTAAAAACTTTAGCAATGTGACCAGTCCTAAAGAAGGTTTCAGTCATATCAATGACAGCCTCTCCTACAATATCCCAATGTTTCTGGTAAAAGGGGCCAGTAAAACCATCAGGGCATGGAGCCTTGGTACCCCCCATTTGAAAAATCGCATTTTTAATCTCCTCGACTGTCAATCAGGTAATGAGGTGCTGGTTATCATTGTCAGAGAATTTGATTGGAGGGCTTGTAATATTTCATCTTGAAACTACTGAGGACGGGAGGAATATAGACCTTTAAAATAATCAACAAAAGAGTTTCCAATGCAATCTCTATCAGTTAGAATAATATCACTAGAATCTTTTATCCAAGTAATAGCATTCATTTCTCCTGAACAGAGTGACTCTATGGAAATAATGAGTATTACGATCTCCTTCCATAAGCCAAACTTCTATCGATTTATCCTTCCAATATAGTTCCTCAAGATTATATAGGTAGGTCAATCTAGCTTTAAGATGGTAAATGGAGTTGGAATCTGTAGGATTCGAGGTTTGGATTTGAGCTAAATCATCTCTAGTGGTAGATATATTAGTTTGAATATTGCCAAAAGAAGATTTGTTTCATTCCCTTATGTAGATAGTGATTTTTTGACAAGGGATAGAATTGTAAAATTGCCCTCTACTAAGCAACAAGAACATGTGTGTGCATATCTATGCGCAAATGCTCAATATAAAATATTGTGCTTCTATTTATATTCCGCAAGCGAATATAGAACAAGATAATATCTAAACATTCTAAATTGGCCGTGTAGCCTTATCAATACTCATAATACCCATGCCATATCGAACTAGTCTCAAGTCGCATAAATTCCACAACTGAATTCCTCAAACTTGCCTCCAATGAGCATTTATGTTCTAGCAACATCCATTAAACTCGGGAATAGCTAATGCTTAAACCCTGAAATACATCATAGCTTGGTGCTTCATTCGCAACAAATGCTCTTCAAATTGCTCTTCCGAGCTTAAATATGCTAATTTAGCACTTTGCTTAAATAAAAGCCATAAATAATGTGCCACTCCTCTTGGATGCGCCACAACTAAGAAGCAATGCCATAAAAGACGCATTGAATCTCCGAGTTAGGCCATCCCTAGACTTTTCTCATATTAGCGCCAAGTTAGCATTAGCTACTTGGCTTAGCACCGCATTGGCACTAGCTAGCCATAATAACGCTAAAAGTGCTAACTTTCCTGGCATTGAAACCTAGCACCTGAGATGCGCTAACTAACCAAAAATGGTCTTAGCTAGCATTTTTTAGCCTATTAAGGACATAAACAATGCATTACCACCTTGGTACCTTAACCATAGCACTAAAAGTGATAAGCCTAGTTATAGCGTCAAAAGCGCTAACTATCGATTGACGCGTCCCAGAGCTTTGAGCACGTCCCTAGTGGCCAGCGCGTCCTAGCTTCCAATGTGTTGTTGCCAAAGCTCCAGCGTGTCCAAGCTTCCAATGCGTCACTAGCTCCAGCGCGTCTCATCACCTTGGCGCTTTTGGCCTCTCCAACGCGTCTCAGCTCTTTGGCGCCTTTAGCTCCTCCACGGAGACCCTAGCTCCTCAACATCATCCTAGACTCTGCGTCCTTACATCCTTGGCGTCTCTACTAGCCTTGGCTAGTGTCCAATGTGTCCCTGAGTGACGGTCATGCCTAATGTGTCTCTGGCTTAACATGGCATACTTACCGACTTAGCCACAAGCGCATTGACTGTAATGCTAACAATACTATCTAATTGAGGTGCTAACTTCAAACCTCTCTGACATTATCATTCTAACTCTAGTGTAATTGATATTTACTAGAAATTATGTATATTGGTCTTACTCCTGATATTTCTCAACTTTCTTTGCTTCCCTCCCCTAAGACCTCCCCTAATCCTTTTTATATTTGTGATCGAAGCAGGACGTGAACGACTATTTCTTAGTTTAGGCTCGTCTTGTTCGAGCTTGATCTATCAAACCTAATTGAAAGTACCATTTTGAAGTATATTTGTTTTCACCCTAAAATAATTGGCGATCACAGTGGCAGATCAACCTCTCGATTATCAAAGCCAATTTTCAGTTATTTCAAAAATGGTGGATCTTAGGTCTGGAGTGGTTACAACTCATATTGTTGGTTCAGGGAGTAATGGTGGTGGTGATTCTGAAAACACTTCTATTGCTACTGAACCTCCCCATACCAATTCGACTAATAAACCTTCTCTCGGTGAAAAAACCACTGAAGACACTGAGAATACGCAAACTTCGATCAACATAACATATATGATGAAAAGACAAGAATTCCTTGCCATAAACCAGGTGGGAATGGACACTACCCAGAAGGAAATACTCGCTTGCCTCAACACCCTGACGGAGCAACTCTCCCCGGAACAACGTCATCGCCTAATGGAGCAGGCCAGAATTAATTTTTTCAGTGGCTACTAATGCTGAAACAACTGGGGCTCGGAAAGACAAAAAAAGTTCATATCATTCCTGAACGACCACCATAGAGGTACCAGCAGTCCAATTTTTTTCACTCATGAAGATCTGGAGAGACTCCTACGAAATCATGGCAAGGAGGAATCATCCTCATCCCATCAACACCAACCTCCCTACCCGCCTGAAATCCAGAGGATCCCTCTGCCGGCAGGTTACTCTTCTCCAACTTTCTCATTGTACGATGGAACTGGAAATGCTCGTGAGCACATATCTCGATTTCTCGAATCCCTCGGGGGACACGAATACAATCATGTACTACGTCTCAAAGAGTTTTCAAAATCCCTCACTATAAGAGCCTACACGTGGTATAAAAACATTGCTCATAATAGCATCTCTGATTGGGAGGACATGGTTAATGCATTTTACAAGAAATACTTCTTCGTCTCTGAGCAGATCACCCTATCAGACCTGGGAAGAATATTTCATAGGAATAATGAGCAGCCAAATGAATATGTGAAAAGATTCAAATTCAAGCTCTGGATTATCATGATCCGAATTTGAAGGAACATCAACTGGTGGAACTGTGCATTAATGGTGTGATCCTTGTTTACCGTGTACTTCTCGAAAATTACGTTTTCAGACTTTCTCTGAGTTACATAAAGCCGAAAAATGATCCATCACCACTTCTCCATGATGAGTGCGTAAACACGGCATTTCTACATTTTAATTTATATTTATTTAGTTCTCTATTTTGTACAAATTTGATGTTTTTATTTACTTTTGCAGAATTTTAATAAATAAAGCTCGACTGACCGAAATACGGAACTTTCCCCTAAAGTGGATGAAATTTGGAAGCTAGTCTCATTTGCTTACCCGGCTATCTCAAGACACGAGCGTACCTAGTACATGGATTGTGGAAGTTAAATCCGGCCCAAAGACGACACCTAATTCACACAATAATGGACTCAAAGCTAACATCTAATCAACATTATAATTGTAACAGCCGTAATTTTCGCATGGCGTTTACTCATGGACGCGTCATGGCCTAGGTTGAAGCTTCATCCTAAGATTATAAAGCTTACCCAGATATGCATTAGGGTGTGGATGCCTTGACCTCGAATTACAGTGTTAAGGCCCTATTACGCGTGATGCGTATTCGAAGAAGGCATTACAGTGCTAATGCACTATTATGCCGTGATGCATGATTCAATGCATCACTGATCCGAAGTTGCGTAAGTGAGACCATCATAATGCTAATGCACTATTATACCGTGATGCATGATTCAATGCATCACCGAGCCAATGTCGATTTTCGATGAATGCATCATAGTGCTAAGGCACTATTATGCCGTGATGCATTATTTAGAATGCATCACCGAGCCAAGAATGTATCACCGCGATGGATTAGCGTGTTTATTTTTAGCTTACCCGAGAATGCTTCGCTTGGCTTTGGCAAGAAAACTTCATTTTCGGCCTTGCAGTCGATGGATGACACTTCCCATTCAAATATTTATTTGTAGAAATGCGAATAAAACATATATATGGAGGGAGCTTTGCTTGAATATGCATGAGCGGTAATGCACATATAAGTGCGACGTATCCTATACGTTGGAGCATACTTGATGCATAAGCATCAATATGCTGGTAGCTTAACCGATGAAGCTTGAATGTGCATGAGCGGTAATGCACATATATATATGCAAAGTGGCCAATATGTTGGAGCATACTTGATGCATAAGCATCAATATGCTGGTAGCTTTACCGATGAAGCTTGAATGTGCTAAGCGGTAATGCATAATATGTTGGAGCATACTTGATGCTAAAGCATCAATATGCATGTAGCTTAGCCTATAAAGCTTGAAGTATGCGAAAGCATCATTCAATCGTGCTACTTACTTGAGAATGCATATTTGCATAATAAATAGCGATAGTTATGCACAATCTAGTGCATACCTTGCGAAAGTCCTTCTATACGGTCTAGGTTTTGCTTGGACTTTGGCCTTGCGATGAAGTTGGAATCGAAGTTGACTTTACCTTAATAGGCTTAAGTTGCTAGTGCCTTTTGAATTGACCCTTTGATGAACTATGGTCATGCTTGATCCCTTCAAGGTACGGGTTGGGTATGTAGGCAGCCGCAATGCAATACATTGAGGTGCAACACCTTGTCGCTGATATCAACTATTTTGGGAGATGATTGTGACATTATGGTAACTCATGTCATCTGGCTCGGCAATGCTAAGCAAGAGATGATTGTTTCCGCACTTGATGAGGTAGTTACATTCCATTTGATGGATGTTCATACTTCCTATCAAGCTATTCGGTATGAACGGAATATGCCTGGTTGCTGCACTCTTGGCAAGAGAAAGATCAATGCATGTACCCAGTGTTTAGTCGAAGCAGAATTGATGAAGCTAAAGTTTAGGCTTGAAGTAGCCTAAGTGTTGGTCCAAGGCATGAGTTAGGCCTGGACAATGATCGTAATTATGTGATGCTTGTCAAAGGAATTCACCATGGGATTTAATGGCCTTGCACCCTTTGTAGGTCAAGGGTGAGTTGGAACGATATGGAGACTACGGTCTGAGTACCATGCTTCCAAAGCATGTTTGGAAAGGCAAATATACCTGGAACGGTATAAACGTAACTTGAATGATGTGGGAACTACGTTTCGAGTATAATGCTTACAAGGCATGATTGGAAAGCAAAATTTTACCTGCATTTTCCAACGAGAAGCTAAGATTTAAGGTCTGGTTACTCTCTTTTAAATCGCGCATCGGGGATGTCTAGCCTGCCCAGCGCAACGCGCAGGAGGCAGAATTTTCCGATCTGTGAATAATGGTATCAGAGCAAGTTCCGAGAAAATACTAGGGACTGTGAGTTTTGGACTCGTCGGTGAGCATTTTTGTAATATGACTACAAAGTTTTCCTTCAAAGGAAATAGAAAAGTTGGAAGAGTAGGCCAATTATTGTGCGAAAAATAGAGTGTATAAATAAGGCCAAGTGTCCATAAAAAAAAATTATAACTTACTAGTTACTCCAATAAGATTTGGATGAATTTGATCTTGTTCAGTGAGTTTGCCAGGAAACCCGTTTAGAACGGTGGCTGGTATCCGAATACCCTTGGAACGGGACTGATCATCCCCACCCGTTGCTAGAACGGTGTGCGTTGTCAGGTTGGTTAGCACCAAATTACGAGTGGAAGATCGTCCGGGACGATGGCTTACATCCGACTGCACTGGCATTAGATTTTTGTCCTCACAGTACTACGCTATAAGGTGTTTATCAATTTTCGATGACTCTTTTCAACATCTGTGAACTTTAAGGAATCTTAAGTGTATGGTATTGGACGTCCACTTAAGATCTCGTGTTGAGTAAGTTATTTTGCATTCTTGAGCATGTGGTATGGGACGCATGTTTAGGAATCCAATTTGATTTTCTCTCGGTAAAGTTATAAAACCTTTGTTGATCCTCGAGCATACGGTATTGGACTTATGTTCGGAAGGTCTCAATCGGCATTATGGCAATCGTAGACCCTATTAGGATTCTGGGATATGCGGAATGGGACGCATATTCAGAAGGTTCTAATTTTTCCTCATTAACAAACATTGGACCCTTGCAAGATTTATGTGCATCATGAAATGGGACATATGCATAGGAAACTTTAATCGATGAAGCTTGTCCACAGTAGTTTTGAGTTAAATTTCAGGGACGAAATTATTTGAAGGTGGTAAGAATGTAACACCCGCAATTTTCGTATGGCGTTTACTTATGGACGCGTCATGGCCTGGGTTGAAGCTTCATTTTAAGCTTATAAAACTTACCCACATATGTTTTAGGGTGTGGATTCCTTGACCTCGAATTACGGTGTTAATTCCCTATTATGCGTGATGCGTATTCGAAGAAGGCATTACAGTGCTAATGCACTATTATGCCGTGATGCATGATTCAATGCATCACTGAGCCGAAGTTGCATAAGTGAGAGCATCATAGTGCTAATGCACTATTATCCGTGATGTATGATTCAATGCATCAGAGCATCATAGTGCTAATGCACTATTATTCCGTGATGCATGATTCAATGCATCATCGAGCCAATGTCAATTTTTGATGAATGCATTATAGTGCTAAGGCACTATTATGCCGTGATGCATTATTGAGAATGCATCACCGAGCCAAGAATGCATCACCGTGATGCATTAACGTGTTTATTTGTAGTTTAACCGAGAATGCTTCGTTTGGCTTTGGCAAGAAAACTTCATTTTCGGCCTTGTAGTCGATGGATGAAACTTCCCATTCAAATATTTATTTGTAGAAATGCGAAAACAATATATAAAGGGCGGGAGCTTTGCTTAAATGTGCATAAACGGTAATGCACATATAAGTGCGACGTAGCTTCATTGGAGCATATTTGATGCATAAGCATCAATATGCTGGTGGCTTAACCGATGAAGTTTGAATGTGCATGAGCGGTAATGCACAATATGTTGGAGCATACTTGATGCTAAAGCATCAATATGCATGTAGCTTAGCCTATAAAGCTTGAAATATACGAAATCATCATTCAATGGTGCTAGTTACTTGAGAATGCATATTTGCATAATAAATAGCGATAGTTATGCACAAGCTAGTACATACCTAGCGAAAGTACTTCGGCCTATACGGTCTAGGCTATGATTTGCTTTTGGCCTTGCGATGTAGTTGGAAACGAAGTTGACTTTGCCTTAATACGCTTAAGTTGCTAGTGCCTTTCGAATTGACCATTTGATTAACTATGGTCATGTTTGATCCCTTCAAGGTACGGGTTGGGTACGTAGGCAGCAACAATGCAATGCATTGAGGTGCAGCATCTTGTCGCTCATATCAACTAATTTGGGAGATGATTGTGACATTATGGTAACTCATATCATATGGCTCGGTAATGCTAAGCAAGAGATGATTGTTGCCGCACTTGATGAGGCAGTTACATTCCATTTGATGGATGTTCATACTTCATATCAAGCTATTCGGTATGAACGGAATATGCCTGGTTGCTGCACTCTTGGCAAGAGCAAGATCAGTGCATGTACCCAGTGTTTAGTCAAAGCATAACTGATGAAGCGAAAGTTTAGGCTTGAAGTAGCCTAAGTGTTGGTCCAAGGCATGAGTTAGGCCTGGACAATGATCGTAATTATGTGATGCTTGTCAAAGGCATTCACCATGGTATTTAATGGCCTTGCACCCTTTGTAGGTCAAGGGTGAGTTGGAACGATATGGAGACTACGGTCTGAGTACCATGCTTGCAAAGCATGTTTGGAAAGGAAAATATACCTGGAACGGTATAAACGTAACTTGAATGATGTGGGAACTACGTTTCGAGTATAATGCTTACAAGGCATGATTGGAAATTAAAATTTTACCTGGATTTTCCAGCGAAAAGCTAAGCTTTAAGGTCCGGTTACTCTCTTTAAATCACGCATCGGGGAGTTCTAGCCTGCCCAGCGTAATGCGCGGGAGGCAGAATTTTTCGGTCTGTGAATAATTGTATGAGAGCAAGTTCTGAGAAAATACTAGGGACTATGAGTTTTGGACTCGTCGGTGAGCATTTTTGTAATATGACTACAAAGTTTTCCTTCAAATGAAATAGAAAAGTTGGAATAGTAGGCCAATTATTGTGCGAAAAATAGAGTGGATAAATAAGGCCAAGTGCCCATATAAAAAGAAATTGTAACTTACTAGTTACTCCAATAAGATTTAAATGAATTTGATCTTGTTCAGTGAGTTTTCCAGGAAACCCGTTTAGAACGGTGGCTGGTATCCGACTACCCTTGGAACGGGACTGATCATCCCCACCCGTTGCTAGAAAGGTGGGCGTTGTCAGGTTGGCTAGCACCAAATTACAAGTGGAAGATCGTCCGGGACGATGGCTTACATCCGACTGCACTGGCATTAGATTTTTGTCCTCATAGTACTACGCTATGTACTTCTTATCAATTTGCGATGACTCTTTTCAACCTCTGTGAAATTTAAGGAATCTTAAGTGTATGGTATTGGACGTCCACTTAAGATCTCGTGTTGAGTAAATTCTTTTTCATTCTTGAGCATGTGGTATGGGACGCATGTTTAGGAATCCAATTTGATTTTCTCTCGGTAAAGTTATAAAACCTTTGTTGATCCTCGAGCATACGGTATGGGGCTTATGTTCGGAAGGTCTCAATCGGTATTATGGCAATCGTAGGCCCTATTAGGATTCTGGGATATACCGAATGGGACGCATATTCAGAAGGTTTTAATTTTTCCTCATTAACAAACATTGGACCCTTGCAAGATTTATGTGCATCATGAAATGGGACATATGCATAGGAAACTTTAATCGATGAAGCTTGTCCACAGTAGTTTTGAGTTAAATTTCAGGGACGGAATTATTTGAAGGTGGTAAGAATGTAACACCCGTAATTTTCGTATGGCGTTTACTCATGGACGCATCATGGCCTGGGTTGAAGCTTCATTTTAAGATTATAAAACTTACCCACATATGTTTTAGGGTGTGGATGCCTTGACCTCGAATTACGGTGTTAATGCCCTATTACGCGTGATGCGTATTCGAAGAAGGCATTACAGTGCTAATGCACTATTATTCCGTGATGCATGATTCAATGCATCACTGAGCCGAAGTTGCGTAATGAGAGCATCATAGTGCTAATGCACTATTATGCCGTGATGTATGATTCAATGCATCACTGAGCCGAAGTTGCGTAAGTGAGAGCATCATATTGCTAATGCACTATTATTCCGTGATGCATGATTCAATGCATCACCGAGCCAATGTCGATTTATGATGAATGCATTATGGTGTTAAGGCACTATTATACCGTGATGCATTATTGAGAATGCATCACCGAGCCAAGAATGCATCACCGTGATGCATTAACGTGTTTATTTGTAGTTTAACCGGGAATGCTTCGTTTGGCTTTGGCAAGGAAACTTCATTTTTGGCCTTGTAGTCGATGGATGACACTTCCCATTCAAATATTTATTTGTAGAAATGCAAAAAAAATATATAAAGGGTGGGAGGTTTGCTTGAATGTGCATAAACGGTAATGCACATATAAGTGCGACGTAGCCTATACGTTGGAGCATATTTGATGCATAAGCATCAATATACTGGTAGCTTAACCGATGAAGTTTGAATGTGCATGAGCGGTAATGCACAATATGTTGGAGCATACTTGATGCTAAAGCATCAATATGCATGTAGCTTAGCCTAAAAAGGTTGAAGTATGCGAAATCATCATTCAATGGTGCTAGTTACTTGAGAATGCATATTTGCATAATATATAGCGATAGTTATGCACAAGCTAGTGCATACCTTGCGAAAGTATACGGTCTAGGCTATGCTTGGATTTTGGCCTTGCGATGTAGTTGGAAACGAAGTTGACTTTGCCTTAATAGGCTTAAGTTGCTAGTGCCTTTCGAATTGACCCTTTGATGAACTATGGTCATGTTTGATCCCTTCAAGGTACGGGTTGGGTACGTAGGCAGCGGCAATGCAATGCATTGAGGTGCTGCACCTTGTCGATCATATCAACTAATTTGGGAGATGATTGTGACATTATGGTAACTCATATCATATGGCTCGGTAATGCTAAGAAAGAGATGATTGTTGCCGCACTTGATGAGGTAGTTACGTTCCATTTGATGGATGTTCATACTTCATATCAAGTTATTCGGTATGAACGGAATATGCCTGGTTGCTGCACTCTTGGCAAGAGCAAGATCAGTGCATGTACCCAGTGTTTAGTCGAAGCAGAATTGATGAAGTGAAAGTTTAGGCTTGAAGTAGCCTAAGTGTTGGTCCAAGGCATGAGTTAGGCCTGGACAATGATCGTAATTATGTGATGCTTGTCAAAGGCATTCACCATGGGATTTAATTGCCTTGCACCCTTTGTAGGTCAAGAGTGAGTTGGAACGATATGGAGACTACGGTCTGAGTACCATGCTTGCAAAGCATGTTTGGAAAGGCAAATATACCTGGAACGGTATAAACGTAACTTGAATGATGTGGGAACTACGTTTCGAGTATAATGCTTACAAGGCATGATTGGAAATTAAAATTTTACTTGGATTCCAGCGAGAAGCTAAGCTTTAAGGTCCGGTTACTCTCTTTTAAATCACGCATCGGGGAGTTCTGGCCTGCCTAGCGCAATGCGCGGGAGGCAGAATTTTCCGGTCTGTGAATAATGGTATCAGAACAAGTTCTGAGAAAATACTAGGGAGTGTGAGTTTTGGACTCGTCGGTGAGCATTTTTGTAATATGACTACAAAGTTTTCCTTCAAAGGAAATAGAAAAGTTGGAAGATTAGGCCAATTATTGTGCGAAAAATAGAGTGGATAAATAAGGTCAAGTGCCCATATAAAAAGAAATTGTAACTTAATAATTACTCCAATAAGATTTGGATGAATTTGATCTTGTTCAGTGAGTTTGCCAGGAAACTCGTTTAGAACGGTGGATGGTATCCGACTACCCTTGGAACGGGACTGATAGTCCCCACCCGTTGCTAGAACGGTGGGCGTTGTCAGGTTGGCTAGCACCAAATTACGAGTGGAAGATCGTCCGGGACGATGGCTTACATCCGAATGCACTGGCATTAGATTTTGGTCATCATAGTACTACGCTATGAACTTCTTATCAATTTGCGATGACTCTTTTCAACCTCTGTGAAATTTAAGGAATCTTAAGTGTACGGTATTGGACGTCCACTTAAGATCTCGTGTTGAGTAAATTCTTTTTCATTCTTGAGCATGTGGTATGGGACGCATGTTTAGGAATCCAATTTGATTTTCTCTCGGTAAAGTTATAAAACCTTTGTTGATCCTCGAGCATACGGTATGGGGCTTATGTTCGGAAGGTCTCAATCGGCATTATGGAAATCGTAGGCCCTATTAGGATTCTGGGATATGCGGAATGAGACGCATATTCAGAAGGTTCTAATTTGTCCTCATTAACTAACATTGGACCCTTGCAAGATTTATGTGCATCATGAAATGGGACATATGCATAGGAAACTTTAATCGATAAAGCTTGTCCACAGTAGTTTTGAGTTAAATTTCAGGGACGAAATTATTTGAAGGTGGTAAGAATGTAACACCCGTAATTTTCGTATAGCGTTTACTCATGGACGCGTCATGGCCTGGGTTGAAGCTTCATCCTAAGTTTATAAAGCTTACCCAGATATGCATTAGGGTGTGGATGCCTTGACCTAGAATTACGTTGTTAAGGCCCTATTACGCGTGATACGTATTCGAAGAAGGCATTACAGTGCTAATACACTATTATGCCATGATGCATGATTCAATGCATCACTGAGCCGAAGTTGCGTAAGTAAGAGCATCATAGTGCTAATGCACTATTATGCCGTGATGCATGATTCAATGCATCACTGAGCCGAAGTTGCGTAAGAGAGAGCATCATAGTGTTGATGCACTATTATGCCTTGATGCATGATTCAATGCATCACCAAGCCAATGTCGTTATTCGATGAATGCATCATAGTGCTAAGGCACTATTATGCCGTGATGCATTATTAAGAATACATCACCGAGCCAAGAATGCATCACCGTGATGCATTAGCATGTTTATTTGTAGCTTACCCGAGAATGCTTTGCTTGGCTTTGGCAAGAAAACTTCATTTTTGGCCTTGCAGTCGATGGATGACACTTCCCATTCAAATATTTATTTGTAGAAATACGAATAGAACATATATAGGGAGGGAGCTTTGCTTGAATGTGCATAAACGGTAATGCACATATAAGTGCGACGTAGCCTATACGTTGGAGCATATTTGATGCATAAGCATCAATATGCTGGTAGCTTAACCGATGAAGCTTGAATGTGCATGAGCGGTAATGCACATATAGATATGCGAAGTGGCCAATATGCTGGTAGCAAAACAGAACTCCAGAGCATATTGACGAGTTTCCTTCAAACGATCGAAAGGCATACCTCGAACAAGTTTCGTGGCTTTGATCAAAGAACGGATGATTTTCGACTGCACTTCTTGAGAGAAGTCACCTTCATCCTTTTACCTCTACAACCTAGTTTCTTTCTTGAGGGATCAGAACTGTGGTTTCGATTAGGAATTGCCATGATCTATATAAAACACAAAATAACGAGAAAATGGATACTTCAACAAGAAAGAAAAGAAGATTTATAAGAAGTTCTGGTCCTTTAATCAACAAACTAAACTTACTAGTATTCTTGTTGCTGCCGAAAAAAAATGATTTTGCTCCAGAAGAACAATGATGAAGCTTTGATGGAAGGATGTTCTCATTATTATCAAGATATATATATATACATAAGTATGGTATGTGAGAAATATTTGGAAACCGTAGTTCTATTGATAATGGGATTGTTATCGGAAAACCCTAGCTTATCTAAGTTAGTGATTCAAACAAAAAGAGAAGAGAGGGACGTACTTACCTTATTCGTAGTCGGTGACACCCTATTGCTTGTTACTACCAGTGTCTTTCTTTGCTAAGGAAAAAGTGACGTAAAAAAGGGTAATTATTGAAAGCATATTGTCACCATCTAGTGCTTACTGTGCAACATTATTGTTCCTCACCAAACAGGGGACTTGATGTAGATTGTGAGTTTTTGACAATGCCTAGAATTGTGAAATTTCCCTTTACTAAGCAACAAGAACATATATGTGCATATTTATGTGCATATGCTTAATATAGAATATTGTGCTTCTATTTATATTCCTCAAGCGAATATAGAACATAAATTCAATCTAAACATTCTAAATTGGCTATGTAGCCTTATCAATACTCATAATACCCATGCCATATCGAACTAGTCTCATAAATTCCGTAGTTGAATTCCTTGAACTTGCCTCGAATGAGCATTGATGTTCTAGCAACATCCGTTAAACTCGGGAATAACTAATGCTTAAACCCTGAAATATATCATAGATTAATGCTTCATTCGCAACAAATGTTCTTCAAATTGCTCTTCCGAGCTTAAATATGCTACTTTAGCACTTTGCTTAAATATAAGCCATAAATAATGTGCCACTCATCTCGGATGCGCCATAACTAAGAAGCAATGCCATAAAAGACGCATTGAATCTCCGAGTTAGGCCATCCCTATCCTTTTCTCATATGAGCGCCAAGTTAGCATTAGCTACTTGGCTTAGTACCGCATTAGCACTAGTTAGCCACAGTAGCGCTAAAAGTGCTAAATTTCCTGGCACTGAAACCTAGCACGTTCTAACTAACCACAAATGGTCTTAGCTAGCATATTTTATCCTATTAAGGCCCTAGCCTATTCCCACCTTGGCACCTCAACCCAAGCACTAAAAGTGCCAACTCTAGTTATAGCGCCTAAAGCGCTAACTGTAGCTTGACGCGTCCCAAAGCTTTGATCACGTCCCAAGTTTCAAGCGCGTCCTAGCTTCCAATGCATCGTTTCCAAAGCTCCAGCGCGCCCAAGATTCCAATGCTTTGCTTCCTAGCTTCCAATGTGTCGCTATCTCCAGCGCGTCTCAGCTCCTTGGCTCCCTTGGTCTCTCCAACGCGTCTAAGCTCTTTGGCTCCCTTAGCTCCTCCTAGGCGCCCCTAGCTCCTCAGCGTCCATGCTAGCCTTGGCTCCCTTGCATCCTTGGCGTCTCTACTAGCCTTGACTAGTTGTCATCCCTGAGTGACGGTCATGCCTAATGTGTCTCTGGCTTAACATGGCATACTTAGCGACTTAGCCATAAACACATTGACCCTAATGCTAACAATACTATCTAATTGAGGTGCTAACTTCAAACCTCCATGACACTATCTTTCTAACTCTAGTATAATTGATATTTACTAGAAATTAAGCATATTGGTCTTACTCCTGAGACGTTAGCACATTAGTCTTTTATATTAAAAGAGCTAACACATTCCTATTTGCGTTAACCATCTAGTACTAGTTTTTCTAGATACTCCCCTCAAAAATATGCCTTTCTTCTCAATATGGGTCTAACATTGAGTCTTATACGAATTCCAGTAGATCTCCTTGCTCAAGGAGCCTTCTACAACATTTGGCCTCAAATGTCTATGTCTTACAATAAGTCACTTCTGAGCTAATACTTAGCCATTAAATATGCCATATTACTTTCAAGAAAGTACATGGTTACTGAACTTCCCAGACTTGTCATTAACCAATCTGACCATTAATTCAGTGAGTCATATTACTTGTCTCTTCGACTTAGTAGGTCATTTGACTTGATTTGACTTAATCAAAACCATAATGGCTTATAACTCCACTATTTCCATGAATATCAAATACAACATGGGGGATTCTCATTGGGGTATTAGTCTGGCGGTCTACGACATCGTGGGTGGTGACACAACCCCCACGAACAAGAAGGTAACAAGAAGTGGAAGGTTACAAAAGGATGAGGAGTAGTGGTCAGACATGTCTTTCCTATTTCCCGGGCACCACCCAATACAATCTCCATAATCATTACTTCTCCATCTCTCCCTAACTTCTAAGAATTACGAGAAGTCAGTGTATGTCCTCTTCAAACTATAAATAGATGATTCTTATCCATTCGAAACAAGACAGAAAAAGGCAACAACACAATCAGTCTGAAGAAACCAAAACCTATAAAATTAGCGATTCTTCTAAGGAGAATCCATTATTCTTCACACACTACTAATATTTCTCAACCTTATTTGCTTTCTTCCCCTATGACCTTCAATAATCCTTTCCATCTTAGTAATCGAAGCAGGACGTGACGTCCATTTCTTGGTTTATGATCTTCTTGTTCGAGCTTGATCTCTCGAACCTACTTGAAAGTATCATTTTGAAGTATATTTGTTTTCACCCTAAAACACCTTAAACCTTTTTTGGTGTTTAAAAGCTTATCTCTCAACTTAAAGGATGGGAACCCAATAATATTAGCTGACCAAGAGTTAGCTATAATGTCCCTACAGGTTGGATCTTCAATCCACATATCCATGAAATGAAAAGGTTTAGGCATGCTAATGCCTTCAAAACTAAAACTTATATGCATGGGACAATGATCACAAGAGTCTCTAGGCAGATTATTTACACAAAATTTAGGGAACAGAGATTCAGTAACCTGATTAATAAGAAATCTATCAAGTCTCTCAAGAATAAGATTAGTATCAGATTGCATGTTAAACCAAGTGAATCTAGGTTCAGAAAAACCAGGATCAGGCAAAGTAAACACATCACAAAAGCTTATAAGATTTTAAACATCATTATCATTAACCCCTGAGCCACTATTTTTATCTTCAGGACCCAGCAAAGCATTAAAATCTCTTACACATAAAAAAAGGTTCATTTGGAGGGGTAGGAGCTAGATTATATTGGCCAGTCCAAAAAACTTGCCTAAGGTTGTGATTAGGTTCACCATATATGAAATGAATGTGACAGGGTTTTGAATGTATGATATCATTATTCATAAGATGGATGCCTCTAGAATTGTAGGATAAAATGTTTAAGTCAATTTCTTTTTTCCAAGCTAGAACTAAACCCCCACTTCTTCCGATGCTGGAACATTGAAAGCACAGGGAAATCCCATATTTTTCAGTTTCCTAGAAGTTGTGTCTTTCTTTATTTTAATGTCTGGGTTTATGTTTTTGAGTAACAGGTTGAGCTCCTTATTAGCATATTTTTTTCATAATCCTCTAACATTCAACACCAACATGTTCACATTATTAACAGGGAATTGATTAATGGTATTAAGGAGAGAGTTCTCAGAATCATAAATAGCGGGAGGAGATGAAATTTACCTGATTGGTAGAGTCAGAACTACCATTGAGTTGAGTACTAGCTTAATCACCACTTGGGAGAGAATTATGGATACCATTCAAGTCCTGATTAGCAGCCTCTTGTGGGTATAGATGTAAACACCATTGTTAGCAGACGAATTACTAGTAGCCTCATTGAAACTGCCAAAGGGGTTGTTCAGAGTATAAATAGGGCTGGTAGAACTTCTTTGACTCATATGAGGGAGATTACCCAAACTGGTGATGTAAGGACACAGGTTATTGTAGTCTGGTTCAGAAGAATCATAAATTTCTGGTGGAAATACCACAATGTTGGCCAAAAAGGGTTTCAAAGCTCTGCTACCTTTTCTTATCTCAGCTCTAGGATTGATCTTGCGTTTGAGGTTAGAAAGAGAATCATGTTCAACTGCTAAGGATAAAACTTCATTTCTAGATAATGATGTTTTTTTAGCTGAATTGGCTGAAATATCAGTGCTCTTAAAATATCTCATAAGTTGGAAGTACGAATGGGGCCCACCATACCCGGTCCAGGAGCATTAGAAGGAATTGGTCCAAGACCAACAACAGGATCAACTTGCTGATTCAGTTGACATTGTTCTGTTGAGACATTTGTAGTAGAACTTGAAGACTGATGGGCTAGAACTCGGCCTACATCATAGATTTCAATGGCCATGTCTAGAGATGAAAGGGCCCATATTGATTTTCCTCATGAGAATATCCTCATCAGTGGATTGAGAATGTTGAGCTACAACAACAAATTTTTCTTTAACCATGTTATCTTGAGTCACTCTTTAACCATGACAACATCCAGATTAGTCTTTGTCGGATCATCAGAGACAGTAGCATTAACAGATGCAATAGAAATAAATGGTGGTTAAGGAGACATCAATCGAGATACTCTTGGCAGGGTGTACTTATTATTAGAGGAATGACTATCTTCACCTTGAGGGACCCTTTGTTTTGCTTTCATTTCAAGACAATTAGCATCTTTATGATCAATGATACAGAAAGATTTATAAAATAACCTTGGGACCATTAAATATATGCATTTAGTGAGAAAAGGTTGAATTCTTCATTTAGTAACAAGAGGAATATCAGTTGGAAGGGGTTTTTGAACAGGAACTCTGACGCAAATCTTGACATTTTTCTTCATGGGATGATTACCATATGGATCCTTAGCTTCTATAAGATCTCCGAGCTTAAGGGTAAGCTTTTTGAGGTCTTCAAATTTTGTACATTTATTTGGAACATTACACAATATGGGCCACATGATTTCATCTGAGAAAGTGACATTAGAGTTTGAAGGCCAGTCAGAAGGAGGAACAACTCTGGGAACTATCAAATAACCACAAGTAAACCATGGACATTGAGCTTTCACTTTGTTGTAATCACTTTCAGCCAGGAACCTGATAAGAACTTTGTTACGCAAGCCACTAAAGTTGTTTATATTTGGAGTTTGGATTAAAGGCCATTGTGAGCAAATATAGTTTCGAATCAGAGCAGTGGTAAGCAGAGTTTTACTACACATATTTCCAACTATACACCACTTCCATATATTATCATTCTCTGATAGAACAATTGTTTTGTCTATGAAAACGGGCTCAGTAAGAGTTGAAGGAAGATTTATGGGGAGGGTGAGTTTTTTTTTTCATTTGAGAAGAAAGGTTCTGAATGTCTTCTTCAGCTAAGATGGTTTTCAACGTGGATTCTTGGTTTTCCATAACATAAACAAAGATATAGATTTAGAAGATTTGGTTGGTAGGGTGTTGTTGATTACCTTTGAAAAAAATAGTGGTTGATATAAGTTTATACATGTGAATATGAATGAGACAATACCAAGTATGGAACCAACACATGTTGTGAAAGGGACCTTACAGATTAAGGCTGATGGAGATAAAAAAAGCATTTAAATTCAAGGGCTCAACCTTTATAAGAAGAAATGTCGAATGTAGAAGTTTGTCCCCGTAATGGGGGAATGTCTGAATTTGAGCAACAAAAAATATCTTATGGTCCATAAGGTTTTCCTGATCATATTGCAAGCTATCTCTACACACCTTGGTGTTTTGTTTAGTGTATAAATTTCTACACCATATCCCACAAATAGAATGTCGGAAATTCCTTTTCCATGTGGCAAAAGAGAAGCAATAATGAATATTTTTATCTTCTAGCCGGTAGCTGAATTCAGGGTTAAATAAGCCGCCAAAACTCATTAAGGTATCAATTCTTTGAAAAGAATAAAGAGTAGCCAAGTATTTGGGGGGGATTTTTGAATTGCATTAGGGGGAGTTTTTTTAATTGGTGGGGGGGGGGGGGGGCGGTTTGGAAAAGGGGGTATTTTCAACGGTATTAAAGTGGTATGAGGTGTGATGACTGAGAGTCAAGCAGATTTTGGGTGGAAATTGAGGTAGGGTAGTAAAGGATGGTTAGTTGGAAACGATGTAGGTTATCCAGCACACCCCTACTAACAATGATGCATCTAAACAAGTGTTGCATAACCCAGACTTACAATAACACAAGAATTTTAATTAGAGCCCATAAATTCACAAAGAGATTAGGTGACCAAAATTGTATACACTTAACGGTAATTATGAACAGATTTAAATTAGATGGAACGTTTGGGATAAGACTATGAAGAGTTATATGCAAGAAGTCATGATGATTTTTGAAAGGATGCATATAGCTTAGGGAATAGGTGATTATTTGCATTGAATAATAGTGCTTCTATATACAATGAATATGAGCATCGCTAGGCGTGAATAGCCAAGGTATGGGATGTTTCACCCACCACCTTAAATGGCAATTAATGATGTCCATTGAACTGCTATAAAATGGGATTAATGGAGATTTTCCTAAATTATCAGAAAAAATACTCAAAGAGGAAAGAGAGTTTCTTAACACAAACAAATTAATAAATGGCTGCTCCAAATGGAAACAACCCTCATGAAGATCATCTTTATGGAGTGTTTCATCATGCAAAGAGAGGTTCATTGTCACTCGATACCAGGGAGTTGGAGATATTGAAAGAAAGGATTCAGATGGAAATAGGAAGACGCAATCGAAGAATAGAATATGAAAGGGTACATGCTGAGAATGCAATAAAATTTTCTCTCCTGAGACAAAAAAGGATGGCAAGAGATGCACGAAAGAAAAGAGAAAAAGAAGAAGATGAAGAGGTTGTTTGACTGAAAAACACGCAGTGCAACTGAAAGCGATTCAGACGAGTCTGGAGGAAAAGGATTTGGATATGAAGATAATAATGAGGAATCTGAGAGTGCTTTTGAGACTGAACAAGATAAGAGACAGAGAGAGGAGAATGAAGAAGATGCATTATATGAGAGAAACTTGGCTGAGAAAGCCAATCCACCAATATTTGCAAGGACAATGAATGAGCGTCTTGTTGTTGATTCTGATGTAGAAACCGTTGAGGGAATTGATGCAAACGGAGAGCCAATTAAGGTAGGGACGGTGAATCTGCAAAGACTGGTGAGGATAAAGATACATCTGGAGATGAGGATTCAGATGGTTATAAAACAACTGCTTCAACGGGAAGTAAATATAATCAGAGCAACGAAGAGGATGGGTATAATTATGATGGCAATGATTAGTCCTGCTTAGCATATCAAATGAATCAGGGGAATCGGGCTTTTGAAAAGGCTTGAAATTGATCTTACTGGATTTTTCTTCTTTTTTTCTCAGATGGGTTTTCTCTCTTTGAAGGTTTATTACTAGTATTTTGTTGTGGGTAGTTTTTGTTTGATGTTGATAAGGCTTTTGGGGGTTTTATGGACAGGTTCATGGTTTTTTATGAACATTTTTTTGCTGGAAATTTTTTTTGGTCTGTAATTTTGGATCTCTTAAAAGATGTAAGAGAATAAATTGATGGGGGATTTCTAAAGCTTGTAGTTAAAGGTGGGGATATGATATGTATAAACTAGTTTTTGGATGTAAATTCGCTGGTTCTTAATTATATTATGAATGCAATGGAATATTTTGATCGGTAATGATGATTGTGTATAAATTGTAAATTGCTGCTAGCTTGTCGAGAATCCAAACAAACAAAAATAGAACACTTAAAGAAATTTGTTGATTGTTCTGATGAACAAAGGGTTTCATGAGAGAAGAACTCCTCATGAAGAAAGCCAAAGTTCATATGAATGCATCAAAAGGGATCTGAATTTTCAAGGTTAGTTGGCCCAAAACAACCCGAAATTTCATGTTTCCCTATAAGATTTCTCTGAAAGTTTGAATTTTGATATTTTAGTGTAATAGGTACCCAAATTATGATTCATATTTCCTATAGGATTTTCCCTCGATGCTGAAGTATCTTAGATGCACAATGAATTTTCTTTGGCTATTGCCCGAGTGAGTTTAATCGACAAAAAAAGAAAAAAAAAACATAAATCGCATCATCACGAGAAAGGAAACATGGTACTATAAGATGCTACCTTAGGTAGTAGTAAATGGATGGCAGTAGTGTACAAGTCCATAAGAATTCTCGAAAATGGAAAAACAGATCCATAGTATAAAGTTTTGTTGGTATTCAATTGAATGTGTATTTAGAGTAGGACTAACATGTTTGCTTTCTTCAAAAAAGGTGTGGAACTAGAGAGAAGTTACTCATTCTGTCATTCATTCATCTAAGAAAGTCAAGTCTTAGGGAAACATGAGAGTGCTATTAGCGTTTAGTCAGTCTAAAGTCATGATACCTTGGTACTACTCTGAAGTTGTTACCCATCTACAGCCAAATACCCCACTTCTTCTTAACTGTGTTATACTTCCCCCGCTCTTTTTCCCCGATAGGTGTCACATTTGAGGCCCTTGATCCCTTTCCTTTGAAGTTAGCAGGGGGTCATTTGTATGACATCATATCACTAGTTCAATGACATCTCATGTGGAAAAAAACCTGGCGTTTTTGAGGGCTACCAAAAACTAATTAGGGGCGACTAATAAAACAAAATAAGGTCATTTTGAAGTAATCTCAAGACATCCCTTATCCATATATTTTATATACTGGCTAATCTACTCTTGCTTAAATAGTGTTAATTTTGATTAATTATTTAATTAATTTGGTTATAGTTAGTGTTAAATGATGAATTTGAGTTTTAGTTTTAGAATAGAAATAGAGAGTGTGTTAGAGAGGAAGAAGAAGAAGAAGAATTTTTGGGATATCAAATTTTGACTAAATTCAATCATAAACATGGATGGGTATGACATAGAAGATGAGATTGAACATGAAGAACATAGTATTGAAGGTTCAAACACGTTTAGAGACGACGATTTGGGTTATTTGTTGGATGATCCAAATTTTGGTGTGGAAGAAAACCTAGACGATGAATCACATCAAAATGAAGATAATAATGCATCAAACAATCAGGTATTGTGTTAAGAAGCTCAAAACCCAATTTGTATGCGTTTGTATGTGATCGGCAACAAAAAACGTTCATTTTTGCATGCATTTAATGCCATGGACGTCCCATAATCGGTAGTTTAAGCTACTCCATAAACTACCGATTGTACGTTTGTTCAGAAAAAATTGAATAATCGGTAGTCTCGTGTAGATTACTACCTACCGATTGTACAAAATCCCCAAATTGAATTTTTTTTTGAATTTTTTTTTTTACATAATCGGTAGTTTAGGAAGACTTATTGACTACCGATTATGTTAGTCGCCTCAAATTGAATTTTTTTGAATATATGTTTGCACAATCGGTAGTTTAAGAGAACTTATTATCTTCCGATTGAGTTAGTCGCCCCAAGTTAAAACCACAAGAAATGGAGACGGTGAAGTTTATGAGGACCGTAATGAAAGTGAGTTCAATCCTTTCTAAGATAAAGGCGGACGACCCCAACAACTTGTCCTCGTTGTCTATAATTTTTTCGGCGCTAGCACAGATCAAAAGACGGAATGGGACGGTCGAATGGTTATGCAACAATCTGAGTGGTTAGCCGAGAAATACAATTACACGTTGAGGAAAGAAGAAAGGGATGGTAGAGTAATTTGTATTTTCTTGGCACATCCGGAGATGATCCAATTGGCTCAATGCTTTCATCAAATTTTGTTGATAGATGCTACTTACAAGACAAACAGGTATAATATGCCGTTGTTGAACATCGTTTGCCACACTTCGGACAAATGCACATTTACTGTGGCTTGGGGTTTAACGGATGTTGAGAACGATGTGAGTTTCAATTGGATGTTGCAAACATTGAGGTCGATCTATAGTGGCGATAATTTTCCAAGGGTTATTGTAACGGATAACGATACAAGCTTGATAAATGCAATAAAGGTAGTGTTTCTGGAAGCCCATAATTTGCTTTGTACGTGGCACATTCAGTGCAACATCAAAGTCAATTGCAGACATCATATTCAAGCTAAAAAAACGAAACATAGGTACCAAGAGGTCAAAGGAAGAGGATGAACGTATTAGTAAACTAACCGTCGAAGAACAAAAAGAAGAGAAAAGGTTGGCCGAAAAGTGGGCCGAGGATGGAATGAAGTGGTCTTTATTTCAAAAAGCATGGGATAAGATAGTTTGTTCGATGACGGAGGAAGATTATGAATACAACTTGAAGAAGTTTGAGGATGAATGGGCCAAGGACTACCCCAAAGCAGTTAAGTATTGAAAATCACAATGGTTGGGACCGCATAAGGATAATTTGTGTATGCATGGACATATGAATATCAGCACTTCAAGAACGAGGCAACAAGCATTACAGATGGGTCCCATGGCCGATTAAAGAAGATACTTGTCGGAAGCCAAAATGGGGTCGTGTCGGTCCAAGAAGCAATCCATGAGTTCTCCGAACATGACCTCACTAAGATTCATTGTTCAATGGAAAAAATTTGGCATAGATTCCCGTTGGCACATTTAAAACATAAAGATCTTCTAAGGGGTATAGTTTACAAAGTTTTTTGGTGGGAAATAAATTTCATGATGAAACAATTGGAGTTGTAGAGAGATCACGATGATGAGACTACGGTTTGCAACTGCAAGACGATGATAGGTATTGGACTCCCGTGTTGTCACATGCTTGGAAGGTACAAATAAGTGATTGACATTAATGATATTCATCCCTTTTGGAAGCAATTAAATTTCACTCCAACAACCCAGGAGGTGGATGGTGTGTCGTTCGTGGAGACGGAAATATTTGCACGACTACGCGAGCGTTACTCTAGGTCAAATGGGGGACAAAAGAAAATTTTGGTGCACTATTTAGAGGAAGCCTTTCACCCCTATCAACAGGTTGTTCATGAACCAATAAAAGGAAAGCCGATTGGTAGGCCGAATACAGAAAAGCCGAGGTCAATTCAAAGGAAAAAGTTGAAGGAATTGTTATCTAGTCGTCGTGACCTTTCTAGGTATGAACATATTGAAGCTGAGTATGAAGATTTCCCGGCTTCAGCGAAAAGGGGTCGTCCAAGGAAGGATCATGGTGGACCAAGTGATAGACACATTTTAGTGTCTAAATTGCACCTTAATTTCTAGTGAGTTAGTATTCGATTGTGTGTCTATTACGTGTTTTTATGCTTTTGTAGGTACATTAGAAGAATAAAGATTTGTGGAAAAATTGGCACAAAAAGTGATAAAGGCACCCAAGGACAAGTGTTATTGGCACCCCAAGAATGGATAAGGGACACCCTAGGATCGGCAGAGTCAACCCAGCGGGTCAACCAGGCGATTCAACCCAGCGAGCCAGCCGAGTCGACTCAGCCGGATCAGCCGATTCAGCTCATCGGGAAATCTTCTGGATTGATAAAATCAAATGATTCGAAGGATATTTTGCTTCTAGATTGTTCCAAATGATAATAGCAATCTCACGCAAGTCATAAACATCAAAAGATCCCGTGAAATCAGTGTGTAAATCATGTATTTGGCCGGAATCATGATTCGATTAGGATTGAGATTTGTGGGCTGTTCTAGAGAGTTCTATTAGGTTTAGAACTCTCTCTAGGGTTTCTACTATCTATAAATACCAAGAGAAGCCAAGAGAATCGAGTACAAAAGCATAGAGAAGATTTTAGAGAATTCCGGTCACTATTCCGTCACCGCCGACGAGCTGCTGCTGCACCGGCCGGCTGTTCTTCATCCATCACTGCCGGAGAAGAAGACTCAGTAACATTTATATGTGTTGCTGATTTGAATTTTCCTGTTGTCTATTGCTTCAAACCATTTGTTGCTTAAACTCTTCTGTAACAGCTGAACCCTCTCCTGTAACGCTTATAAGCGTATCAAATCAGCTGTTACAGCGTTATTCAACCTTGTAATCAATATTTTGAGCAATGAAATCAACTTTTGAGCAAGTTTTCTTCACCATGAGATAAGTCTATTTACTGGGATGATGGATAAGGTAATTTTCTCAATTTTATGTTATTTAATTATTTTCTAATAATTATTTATAATTCTTTTATCATTACAATTGCATAGTTTTGAATAGTAAAAACGGCTTTCTTTCAACAGTTGTGCTTTTGCTTGATGGATTATGCTTAGTTAATTAATTTTGATAGTCCATGCTTGTGATTTACCTCTGTTTGTTAGCATAACAAAACCAACTTTGGCAATTATTTGTGCTTTAATTAATTTAAGAAGAATTATCTGATTAATCACATAGGTTGTTAGATTTACCTGATTCCTGATTCCTGGTACGTTTAAAATTATTTAAAAATCATATTTAGGTTATTAAGTCTTTTTCTTACTCCTGGAATTTTCTAGAATTAGTTTAAATCATTATTTTCTAAAATCATCACCTTCACAAGTTCGAGAATCGAACCTTTATTTACCACTTTCTAAAATCACATCACCAAGCTCACGACAAGTCAAAGCTAAGGTGTCTACGATTCCTTCCCAACAAAGTCAAATCCAACATATACACGTAGGTATTTGGACTAACTCCCTCTACTTATTATACCATTTGTTTTGTCCACCGACGATGTAGATGGGGATGGCAATTGTGGTTTCCACGTTGCTTTGAAACAAATGGGAAACTTTAGTGAGGCAGCTACTGAGAATATGACCCAATGGGAATATTTAAGAAATAAGATGACCGCGCATTTATTGGAGGATAAAGATTTTTATATTGAAATGATGAAAACAGGAGATACACATGGCGCAGAAGAAGGGTTCAACGAGTTATATACTCGTGTAAAAGGCGAAAAGGGATTGGAGGTGGTCGGATCCAGGTTTTGGATGGTAATGCCGGTATGTGGATATATTTTAGCGGATGTATTGAACTGCGTGGTACATTTTTTTTGTCCTCCAAGAACAGGAGTTAATCTAACATTTACACCCACAAGGACGGTGTGTGATGATTCGGTCAAGGATAGACGAATCATTATGGCTTTTGTTAATGGCAATAATTTTATCGGTTTAACTTTAAAAGAAGATTGTCCATTACCTCCATTAGCCAGGTGGTCGGATTACTTACAACTAACCATTGTAAGGAGTGGTTGAAGCAATACGATCAGAACATGAAACGTTGGGATCGTTTTTTGGAAGTTCAGTACAGAACGTAATTGAACGTATCCAGGATGATTAATAGTTAATTTTGAATAATTTTTTTGAACATATGAATGTACACAAAAAAATATTAATATATTGTTTTGTTCACAAAAAAATATTAATATATTGTTTTGTTCACAACGACTAATTCATTTTTTTCATGCATTTAATTCCATAAACAAATGATAATCGGTTGATAAATGAGTAATATATCTACCGATTTCACCATATTCGGTAGTTTAAATTTTATGCAAACTACCGATTATGTAAGTTGCCCCGAATTGGAATACGAATTTTTTTCGAAACTCCTGGATACTAACAATCGGTAGTTTAAATTTTGTGCAAACTACCAATCATATAAGTTGCCCTAAATTGGAATTCAAATTTTTTTCAAAACTCCTGGATACTAACAATCGGTAGTTTAAATTTTGTGCAAACTACCAATTATGTAAGTTATCCAAAATTGGAAAAATCGAATTTTTTTCAAAACTCCTGGATACTAACAATCGGTAGTTTAAATTTTGTGCAAACTACCGATTATGTAAGTTGCCTCAAATTGGAAATCGAAATTTTTTGTAAAATTTTAAAATTTTGTACAATCACAATCGGTAGTTTAAGAAATTCTAAAACTACCG
>JAJJMC010003936.1:2846987-2888444 GCA_023531435.1 Papaver californicum
TTGTAAAATTTTAACATTTTGTACAATCACAATCGGTAGTTTAAGAAATTCTAAAACTATCGATTATAATGAGTAGCCCCAAATTGGAAATCAAATTTTTTTGTAAAATTTTAACATTTGTACAATCACAATCGGTAGTTTAAGAAATTCTAAAACTATCGATTATAATAAGTAGCCCCAAATTGGAAATCGAATTTTTTTGTAAAATTTTAACATTTTGTATAATCACAATTGGTAGTTTAAGAAATTCTAAAACTACCGATTATAATAAGTAGCCCCAAATTGGAAATCGAAATTTTTTGTAAAATTTCAACAATTTGTACAAGCATAATCGGTAGTTTCAGAAATTCTACAACTACCGATTATAAAAAGTATTCTGACAAAAACAAGTAACATTCCCAGAATCGGTATATTAACATAATCATTTACTTCCGATTACAACCAAACTATGAGCATATAATTGAAAATTTCTCACAATCGGTAGATAAAGTTAAGCAATTACTTCTGATTACAACCAAACTCTGACAAAATATTTATAAATTTTTCAGAATCGGTACATAAAGTTAAACATACTAGTGATTACACTCTGGACTTCATGAACTCATAACTTTCAACAAATATGATTCTTCTCCTTTTTCCTGATAGTAGTGTGTTTTTGCGACATCCTCCTATACAGGCATAGAACAAAAAGAACATAATTCATCATGTTTACTATGTTATTATTATTGGAAGATCTTAGAACTTAGCTTATGTAAAATATGCTTACAAATTGTTGGATCGACAAGCCTAAATGGGTGCGGTTAAAGATCCGTTGTTGTATAGCTACATAATCAGCTATCGCTATTCGAATAAGTTGGTACCTATCGTGAATTTTTTCAAGAGATCTTTGCTTTGGATTTTCATAATCTCGCACATATTTGATGTAGATCCTCCCCCAAAAGGTTTCGGGTGTAACCCTTCCAGCTATGACATCTTCACGTAGGGTTTCGTTATATCATGTTTTAATTATAGCCAAATCTTCATCGGAGTCAAATGTTACGATTCTTGTAAGTAGAGTTATGGAGTGAGTTACAAAGAGGAGATGCTTAAATGAAATTTGTAGAGTGTATGAAACTAGGTGTGTGTGGTATTTGGTTGAGAAAAGAGAGGT
The DNA here is from genome assembly GCA_023531435.1 of Papaver californicum. Lineage (NCBI taxonomy): Eukaryota > Viridiplantae > Streptophyta > Magnoliopsida > Ranunculales > Papaveraceae > Papaver > Papaver californicum. The sequence continues at coordinate 2,848,138 of JAJJMC010003936.1, forward strand.
GTATTTGTAGGATAATTTCAAAAACTAGCCGTTGATTGTACTTACATTCTAAATAACCTGCTAAATAATTGCTCAAATATCATTAGTCATAAAAGAAAACAACAATCGGTAGATAATAGATACCCTAAACTACCGATTATGTAAGTTTCCCCAAATTGGAAATTGGAATGTTTTCAAAACTCCTGGACACTAACAATCGGAAGGTTAATTTCTGTACAAACTACCGATTATGTAAGTTGCCCCAAATTAGAAATCGTAATTTTTCAAAACTCACGGACACTAACAATCGGTTGTTTAAGTAGTTCTTAAACTAACGATTGTTGTTGAATGTACACAATCGGTAGTTTATGAAATTCTTAAACTACCGATTGTGCTTGGAATACCCAAGCCAACGGCTTTTTTTTTGAAAAAATAGTCGTTGGTAATAAAACACTATAAAAGGAAACTATCCCTTTCAAGGTGATTCACATTCTCACCTATCCCTTTCAACCTCGATCTCCCCTATCCCATTCAATCTCATTCTCATTCTCACATTTGATTTTGAATGGCTCTTCAATACACTAATGATGAAGATATGGCCATCATTAGATCGTGGGTAACGATCATGGAGAACGAGTACAAAACTGCGTATTGGAACAGTAATAATCGAGCCACTAATGAAAATTGGATGGCGGATCATAACACCTATCCTTTGTGGCAGCGTGTGTTTCAGATTTATGTGGCATTAAACGGAAATGAAAATCAAAGGACTCCCGGAGGCATAAGGACAAGGTATGAGGTGTTGTCTGAACGGTTGGACAACTTGAAAGAGGAAATGAAACTGAGATGCCGAGCTCGTCCCACCGAATCGCCTGTAGCAAGAGTAAGTGTTTTACGTTAATAAGTCGTTCATTAAAAAGAGTTTTCAAGCATTGGAACTTATAATTGATTTGTTTTTTTCAGCGGGTGATAGCTCTCCACCAATATTTCGTTAAGCATGGGAAGAATTTTATGCATGAGGATTGCTAACGGATAATGGAAGAAAGTACCTTGTTTGGTTTCCACCTATATGCTAATTGATTTATTGTATTTCATTTCCTGTAATGTTACATGTATGCCTTTTCCATTCAATGAAATGATTTTACGTCCAACTGTTTTACAAAAGCAATCGGTTAATCTAATCATATTCTTCACAAAGTACGTTAAACTCACCCAATTGTTTATAATCGGTAGTTAAAAAATCAACTAAACTATCGATTATGCATAATCGGTAGCACGGGCTCTACATTATCAACCGATTGAGCATATGGACACACTTCAATCGGTAGTTACATAAAAGATTAACTACCGATTATGTGTCATTTTGGATCCAGTAGAATAATCGGTAGTTTAGGTGTACAAAGAACTACTGATTGTGTTCGACGTTTTTGAGTATAACTAACTAACATAGTCGGAAGTTTAACGTATACGAAACTACTGATACCATTAAATTTTTGTCCAATTAATTAATCGGTAGTTTATGACTAAACATAACTACCGATTGTGCTTGAAGTTCATGGATAATGAAGAACAGCACAATAATCGGTAGTTAACACAAACACGAAACTACCGATTATAACATCTTAGATTTTAGGTTTAGGGTTTTAAACTTTTATTAGTAGACGGTTTTGTGGTAATTATTTGATAAGTAAATGGATATTTTAGTATTTTTACATACCCTAGGTCACCCCTTAATTTCTCCCATTGGATGGTTTTAAAAAAGTAGCCCCTAAATGGTTTTTGTTAACCCTCAAATTCACCAGGAAAAAAAAGTGAAAAAAAGCTAGTATTTTTGCTTGTTTACACCCCTATATGAACTAGATCCTAATGGTGGACCTTTTTGGACTCGTGGTGTGTTCTGGATAAACATCCATGCAGCAATACATATGCGACACATAGACATGGTATTTTTGGGTATAAAAACCGGTAGATGTTTTCATTATTACTCCACTAAATACCAGTATAATTGTACTGAGACATGATTATTTAGTTGGGGGCCTTGGGCCAAGCAGAAACAAAAATGAAAACAAAAATGTTGATTCCTAGAGTACTGGAGGAAGCAAACACGTAACCAAAGCTTTGACCCACCCTGCCTGCAGCTATCACATTGCATGTTTCATTTATTTGGCACCCCTGTCTCTTGAGGAGTAGTATTTATTTGTGAGGCCACCCTCTTTGGCAGCTCTTGATGGTTGTCGGATTGTTCTAACGACCATTTACAAGCCCTTAAGCTTGATGCAGGAAGGGATATAAGGGCCCAGGGGGAGCTGGAGAGGTAAAAAACAATTATAAAAAACCTTAAATTGTTACTACAAATGACTTGATGCCTTCATAAGCTTACAGGAGACCTGACTGTATTCTCAACACCCCATTACCTACATAAAAGGTGGAGACTGTTGTGTAATGCTACACGTCCCACATTAGGTGGACTACCCTTTCTCCTGTGCCCAAATTACGTTGAGTAAACCAAAACAATTGGACTCAACTAAACACTTCAATAGCATGACCTGCAACGCCTCTATAACAGGACATGTCTCGTCAAACTAGCACCCAGTACAGTACGTGCACAAAGACCAACTACCAAGTATGCACTAATTGTGCGAAAACTTCGTACTCCCTCGAGTTACACTATTGGTTATGGTTTTTCCTTCATTCCGCAACTAGCAGATGAATTTGTCTAAAATGCTTATCAGATGGTTGCAAAATCTCATTTGGCACCAACAGAGGCCTTGCAGCCTTGCTAGACCTGGATTCATACTCTGCCCTGGCACCCGTGGCCTAGTAGTACCCTCGCTTACATGCTCCATATAAAAAAGATTCACATTTGAATCTGAAATCGACAAAATGGAATTCCAGGAATTCCAGGAAACCCGTCTTTCTTTCTTTCTTTCTTTTTGGCCTTCTTTTTTGTACTCGAATAACAGAATATTCAGAAACGGGAAAAGAAAGCAATAAGAAAAGACATAAGACCCAATGGCACCCGTGACTTTGAAATTTGAAAAAGAAACAAACTTTAACTTGAAATTCAAAATAAAAATAAAAATAAAAATTGAAACCTCCACCCCAATCATACATTCACTCATTTTTATACCAATCAGCATCTTCCTCTTTGATCAAGATTCTATTCTCTTCTTTTGCTTCAAAATTCAAAATTCAAAACTCAAACTTCATAACCCAACACTAAAAGAAAGAAAAAAGAATCAACAAAGATAAATTCATCCAAAAGATAGAAGCAATAATAGTACTACTACTTCCAAATTGAACCCAAGAAAATACATTGTTAAAAGTAAATATTATATCATCAAAGTTATCAACCATTACACCACACCAAATCAACCAGAAGAAATAACAAAATTAGAACATCACCATATTCGACTGCTTAAGGAAGTACTGATTTCAAAGTTAACCTACAATTCTCATATCTCATTACTAGATATTTAAGTACTAGTTAACAACACCCTTTACATACCATATATATTATCACCAAAATCAATAGTTATTAGACGATTTTACTTGAGTACTGTCACACACATAATTAGACCGGAGCTCTCATGATAGTGTAACTTAAGCTAAGGAAGTGGGTTTGCGAACATAGTATCGGTAAGCAGCGACCTTTCTTTTCCGAGAAATGGTGTTATCAACTGAGAGGACCATCTTACCGTGTTCTTTCGAAGTAAACGTATTGTGAATTGGTTCTTCTGATGATGCGATCCATTTCGGCTTCTGAATTGAAATTGTGTAGCTTCCTTCAACACTTGGTACAAATTCAGCACTGTACTCTAAATCCCAACCTCCCACCACTAAATCCCAAGTTATGGTTGCACCAGCCTAATTACCATCAATTCATCAAATGAAAATAGATTTCAAATTAGGCATTCATGCTTAGTAAGTTCAAAAGAAATTAAGAATTACAACCTCGAAAACTAGTTGAATGATCCAGTGACAAAAACAAGACAACAGTAAGAAAATCAAAGTATACCTCAATACCATCAATCTCTAAATTAACTTTCTCTCCACCTTTGATAGTGAATTCAGAAGCTGGTTTAGGTGGACCGTTTTGTGAATCACCTGGTCGACTCAGTCCCCCGTACTGAACTGGCACATTTTCAGGCCTGATAAACCTGATCAAAACAAAACCCTTTTCAGATTTCACTTTAAAAACTAAACAAAATACTTATCAAAAGAAGAAATCTGGACATCACCCATGAAACCCATTAATGAATTAAGCAACAATGACAGAGTAGTATAATAAATAAGTAAAAGACAGATAATATTTTTTCAGATCTTAAAATAAAATATACTAAAAACAGGAGAATAACAGAAAATGTTTCAGATAAAACTCTAGAACCCAAAGAACTTACTTAGATTGCAGAATTGAAACAAAGACAAAAAAAACAATAGATTTTTCTACAGATTTAGATGAAGAAGAAGAAGAAGAGAGCTTACTTGTAAAGGGTTTCAGCAACATTGTTTTCTCTAGCAATTACAAACTTGCTTTTAGTCCTTTGAGTGAGAAAAGGACTGAACATTGAATATAACATACTGAAGTACCATGGAACATTGACGAATACCTACATCAATTCACCACCACCATTACAAAATTAGCAACACAAGAATAATGGGTTCTCCTTAAATCAGTTCAAAACTTACACAGAGATCTAGTGAGAAAGAGTAGTACCTTTCTAGCAACCATTTCAGGGTAATTATCTTGAAACAAAGAGAGAATCTGTTTTGAAGCAACCCTAAGTTCTCTCTTAGGCATATCTTTAAGATCAGTAACTTGTATAATAGAATTAACACCACCAGGTTTGAAATGAAGAAGATTGATACCTTTCTCCAAAACTTGAACTCTCCATCTCAAAAACATTTTAAGTTTTTCTTCATCACCAAAAATCCTTTCATACATTTCTTTATCTTTAAAAACACCATAAGCATTATAACAAACAGGATGTCCATCTCTATCATAACCATGCATATAAGCAACTACTTCTTCAAGTTCTTTAAACCCTAAATCTTCCTCCATTATATTCTCAGTACCAAAATCTTTTCTCCAAGTTAAACATTTCTGTAACATTGAGAATGAATCAGATACTTTGAAATCTCTTGCTCTTAGAAATTTCAGCAAAATTACATCAGCTCTTTCATCACCACCTAAAAGATGAATACCCCACACTGATTCAGATGAATGAGAAACAGATAATTTATCCTTAAGTTCTTGTAATGCTTTCTTCTCATTGTTTTTGAGATTTGAAAGAAGATATGTATCTTCTTTGAACGATGGAGAACGAAGTGTAGCAACCTCCATTAGTGTTGAAACAAAGCTTTTCTTAGTGGGTTTTGGTGAATCAGTTGTTTCTAGTTTTTGTTTCTGGACTGAAAGATGAGATATAGCTTCCATCGTTTACAGAACAAAACAGAATTAGCTCTGTTTTCAATATCTTCTGAAGAAGTTTCAGAAAGTTGAAAGAGAGATAAGGAAATGTCTTTCTTGGAAGTGACTAGAGAGAGAGAAAGAGATAGAAAGGAAAGGAACTGAAGAAGAGTGAAAGACAGAGAAAAGAAGAAACAGTAGACTTCTGATGAAGAGAAGAACAGAGCAGAGAGTCTGAGAGTGAGAGTAGGCTTATAAGTAAGCAATATATAAATGATACTATGTTACATGGGTCATTGAAGTACGGTATATCTATCTCGGTTAAAAAAAGAGAGATGAGTACGGTAAGTTGAGACGTGGCCCGTGGGGGTGTCATTTTTGAAATCTTGAAATACAAATCTATCACCATTATTGAAAACGAGCAGCACGGCACCGAAAGTGCTAGTCTTCCCCTGAATCCAACCCTGATATCTTCTTCGTAAATAAGTAGAGATTTAATATCATATAAATGAACTCCCGACTAATTATCAAGGGCTAAAAAAATAGCATCTAATAGGGGAAGGGAGTGGAGGTTAAAAATGGGGGAAATGCAGCACTGTCGCACGACCATCATTTTTGTGAGGGAATAAAATTCGAGATACGTGTGTCCAAAAATTATTGGAGAAAGAGGGAATTACGATGGGATGAGAAACACTGAAACAAAGCTTTTTAAAGCAATGAATTGACAGTTGCAAACTCGATAAAGTTTGAACCCGACAGCATTAATGCATGATCAACACGTGGGTTACGGGAAAGTAAGGCATACTGCTCAAAACAGATAGCCTTGCTGCCTGACCGACACGTGGTTTACGGGACAGTAAGGCACACTGCTCAAAAAAGATAGCCTTGCTGCTTGACTGACACTAGGTTGCAGGAAAGTCTGACACAATAAAGAAGTAATGATGAGCGTTGATGCATGAGGGATACGTATCAACTTCACAAGTTGCGGAACAAAAAGAACTAAAGTGTGACGATTCACTTTTAAGAGTTACGTGTCAAACATGTCATGATTCAAATAAAACCGCAACATTCATCCCAATCCAAAACAGTAACTTAAATACAAGACCGCAAAAGAGCTGCGGGATAACTAGTGAGAAATTATGGGAAACAAGCAGTACGCATGCTAAGACTTGCGGGAAGAACGATCAAGCTTTGCGGAAATTGCAAATAAGCTTTACGGGACTACATATCGCACCAGGAATTGATAAGAATAAATAGGTGGAAAGGAGATTGGTAGGACCCATCAAATTGGCTATAAATATTAAGCTCATAAACAGGAAAAGGGGTTGGAAAATCTGGAGAAAAATTGAACAGAAGGCATAGAAGTGATAGCAAAGAGTTTAGGTATGAAACTTGTGTAAATTTTTAGTTCAATCAATCCATGATTAACATGATTGTGATTTTATAGTATAACTTTCTTCTTTATTGAATGATGTTGATTAATAAGAATGGAACAAATCTTTTACCCGTGGATGTAGACAGTTAGACTGTCGAACCACGTTAAATGTTTGAGTCAATTTACTTCTAAGTTTTGATTAATTATCATTTTCTAAATGATCTTGTGAGTCGATTTTATGATAAGATATCATACTTTATCATGTTCTAAATTCATTTGGTTGTGATCCAAAGAAACTAGATTTTTGGTCACCACAATTTGGCGCTAGATACAGGAAAGTAGTAAAGAATTTATTCTACCAGTCAAAAAATTTACCTTTTTAAAATTTTGAATCGTGTTTTTTAAAAAAAAAATCTTTTCCTTAAAGAACAATGATTGAGAGTCATATTGAAAAAACTTTACATATGGTTTTCCTTTGAATTAATCAATTCATGAACATATGAATTTGGTTTTTATGATCATACATATTATTTCGTTATTTCATACCTTATATATATGTTAAATTACTTAGGATATTCTTTAAATTGATGGTTCAAAAATTTAGTTTATAAATTTTCACTAGGCCATTATGTTATGTTTATCAAATTCTTGATTTCTACATTAAACTAAAATTTTGATTCTTGAAAGAAACAATGAAATAAGTTTTCAATTGAATTTTCAAACTTGATATTAACTTTTTAGCACATGACTATACAAAATCTGTGAAAATTAGAGAATTATTTGGTTTGTGTGTGACAGCTTAAAGATTAAATTTAATATTTTCTTTCAATTAGGTTGCATTATATATTTATTGAGAATGATAAAACTTTTTGAAGCACATAACTTATTATCTGAGCTCTTTTATAATACTGGTAAAGAAATCCCTACAACAACATAAGACTGAGTTTAGAAGAAATCACAACATCCCAAAAGGGTTCACGCAAATGGAAACAGTGTCACATAGAAACATGCAAGATCAAGATGCCAATTCAGGAAATCAGGGGAGTAATGCAATAGGGGCTCCTCAACAAAGGGAAATGGTGGGAGAATCACAAGGGCAATAACCCATTAATGATAAAGTAAACAATTCTGAAGATCACACGAATAATCGTTCGTGTGAAGAAAATTCTCAAAATAGTATTGATCACATTCAACAATTAATGGAAGAACTGGACGAGATGCGCAAGGTACAACAGACTTGTGCGGAACAAATTGCACTTTTGACCAGAGAAAACCAAGTACTTAAAGAAAAATTCCAGCACGGTGCGGAACCATCTACAACTAGAACACGGGGGCAAGAAGCAAACTCCAGTAGACCCACAGGGAGAAAAGTGGAAGCCAATAAAGATCAAAGAGTAATGGTAGTGGAACCCGCATGCCAGCGGTATGAACCAGATAGATTGAGTTTAGATGTTTCAAGGTTGCAAAAGGATAGGTGGCAAAAATGCTATGAGGACATGGAGCAAATGCGAGAAGAAATTAAGAATTTAAAAAATAAAGAGAGTGGACGATTAGAAGAAGTGTTAAAAGAAGCAAGACGAACGTCATTGGCGCCGCACCTAGCGTACATACCAATTCTCCATGAATGTAGTATTCCCATTTTTGAATGCTACGATGGGACAAAATACCCAACAACCCACCTGGAGTATTACAATCGCATCATGACACGTTGGGAGCAAGATGATGTTGTTATGTGCCGTTATTTTCCCTCGAGTTTGAAAGGAATAGCTTTGGCGTGGTATGATAATTTACCAGAAGGGACGGTGTATTCTTACACACAGTTAACCCGCAAGTTCTTAGAAGCATACATGTATAACAAGCCTACAGATGCGGGGATGGACAAGCTATACTATCTTGCCTCATGGACAGAGGAAACCATCCGAGATTATACAGATTGATGGCATATGATCTGTCAAGCAATCGGGGATGTAACCCCAGAAGTCGTTATCAATTGTTATAAATGGGGAATAGCCAATCGAGAAAGCCAACTCTTTGATGATATCCATGATAAAAACCCACAAAGCAAAGGGGATCTCAGAGATATCATTGAGAAATGTGCAAGATTGCAGGACATCCAGAGGCAACATCCGAGAATAACATCACAACCCCAGGGAAATGCCAGAAGAACCAATTTTGTAGAACCGTCATCTGGTTCTGGGAAGAGGTTTGCGGAAAAAACTCCAAACATTGAATCAAAGCGAGAAAGATAGAGGAAAGAAGAAAATTCATCCAACAATTTAAGGAGAAATTTTTACTAAACTCAATACTCCTTGTCCAAAAATTTTAAATGCAATAAGAAACAGACGAAAAAACATCCAACAATTTGAGGAGAATTTATTCAATTACCTTTTCCCCACCAAGGATTAATAAGGGAAAAGCTGTTAATATTCCTCAAAGTAATCAAACTGTTAATATGATCTCTTATTCTGAATCGGATCAGTCATTCATGAGTGCAGCTGTTGATAAAAAATTGTATAAAAGAGTCCGCAGTCACAAAGTCTTCAAAGTTACGGGAAGAGTTACTGAAGTATGGGAAGAATGGATAGCATCCCCGCTAACTTTTTCTATGGACGAGGTTGACCAAGAGATTGAAATGCACAATGATCCGTTGGTACTTACACTGCCAGTATCTCGATGGAATATATGGATGATTCTTATGGATGGGGGCAGCTCTCTTAATATTTTGTTTTATGATACCTTCCAGAAGATGGGGTTAAAAGATGATCAGCTAACGCCTTCTTGCTACACAATTTATAGGTTTAACAGATTAACTTCAAAACCGAAAGGGGAAATCTTGCTTGATGTTGCGGCTGGACCGATAAATATTATGAATAAGTTTAGCTTAGTGGAGGCTCTATCTCCGTACAACGTCATCATTGGTAGACACTGGGTCCATCAGTTGAAAGGGGTAACTTCAACGTATCACCAATACTTGCGGTTTCCAACACCGCAAGGGGAAATGGAGATAAAAGGAGATCAAAATGAAGCAAAATCCTGCATTCTAGCAGAAGTCCGCATGAATGAAGAACGACAATAGCAGCAACAAAATAGGAAAAAAGAGCACAAGATGAAAGCTAAAGAAGAAGCCCTGAACCAATATATGATTAAGACTGCGGGAAGTAAAGCAATAGACGAAACAAATGAAGGTATTACAATAAAGGAAAGCATGCCAAAGATTGATGAAGGTAGTCTTACAGCATAGCAACCAAAGGAGTCTCCCACATTTTTAGGAGCTCCCAAACCCACCTTTACATCAATCGAAGAAACCAAAAATGTTAACATATGAACAGAAGAACTTCCTAAGATGATAAAGATTGGAACGCTGATGGAAACGGAAAGGGAACATAATTTGGTCATTCTACTTAGACATTTTGTGGACATTTTTGCATGGAAGATGGAGGACATGCCGGGCATCGACCCAACTATCGTACATCATGAGTTACACATACATCCGGAAGCTATACCTTTTCGGAAACGCATACGTAAAGTTGCACCTGAATATCATTTGACAGTTGAAAGAGAGTTAAAAAATCTCATGGATACGGGATTCATTCGAGAGGTACGGTATCCAACTTGGATTTCAAACATGGTGATAGTACCAACAAAGAATGGCGGAGTAAGAATTTGCATAGACTTCACCAACTTAAACAAAGCATGCCCAAAAGACAGTTATCTGCTTCCCAACATTGATCAGTTGGTGGACGTTGTTGAAGGACATGAGGATTTATCCTTTATGGACGGACAATCAGGGTATAATCAGATTGCTCTGGTTGAAGAAGATCAAGAGCACACTGCATTCTTTACTCCACGCGGTTTGTATTGTTATACCAGGATGCCATTTGGGTTAACAAATGCAGGGGCAACATATCAACGTTTAGTAGACGCAATTTTTAAGTCATGGGTAGGCCGCACCCTGGAAATTTCTGTGGATGACATGTTAATAAAAAGTAAACTTTCAACAAATCATCTACAAGACTTGAGAGAAATATTTGAAGCTTTGCGGAAATACAGAATGAAGGTCAATCCAGACAAATGTATTTTTGGGGTTACGTCAGGAAATTTTCTGGGGTATTTGGTCACTAAAAAAGGAATTGAAGTTGATCCTGCAAAAGTTCATGCAATAGTGGATATGTCATCTCCAAGGAATATTAAAGAAGTGCAGAAATTAAATGGTTGGTTGGCCGCACTCAGCAGATTTATTGCAAGATCATCGGATAGATGAAAACCCTTTTTTGAATTTTAAAAAAGAAATATAAATTTGTATGGAATGCGAATTGTGAGCAAGCTTTCCAAAATATCAAGGTTTATCTCGCCACATTACCTGCACTGCAAAAGCCAAAGCCTGAAGAAGTTCTGGCCTTATACATTGCGGCAACTGAGGATGTAGTAAGTGTTGTATTAGTCCTGACCAATGAGAAGATTGAAAAGCCTGTGTATTACATCAGCAAAACTCTGAACCTCGCAGAAAGAAATTATACTAAAATAGAACAATTAATTTTGCCACTGGTTTTTGCTTCTCAGAAGTTGCGCACATATTTCTTAACACATTATGTGCGTGTACCAAGTAAAGCTCCACTGGATTCCGTATTGAAGAATACAGGGAAATTTGTGAGGATAGCAAAATGGAACGCACAACTCGAACAATTCCACATATTATTTGAATTACAAACTGCGCAGAAGTCGCAAGTCGGCTGATTTCCTTGCGGATTTTTCGTTAGATGATGATTTTGAAATTCAAGGTTTGCCCGGATTTGAAGATGATGATCCTCGGGATATCCTAAGCTCTGTAAATTCACGAAGATGGGAAGTATTTGTTGATGGGGCCAAAAACAAAGAGGGTGTGGGAATTGGAATTGTAATTACGACTCCTACGGGAGATCGAATGGTACATGCATTCCGACTCGAGTTCGACGAACATACAAATAATATAGTGGAGTATGAGGTTGTGGTTCATGCCCTTAGGCTCATCATTGAATTGGGGTTAAGCGATGTGCGGCTCACAAGTGACTCACAATTAATAATTCTTCAGGTTGAATTAAAGTATCAAGCGCTTGATGAAGACCTGGTAAAATACAAAAATCTTGTGCAAAAATTGGCGTTTCAAATCCCAAATATAATTTTTCAGCATCTTTCTAGAGATAAGAATCGCCATGCTGATGCGTTAGCATTTATTTCTTCAATGATAAAGGATCGGAATACATTAATAGTAAAAATTGGGCGTATTTATGAACCATCAATCAAGTTGTGGGCAGTTGAACATATGGAAGAAGAAGTTGGGGAAGATATTGAAGATGCAGTTATTCAAGATGATGCAAGTTTCACACAAAAAACAAAAAATAATTTAACCGGAGAAGATTGGAAACTTCCAATACATCAATATTTGCAAGATGGGATATTACCCGCAAGAACTAAAGAAACAAGGAATGTGCAATCAAAATCTGTAAATTATCAATTGCGGGATAGAATTTTGTACCGAAAATCCTATTTGGGACCGTTACTTTGATGTTTATCACGATAGGAAGGGCTGCGAATTTTCAAAGATATACATTATGGAGATGCGGAAAATCATAGTGGAAGACGATCGCTGGCATTACAAGCAAAAACGCAAGGATATTATTGGCCATTTATGCATAAAGATGCGGAAAATATGGTGAAAAGATGTGAAGAATGTCAGCGTTATGCGAAAAGAATAAAAGCTCCCGCAACAGAACTTAATTCTGTACTCAGCCCCTGGCCATTTGCAAAATGGGGGATAAACATTGTTGGACCATTAGTAGAAGGTACTCAAAAAAGAAAATACTTGATTGTATCTACAAACTATTTCACTAAATGGATTGAGGCCAAAGCTCTCGCACGAATCAGAGATGCTGATGTTTTATTTGAGAATATAATCTGTAGATTTGGAATTCCGGTAGCCATAGTCTCTGATAATGGACAACAATTACAAGGGAAAAATATAGATATGCTTTTCGAAGCATTCAACATACAAAAGAACAAGTCAACTCCGCTCTATCCACAAAGCAATGGACAAGCCGAAGCAACAAATAAAACAATTGCCATAAATCTAAAGAAAACACTTGATGGACATCACAAACGATGGTGTGAACAGCTTCATAATACAGTATGGGACAACAAGGAGAGAGTCCACTGGAGAATCACCATTTCTTCTTACTTACGGAACATAAGCAGTTATTCCAACGGAAGTCATTTTACCCACCACAAGAACAGAAGCACGGGAAAAGAATTTGAATTCATACCTAATACTAAAAAAGTTTGATGACTTAGAAGAAAGAAGAGAAGTTACACTTCAAAAAATGGAAAATTATCAAAGAAGATTGGCAAGAGAATACAATAAAAAAGTAAAGTTACGGAATTTCGTAGAAGGACAGTATGTTCTGCGGCAAATCCCAGAATACCAAAGGGACAAAAAAGCAGGAAAATTTGCACCTACATGGGGAGGACCTTATGTTATACAAGGCATTGCGGGACAAGGATCATATCATTTGCGGACCATGGATGGAGGAATTTTACAACATCCTTGGAACGCACAATATCTCAAACCATATTATCCTTGATCAATAATGCAATTGTACAATAGTATGCGCTCATAATAGGTAAAGCATATGAAATTCAAACTCTCTAGAAGATCCAAATAAATGTCTGACTATAGGATTTTCCGCCACAGAGATGCCTAACATGACATTGATTATTGTACCAGGTACTCTCCACTTCAGGAAGTGCTCACAATCAGCGATGCAATTATACAACAAATTGGTTTCATACTAGGTAAAGCTGCAAATGCAATCTCTCTAAGAAAATCCATGGCAAAAAGTCTATGAGTGTATGACAATTGGATCTTTTGCCAACAGAGATGCCTAACATGATATTAATTGTTGTATTTTTCTCCATTTTAGGAGACTCTAGGGACCGCATCCTAATTTCTTCCTGGCCCGAGAGAAGTTAGAAATGTGTTACACCCTCAATATAACTCAAGGTACAAAATTTTCTTGCGGTTAAATAAATTACACTCATACAATGAACTAACAATCAATATATATATTCAAAGTCTGTTTTGCAGGGATAAAATTAAAAGAAAAATAAAAAGGCAACTACAATCTAAAGATGAAGAAGAATGGAGCAACAGTAAAGAAAGCTAAGGTGCGGGAAGAACACCCTCAAAGGGAAGATTATCTGGGACATCTCTACGCTTGTAAACTTTTGTTAATCCATCAGCTTGTACTTGGTCAAGAGTGTTGTTGACCGCCTTTGCAATTAAAGCTTTAGCTTCGGTTCTTAACCAAAGAATATAAGTTTTTCTATTTTTGATTTCCATTTTGTATTGATTTACATCGGTTTCGCAAGATTGGACTTTTGTCTTCCAAAATATTATTTTCCCTCTCTCAGAAGATAAGTCCCAAACAAGGCTTTCATTCTTCGCAGCCTCATGTTTTAGATTATCTTCAGCACCTTTAACTTTAGAAGATAAAAGCTCAAGCTGAGCGAGCGCTTCATTGGCCTTGGTAGAGGCAAGCTCTAGCTGGGTTTGCGCTTCATTAGCTTTGACTGAAGCTAGCTTTATCTGCTCATTGAGTTCCTCCATCCTAGTATTTGCCGCAACGAGCTCTCCCTCAGCTTTAGCAGCTCTTGCGGTTGCATCCTTAAACTTTTCTTCAAAACATGAGATAAAGGTAACGGATTAATCAATGCGGGAATAATATTGAATTTTAAGCTTGCGATAAAATAGGATACCTCTTGGGAGGGATTCAAACTCTACTAATTCACGACCCATTGCATCTTTCGTAATATCAAAAAAATTATATTCTCCCGAAAGCTTGCTGTAATCGGCCTTGAGTTGTTCAATATGCTGTTGACACTGAGTTAACTATGCTTCATTAACTCACAGACGATTCAATTTAGATGTACATCTTGCCACTTCTTTGTGCAACCGGAGAATTCCGCTCTCACGGTGAAGAACATAATTAGATAAATTACAGATCATATCCTGAGCATCCGCAAGGGCTTTTCCTTTAGCATAAGCCTCTGAAGCTGAGTTGTCTCTGTCCTCAATGAGCTGAGCTATGTACGAAGAAAGCTGTGAATGGTGATACGATCCAGAACGGGAAAATCCCGCAAGGATATTCTGCCGCTCCACACAAAGCTTGTGGTTCTCTTCTTCCAATTTGTCAGATTTTGCCCGTGCCTCAGAAACGCAATCTTTAGTCCAAATAAAGTAGCATCAAATTCTACTTTCTTGCGACCCTTCTCCATAAATAAAAGCCGATGTCGTGATTCTAACTCATCATACTTCCGTGTGATCAACTCATGACTAACAAAAAGATCATTCAATTTTATCTTGATCTCCACATTCTCATTATTAACTCTTACAACATGATCTCTCGACTGTGTAATTCTATGCTGCATCCTAGATACAAGTTCTGAATCACCCGTTGATCCCATAAAGTAATTCAGAAAACAAGTGAAGTAAAATAAGAAAAAATTAACTAGAAGAAAGAATAAAACCTTGATTCTGAAGCGCAAGCAATTGTTGGCGGAGCACGTCATTTTCCCGCTTTAAATCCAAAGCACCATTTTCTACAGCCCTAAATTGGGACTCCATAATTTTGGACCGCGCTTTATAGAATTGGTACGCAGTATGTGCGACGCTTTGACCCCATCCAAGCTGCAGAATAAAAATTATAACTAGAACTAAAAATAAGAAGAAATCAAAAGGTAAAGAAACAACTAAAATACCTGTAGAAGAGCTTGTTGCAGGAAAAATACACTTGTCCGTCCGCAAGTGCGAGTGTTTCCACAAGAGAAGAAGGTTCGATGATGCGGAATGTGGGATCAACTGCTTCACCTTGATCTTTCAACCAAGCATCTCTAACCACTTCGTATGGTACATCCTCTATGGACTTACGCAACCGGGAGACCGAAGAGCTATCTGATTTCATTGGTAAAGAGTTGTTTGGAACAGACTGAAGATTCTTTGACATGAACCATTGAAAGGCTTCTTCTTATTTTTCCAAGAGATTAGAAGCCTCTGCAATTCCCTTTCCTCTGCTTGTTTTCGGAAACTATGTGTTTGGCTTTATATTATTAGCAGCAGCCACACTCGCAATGTTACCCCTGACTGGACCAGCTTCTGACATAGTATTTAAGGGCACATTACCCGTTTTACTAATGACCGCAGGCTCATCTGCTTCCGCAACATGTGCTTGCGGATCTACTTATGCTGAAGTAATTTTAGGGTCGTCTTGAGGGCCGCGATCTTCTTCATCAGTTGAATCATCTTCATCTGTGACAGCTTCAAGCGGCTCATCAACGATCAGAGGAGAGAACTGACGGAAAAAAGAAGGATCGGGAACGATAGTTTGGTGCGAGAAATTGATGGCAGCATTTGAAATTTCTTTCGCAGCACCAACTTGTTCCGCAGACTCGAAGTTTATTATTTGGAGAGGTATATTTTGCTTTTTTTCTTGTCTCTCTGGAGCAAAGCTTCCTTCACCTCTCAAGAGTGGACGGTGAAGGGGAGAATCTCGAATCATCTTTTGCACTTTCAGCTTGCGGCTCATCTTGTGGCTATAAAAAGGAGAGAAAATTTTAATCATCAGAGAGAAACTCTAATCATTAAGCAATATATAAAGCACAAAAAGACCGAGAGAAACTTTACGTACCACGGAGATAAGTGCAAACTTGAAGTCAGAAAAATTCAACCGTCAAGGGCAGTAACCATTGAAGCGGGTAAGAAGATCGTAAACTACATTATCGAGGACGAACCCAAAGACCCATGGATCCTCAATGACTAGAGGGGTGCAGTACCATTTGTAGTCGTGATCTTCCTGAATTCTTTCCTTGAGAGGAAGCGTTGTCCCCGGAACGTACTTCAGCTTGATGTTGTCAATTTCCGCTAGCAGACGGAATCCCTCACCACCTTTACGGTTCAGACCAACGCTCCATTTCTTGAAATTCTTTGCGGCAATGTTGTCCGCATAAGTAGCATGAAAGTTTTCCACTGTGTAATATTTACGTTCCGTAAGGTTTGGAACGTAACATGTAAAGTTGGTTCTTCCTTGGCTACACATGCTACATTCGTCTAGTACGCGCCACCAATTTCCATTATATTGAGTGATGGACCGCACTAAACCTTGATGGGATTGATTGCGGCTGGCAAGAACTTCTAACTGAAAAGAATTTTCGCTTTGGAACAAAGGAAGCTGTAAACCCGCATCTAAAGCTCCCGCAGGGATTAATAGCTTGTTGTTGCTGTATTCAAAATCTTCCATCATTTCCAGGGTAATTTCATCTTCAACACAATCATAAAAGGAGACTTTGAATAGGCGAAGACCGTGACTTCTTTTGAATTCCTCAAGGTTCACGTATTTAAAGCTACAACTTTCATGAGCCCGTTTTTCCTTAGAAGCAGGATTGTTGACCGCAACACGAACACTTACGGGCTTTGTAGATCCCGAAGGGTGATTCTTCGATACAGGATAGCGAGATGACTTCCTGACTAAAGGTTGATCATCCTGATGAGAATCATCACCAGTAATTTTGGCATTACCCTTTCCAGCCATGATAAATTTTTATCTACACATGAAAGCAAGAAAAAATAAATTTATTACGATCAAAAGCAAGAGCAAAGCAGACAAGTTGCAAAGTAAAAGAATGACAAATTGATTATCACGTCAAAATGAAAATTAGCCAAAAATTCACTGATCAGGAGAAAAGAAGGGACCATAATAAAATAATCAATCATCAAAAAGAAATATCATCATCATCATTATCATTATTCATTCCAAAAAAAAAATAAACAGATAAGAACATCATCGTCATCATCATTATCAATGATTAATCCAAAAAGGTTCAAATACAGAGATTGATAAATAAACAAGTGCAAAAAGAAAAAAACAAAAGGATTACTCACAATGAAGTGAAAGATAGAAGAAAAATTTGTTGATTGAAAAGAGGAAAAACTTGATCCCGATGCGAGAATCCTTGATCACAGAAGTTCAGGAGAAAGAAAAGATGTTGAAGAATCTCTGAAAAGGTCAAAGGAATGAAAAGCACAACAACTTTAAGAATAAGAAGACGTGTAAAGAATGGAATGAGAGAAATAATTGGTATTAAATAGGAGAAAGCTGAAACGGACGAAACCGTCAAAAACTAAAAAGGGAGAAACTTTATCAGAGAATTAATTGCCTTGAAACCGCCAACTGACAAGAACGTGGGAAAAGATGTCACTGCTAGCGAGAAAACCGGGAAAAAGTAAAATTAAGCGTGGGAGGCGAAGTTATTGCAAGTGTAAAAGCAATAATTACAATTTTTCCTTTTTCAAAATTTTTACCACGTGTCAAAATTTGAAATAAAAAAGGGGGAAATTATGAGGGAATAAGATCCGAGATACGCGTGTCCAAAAACTATTGGAGAAGGAGCGAGTTACGATGGGATGAGAAACACTGAAACAAAGCCTTTTAAAGCAATGAATTGACAGCTGCAAACTCGATAAAGTTTGTACCTGACAGCATTAATGCATGATCAACACGTGGGTTGCGGGAAAGTAAGGCATACTGCTCAAAACAGATAGCCTTGCTGCCTGACCGACACGTGGTTTGCGGGACAGTAAGGCACACTGCTCAAAAAAGATAGCCTTGCTGCTTGACTGACACTAGGTTGCAGGAAAGTCTGACACAATAAAGAAGTAATGATGAGCGTTGATGCATGAGGGATACGTATCAACTTCACAAGTTGCGGAACAAAAAGAACTAAAGTGTGACGATTCACTTTTAAGAGCTATGTGTCAAACATGCCATGATTCAAATAAACCCGCAACATTCATCCCAATCCAAAAGAGTAACTTAAATACAAGACCGCAGAAGAGCTGCAGGATAACTACTGAGAAATTGTGGGAAACAAGCAGTACGCATGCTAAGACTTGCGGGAAGAACGATCAAGCCTTGCGGAAATTACAAATAAGCTTTGCGGGATTACATATCGCACCAGGAATTGATAAGAATAAATAGGTGGGAAAGGTAGATTGGTAGGACCCATCAAATTGGCTATAAATACCAATCTCATAAACAGGAAAAGCGGTTGGAAAATCTGGAGAAAAATTGGACAAAAGGCATAGAAGTGATAACAAAGAGTTTAGGTATGAGACTTGTGTAAATTTTTAGTTCAATCGATCCATGATTAACATGATTGTGATTTTATAGTATAACTTTCTTCTGTATTAAATGATGTTTATTAATAAGGATGGAACAAATCTTTTACCCGTGGATGTAGACAGTTAGATTGTCGAACCACGTTAAATGTTTGAGTCAATTTACTTCTAAATTTTGATTAATTATTATTTTCTAAATGATCTTGTGAGTCGATTTTATGATAAGATATCATATTTTATCATGTTCTAAATTCATTTGGTTGTAATATAAAAAAACTAGATTTCTGATCACCACAATTTTCACTGTCAAAACTGATCCTACGAAGAAAGTTGCCGTATCTAGCGGTGTCTCGGGATGAATTTGGGTCTCTACCATGATGATCTGAGCTCTGCCCGGTATCACTTTCTTTAAGGTTAGGGCATGGTGCATAATACAATATACGGATTCTCATTATGGAAGAAGCACCAAGCGTGATGAGTTACTGCTCAAACTTACCTCGCCCTGCGGGCACTTTTTTGCTTAACACGCCGTTTGTTTAAATCGAGGTGTTGATAGTTACCTGCTACGAGTATTTGACATGCTACAGCATGTTTTAACTCTGTTAAACTGCACCCACACTTCAGTGACTGAGGATAAAAAATAATGTCGATTTTTCTGTGTGAAAACTTACAGTATAGTTTAATACCATACTTAAAAAAGTTGAAAGTGGTCAAGGAACAAATAGTATTGTACTAGCTGCCAGTGTTTTAAGTGGTCAAGGAACAAATAGTATCGTACTGTCTGCCAGGGTTTTAAGACCCAACCCAACGTGGCTGGTCTGACCGATGAACCAATGATCCAGTTATTTTTATAGGTTGGTTCATCATTAATTTAATAAATTTTTTAATACCTGTTATTTTTTTGATAAATCCGGTGATCTAGTCGGTCCGATCAATAAACCGGATGATCCAGTATGGTTCAAACTAGTTTCAACCCATTAATATTTATCTGTATGTTAAAAAGTTCATGTAGAAAAAATTGAGCTTGTGATCTAGTAAGCCAAAGCTAAAGTGGTTAATCATTTTATCAACTTATTACACGTATTATTTC
This sequence comes from Papaver californicum, assembly GCA_023531435.1. NCBI lineage: Eukaryota > Viridiplantae > Streptophyta > Magnoliopsida > Ranunculales > Papaveraceae > Papaver > Papaver californicum. The sequence goes on from JAJJMC010003936.1 coordinate 2,868,194, forward strand.
ATAGGATATCTATATATTTATTATATGAAAAATTTATTTATAAATAAATATTCTCAACTCTATTTTTTAATCAATTATATATTTAAAATATTTTATATGTTTGATTCAGTAATCCCAGGTTAAACCAATGGTTGAACCATATGATCATGATCCAATAATTTTTTTGGTTCGTATCCGGTCCGGTTCTTAAAATATTGGTAGCTGCTTCAAAGAAAAAAAAAAGTATTATACCAGTAGCTAATAACAATAAATTTGAATTTGAATATGAATCGGTTGAAAACCAGCTTTACAGAAAGATTAAGAAAAGAATTTTGAAGTCCCATGGTCCCATTTTCGGAGGGAAACCACTTGAATTCTGCATCGGGTTTTGATAAAGTATATTTTGCTTTGTTAATTAATCTTATCAAAAGAAAAATGTGGTTTTGATTATCATAATGTATCGCTCTTAAAACATGTAAAGCCTCACTAGCTTTTCCACATTGGCCCTTATAAACTCAAAGAAAGTGTTGTATTTGGGGTGTAAGCATGTGCCCATTACAACGGCTGCAGCAACAACATGTAAGTTACAGGTCAAAAACTGTACGAGTCTCTCACTCAGCAGGCGTTACGCAGTTTGAAAACAGTTGGGGCAAGTTTGAGTGCTGACACTGATGAGTGTCTTTTAAGATACAGCTTTAGAAGAAAATATAGAGCAAAACAAAAAGGGTAAGCGAAAGTAAATTTACAGATTTTTGCAGAATCCTTTTTTTTTTTTCTTTCATGGATGTATCTTTTGAAGTTTTCAAAATCCTTTTTCTTTTACTTTATCTTTTGATCTTCTTTAGATCATTGTATACAACAAGTACTTTTCTTGACAGATAATGAGATCAGGGTTTCTCAGTTTGAGTTTTGAACATGTCTTGTTTTTTATTTTCTTAACATAACAATGTTCTTGGGACAGAAATGCTTTAGGGACCAATTCATCAAGCTGGAACTAGGTGTCCCAATACTATACGATTGTAATCAAGGATCGTTCAGCGTCCAACCTATAGGAATGACTGTTCATTTGTTGACCTTTGACTAGTGATGAAATGCCTAACAGTTTACTGAGTTCGACAACATACTTTGCACATGCTTAGACCACCACCAATCACCTATCATACGAATGCTTCATGGAACGAACTTTTTATGAATATCACAACTCACATGGATCCAAGTAAGTTTACGGCTTTGAGCAATGACTTAAAGGTTCTTGGAAACAGTGGGAACTGAAAAGAAAATGACTGGAAATTGAATGGACAACTTTTAATCTCATAAATGACATTGTGTTTAGATTCATAAAGAGCTCTTACAACAGATAATAGTATTACCCATCTAGATCATTCCCGCAATTTTAACTCACACTAAAAAGAACTAATAAAGATTGACACTATCAGTTCAAGAACTAACAATTAGGGGGGAGAACAGAAATTTAGAACACTGGAGATCCAAACCTTGAAGCCTTCCAGTATTCCAGTTATAACAAATGCGATGCAGGGAGATAAGGATGACGAAAATCACTTAATACCATGAAATGATGGAAGCACTGCAATAAGAGGGTCTCCATATCCAACAGCTTCTGCAGAGATTCAGAATGAAGAGAAACTGGTAAGCTGGCAGTTTTTCTTCTTTTAAGGAGAAGATGAATTTGATAATACTTCACATGCATCTAATATAATTTGTGTTGGGGCAACTGAATAAATGAAGCCCATGGTAATATCCAAAATGTGCAATTCTTTGGATAATTGCTAAATCTGATGGTCGGATACAAAGATCAACTCCCATTTACTTATCATCATATAGAAAATGAGAAAGTTACTTTCACTTTTCAAACTGTGTCAAGTCAAGTTCTTTTCCTCAATATTATAACTATCACTCAAAAGGATGAATAAGAATCCAATTAATAATTCTACTTCTATTAAGAGAAAGAAACTAATATGCATGTGTTGACAATAAAAGGATATCTTACCGCCATCGTTGTAAAGAAGTTTTAAGATCTCTCCAGCCACATCTGACTGTAAGATGACAAGAAAGAATAGGTTTTCAGAATTTTATATATCTCAAGTACGGCAACCACTTCCCAGGACAAGAAATTTAAGGTCTCACCTTCACCGGGAGTTCAGAGCCAAACTGATCCAAAAAGCCAATTACTTGACCTTCTTTAATCACATCTCCCTGCTTATATAAAGTTGCAAAATAAGACAATTTCTTCACTTGTATGCATGGAACACAATTATCAAATGAGCAGCAGTTTAATAGAAATGCCAACTGAGTATAACTGTGGGTAGAAATTGTTGAAGTCGCACACATGCAAGTAGGAGAAACATAAATCTGGTTTTGTCTCAACTGCTTGAAAGCGAGTGTGCAAAAACACAGAACCCAAGCAGCAGATATAAGCGGGATACATAATCAAGATTCATATTGCAACCCACTGCCTGAAGATGTATACTCTCATCACCCACTAAAAGGTGAAAAAATTGCTTAGAGTACCACTTAGTGGCTAGTGAATACGACTAGTGTGTCACTCCAGTTTGTAAGCTATTCTCAAATTCCACATTCCCCTTTCACCATCCAATGAAGTAATAGTCGCCATGAACAGTGCCATTAAAATATAAGTGTCAAGCAACTGATTTAGGATCAAAGATGTAGGACTCACACAAAAACTTAACATAAAATGCAAGGACAAGGCTTTCATGAGGTACATGGAGATGTTTCGAGGTCCGCTTTTGGTAGGATCACTTTTCACCAAATACATACTACCTCCGTCCCACAAAAAGTGGGTCTTTCAGGTTTTTCATTTTTGCCCAAAAATAGGCAAAATTTGAAAAGTGAAAGACCCACTTTTTTGTGGGACAGAGGGAGTATCAGTTTAAATGTATGAATGGAAGGGTGACTCCTGCACAGATTTAGTAAAGAGTCCTATATCTTTCGTAACAAAATCTGCGCACAAGTACTGGGCAACTTGCTAATTCTAGAAGTAGAAAATCTTTAGAAAAACAAACTATATAATGCAGATGATAGGTTATGTTATCACCTCTTTACAGATAGGAGGTTGCTTCTTTCCTTTCAGTGTCCTTCCTCTTCGAAATGAACCAACCTAAGCGTAAATGAAATATTAAAGGCTTAGAAGGTTAAAACAAGTTTAGGATTATAACAGATGGAAAAAGGAAATCCTAGAACTGAGTGATTGCCAACTCATACCGTTGGAGATGACACTAGAACATATCCATTTGCTCCAGAAGCTTCTAGAGCCGTAAGCTTTGATGACTTAGCAAAGGAGACATTTTTAAATGGAGTCGTGGTCTCTTTAGAGGGGGTCGATGTAACTGCCGGTGCCGGTGCAGGAGCTGAATCAACCATTGGTTCACTTGGAACAGGTGGTGGTGTTAGAGTTGAAACTAAAGGTTGATTTTTTGTGGCTCCAATGTTCCGTCTCAGTTTCATTTCGAAACCTCCTACCTGTTGAAAATTAAAAACAAGTCTTGTTATACGTCAATGAAATGGAAAATGGCATTCGAAGTGAATACAGGTGTTCAGAGACAAGCAACACGCATGTGTAGATTAGTGCTACTTGTAAAAATCCCAGACATTAGATCCTCCTCGAGACATAAATCTGCTACTAGAACTCCAGTATAGATGGGGTATCCTAATCTTATTACAAATTTACTTCCATCTTGATAAAATCATCTAAAAACACAGGAAGACTAGCACAATTCCAGGCAATTGAACAAATGAAACACAAACTTACTTTCAGATTCAGTTCCGCAATATCTGTCTCATCACAGACTTCGAGGACCAATGCCTGAAATGGTAATACATCATGCCAGGTTATTTTCATATATAACAATAAGATGACAAAACCCCATGGGATCATATGAATTTTGATTAAATAATGTGGTTCAGAACTGACAAGAATGTGCCATCTGTATCGGAGTCTCAGAGAGAATGTGCTCATTTCAGGATTCAGTACAAAAGAAAAGTATTGCCTCAGCCTTCACTCACAAGGACAGGAAGAGATAGCAAGCAAGATGGCTTTTGAACAAATTAGGAAAGAGGGTTGTGATGTGCATTTGGCCGGTCGGTTGGATGGGGACATAGGATCAGTGGTGGCAGCCGAAGACAAGAAACTATCGCACCGTGTCATGCGACAAAGAACTTACAGAGCGAACACATGTCAACAACAAAATGACAAATCACTCTTGGTGAAATATAGACATAGTAATAGCAAGTACCTCGGTGATATAGGTCTAACTATACAACAGGTTAAGTCAATAGTGAAAAGTAAAATCGTGAATGATTTTAATATGCACTCTAACATGTTTATGGCTTAATAAATTAAATAACGGCTCAAACAATCAAACTGGAAATTCTGTAATCCATCTAACAAACGCTATCTTTTTTAAAACTCTTTCTCCAAAGCATAAACTTGTTTAAAATTCTTTCTCGAATACGTAGTTGGATGAACATTCTAAGATATGGGTCAACGAGTTAGGCAAATGAAAGAGCATTTAAGTGTCAGCACATTCTTGGGCTAATTAAATCTATTTCTAACCTACGAGGACATTTAAACTGGATTTAAATCCTCTATTGCAATGGTCTATTGAAAAAGGGACATACAATCTCAGAGAAGATTTAAAATATAGAATCCATTAGGTTCATTAGAATCGGTACAATAAACTCACCTCAAACCCACTGGGAAAAGTTGCACTCGGAGTTTTCTTCTCTGATTGTTCTGATGGAACACTGTCTGCAGAGACTGCATGATCACCAATGTCTCAGGTGAAGTCCATTTAAAATACGCAGCAAGGATTTTTATTTACTTAGAATTATTCGCAAGATTATAATATCTGAAAACTCCTTACAAGTGAAAAGGTAAACATGCTTTCACAATTATTGTGGTCACTTTCAGAAAACAGTATATGCTTCAAAAGAAAAACAATTATTCTACACCACCCTGTGACTGCTGCCGGGAATATGAAAACCTTACCATGATTACCATTTATTACATAAGTATATTAAACAGTCTAAAATAAGCAAGTACACAGTCATTGCGACACCACAGGGGTGCCACTAATGCACTCTGCTTTTTGTGAATTACTAACACCATTGATTGCATCTTTCGTACGGCCAACTTCATGTACAGAACAATAAAATTTTAACATCTATCTAAGGTTTACCCAGCCTAGATGCTAAAAATGCCTTTGAGAAACTAAAACTCATCACATTTTTAATCACTTAAGCATCTACACTCCAATAGAGGTTTCCTGAACGTTGGTGCAAATAGATGATTACACACAGTATGAAAAGGTACATTATAATACTGTAAGTGAGACACTCACCATCGGACACTGCCTCTAATGTAGATTCCGAGACCTTCGCACATTTGACGAACATTCCCTTTCTGGTCTTTGACAAGTTAAGCCTCCCACCAAATGACGGACTATTTAAAGTAGCTTTAATCATAGGAATCGAAGCAGGCTTCTCCATTAAAGAGCTTACATTTGGTAATGTATCTACAGTACCTGAATAATTAGCCAACACATACAAGAACACAAATTACTCAATTCCTTTATACTCAACTAAGTACGAAATACAGCATAGAGATCACAACCATATACTAAATTCATTTCCAAATCTTTTTATACCAGAACATCCATTTGGTGTTCTGATTTTGTTTTCATCCTGGTTTCACATTTCATCCTTTCCTACTATAAACATTCTAGACAATGTTTTAATCCAACATACATGATAGAAGAGACTCCAATTTCTACATAAGATGTGATCTGATTCAAAATCTAAACCAGATCGCTTGAAAAACTAAACATCAATGAATGTAGTTATCAATTCAACCTCGACTTATCCGCCCTTAGCTCCAACCCACAAAACCAAAAATGTGTATAAGAGAATGAGGATAGAGAAAGAAACTTACAGTTAAAAGAGCGGATAACAGCTGCAGACTCCATTGAAGAGAGATCGAGAAGGAATTAGGGAGAAGTGGGGAGGGAGATCCGAGGAGAAACAAACAAGGAATGAAGTTTTGTCGGAGGAAATGATATATATGAAGAGATGAGTTCGGTTGCTGAGAACAGTTGGAGTTTGTCTTCGAAATGTCCGCCTTCTTCATAGGTTTTTTTCCACCCTTCCTCACTTACTTCGAGAGAGGTATTCAAACAGAATTCAGTAGACTTTCGTAAAAAAAATTATTTGATAGATTCTCTCGAAAACTAGAAATTTTTAGTGATTTTACGAGGGTATAACGTAGAATCTTTAGGACTTATAGATATAAATTCAATAGTATTTTAAAAAGTTTTTATGATTTGTAAAGATAAAAAAATAATATAATAACTAATCAAAAATTTAAAATATCTACCAATTTTTTTAGTATAAAGTTATAATGTTAACAAAAGTAATATGAATAAAGCAAAAAAATGTATAATATCTAATCAAAATTTCACACTATTTGTGTTTTTTTTCCTTATTTTTCTTCGTTTTTTTATCAATATTTTTTTCTCTTGGCCATGACAGAGTACTATCACGCAACACAAATGAAAGAGAATGAGTGTACAGTGAATGTAAAATAGATAGAGTTTGGATGTTAGACCATTGTAAAATAAATAAAAAGAAGATTTGTATGTGAATTTGAGAAAATAACTCAAATTTCAAAGTCTCCAAAAATCTCACCTATGTATTAGAGATTTTTTTCATGCCTATTTTCTTACAGAAGTCCTCCAAATTCTCTAAAATCTACAAATCCATGACTTATAAATATAAATCCAATAACAAGGGTGTTTAAGTGACCCTTAAGAAATCGCAATCCAATACATAAAGTTTTAAAGAATTGAAAAGACTTAAAAAAAATCTTTATCCACTAACAAAGGAGATTAGGAGACTCTCTTAAAATCTCCATTGACTAACAATAGATTTGAGAACTCTATAAAAATCCTTCAAATTCCCATTTTACTACCTCCCTGTTAGTCTTACTCTACTTCTTAAGTGAGTCACCAATCCAAAGGGACCCACCACCTACCCTTGAATGAAACTGCTATCATCTGATGCTCAAGGCAGTAAGCTCTACAATTAGCTTCGCAACTTTCCAAGAAAGAGAAAATTGTATTTGTAAAAAAAAATCGAGGAGAAAGGTTAAAATGTAGTAACTCAAACAATATATAGTAACTAGATGACCGTGCAATGATGGAGGGCCAGTCGAAGATTGGACTTTTTGCAACTATTTTTCAATTTTTTTCAAATTCATTGGTCATTTAAAACTATTGTAATCAATTATGAGTAAATTACAGTTAGTTTGTAGTGCAATTGAAAGATTTTTGCTCCAATTTGAAAAAATTTGAGTTAGATTTGAAGGAATTAAAAATCAAGAAATCGAAATGGTTACTAAAAGCTTTTTGCAACCGTTTCACAACTTATAGCAACTATGTCAAACTCTTTTTTTTATAATATCTTATAAAATGCACCAAGTTTGAACAAAATTTTGAAACAAAAGAATAAGTTATGCATTTAATTTTATTATTTTTGCTTTAATTTAAAGAAATGTAGTTTAGATTTGGAAATATTTTAAGAAAAGCGAAATTGAAATGGTTGTTATAACGCGACTACATTTTAGCTTTTATTGTGAACATATAGAAGGACTCCCTTCGATCGTCCAATAAACTAACCTTTATGGATCTTCTGATTCAACTTTCAACTTCAAGACACGTCAATTTGAATCAAGTTCTTACCAGGTAATTCAATCTATGAACTTAATGGTTGGACGTAAATAAATGAGACTTTGGATTTTAACTCATAAAATTAAATCTGATGGTTCATGATTGATGCGCCCAATGGTTAGCGCATATAGATGAGTCGTTAGATTTTAACTCATAAAATCAAATTTGATGGTTTATATTTAACTGGCGTAAAAGGTAAATTTTATATGCGCCTAACCATTGGGCGCAATAAACATGATTTAAGCTCCCGTTTAAGCAATCCCTTGAACGCCAGCTTGATTCAACCCTTGTGGCAACACTTTTGTTAACTTGAAAATTGAATTGAAATACTATAAAGGTTAGTCAAGCCCCTATTATTGTTTTTATATTTTAATCAAGATTATACATTATCAATAACCACCTTCCAATATGTAATTAGCTCCCAGAAAATAGAAGTCATAAACCATTTTTAGTGGAACCCCATAAGAAGATTAAAGCCTTAACTTCAATTGTCAATATTGACTACGTTCTAGGAGCTTTGTTCACAGTTATTGTTTGATCCCCCCCACCCCACCGCACGGGGCGGGCCCCCCCACCCCACACACAAACCCAGATTGTCCATGCAATATCTAATATAGTTGACAATTTTTTCTCTCTATTTTCATCCTCTTCTAAACTTCCAAGCTTCAAGCTGAATAAGAATAACACCATCATGTACCCACCTGACATTATACCCCTCAATGAAATGATTTCAGACCTTGTGCACATAGTTGTAGTGCGATAGAGTGTGATTCACAATTTCAGATACTTGGTTACATAAGAGAGCATATTACATTGGGAATTCCACAACCTCTTCTTAGAAAATTATATATTATGGAGATTGCATTTTGTGCAGCAGACCACATATAAAATTGTACCTTAGGAGGGAAAAATTGCACCTATATACATTTGAAAGGGATAATCACATGAGAAATCAACTAACCAGTTATAGCAAGACTTGGTGTTGAAGCCTCCAGCTAAACTGCACCTTAAGTCATCCTCATCTTCATCTCGAATTGGTGTGATACCCAAACCTGCAAACAACGCCACCACTTCGTGTGTCTCATTAAGATTTGGAGTTCTTCTTAATTTCGTGTTCCATGAACCATTGGGTGGGGGGGCGGCCCCCCATATCATTACTACTTGCACTCTTCTGAGTAAATACCTGAAAAATATTATGAAATATGTGTTCTAGTGCTTAATTGTCTTTTCACTTGTCTCACCAAAAGTTACTGAAGTATCACTTCTCGTCTCCACCGTATTTATTTTTTTTTACCAATTTTTTTGCTTTTGGATGCCTTTCCAGACTCCTCTCCCTTGAGGCATTATAATGTCTTTCACCCACATTTTTTCGGTTTTACTTTTCATTTTATTTTGAATTACTTTTCTCCTAGTTAATGTTTTTCCTTGGAGAATCTCCAAGCCCACTTGGATAAAAGAGTTTTATTGGTATGTATCAAACATCTTATTCATATACCCTTTTTTTTTTGGTCGGCATATCTTACCCTATGGCAGTCAACTCATCTTCTTCTTTTTTGCATAAAAAGAAGTAAATGCACAAGATAGAAAGTATAGACTTGATTAGAACCACTCTAAGAGGGTGTTTGTTTTTTGTACTATATAGTGATTTTCACTTCAAATGTATTTAAAATGGTGGGACCCAAAAAAATGGGGTGTTTGTTTTTTGACTATATAGTGATTATCACTTCAAGTGGTGGTGATTTGAAGTGCAAAATATGAAGTAGCAAAAATCTACTTCAATTTTACCACTTCAAATATTTATCTCTTACTACCCATTTTATCCTTTAACAACTACTAATATTCCAAACTCTATCCCCAATCTCTCACAAACCTAAAAATCTTAACTCTCACCATTCTCACGTTTAAACTCCCACCACTTCTGCCACCACCGCTTCTACTGGTGGTTACTATACATGATGGTATGTCTTTCTTCTACTTCTTCTCTTGTAACCTCCGTTTTACAGAATAATGAAGCTTCATATTTCTTTACAGTGATTTTTTTTCCTCCAAAAAATACTTTTGATTTCGTGAAGCAATTTACACCATTTTCTTCCGGAAGATTTGTACCGTTCTTATGTTCTTTTTCAAATAATGAGATTTTTTTACTTCTTCTAACCTAGTTCGTCAGATAAGTTAAGAACGCGATTGGGTTTTCGTTTAACTGCAGATTAAAATTATTGTTAGGGTTCCTGTAGATTAATATTGTTAGCGTTTCTCATTATACTTCTTCTTCTGCCCTAATCGTATGATTCAGATCCTTTACTATTCTTCTGCCTTTGTAAGAAACATATATAAGGGTAAAATAGACAGTTGTAACATAAAAAGCACTTTAAAGTGAAAAAATAAACACATAACAACATTTAAAAGCACTTTAAAGTGCATAAAAAACAAACACACAGCACTACAAAATAGCATTTGAAAGTGGAAGCACTTTAAAGTGCTTTTCACTTTAAAGTGCTAATCACTATATAGTGAAAAAAAACAAACACCCCCTAACTGCTTTAGTGAAAAACCTTATTTTCCATGGTGTCAATTTCTTTTATAAAAATTTCATTGACAGATGCCCATATGGAAGTTTATCTGGTTATACTCCCATTGGTAGTCCCAGATACTTTAAAGGTAATTTTTCAATATTTTTATTCAGAATGCCAGCAATAGCCTCAGTTTTATGATCAACCCACATACTCAAAACTGCATTTTTAAGAAATTTACTGGCAATCTCGTGATAGATTAAAAAATGTGCACCAAATTTTTTGCTTCCTCTTTCGTACCATCTAAGAATACTAAAATATCATATGCATATTGCAGGTAAGACATTCTAATATAATTGTTTATTTTGAATCCTGAAACATATTCAACTATACTGCTTTATTCATGATCTTTGTAAAAAATTAAGCAACCATGATGGACAAAAATGGAGACAAAGAGTCTCTTTAACTCAAACCTATTTAAGGTCTAAACCTTTCAGTAGAGTCGTTATAAAATAAAAGTGAGTGATGAGTAAAGGACGCACGCCACATGATCCAGTTAATCCATTTGTGTCCAAACCCTAAGCATTACATGACCTTTTGGATAGTGCGCCAACTAACATTATCAAAAGCCTTTTGTATATCTAATCTACACAAAATGCCTAGTTTTTTGCTTTTGATTCTAAAATATATACGATCACATGTAATCAAGATCATTCTATCAAGTATTTGTTTATCTCTTATGAAAGCTCCTTGGTTCCCAGTTATTAGTTTTGGAAATAATATTTTCAATCTTTGAATGAGTACCTTAGAGATCATCTTAAACACTATTGTCAGCGTTTATTAGTCTGAAATCTTATGGAGATCCTACTTGATATTTCTTTGGTATCAGACTGATGAAGGATCAATTGGTTCTCCATTCAATCATCTATATCAGTTGTAATCCTTTTATTACTACCATGAAATTTACTTTGATCACTTCCCAAGTTGTTTTATAGAATTCCATACGTATCCATTTGGCGCTTGGAATTTGTTGTTTTTGCATGATATAATTACACCTAAGGCTTTCTCATCTCAGCTAAATGCAATCTTCACCTGAAATTTTGTTAAAGAAGTTTTCATTCATTTGTGGCCTTAATATATGCCTCTTGTGAAACAACTGATAAAAATGTCTTGAAATCTCCTCATTGATATCTACTTGACATAAATTATCATGTCCATTTATCACCAGCTTTTGAATTGTATTTCTTCTCCTACTGCTATTTGCTAAGCTATGAAAGTATTTTGTATTAGCATCCTGTCTCAGAAATGCTGAGTCTTGGATCTTGCTAGTCATTTTATGAAATTATTCAGATTGATATACTTCAGGTTTGACCTAAATCTCTCGTTGAATTGTTGATTGGAAAGAGCTCCATGTTATTTTAATGCATTTTATGCAATTTTTCGATATTATGTAACTTGGAATTCCATCAAAAACCATAGCATCCCACAATTATTTCAAGTGCGATAAAATCTCATAATTGACAAACTAGTAGCTTTCAATTATATAATGAGTTTTTTTGTGTGTTTATGTTGGCAATTGTGAGCAATAAAGGTGAATGATTTGAAAAAAGTTACGGATAATAAAATTTGTGTAATAAGGGGGTATTTTTGCATGTTACTCAATTGAACATTCTTTATTTATTTGTAGATCTATCAGTTCATGACCCTCAATGAATTCATTGAACAACCTTCTGCCCCTGGTTGAACCTCTAGGTTTGTGTATTTCTCTTCTTTTTGTAGTAGCATTGAAATCACCTGCTACACACTAATATGCATATAGCTCATCCCATTAGTGCTCCCAACTCCTCCCAAAATTCAAATCTCTTCAAATATGTGCAACGAGAGTATACATTGGTTAATGACCATTCATTATCTTTTGTTTTGAATTTGAATTTTTGAGATAATATGTACGAACCTATAGTTTTATCCACACATTCAAGCATTGTATCATCCCATATTGTTAGAACTCTTCCAGATAGACCTTGGGAAGGTATATCCCACTATTATTCGTAATTTTTATCTCCCCACATATGTTTAACCTACCAGATGTTTATTTCCATCATATGTGTTTTGTCAATCAAACAACAAGTAGGTCTTATCTTTTTGGTTATAATCTTTATTAGAATCCATTTTGTTAATTGTTGTTAAATATCTCATGTTCCCAGTTAAGATTTTAATATCCATTACCACCATTAGAGGCCAAATTGATTGCTTATTGATTTGATATTCGAATTTTCCCATTTTCATTTTTTTCATTTTTTTCATTTTTTTCAATTTTGTCTTCAATTGAAATATTTTCTTCCACTGCCACAAATTTCTTGTTTATTTTTTTTCATTGAGTTTCAGATGTTTTGCCACAATATATGTGTATAATGGTCTAGCATTGTCTTCTTAATCTCCAAAATTTGCACAACTACTTGTTGTTGATTCCATTAAAAGATCTATTGTATTATAAATGGTGCTTCTTCTAATCTTTTATTTGGAATCAATTATTATGATGTTTTCACTTTCTTCCATTATTCGTTATGTGTTTACAACCAACACAAGAGCTGGATATATATTCGGATTTTGGGATATTCCTTTCTTTTTTGACATAATTTTTAGGGAGAATAAATAAAAGTAAAACATGAAATAAAAACTACTAATACCAATTTGGACGAATAAAAAGAGTCGGAATGTTCACCTGGTTTATTAGAGGTGCACAAATTTGAACTCACATCTTTCACATGTAACTATAAAAAAACCTATTTTTAGGACTGCAACATTTGACTTTGAGGGTCGCATAGGATTCAAATGTATAAAACATAGATAAGAGGAGACTTACCTCATATCAAATTTTCCAAATTTTCCTTCCTTTATTATTAAATATAAATTTAACAATCATTCAAAAACTAAAATCCATTTTTCTCATTCTCTTCTTCATCGGTGACGATGATGATAAACCCCAACAACAAAATCAAAAATTGATCAATCAAGAAGTTCAAACATCAGTTAATCCTCCGGAGATGACTTTTATTAGGTAAAATTCAAAAAACCCACCATTTTTTCTTGCTTTTGATTGCTTAAGCAGGTTAGATTTGATAAAATTAAGATTCATTTTTCAGTTTCTAAACTACCCACGACCAGGAATGGATGAATTTATAGTCGTAAACAACAAACTACAGTTGAGAATTCATGAACTCCCAACCATAAGTTAGTATTTTTGTAGTTACGACTGAGAATTGATGAACTCCCAGCCGTAAGTTAGACATTATAAACTTATTACTGTTGGGAAATTAAGAATTCATAGCTGTATGTTGATCTAAAAAACGAAATTCATAGTCGTGTATGTATTTTCCTAGCCGCAAAATGTGTTGTGAAAACCAGGTTCCCATCCGATATTAGTAGTTCTTAACCGTAGGTTTGTTTACGGCTAGCTTGTACCTTGATTGTTAGCCACGGGTGGATCTGAATTTTGGATAAAAATTTAAAATTTTAATAGAAATAAGAAGATTTCCTGGTTTTAGAAGTAGTTTGCCGCTAGAAAATCATGAAATCCTAGCTGAAAATGAGTTCCTAGTCGTGTGTATGATTAGTAGTTTATGAGTTCCAACCGTAGACTAGAAAATAAAAATTAAATCTGGTTTTCCAAATCTACCTATTAATCATTTTTATTAATCTAATCTAACCCCAAACATTCAACCAACTAAATTAATTTAGTTTATTAACACTAGTTAATCGAAAAAAATTTAGTCATTATAAAAATCTAGGAAAGGAGTTTTTACATGTACTATTTGAGAGTATTATTATATCACAGTAAAACCTCTAATTCATAATATTATTGGGACCATATAAAATTATTTTTATATAGAGTTTATTCTTAGATAGAGGTACTTTTTACAAAGTTTAAGCTAAACTAGGATCAAATTTTTTTATTTTTTTTGAAGGAAAAGACGAACTTTTGATTAATATACCGTAAACAATTCGTACATCAGATATGAACAACAAACAATACAAGTACTAATGAAAATTTCTATTACAAAGGAACTAGAATACATCATACATACTAATTGTATGTAATTTCAAGTGGAATTATATGCTTTTCGACAAATGGTTTTTGAAATTAAATTTAACCATTTTGATTTGTGAGTCTTCAAACTCTGATTCCCCATTAAAAATAAAAAAATTACCCATGATTTGTCAGTCTTCAAACTCTGATTCTCCATTAAGAAGAAGAAAATTACGCATAAAATTGTAGTTAAAATCATAACCAGCATCCACTAATCTTGTATGAAAGGATCCACACCATGTTTGAATGAAGTTCATAAGTGCATATTTTACATGTTTGGAGTATCAATTTCAGGCTAGTATTCGCTAGATTTCTTGTGAATTATTGTATATTCATTTTGTAGTTTATGTCTTTTATTAGGTGAATCATCCAAAAAGGAACTACAAAGTGTTAGAATGTACGAGAAAAGAAGTGCTACAAGTGAAGAAGAGCCAAATACCAGGTGGAACTTGTTCTAGACCAGGAGTCATCATCAAGTAGAGAACGACAAAATGAAGCCAACAACTAAAGAATGAGGTCATTCCGACTTCATATGAAGAAGTTATAAGAAAAGAAAATTCAGGATTTTCTCGATGGGTCAAGCCATCGAGAAACTCAATTTTCTCGAATCAAGCCATCGAGAAAAGAAGAAATCTCGATGGGTCGAGCCATCGAGAAATTGAGCGTGAAAACCTATTTTTGGCACATTTTGGAGTTTTGGAAACCTATTTCGACCGGGATGCGAGTAAGGGGACTTCTACAACTTGGACACCTATATAAGAGACACGTAGATCACTTTTACACATATAGATATTCTGATACCTAGTTTTACACATCACATAGATAAGAGAGATTTTATTTTATATTTTTAGGGTTTACCCCTTTAGTGGGAAACCATTCTTCTTTGTAATATGAGTAGCTAAACCTTTTATTGATTAATGATGAATTCAATGTTCTAACCGTGAAGCTTTGTTAGTAATACAAATTTGTTTGGAGTTTTAATCATCTTATCGTTTGTTTTCACTATATCCTGGGTTTATGATTGGTTTTTAGATTGTTTGGGTGCTCAACCAAGTTATTATATTGATCATTCTATCGCTAGTAGAAAGTTGTGAGATACGTGTAATAGTCGAACACCTCCTACACAAGTAGAGAACGTAAGACCTTGCAGAGAGATTATGCGGAAAAATCGTGTGTGAAGACATTACTAGTAAGCAGACCGAGCTTATGTGTTTGATGCTAGGATCAACCTAAATTCACAAACCCTAATGCATTCGATTGGGTTACACCTTGAGAGCTTATTCATGGTGGCTCAGATGGATAAAATCTGGTAGTCGAGCGCTTCTGTATCCAGTGATAAAAGGAGTTTTGGGGATAATAGAGCTTATTGTTATTCTACGGTTGGTGATGAATGATTCTAACGAAAGATAAATAAGTATACTAATTCAGTCAACGTTTGGTAACAACGAATGACTTCCTAATCATCTTTCTTTCTTTATTATTATTATTCTTTTCATTGTTCTTTTGGTTAGTTAAACCAATCCTCTTCATATTTACTTTATTATAGTTTCACTAAATTATTATTTAATTAGTTGGGAATATATCGAGTAATTTGTTGCACTTACGACACGCATCAAATTTTGGCGCCGTTGCTGAGGAGAAGTTGCTAATTAATTTGTTATTTTTTTAGTTTTTTTAGTAGTTTAGGAATTTTTCACGTTTTTTCTTTAGTGTTTTCAGATTTTTAGGTTTTTTTGGTGTTAACAACTCGTCGAAGGTGTTCAAATCTCGTCAAAAGCGAGAAGTAAATTCTGAAAACAGGTTATAAGTATCACCTTTGCTTTTATTTATTTTTTAGGTCTTAGTAGATTTTTCGTTTTTCTTGTAAGTCATCATTTTCCTTACGGAAATAACATGTACAGTGCACAAGATCAATCATATGATCGTGGTAATCAATACGGTATTCAATCTCAATAATATGACAACTACCAACCATACCATGGGTATAACCAAAACTAATCTTTTGTCTATGGTTAGTATCCTACGGAAACTTACGGATTTTCTCATACATGCCAACAACCTTATGACGGGTATGTAAGAGAACAATCACGAGGATAGAAGGATAATTATATTTCTGATCAGTTATTTTCTAGTAATGTGCATATGTCAGAGATCTTGGAACTGAAAACTCATGATACCAAATCAAGACCTACTCCTCTTCATTATGCCTTTCCAAAAGAAGATTTATGGTCTGGAAATTTTATCGTGAGTAATGTTGGAAAACGTATTAACATCAGGAAACTCTTTAAACAACACGATCAACGGGAAGAAGAAGGAGCATCAGAGGAAACTCTTCAGGAAATTAATAGGATAATAGATATGTAATTCCAACGTCGTTGGGATAATGGATTATGAGGTTGACGAAAATTCTGATGACGATTACGAAGATGAGCAACCTTTGGAAAGTTCTTGCAATAATGATGAAGTTATTCTAACTTCAGATCATAACAAAGATAATTCTCCTATTCAAAAGAAGGAGACTGGATACAAAATTTCTATTGTTATAAATGGTATAACGTACTCAAGCGAAGATTTTAGGATTTGCACCAATGAACTAGACTTCTTAGGAGAGGACTCCGATTATGATAATGAGTGTATTGAAGAGACGGTGAATGAGAATGAGACCAAATTGTTTGATTTCGTGGAAGACCCAATTGAGTTTGCCAAGGATTATAATGATGCTGAGATTTCGGTTAAAGCAGAATCTGATAAACAATGATTTTTAAAGAGTTTGATAGAGGACCACGAGACATACGAGGTAAATATGTCATTGGATTTCTTTAAGAATGATGAGGATCCCGTAGTACAAGAGATTGTGAAAGGTTTGTCTAATCATTTGCATACCTCTATATATTTTGATCCTCCCCCAATCGAAATAGTTCCCCAAAAGGTTGTTAACCGATTTTTAAGGAGCTACCTCACTTAGGGTTGGGTATTTGTGCTACTAAAATTCTTGAGAATTATTTTGCTTCTAATTATCCACCACTAAATGTGTTTGATTCTAGTATTTTGCAAGTTCACCGAGAGAAACCCAAAGAAGTTCCTTTGTTTTATGTTCTTTATACACTCCCAAGTGTAGAAAAGACTAAGTGTGGGGGAGAATTCCATAAAGTAGCAGTTTAGATATTTATATATTCTGCTAATGTTTTTGTGAAGTTGTTAGTAGAACTGCAGATTATTATCTGGGTGGATCCCCAGATTTTCAAATTGTTGGTTTACGGGCGCTAACCAGAAGGTCAGACTGAGGACATTAAACTAAGCGTTGAATGGGAGGCAACCCATTGGTTTTGTATTTCTATCTTTATATTTTGATTTTTATTAGTTTTTCATATCATGTTAGGATTTCACATCTTGATTTTACATTGGAGGAGTCGGTTTACATTAAGAACAATGTAAAGTTTAAGTGTGGGGGAGTGATTAAGCATATAGAGTTTTTAGTCTTTACTTTTATAGGTAAATTTTTTGAAATTTTTTGTACATATGTTTGCATAAACCTCCAACTTTTAGAGATTTTAGAGTCAATTTGTATACTTCTAGCTAAGTTTACATATAAAGTTCTAACCAAAATAACTGAACTTAGAAGTATTAGAGAACTATATTCGGAGTTCTTAGTTGTTGAGAGGTAATACCGACAAAATGGACTTAAACTGCCGGGAGAGAATATAATATTTGAGAATTTTATCATTTAATACCCATGAGTGAGGCACCAAACCTTCAATTATCCGTTTAGAGTGTTTCATCTGCGTAAACTCCGGGTACAATGATGAGCTACCCAACTTCGCACCAATTTCATCACTACTTTTTGATCTCTTGAGTGTTATTTCTATCAATCATGGGGATGTCATTAGAATTGCTAACTCTATCTTGTAGTCTTGTTTGTAGTTAGCACCATTATCTCGACAACAACATGTCCATAGAAACACCATCATCATCAACAAGCGGAACATCAAAATTTGAAGGAAAGTTGAAGTAGTTCAAGGTTTACAAGCAAGAGTACAAGAAAGAGCAAATTTCAGATTCAAGTAAAGCAACAATACAATAACCAGAATTATATATACATGTTGAAGACTTATGTACAAGAGTGAAAGAAATCAAAAGATGAGAATTAGTGAAGTTCATGATATCGAGACAATACAAGTTGTGAAGAATCAAGTGGTAAAATCCTTATCTCATAGCCACAGTAGTTTCATCGTTCATTTTATTTATTTTCAGTTTGTATTTTTATAAAAAATATAATAAAAAAAAGAAAAGAAAAAATATATAGCATAAAAAAAGAGTAAAAAAAACATTTTGTTTATTGTTTGTTTCTATTTGTATTCATTCAATAATAAGGTCGTGGGGAAGAAGAAAATTTATAAAGAAGTTTCAAGCGACAAGAAGTTGAGAAAAAAGAGTTACAATTATCAAAGTTCTACGAAGTTCAAAAAATCATCATCAACAGTTGAAGACCGAATACGTTTCTATTGGATGCTGTGAAAGTGGTGATGATTGCCGATCGAGTGAGAAGTTTAGTAAGCGTTCTCATTCTTACATAGTGGTTGATTTACTTTCTTAAGGTCAGTAGAAAAAAAAAGTTATTTTTCATCCCACGTTCTATGGGATAATATCTTCATATAATTTGGAAGGTTACGTTTCCTTTCCACCATTCAACATGTGCAGGATTTCTATCTTCACTCTTTCCTGCACATATGTGAGAATCATAAAGTGCGTCTTTTGAGTGTCAATTTCATAAAACCCTATTGGTGAGGCAGAATACTTTTTTGGTCGCTCTCGAACCTGGATTTTTTCATATGGTGGTTTTCTCCTAAGTCAGGGGCTAAGTATGAGAATAATGTTTTTTGATAATCTAACCTCTTATTATTAGTGTTTAGAAACTTTATGTCCTCGTAGCTCTTGGATGCATGTGCTCTGGAATTTTTGAAGTTGGAGTAGGTTTTATGGGTATACCTCTTGTAAACCCTCACGAGACTGTAACTCGTCCACTTGGGACATTTAAGGGTTTAAAGGCTTGTTACACATGCTAAGTGTAACCGTGTCCTCAACAAAATAGAGTTTTTGTATTTTGGTTAGTTTAGTTTAGTTTAGTTTGCTCGAGGACTAGCAAAATCTAAGTGTAGGGGAATGTGATAAACACATATTTTACATGTTTTGAGTATCAATTTCAGTCTAGTATTTGCTAGATTTCTTCTGAATTATTTTATATTACGTTCGTTTTGTAGTTTATTTCTTTTATTAGGTGAATCATCCAAAAAGGAGCTACAAAGTGTTACAATGTACGAGAAAAGAAGTGCTACAAGTGAAGAAGATCCAAATACCAGGTGTAACTTGTTCTAAACCAGGAGTCATCATCACGTAGAGAACGGCAAAACGATGCCAACGACGAAAGAATGAGGTCATCCGACTTCATATGAAGAAGTTATAAGAAAAGCAAATTCAGGATTTTCTCGATGGGTCAAGCCATCGAGAAACTTAATTTTCTCAGAGGGTCAAGCCATCGAGAAAAGAAAATCCATAAGAAAAATAAATTCTCGATGGGTCATCCCATCGAGAAAAAAAGAATTCTCGATGGGTCAAGCCATCGAGAAAAGAAGAAATCTCGATGGGTCGAGCCATCGAGAAATTGAGCGTGAAAACCTATTTTTGGCACATTTTGGAGTTTTGGAAACCTATTTCGACCGGGATGCGAGTAAGGGGACTTCTACAACTTGGACACCTATATAAGAGACACGTAGATCACTTTTACACATATAGATATTCTGATACCTAGTTTTACACAACACATAGATAAGAGAGATTTTATTTTATATTTTTAGAGTTTACCCCTTTAGGGGGAAACCATTCTTCTTTGTAATATGAGTAGCTAAACCTTTTATTGA
>JAJJMC010003936.1:2888454-3049891 GCA_023531435.1 Papaver californicum
TTGCAGAGAGATTATGCGGAAAAATCGTGTGTGAAGACATTACTAGTTAGCAGACCGAGCTTATGTGTTGATGCTAGGATCAACCTAAATTCACAAACCCTAATGCATTCGATTGGGTTACACCTTGAGAGCTTATTCATGGTGGCTCAGATGGATAAAATCTGGTAGTCGAGCGCTTCTGTATCCAGTGATAAAAGGAGTTTTGGGGATAATAGAGCTTATTGTTATTCTACGGTTGGTGATGAATGATTCTAACGAAAATAGTTAAGTATACTAATTCAGTCAACGTTTGGTAACGACGAAGGACTCCCTAATCATCTTTCTTTATTTGTTATTATTCTTTTCATTGTTATTTTGGTTAATTAAACCAATCCCCCCTTCATATTTACTTTATTATAGTTTTGCTAATATAAATAACATCTCGATTACACAGCTCTCTATAAGAACGATCCTTACTTCCGCTATATTATTATTTAATTAGTGGGAAATATATCGAGTAATTTGTTGCACTTACGGCACGTATCAGAAGTATTTCCTAAAATATACTTGAATATATGACCTCACTTGAACAAATTGTTACAGAATATATCAAAGATCGCTGGAAATACATATAAGAAAACAACTAAATGGCCAATATAAGCCATTAGCAATGGGAAAACATCTAAATGACAAGAACAACATGCCACTGATGATTGATTATTGAAAAATCTAAAACTTAAATCGCTTAAGAGAGCAATGACTTTTTTATTTATAATTTACATAAAGATTAATTGATATGTTTGACAGATATGAAATATCAGATCATACCAAACAAATCAAGAATAATTAGGAAGAGATTGGGCAAATCAATAAGAAACTGTTTGGGAAGTTGATAGACACATTTTAGTGTCTAATTTGCACCTTAATTTCTAGTGAGTTAGTATTCGATTTTGTGTCTATTACGTGTTTTATTGCTTTTGTAGGTACATTAGAAGAATAAAGATTTGTGGAAAAATTGGCTCAAAAAGTGTTCAAGGCACCCGGGAAAATGGATCAAAGCACCCACACTTTGGATTGGGGCACCCCTGGATCGGGTCAACCCAGCGGGTCAGCCCAGCGAGCTGGATCGGGCCGAGTCACGGGTCGACTCATCGGACTCGACGGTTTTTACTGGCAGCACAAATCCAACGTGAAATTTGGTTTCTTTTGCTTCCAGATTGTTCCAAATGTTAGTAGATAACTCACACAAGTTAGAACAATCGAGAAACAGCAAAAAGATCCCGTGAAATCAGTTGAAAAATCATGAGCATGGCCGGAATTTGATTTCGATTAGGAATGGGATTTGTGGGCTGTTCTAGAGAGTTCTATTAGGTTTAGAACTCTCTCTAGGGTTTCTACTATCTATAAATACCAAGAGAAGCCAAGAGAATCGAACAAAAAAAGCTTAGAGAAGAGTTTAGAGATTTCCGGTCAATATTCCGTCACCGCCGACGAGCTGCTGCTGCACCGGCCGGCGTGTTCTTCATCCATCACTGCCGAAGAAGAAGACTCAGTAACATTTATATGTGTTGCTGATTTGAATTTTCCTGTCGTCTATTGCTTCAAACCATTTGTTGCTTAAACTTTTCTGTAACAGCTGAACCCTCTTCTGTAACGCTTATAAGCGTATCAAATCAGCTGTTACAGCGTTATTCAACCTTGTAATCAATATTTTGAGCAATGAAATCAACTTTTGAGCAAGTTTTCTTCACCATGAGCTAAGTCTATTTACTGGGATGATGGATAAGGTAATTTTCCCAATTTTATGTGATTTAATTATTTTCTAATAATTATTTATAATTCTTTTATCATTAAAATTGCATAGTTTCGAATAGTAAAAACGGTTTTCTTTCAACAGTTGTGCTTTTGCTTGATGGATTATGCTTAGTTAATTAATTTTGATAATCCATGCTTGTGATTTACCTCTGTTTGTTAGCATAACAAAACCAATTTTGGCAATTATTTGGGCTTCAATTAAATTAAAAAGAATTATCTGATTAATCACATAGGTTGTTAGTATTACCTGATTCCTGATTCCTGGTACGTTTAAAATTATTTAAAAATCATAGTTAGGTTATTTAGTATTTTTCTTACTCCTGGAATTTTCTAGAGTTAGTTTAAATCATTATTTTCTAAAATCATCACCTTCACAAGTTCGAGAATCGAATCTTTATTTACCACTTTCTAAACCACATCAGAAGTTTCACAGGGGAAAAAATAATAGGAGAGAGAAAGTTTTTTTAGGAAGAAACTGTTTTTTTTTATTTGCTAAAATAACGTTAACAAAAACGATCATAATTTTTCATTTATATATGGAGTCCTTTATAGAGTATTCTTATATAGAGGTTTTACTATATCTTGTCAGTCCTCAAAACTTCTCATATGCACCCCAATAATGGGTTTCCTATAAAACTAGTTAGTAGACTAGATCAAAATAGTAGTAGTCCATTAATATTAAACTGGCAAACAACAAATTCAGTATGGAACCTCTGCCCATCCTGCAACCTCTACCCGGGATCAGTAGAACACATAATATTAAAGTGCCAAACAACAATTTCAGCATGGAACCTGACATATCAGGGTTTCATAAAAGATCCAGACACCAACCACATGACACTACCACCTTATCTATCCACTGATAGGATTTTGTAGTTGTGGTAAATAATGGTTCATTCAAGACTTGTGAAGATTTGTTTTTAAACCTAATTTCTAGACTATAAATAGCAAAACTCAAATAAAATTGATAACAAAATTGAGAGTAAACTGAGGCTAAGAATCCACTATTTTCCAAATTTTAAATTGATTCAATTCAATAATTATAATTAAGAAATTCTTACATTTAATTCAATTCTAAAATATTGCATTAAGTAGATTTTTAAAACAACAATTGTATAACAAAAGCATGGAACATCTAAAACTTAGCCAAAGCATGTACCATCTAACGAAATCACAATTGCTTAACAAAAATCTTTGGAAAATTAGCACATAATCTTTGGAAAATTAGCTTCTTCCGTCGCCTCAGAGATGGGGTTTAGCTCCTCATATTGGAAAAACCCTCAAAAATATATGTCATAGCTCAAAAAGTGCTTACA
Organism: Papaver californicum; assembly: GCA_023531435.1. Lineage (NCBI taxonomy): Eukaryota > Viridiplantae > Streptophyta > Magnoliopsida > Ranunculales > Papaveraceae > Papaver > Papaver californicum. The sequence goes on from JAJJMC010003936.1 coordinate 2,891,565, forward strand.
ATGGTGAAATAATAGTAACACAGGAGATTTGATACGCTTATAAGCGTTACAGAGAAGTGTTCTCTGTGTTACAGAAGAAAGAAAAGAAAACAGGAGAAAAGAACGGACTTCAGGTGCTATTGAAGTAAGACTGCTTCAGCGACACTTCTCTGACGCCTTATGTTCTTCATCTTCTCTTTCACCAGCAGAAAACTATTTTTCCTGGAATTTTTTTCGATGCTCTGGCTACCTCCTGAGCTCTCCCCAATACTCTCTAATACTCTCAGCCTTTTTCTGGCTTAACCCCAACCTATTTATACACCACAGACCAAGAAATCTTCAAAGATTTTTCATTAACAGGAGATATACTCGGGTATTATTTTCTCATAAACTCTCGTGATCTGATTTGATTATTTTGTCTTGAATTTGCGTATCTTTTGATTCTATGCAATCACTCTTGATATGGTCAATATATTCTCTGTTTTAAAGCCCAAAAATCACGTATAATATCTTCATAAACTCGAACACAAATTCACGGAAGAAAATATAGTTTCCCGCCTAGTTTTCTTTTTGAATTTGAAATAGGTGGGTTCCTGTATCCAAGGCATGTGTGCCTTTATAACTTTTTGAGCCAATTTTTCCCAAATATTTATTTCTTCAAAAAAAAAAACCTACAAATACAATAAAATGACAATATTAGTACAAAATTGAGTTCCAACACTATAAAGATTGAGAGCGAATTAGACAAATAAATGTGTCTCTCAAATACCCCCAAACTTATTATTTGCTAGTCCTCGAGCAAATATAATCTAAAATAAATCCTAACTCACTTTCGCAGGCATCGCGATTGCACTTAGCGTGTGTAACAAGCCTTTGAACCCCTAGGTGTCCCTAGTGGACGAGTTTTGTCTCGTGAGGGTTTACAAGAGGTGTACCCACAAAACCTTTACTCCAAATTCTATCTACCTGTGAGTCCAATTGTTGTACACGAGTTTTCACTTAGCGTACTAAAATTCATACAAGAATTTAAAACTCTACTTAAATAGTTGTTCAACCACGATACTCAGAATCTATCAAAGTACAATCACATGGAAAGATTTAGAAGATGGATATAGACAAAATGAAGTTTGCACGTGTTGAATAAGGTGAACGGTATTTCCCATATCTGTCTAAAGGTCAGTGCCAGGATGAATGGATTGAGATACGCTCCCACTAGTCTTATTCCTTAAACTAATATCGAATCAGCTGGTATATACAAGGGTCCCAACGATCGATTTATTAAATGCACTGACAACATGATTGGATCAAATGAATCCAAGCGCATGCTCCTTATCAGCATCGTACATGATAGTTCTCATGGATCATGCGTTCCATGCTTGCTTAGGCGACAGAGCAGGGAGAACACACATATATTGCTATCAAAGTGTCAATTTTTTTTTTATTTTTTTTGAATAATGGTCTAAATAATACAATAGTGGGGCTTGATCTCAAACACTTCATCCTGACGGTGATAAAAATTTGATACTGGTGCCCCACCAAATCACTTAGAGAAACAAAAAAATTGCAAAAATAAAAACAGAAAGTGATATGGTCAAGATAGATTCCGAGATATGGTGACAACTATCATGTTATTTCTAACACCTGAGCTAGGCATTATTTTATGAATAGACCATTTAGATGGGCACACCAATTCCTATAGAAAAAGAGCTAAGTTTCCATCTACCTAGAATGGTTAGTGTGACCCTGAATTGTTCATAAAGTTTTATTATTTCAACTAAAAGTTTATCCCTTACCCACAAACTTAAACCTAACGTTGTCCTTAATGTTTCAAATTAAAGTGCAATACAAAAAATATAGGTAACTAGAGGAATAAAGAGGTAATTCAGAAAGATAGTACCTAGGTGAAGCGTAACAATCCTTCTTTGGAGAATAAGACAGAAAAATAAAAACAAAAACCTACAAAAACTTACTAATGTACAACAACATCCTTGAAGGACAATCAATGTAAGCAGGATCCTCCAGAGGGACCTCCTCAACATCACCTGCAGGAAAATGCTCTAAAAAGGGTTTCAATCTCTGACCGTTAACCTTTGAAGAACTGCTACCATCCAGTGTCTCAATCTCAATAGCACCATGAGGATAAACAGTGCGAACTATAAAAGGCCCTGTCCACCGAGAGCATAACTTCCCGGGGAATAGATGCAAACGGGTATCATACAGAAGAACCTTTTGACCTGGAGAAAATGACTTTCTTAAAATATTCATATCATGCACAAGTTTCATTTTTTTTCGTATACTCCTTAGCACTATCGTATGCATCTCTACGAATCTCGTCCAAGTTGGAGCTTCTTATGAGCTCCTGCCTTGTCAAGCGAAAAATTAAGTTGCTTTACAGCCCAATATGCTCTATGCTCGATCTCGACGGGCAGGTGACATGCCTTGCCAAAAACTAGACGATAAGGTGACATTCCAATGGGGTCTTAAACGCAGTACGGTAAGCCCATAAGGCATCAGTAAGCCTCAATGACCAGTCTTTCCGATTATGATTAACTGTTTTCTCTAAATATGTTTTATCTCCCGGTTGGAAACCTCTACTTGACCACTAGTCTGTGGGTGATATGGGGTAGCTACTTTGTGGGTAATACCATATTTTTTCATCAAAAGCCTAAATGGTCGATTACAAAAGTGTGACCCTCCATCACTAATTATAGCCCGCGGTGTACCAAAACGTGCAAATATGTTATCATTCAAAAACTAGACCACAACCTTGTGGTCATTTGTTTTACACGAAACCGCCTCAACCCACTTAGACACATAGTCCACAGTGACAATGATGTAAAAATAACCAAAATAATTAGGAAAAGGACCCATTAAATCAATGCCCCACGTCAAAGACCTCAATAACTAGAATAGGGTTCAAAGGCATCATATTTCTACGGGAAATGGTTCTTAACTTCTGGCAACGCTCACAAGTAACCCAGTAATGGTAGATGTCTTTAAACAACGAAGGCCAATAGAATCCACACTGTAATATCTTAGCAGTGGTTTTCTTAGTACTAAAATAACCCCCACAAGCATGATCATGACAAAAGGAAATAATACTGGACTGGTCATTCTCAGGTATACATCTCCTAATAATCTGGTCTGGACAATACTTAAACAGATAAGGATCATCCCAAAAGAAATGCTTAACCTCGGCTAAAAACCTAGAACGATCTTGTTTACCCCAATGTTGGGGCATTGGACCAGTAACAAGATACTACACTATATTCGCATACCAAGGTAATTGGGAAACAACGAAGAGTTGTTCATCAGGAAAATTATCCTCACATGAGGGGAATCATCAGGGAAATCAAAAACAAGCCTAGTCAAGTGGTCCGCTACTGCATTTTCTGCACCCTTTTTGTCTCTAATTTCTAGAGAAAATTCTTGTAACAAAAGGATCCATCTAATCAATCTATGTTTAGTATCTTTCTTGGACAGAAGATACTTCAAAGCAGCATGATCAGTAAGGACTATGACCTTAGAACCTAAGAGATAGGATCTAAACTTTTCTAAGGCAAAAACAATGGCTAAAAATTCCTTTTCTGTGTGGTGTAGTTCATTTGGGCATTATTCAGAGTTTTGCTAGCATAGTAAATCACATGAAGTAATTTGTTTTCTCGTTGACCTAGCACAACACCAATAGCATAATCTGAAGCATCACACATGATTTCAAAGGGTAGGTTCCAGTTAGGTGCCTGTACTATGGGGGCGGTAGTGAGTAAAGTCTTAAGCTTCTCAAAAGCCTCTAAACAAGCATCATCAAAGACAAACTTAATATCTTTTGCAAGCAAATTGCAAAGAGGTCTAGAAATCAAGCTAAAATCCTTAATGAATCAACGATAAAAACCTGCATGCCCTAAGAATGACCTAATATCTCTTACGGTTTTGGAAACCTGTAAATTCTTAATAAGGTCAACTTTGGCTTTGTCTACCTCTATACCCTTAGAAGATACGATATGCCCTAAAACAATTCCTGATCGAACCATAAAATGACATTTCTCCCAATTAAGCACTAAATTCTTTTCCTTATATCTAGTCAACACTAATGTCAAATGATGCAAACACTCATCAAAAGATGAACCAAACACTGAAAAATTATCCATAAAGACCTTTAAAAACCGTTCTACCATGTTAGAAAATATACTCATCATGCAACGCTGAAAAGTAGCGGGTGCATTACACAACCCGAAAGGCATGCGCCTATACGCAAAGGTACCAAATGGACAGGTAAAAGTAGTTTTCACTTGGTCTTCTGGGGCAATAACAATTTGATTATAACCAGAGTAGCCATCTAACAAGCAATAATGACTATGTCCAGATAATCGTTCTAGCATTTGGTCGATGAAAGGAAGGGGAAAGTGGTCCTTCCTTGTGACCTTGTTCAATTTTCTATAATCAATATAAACAAGCCACCCCGTGGTCACTCGGGTTGGGATTAATTCATTGTTTTCATTCTGGACTACAGTGATACCTGATTTCTTGGGAACAACCTGAACGGGGCTGACCCACTTACTGTCTGAAATAGGGTAGATAATACCCGCATCTAACAACTTAAGCACCTCAGTTCGGACTATTTATTTCATGTTAGGGTTCAGTCGACGTTGCATCTCCCAAGAAGGTTTGGTGTCATCCTCTAAATGAATCTGATGCATACAAACAGTAGGACTTATACCCTTAATGTCTGCTAAGGTCCACCCTAAAGCTTCCTTGTTGTCTTAAAGTATGGTCACTAGCCTACTTTCCTGATCACTATCCAAGTCGGATGCTACAATTACGGGTAAAGTCTCGGATGGGCCTAAAAACACATATTTCATAGTATCTGACAATGGTTTGAGGCCAAACTTAGGAGGCTCTTCTAAAGAAGGAATTAAGGTAGAATTAGAAACTGGTAGTGGTTCAAACTTAGCTTTCCATCTATTAGTATCTAACACAGGGGTAGAGTCTAACAGAGCATTCACTTGATCAATGGTGCTAATATCGTCGAAATCTAAGCCAAAATGGGTTAAACAATTCTCTAGTGTATCGTCAGATAAGATGTTTGGTAATGAATCCTGAACTAATGTTCCTATCATGTTCACCTCTTGAATGCACGTGTCATCTAAATCAGAGGGTTGCTTATTAATATGGAAAATATTCAGTTCAATAGTCATATTACCAAAAGACAAATTCGTAATACCATTTCGACAGTTAATGATTGCATTATATGTAGCTAAAACCGGGCGACCTAGTATCACAGGTATCTGGTTTTCTGGGTCAGGAACAAGTTGGGTATCTAGGATAACAAAATCCACAGGATAAATAAACCTATCGACCTCAATAAGAACATCTTCGACAATACCACGAGAAATTTTAACAGACCTATCAACTAACTGAAGTGTTATTTGGGTAGGTTTTATGTCACCAAGTCCTAGCTGGAGGTACACATGATATGGAAGTAAGTTCACACTAGATCCTAAGTCAAGTATACGCTTTCTCCACATTGTAGTTACCTATGGTGCAAGAAATGGTAGGGGAACCTGTGTCTTTGTACTTAGGAGTTATGTTGTTCTGGATAATTGAACTCACATGACTAGCTATAAAGGCTTTTTTCTGTACATTAAGCTTCGCTTTCGCGTACAAAGATCCTTAAGGAACTTGGCATAAGTAGGAATCTGCCTAATTGCATCTAATAAAGGAAGATTGATGTTGACTTGCTTAAAATCTCCAATATATCATTAAAGTTGGATTCCTTCCTAGTTAGTACTAGAAGTTGTGGGAATGGGGCTTTGGGCACAAAATCAGGTTCAACGGGAACCGCATTGGACTCTTTAGAGACTTTATCAGTCTCTTCAACTATAGGCTTAGAAGGGTGAACTACAACACGTTCACTATCGGTCAAGGTTACCTTATTCTCTACCACTCTACCACTCCTAAGGGTTTTAATTGAATTCACATGGTTTGAGGATCTCTCACCAGAAGATAACTCATGAAATCCTCTAGGGTTGGATTGTAGTTGACTAGGGAATTTTCCTTTTTCTCTCAGCGATTCATTCAACTGACTATAAACTGGGTTCGTAAATCGTAAATAACCTGAGAGTTAGCCTGGATCATCTTTTTATTGTCTTCTAAATTTTGTTCAACCGATTGCTGAAACTTAGTAGTTTAAAGATAAATGGGTGAAAGACTCTTTTAAAGTCATGATCTTCTTATCTGAAGGGCTCTGAAATTGTGCTGGTCCAGAAGGATTCTTAGTATAAACAAAACCTTGGGGAAACTGAGGGTTACTAGATTGACCTTGATTTTGGCCCTTAGACCAAGAAAAGTTTGGATGGTTTCTCCAACCAGGGTTATAGGTTTCTGAATATGGGTCAAACTTCTGACGGTTATCATATCCAGTGTTATTGTAAAGAGCATGGGCTTGCTCTTCAACAGTCTGTCCTTCCCAATATGACTTGGGTTCTATTCCACAACTAGATTGACTTAATTCTAAGGCTTCTAACCTTTTTGCTATAACTGCAATTTTGGCATCTGATTCAAGAATTCCATCTACCATATTGACATTACCTTTGCTCAGTAAAAAATTTCTATGGGGTTCCTTACTACATTCCCATTGATGGGTTTTTTCGGCAATTTTATTCAAAAATATCACTGCCTCATCAACAGTTTTACTACCAGAACTCCCTGTTCACAATGACTCAACCATGGTCGTTGTTGGATAGTCTAGCCCTTCATAAAAGATCTGGACTAGTCTAAGCTTTTTAAAACCGTATTGGGGACATTGTGTTACTAAATCGTTGAACCTTTCCAAATACCTATACAAAGATTCTCCCTCTTGTTGCACAAATGTGGAAATCTCTTGCCTAATAGATGATATTTTGTGCCTAGGGAAAAATTTAGATAAAAAGTCAGTGGTAAGTTGTTCATATGTCTCGATGGATTCAGATGGCAAACTATATAACCAAGATTTGGCCTTGTCTCTTAGGGAAAAAGGAAATAACATAAGTTTTAAAGCTTCATCAGACATGTTGTGAATTCTTAGGGTACTATATATTTCTTCAAAACCCCTAATGTGAAAGTAAGGTTTTTCATTTTCTTTTCCTAAGAAGAGCGGGAGCATCTGTATGGTCCCAGGTTTTAACTCATGGTTTGCTTGAGTTTCAGCTAACTTGATACATGATGGACGAGAAGTCCTAGTAGGATTCAACAAATCTTTCAAGGTTGCCATTTCTGGCACAACTGGAAAATTAGGAATAACTTCCTCACTAAGAGACAAATTCTCAAAACTAAAGTTTCCAAAAATCGGGCTCTCAAAAGAAGGGTTTCCTAAATTCTCAATTTCAAAAACAGAGTTTCTATTCTCGTTACTAATTAAACGACCAATAAAATCTCTTCTCCAGGCACGCTCACTGGGCATGCAATAACTCCTAATCGGAAGGGAATTCTAAACAAACACAAATAAGGACGACTCAACCAAATCAAACCTATTGAATCTAGCAAACAAAAAGCATGATGGCTCCACTTATATTGTTTCTAGACCAGCTTCTATTCTTCCAAAAGGCAACTAGTTACAGTTTTAGTGAATCTCTCAGAACGATCCAAATTAGATTAAGTCGAATAGAAGCAAGATAAGCTCTAATGAGCTTTGATAACCCTGCCTCTTTGGAAACTTTTCCCTGGGTTACAAGGCGGCTCTAATCAACTTAAAGTAATCTTCCTGAACTTTAAGTTACGCTAACAAAGTAACCAATACAATCCTTTTGAATGATTTTCCAATAAGCTTGATACCCTATCAGTCTTCTTTCTAGTCAAATTTTAAGGATTAGGTTCACGTTAGGTAACGTGTTCCTAAGGCGGGCAAGAAGGAAACGGTGATGAAATCAGAGTCCTTATCTTATATGGCCAATCCTTGCCCTTTACTAGAAAATAAATCCGTATTCAATTCCTCAACATATATGCATACGAAGGAATACAGTAAACCCACTTGCAGGGGATTCGTGGGTTGATCGATCTTACCTCCTGTACCAGACGGGGTATGAATCGGTTGTAGTCGACTCGGGCCACCGACTCCTGTGTCAGCGTACGAACCCGAGGGGCCGAGACAATATCGTAATTGTCGTCCTTCCCTGTTGCAGTTTATATTTAAATACCCTTATGTAGGGTCTAAAAATTAATAATAAAGTTCAAAGTCCATAGTCCAAATTCCAAAAATAAGAAAAACAGAAAAATACCTAAAATAATTACAAAAATAATAGGAATTTCCTAATACAGTTTTCTAAAAATAAAAACCCTAAAAAGAAAAAATTAACTAAAAAAAATAATCTTTTCTTCTTTTTTCCGTTCTGTTCGCTTTGTCTTTGATTCCAAGTATTTAATCAATCAATATAATCTTTAGCTCCAATTTCTTTTTGATCCAAAACCTGTATACAAAGAAAATACCTAAAAACGTAAAATGGAACAAATAAAAAAATAAAATAAAAATAAAACTAAACTAATTAACCTAAAAATAAATATAGAAACAATTCTAAAAACAAGTCCGCGTCGGCGGCGCCAAAAATTGATAGGATTTTGTAGTTGTGGTAAATAATGGTTCGTTCAAGACTTGTGAAGATTTGTTTTTAAACCTAATTTCTAGACTAAAAAATGAAAAACTCAAATAAAATTGATAAAAAAAAATTGAGAGTAAACTGAGGCTAAGATTCCACTATTTTACAAATTTTTAAAGTGATTCAATTCAATAATTATAATTAAGTAATTCTTACGTTTAATTCAATTCTAAAATATTGCAACAAGTAGATTTTTAAAACAACAATTGTATAACAAAAGCATGGAACATCTAAAACCTAGGTCAAGCATGTACCATCTAACGAAATCACAATTGCTTAACAAAAATCATTAAATCAATTTTTTAACCAAGGCAAATAATCATAAAAGAATTGCACAAATTAATTAAATAAATATTACCATATAATTTTTGAATAAAATAGCTTCCTCCGTCGCCCAGTGATGGGGTTTACCTCCTCATGTTGAAAACACTCTCAAAATACTCAGTCAGTGCTCAAAAAGTGCTTACAATGGTGAAATAACAGTAACACAGGAGATTTGATACGCTTATAAGCGTTACAGAGAAGTGTTCTATGCGTTACAGAGAAAGAAAAGAAAATAGGAGAAAAGAACGGACTTCAGGTGCTGTTGAAGTAAGACTGCTTCAGCGACACTTCTCTGACGCCTTATGTTCTTTATCTTCTCTTTCACCAGCAGAAAACTATTTTTCCTGGAATTTTTTTCGATGCTCTGGCTACCTCTTGAGCTCTCCCCAATACTCTCTAATACTCTCTGCCCTTTTCTGGCTTAACCCCAACCTATTTATACACCACAAACCAAGAAATCTTCAAAGATTTTTCATTAACAAGAGATATACTCGGGTATTATTTTTTCATAAACTTTGTGATCTGATTTGATTATTTTGTCTTGATTTTGCGTATCTTTTGATTCTATGCAATCACTCTTGATATGGTCAATATATTCTCTGTTTTAAAGCCCAAAAATCACGTATAATATCTTCATAAACTCAAACACAGATTTACGGAAGAAAAGATAGTTTCCCGCGTAGTTTTCTTTTTGAATTTGAAATAGGTGGGTGTCCGTAATCCAAGGCATGGGTGCCTTTATAAATTATGGTGGGTGCCTTTATAACTTTTTGAGCCAATTTTTCCTAAATATTTAATTCTTCAAAAATACCTACAAATACAATAAAATGACAATATTAGTACAAAATTGAGTTCCAACACTATAAAGATTGAGAACGAATTAGACATATAAATGTGTCTATAATCCACCACCACTATCAATCAACTACTAAACACAAACATACCTTCTAAGATCACCAATTTCTTTTGCTTCCTAATATGGTCTCTATGGCTGTCGCGATTTGAATGGATTTATACAAAGAAACAACCAATACCTGCAAACATATATAACATGGCTAGAAAATTAACACATAAATTCACATGGGCGAACGAAGTGATGCCACCACACCTGCTAGATATGACTTTGATTCCGAGACAATCCAACAAGCAAAGACGCACACAGATGATCTCAACCGAATATAAACCAACTACACATTGGATAAAAATCAACATAGATGGTGCAGCTAAAGGACATCCAGGTCCTGGGGGAGAGGGTTCATTTGCAGGGATACATCAACATATATGATTGTCGCAATGGCGCAACCACTAGGCATCACGACAATACTAGTTGCGGAAACACTACTCGTGGCTTTACGAACAACGTCAGTAAGGAACTGAACAAAAGTTTACATTGAATCGAACTCACTCAACCTGGTGAATCAGATCAACAACAAAAGCGAACCACCATGATACCTACATGACATGATTGCCGAAATTCAGAGCCTGTTACAAACCCTACAACAAAACTCTATTCAGTATATCTATAGAGAGGCCAACCAGGCAGCGGATGCCCTGACAAACTATGCAGCCGACATAAGCCAACAAGGAAACTATAATACAACATTCTGGGAATATTTGGTGTCCGATTTTCCATCGAGGTTTGTTCTAGAAGATTCGACGACGACATACCCATGTGTAATCCCGCTTTAATTTTTGCATCTTAATGCTTAAAAAGGTTAGTGGACTAGATGTCTAATTCGGGCTCTAACCTGGTTTAGCCGGCAGTGGCCCGTCAGTTATCTCACGGCGACCATCTAAGATTCCCCCCTTCCCATCATCTTACTAATGAATATTAGTGGATGAGCTAAACAGAAGGATTTCGAGTGTTTTAAAAGAATAACTTGAGACGACGAAGAAGAACCAAAAAAAATAAAATGCCGTGCTTGAACCTCTTCACTAATGTCAGTCTTGATGAAATTGACATCTCTTCAATCCTCTCCGAAGCTTCCAAATCCGTTGCTAACATCATTGGCAAACCAGAATCCGTATGCTCTCTCCCCCCTATCCCTCTCCCTATCTTTCTGTCTGTTATGGTTTTGTTTGATTATCATGAATTTTTATGTTCTGGTTTCATTTTGCAGTATGTAATGATTGTGGTTAAAGGGTCAATTCCGATGTTATTTGGAGGTACGGATGAACCTACGGCTTATGGCGAACTAGTATCAATTGGGGGTTTGAACCCTGATACAAACAAGAAATTGAGTGCTGCAATTGCTACAATTCTTGAAACTAAATTGTCTGTTCCAAAATCACGATTCTATCTCAAATTCCATGACACAAAGGTAAGAAATCTATCTCATTTGGCTAAAAGATGAAATTTGATGCATTTAGTTTCAGTGTGTGTGTATCATCTCATTCCATTTTTCTGTTTGTTTAGGCACATCAAAGTCAAGAATTTGCACAGTGTTTACATGCTTTACACCAGCACTAGATACATGTAAATAGCTCTTTACTTGTTGTATATACCCACTGGCAATTTTTCACTAGTTTGTTGTTATTTTGGATTTCCTTAGATTTTTCTTTATGTTTGAAATTAAATTATACGTCTAAATTAGTTAACATTTGACAAAGAGTAAATTGCTTTTAAAAATTGTGCTGATTCTTCATTTCCTCTTTTATCTGCAGCGTTCTGACTTTGGATGGAATGGAACCACATTCTGAATCATTTATCACTTCTGGTGTGTTTTCCACTTGTCTTACTCTTTAACTAAACGCTGCTATTTGTAGTAGTTAACCGTTAGATACATGCGTGGTTATTGTTTCCATTACATACTTCTGCATGGATATTTAGAGGCAGCCTTCTCTTGTTATCACCAAACATTTTTCAATTATATGATATTCTGAACTCTTTTTGTACTTGTACTTATTATATCCATCCTCACTTTAGCGTAATAAAAGTAGATAGGACAGAGTTTTCACTGATGACAAAGGAAACTAGTTTACATGCTTGGAAACTATTTGAAATTTATGGTCCTGATAATGGTGCAGAGCCTATCTCGTTGCCGAATCTTTTGTTGATCGGTAGAAAAACTTAGCTTTCACAATTTCCTTTCTCCTGTGTGAATTGCATTTTTTTTTTATCCTATAGTCTGTTGAGTTTCTTTATGCATTCATATTCCAATCTCGTCTGTGGGAATTTCTCATATATGTAATCCGAGCATAACAAAGATTCATGATTTAAGAATATAATTGACTATGTAAGGTTACATTCTATAAGCTTGTTCTAGTGATAAGCAAGAAATCTTGCCTAGGGAAAGATAGGTTTTTTCTTTGTGCTGGATTCCGTGGGCGTGAAAGGTGCCTCATAGCCTCACACGGCACAATGAATTCAAGGAACAGGAATTTCATATAAGCAAAGAGTCACACATAATTTTATTTTCTGCACACTGAAACATACTATAAAGTCCCAATAACTTCCAGAGGGTAGTCAAATAAGGGAAAGATGGACAATTTCTCTAAACTCCAATGCTCTAGTCTCAGTGTAGAATGATCTGTGCTTATTTGGCCAGTATGTTAGCCAAATCCTTCCTTTTATCTCCCACTCCATAGTCTTCCCTAGTGCACCTTTATCAACCTTCCATAATACGTTATCTCCATACTCGTCTCCTGCAAAAACTACTCCTCCTTGCTTGGTGAATGGTCGGTACGCACTCGAGTACCGATTTTTAAACCATGCCTTGGGTTTTAATAAAGCAATCTTAGAAGGCTTTGAGGAGAAAACCTCCCGCCCATTTACACTATCGTGAAGAAACCAATTCAAATTTGCACTGTATCCATAGATAGATTGCTCAAACTTCCACGGCTTTAAGCTCATTGTCATGGTTTCTGACATTGCAGCTCTGAGCCCCAGAATATTGGGTGCTTCAAATGAACCTTCTACTGTCTTTTCTAAGCCAATTTCTAGAATTGGATTCTCTGAAGATTTGCTTACCGACACGGATAACACGTTAGTTTGTAAAATTGGAGTAAGTTCCAAAGATATACGTGAAGGGAAGTGTTTCTCTGCCGATCCAGCTCCTTGCTTTCTCATGAGAATTTCAGACACTAGCCGGATTACGTCACACCTGGTCAAAGTAAATCAGAAAAAGATAAACACACAGTTCACAGTAAATGAGATAAAGATTAGAGCATTTTGTTTAAGAATCAAGATATTCAGATGAGAGCAAATCATTATGTAATGTTCGGTATCTACAGAGATGAAAAATCATACCACGTGAAATTAGTATTTTGGTTACAAACCTTATGTTATCTACATTAACGATCACGTTAACCCACTTCTCCTGGATTACTACTCTGTAACCAAATTGGATCACACCCTCTAGTTGCTGGTGCCTTAGTGAGAACTGCAAACGTTCATTTGCAGGCAAATGGCTTGAAGTGTCAAGTTTCATGGCTATTATCGGGCAATATAATTGCACTTTCCATAGTCCAACTGTTGAGATCGCATATGAGAACGGCACTGGTGTCCTTAGGATATGGTTCTGTTCATCCATTTCTGCAATAGAATTAGTGATTGCTAGGTTTAATGACCTCATCCACTGTTCTTCAATATTTGATCCTAGTAACCGCATGAGTGTCTTTATAGTATCTCTCGAATACGAACCAACCAAATGATTCTTAATGGTATCTAGACATTCCAATCTAAGATCTTTGGGGACTTCATAGATACAAATGAGGAGAGTAAGAGTAAAGAATGAAAGGTTGAAGATTTCCTTGAAGTTGCTAATTGTGTCCAAGGAAGGGATGTAAAGGAATGAAATATTCCTGGTAGGACCATAATTAAGTATGTTCTTAACAAGATTACAGAACAGACTGCAACTCGTTCCATTATCTAACAACTTTGAAGCTTGTACACTAGGTTTGAAAGATTTGGAGGTCCAAAGAGGGATGGGGATGTGCAAATCTGCAACAATGGAGAAAGAAATAGATGTGTGGTAGTTTTGATTGGCTTTGCTTACTGTGAGATCTAGTGATGCTTGAGTTGATTTTGAGGAGAAGATACAAATGGACATGGAGTTTGTTTTCCACTGAGTAATTGGTGGAAGGCTTTGGATCCACGCCCATACATCAGGAGAACAATAAGAACTCATGGCTAGCAGAAAAGAGATTGTGAATTCTTACTCAACATGCGTCCTATTTAAAGAAGCGTAAAAAGTTGTTTCAAAGAAGAGTAGAAGCTTATAGAGGAAATAAATCAAAAGATTAGGTCATCTAATTTGGTTTTTGCCAACAGCAGTTCAAATGTAGAGTGGTCAGATTTGTGATTTGGTGCTCGCATTATTTCTCTGCAGCTGTCCCTACCGTAACCAGCAGAGTTTGGCAGATCAGGGGCTTCCTCGATATCGTTTGGTTCTAATTGGTCCCTACAATTTGTAATCTCTGCAAGTAGTATAGATGATTCTAGATAGTATTTTCTTTTGATTGCTTTACGTTCTAAAAATCCTTGATGGTTATCAGTTTTCAGATGACCTCTGAAATTATTGGAACTATTGTTCATGAAAATAACCTCTCTTATTCTACCTTTTCCTGATTAAGAAAGAATGTGAAAATTTTCAAAGAGCTTACTTGGTCATTGGTCATCTTATAACCTACTTAAGGATGTTATAGTTTACTTAGGGATTAAGTAGACAATCATGATCGGGTGGAATCTAATAATGGATCACTAAGTATAGTTTTACATTCATACACAAAGAGAAACTTATAGGAAAGATTTAAAAAGTTGTTATTCGCTGCATTTGGCCTTTGTTTTCCTGTAAGTTTCATAAAAAGTAGTTGTATGTCTTATAGAGACATTTCAATGAGAAGTCATCAGCAAAATATGAAGAGAAAGTTTTCCTCTCGAAATTTTGATAGTTTGGTAGCATATATGCTCTGTCTTTTCTAACCCTATGGTCCTAGGAACATATTCCATTTTGACTTGATCCTGTGAACCCCTGTTTAGGAGGATGTGGAATAGATCTTCTAATAGCTGGAACTAACAGTGGAAACCCCTGCTTTCAATTATTTTGGAGTTATACACTAAGTTTTAGCATGGGCAAAAAATGTTGTACAGTGATCTAAATTACTCGACTACAGCGTGGATCAAAAGTTGTGCAGTGATCGCTAGGTATAGTAAAGTCAAAGTGCAATGTTCATTCGCGAGGAGTTTGGTGTTTACCCCATTCAGGTTACCAAATTAAATTCGAAAACCTCCCTCTCTACCTACAGAATAAATTAGTTCGCAAGTTTGGTGATGCATTAAGTTGCAGGTGCGATTCATGTGGGATGATTTTTGCTGTGGTTAAAGGTTTCCTTTTCATGAAAGCGTTTATGTTTCTCTTACAAACTGAAAACAGCACATTCCATAAGGCACATGGGTACCATCATTCCCTATTCCCAGCCAGCCTTCAATGATATGGAGTTTTTTAACCTTCAGTAGCGTGGAATTTGGAACCCCCTGAAGCAGTCATGCACATTCCGTGAACAAGTGCGGAAAGATGAAAATGGGAAGAATCTTGTTTACTGGCGAAGCACATTTTCATTTAGAAATCCAATAGAGATCGGGGTTATCATAAAACTCAAAAAGGTTTTCTAAAGTTGCAGAGAACCTAACATCTAAAGAGAAAAAGTAGATTAATTTCAAAAGAATAAAACATATCTTATATTCCCATCATCATTTCATTGTTCTAACAATTTTAAACGTGAAAGCAAATACAAGAATCTAATCATCCATCCATCCACAATCCATTAAGCAGTTTCTGGAAACGGTATATTCAAGTAGACCTGTGGAGATTATCCCGTGGAGTGGAATCCCGTTTTTTTTTTCCGCTAAGGTATTGTCATTGTGATGCTATCCCGCGACCTATGAGAAAAACAGCAAGACACCTGTGAATATCTCAAGAAATAAAGAATACTGCCTCGTCCCAAAAAAATAATATTTTTATTTTTATCTGAAAATATATTAATTAAAAAAATAAAAGTATTATATTTTTTAAGACGGAAGGAGTATCGGCAAAATATATTTAGACCATCCATTTTCTGCTACATTACACATGAGCACCCTTTTATTCCACACGAATCACCAGCTTCAAGTTCCCAACTACGCACTCAATACTGTGCCAAGGTTACATTTTTGCTGCAAAAACAAAGCAAAAACAGTTTTATCACGAGCACGCTCATGGGCTGGTGATCTCTATGGTTGTATTTTTTCGAAGATGCAACAACAACTCTCACCACTTAAATCCTCAATTGTGGCAAGGACTAAACCGTCATCTACGATCATTAGCAGGATCCCCCTTTCTTGTAAAGGCCGTCATGACATTTCTATCATTTTTGTTATTGCTAGAAGGATCCAAGAATCTATTTTGATAGTTTTATCACGAGCACAGACGCTTAAATCTCACAACTTATTTGTGGACATATACACACTGCCATTATTAGAAGACAACTCATTAGGTATCGATGGAGATTGGAGATTCCTATGTTAGGGAAGA
Source organism: Papaver californicum (assembly GCA_023531435.1). Classification (NCBI taxonomy): domain Eukaryota; kingdom Viridiplantae; phylum Streptophyta; class Magnoliopsida; order Ranunculales; family Papaveraceae; genus Papaver; species Papaver californicum. The sequence continues at coordinate 2,908,006 of JAJJMC010003936.1, forward strand.
ATTATAAATGTTTTGATTATTATTACATTTCTATCTTTAGAATTATCTTTTGGACTTATCATGTTGTATTTTTTTTTCCTTCGTTAAGGTTTTATCCTTTTAGATTTTTCTTATCAAGATTTTAACAAGGTAACATATACGTGTCCAAAACTTTATCATATCTCTTCTTCTAGGGATATATATGGTTTTACTGCTTATTGTATTTTATCTGTTTTTATAATTTTATTTCTCGTATCATGTAAAAACTTCAATACGTATGTTTCGCGTCTAGAGCAACTGATAGGGGAAATCAGAGAGGGTATGTCTCTGTCCAGAGCAAACCTCAGTGACCCTTCCACCTCCGGTTAGCCTTTAATATAATTCTTACTTTCAAAAAAGCAAAAACAGTTGGCTTCATTTATTAGCCTTCCATTAAGGCATAATCAACTTTTAATCGAGGCTCAGTATCTGTAGGTAGCTCTCCATCACGCCACCTGCATTTTTGCATTTTAATTTTAATCATCTCACCGACACCAACAAATAAAAACTCACCGAAAAACACCACTCACTTTCCTTTTTCCTTCACCCTTAAAAAAAAAATCCCCAAATCTCAAATCCCTAACCATTCCGTGTCCCCTTCCGCTTAAAATCAAATCAAACCCGAAAAAGAAAAACAGACTGCAGCATTGAGTTCGGTAATCTGGCATAATGTCATCCCCTGCTACACTTCCAATCTCAAACCCTAACAATAACAACTCTCAGCCATCTCAAATTGCAACACCAGCTTTTCGTGCATTCATATCACGTCTGTCCGATTCAGTCCGTCAAGGTTTCTCTCAACGTCGTCCATGGCTAGAACTCGTTGATAGATCTGCTTTGAACCGTCCTGATTCCGTTTCTGAAGCTGCATCTCGTGTTCGCAAAAACTTTTCTTATTTCCGTATAAACTATTTTACTTTACTTGCTTCTGTTCTTGCCTTATCTCTTCTTACCCATCCATTCTCTCTTCTCGTTCTTCTTTGTCTCCTTGGTTCATGGCTATTTCTTTACATCTTTAAACAATCTGATTCGCCACTTGTGATTTTGGGCCGTACGTTTAGTGATCGTGAAACTTTAGGTGTTTTGGTTGTTCTTACGATTGTTGTTGTTTTCTTAACAAGTGTTGGATCTCTACTTATCTCTGCACTTATGGTTGGAGTAGCTATTGTTTGTGTTCATGGTGCATTTAGGGTTCCTGAAGATTTGTTTCTTGATGATCAAGAGCCTGCTACTACTGGTTTCCTTTCCTTCCTTGGTGGCGCTGCTTCGTCTGCCGCTGCTGCTGCAGCTCCTGTTGTAGCGTCGAGGGTGTAAGCATATCGAATTTGATCAGATCTAATTGCCCTGAGGTTGGTTAAAGGGAAATTATTAAAATTGGTACCAATTTTTTGGTAGATATGATTCATTAAGTCTGAAATTTATGTAGATTTCGATCTAGACAATGGAAAATTTGTAGATCTGTTTAAATCTTTTTGATACAGATAGAAATGTTTGTAACATCTAATGCTGAATTTGCGGAGTTGTTTCTATATTCACGATTTATTATATACAAATTGTTATCTAGCTTTGTTAATCTAATTGTTTCTATATGTTATGTTGTCCCTTGAATTTAAAAGATATTAGCAATCTTAAAATGTGTAATTTGTTTGGTATTCGGTCAAAATGTGCAATTATCACTATAGTTGTCTTTGATCACGAAAAGTGGACTTCAGTGATCATGTTGTTACATTTGTTGCCTGTCATAATACTAAGCAGTTCCCTTAGATATGGAATATGTTTTAGCTAAGCTGAGTAGATTCGGTAGAATGAAAAGCCAAAATAATGATTTTTTGGCTACTGGGATGAGATTCAGATTGTGAATCAGACTGTGGTTTTCTCTAGGTTTCCTGCTCCAGTTTGTCGATGATAAGTAAAATAGTTGCATAATGCTTTTCATTCTACTTTTGAAATCTGACCCATTCCAGTTATAAGTTACTACTAGTTTCATTAATAGATGTATGTTTATGCGATAAACCTGGTAGAAAATGTTGTCTATAAAATAACACAATCAAAGTCTAAAATTCAAGTCAACTTTCTAAAATAATGTGTTAGCAAGTCAAGTTGTTAAATATACCAGGGAGTTAGAGCCTGATTGTACAACACATCTTATGAGGATCAAATGGTTGCTTGTGTTTTTTGTATTAAGTAATATAGCCGTGATAATCAGTCTAGATAAGTGAGCGACCAGAATGTAATACATTAGGATGCACAGTTACCATACAGATGTAGTTGTAGTACCTTTACACAATAACATCATGGTGATCTGATTTTGACAGGTTCAATGCGGTTCTTTTTTATAGTGTATGCTCATGCTTAGGTTTTATGACTTTATGAAACTAGAAATTCACCAATACTTCCTAAATCAATACAAATGCTAGGGGAAAATGATGGCAACTTGAACAGTAGCTTTTGAAGGTTGGCACATTCAGGCGATAACACCTCTACAACCTTTGAAGTGATGCAAGTATAGACTTTTTATATACATCCTGTGGTGTGCTTGTTGCAAAATGTAGTTGCAGTGGACTTTTCCTTGCCTTAAGAAACTGTTACACAGGTTTAATCAAACAGGGTTTGCTGGTTTGGTGATTGTTATGTTAATGCTGGTCTGCAGATTTACCGTCACTTGATTTGAGTTGCTGCCCTAATTTATGTGCATAGGCTGGTGGTATATTCACTTTTTGAGTTTAATTGGATTTGTCTGCAATCTTTGTCAGGTCAATGTGCTAGGTTTTCTGTAGTTTTTTTTTGCTGAGACAGTGAAGGTCAAGGGATGACCTGATGTGTATTACCTTGTTATCAGTACATTATATATAAGGTTATTACTAGCAGGTTAATATTTTGGACTAGCATGTTGGAAGTCCCAACCTCTTAGTATGTTTATTGTGGAGTTGTGTCATACTTTAATGGCTTTGGTCAGTTACATTTTGTTTTGTTGTCGTTAAATTGATGGGATGCAAAGAGTATGATGTCTGAAATTGAATTGCGGCAGATAGAGTCATTCACTCATTTGTTATGATTTGTTTGCTTTTTAGTGTGATACATGAAGGCCCATACAATGGATGAGATGACCTACATATACACTTGCTGTTTAGTTCTGCTAAACTAGCTCATTAGAAATGCATGTTTGATCCAGCATTATAAGACGCTCACTGTTCGGTATCCTTCTAGATCATTTCTTTCGGATATGGTATATAGTTTCTAATATTGATCATCCCTGAGTTGTGGCCTCTATATTTCTTTGTCCACATATAACACCCTTTTCTGTTTATAAGGAGGCGAACAATTCTCTCCAAACTTCACAACTTCATATTTCTCAACCTCAAATTTCAAACAGGAGAAATATAAATGTTATTTTTTTCTTTTTATAATGAGGCGAACAATCCTCTCCAAACTTCAAAACTTTATATTACTCGACCTCAAATTTCAAACAGGAGAAAATGTAAATGTTATTTTTTTCTTATAAAACATGAAGTATCTAATTTTATTTTACTTTGACAAGCAATTCAATTTGCAGGCAAAGGACCGGAAAAGAAAGGTTCTTGTGGATTCCGTAAACTTCTTCTGGTGATGATTATTTTTTAAATAAAATATTAGTTTGGGAGAGTTGCTGTAATGCTGTCACAGGACAGCTATGATCCCACCTTATTCTTTTAAAAGTGCGTGGGAGGACTTAAATGATTTGGCATATTAGCTAGCATGTTCATGAGATTCACTTCTGATTATACTAAATAAATTATATACTTCTCCGGTACATAGTTGTTGTACTTTTACTAGCTAAACCGTCTGCGGTGACATCAATTGGGTATTAATCTATCGATATTTAAGAGGAAAGTTCTAACGATGTGCAAAAACTTGCAACCCTTAATAACGGGGCATCCAATTTTTGACCCAAATTCTGTTTAACCCTGGTATAATCAGGGGAATGCAGCCAGTGATGCTACTATCTGCATGGAGAATCCTGGAATCGTAATCACAAGATCAAACTCTTGTGATTGGCTAAGATTTTAGCATTGAGATGATTTCCCACGTGACATGGTCGTGGATACCACACACCAAGTTGGGAAGTGGACGGATAGCTGGTGCTGACCCCACAACTATTTTCGTTGCCTTTCTCTGGCAGTGGCACAGATGGGGGTGTACATAACCTAATTTCTGATCCTTAAAATAAATGAATCGTGATTATCACTTACTCTCTCTCTTGCACACACTCTTCGAGTGTCACCCAAAACCCTCCACTTAAATATCATGGAACCTGAATCAGAAGCAGCTTACTAATACCAGGAGGAGCAAACTACTACTATATAAACACCAAGTACAACTGTCTGATAGTCGATCCTTCCGTCACGTCTCTACTTCTTCCAGACAGACATAGTGTGTTCTCTTCATGGCGCCTGCCGATTTTCTCTAACTAGAAATCAGGTTCATCATTTTTCTTTAATTTTGATTCTTATCCTTCAATTCTGTCAGCCTGATTTCCAATTTTTAAAATTATATGATTCCTTTTGTTATTACTGTAGATCTGACTCAAAACTTTCACTGATTTTTGTTTTTGCTTGAATTAGGTATTTTTACGAGCACTAAACAGTTCTGAAATCAGTGGATTCTTCTTCAGATTTGTAATTCACTATGGATTTCACCAATTTACCTATGGATTTGAAAGAGATTAAATTATTCAATGTTGGGATTTTAATTGTAGCCACATTAATCGTTGCTAAGATCCTTTCTAGCCTTTTCATGTCTGGATCTAAGAAAAACTTACCTCCAGTTGTCAAATCATGGCCTTTACTAGGTGGATTAGCTAGATTTATGAAAGGTCCGATTATAATGCTTAGAGAAGAGTATCCAAAACTAGGAAGTGTTTTTACTGTGAATCTAGTTAATAAGAAGATTACTTTCTTTATTGGACCTGAAGTTTCATCACATTTCTTTAAAGCTCCTGAAACTGATCTTAGTCAACAAGAGGTTTATCAATTTAACGTGCCTACATTTGGTCCTGGTGTTGTTTTCGATGTGGATTATTCAGTTCGACAAGAACAGTTTCGATTCTTTACTGAGTCGTTGAGGGTAACTAAGTTGAAAGGATATGTGGAACAGATGGTTTCTGAAGCTGAGGTAATTGTTTGTTTGTTTGTTTTTATTTATTTACTTTTGTCTGGTTTCTTTGCCTTTGAGTTCTTTTATGGATCTTGTCAAATATTTAAATCAGCTTCACAGTTTGTTTGTGTTTCCTTAAAATTTTAGTCTACAAACTACTGATTTACTTCCAGTTGCTTGATTTAGAAAGCTTAGTTTTGAAAGAGTTTCGAATGGGGTAACGTAGTTTGTTCAGCTTAGTGCAGATGACTATTTGATGATGATGATGCCTATGGGGCTGTAAATTTTCTAGTTGGATTACTTTTAGACTTTATAACGAGTTTATAGAGATGCCTCACATGCACACCAACTGAAGTCCCTAGCACTTAGATTAAATTTGATTTGATATAGTCAGCACTCATAGTTATTGTGTTTTGTTTCTGTTTCCTTTGACCATTTTTGTTGCTTGGGTAGCTGTTGGTTTTGCACTAATTCAACCGATATCTAGGTTTTACTTTTAGCAATTGTTGACTATCTCACCGCTAGACGAGTCATATCAAACTATCAATATTACGGTCTCAGTTCCCAAATCTGGGCACTTTTGAGTTGAGATCATAGTACAATTCTGGTTCGTGGTTGCATCTGTTAATATTATATGCATGTGTCAAACTCAAGCTTCTATTGTTATAAAAGATAGTGTATTGAATGGCTTATTGGTAAGGGACCTAAGGGTGCAGAAATAGAACTAGTTGAAAGCCTAAGTGTTGGGGGTATCCTTCCTTAAGTTTTGAAATACTAGTCCAGAGTTTCCTCTGTATTTATGTCTAAGAGGCATTTTTGAAGTTCCTTCTGAGTTTGTTATCCTTATTCCTGACTATTGTTGGTACACAATGACTTCTCATAACTGCTTCATCAATTACTCGATACATATGTGGTGGAGTTTGGTATCCTTATTCCTGACTATTGTTGGTAAACAAGGACATTTCGTAACTGCTTCTTCAATTGTTCGATACATATGTGGTGGAAAAACCCCGTAAGCTGACTTTTGGTGATAAATGCATGTCTATAATAGTATATAGGCAATACTACCTTAGATGTAACATAAGTGAAATACAAAACTAGAAGAAGGAGAGGTCATGTATTTTGATTTGAGTTTTATCATTCCAATTGAACCTCAAAATTGAATCTTGCAATGCCATGTAGTAAGCCTCAGGGCTTGCTGACTGTATATCTTTTATCATAAATTTTGCAGGACTATTTCTCAAAGTGGGGTGAGAGTGGTGAAGTGGACCTCAAGTATGAATTAGAACACCTAATTATTCTGACCGCAAGTAGATGCCTCTTGGGTCAGGAAGTCCGAGATCAGCTATTTGATGACGTATCTGCTCTCTTCCATGACCTTGATGCTGGAATGCTCCCAATTAGTGTCATTTTCCCTTACCTTCCCATCCCAGCTCATCGCCGTCGTGACCAAGCCCGCAAGAAACTTGCACGGATCTTCGCAAGAATCATTGCTTCACGTAAACAAACAGGAAAATGTGAAAATGACATGCTTCAGTGCTTCATTGACTCAAAATACAAGGATGGTCGACCGACAACTGAACTCGAGGTCACTGGTCTCCTCATTGCTGCTCTATTCGCTGGTCAGCACACTAGTTCCATTACCTCCGTTTGGACAGGAGCTTACCTTTTTAAGAACAAGCAATTCTTATCCGGAGTCGTGGATGAACAGAAAAACCTGATGAAAAAGCATGGCGGTAAAATTGACCACGACATTTTGTCAGAGATGGACGCTTTACATAGGTGTATCAAAGAAGCTTTGAGGCTTCATCCCCCATTGATTATGTTATTACGTAGCTCACACACCGATTTCGATGTCACGACCAAGGAAGGAAAAGAATACCACATCCCAAAGGGTCACATAGTCGCTACATCCCCAGCATTTGCCAACCGACTCCCACATATCTACAAGAATCCAGATAGTTACGACCCTGACCGCTTTGGACCTGATAGGGAAGAGGACAAGGCAGCTGGAGCATTTTCATACATTTCATTTGGAGGTGGAAGGCACGGATGTCTTGGTGAACCCTTCGCATATTTACAAATCAAGGCAATATGGAGTCATTTGCTGAGGAATTTTGAATTCGAGCTGGTCTCACCCTTTCCAGAGATCGATTGGAATGCAATGGTTGTTGGTGTGAAAGGCAACGTAATGGTTCGTTACAAGCGACGAAAGCTTGTTCCAGGCGACGACCAATAGTCGACTTGTGCTCCTGGGATCTGAAGTAGTTAGCAAGTGCTTGGTTTGTTCAATTTAGCTTTTCTTAAACTTTGGCATGCATGCTTCTCCTAACTTTTGGGTGTCTTTTTGTCTAGTTAAGTATTATGTTTTATTTATGAATCTCTTGGTTTTCACTCACTGCTGCAGAAAGTCTCGTCTTACAATATGAGTAACATGATGTATTCTTTTTTGGATCTGACTGAAATCACTGACTCATCTAGATCTAACTTAAATATGTTTTTTTTTTGAGTTAATACCCACTTAACCGACTTAACTCAAAGAGGGCTGAATCAGATAACGAGTCAGATTTCACTTAAATTAAAAAAATACATGGTCTGCTATTTGACTCGTGTCGGATCAGGAGCCAAATCTGATTCAGACGTAGAGTCAGAAAAAAAAAACATGTTATAACTCTTACTCTAATTTCCTGACTTTAAGGGTGTATTTGGTACCTTTTTTATAAAATTGTTTTCCGTTTTATAAAACAGAAAACGCGGTTGGTAGTTATAATTTTCGAAAACCTTTTTTTGTCTATTTTTTATTTTCGAAAATAAAAAAACAAAAACAATTATTTATTATTTTTTTTGATTTTTTTTTCTTTCTTCTTCGTTTTTTTCTCTACTTTTTCTAAAATTAGGTGTTTTTAAAAATAGTCATATTAAACAGTTTTTTAAAATTTATTAGAAAATCAAAATAAAAAAAAGAATATGTTTTAAAAATATTAAAAAATAATTTTTAAAAACAGTTTTATAAAATAATACCAAATACGTCGTAAATATGGATGTTGTGGGAAACTATATCTTTTCTGACATTATATAGCCAAGATTATTACAAACGGTCCCACTTGGGCAAACCGACTATTAAGACTCGAGAGTATGAAGTAAAATCGGTGTGCATGAGCGGATGAGCCACTTGGGCAGTTGCAACCCCTCCTGGAGACAGGCAATTGGTTAATGAGGTTTTTGAGACATTTGTCTCATTTAATGGTAAAAATCGTACTATCCTCTGTTTCAACATGTTTATTTGTTGTTGGTGTTTTTTCCTCGAAAAATATTTAGAGCTGTGTGACCATAATAACCAGAAAACAGTGCCCCCCTTAATTGAGTTGTGACCATGGTTGTTGAAAACCACACTATATATGATTCTACCTCGATTGTACACGAAGAAATTGAGTGCTATCGTTTATGATTGTCATGAAGAAAATTTTGAGTTCAATAACTAACTATACTTTGAATTTCGCGCACTTTCTTTTCTCGTTTGCTGCATCAGTCTTTATGACTTTTATGGTAGACGTCACACAACAAGATCTATCTCCAAAGAAATCCAGAAAAGAAAAAAGAAAAAAGAAAAACAAGTTAAATAAATTGTACCCAAAAAAAGAAAATGACTTCACACGAATAAGTAATAACCTCGTACACAAGCTCAATACCACTTTCAATTGTTTCCTTCTTATACTTCCATTAGGTCAGCAAATCTAAGATGTGAAGGGTATTTTAGTCTTTCCAACCAAAAAGTCCAAAGATGTGGGACCCACGAGATATAGCCGTTGGTAGAAGAGCCGAAAAATGAGTCAAAAAGAGGACCTAAAACTCGAGGTGTAAATAAATTTACCCAACCAATTAGAAGTTTTTAATACTATTTAAAACTAGCCGTTAGATTCATTATTTGGAGGAGCCTCTCTGAAAACACTGAACCAACCCCAATGCGCCTCATTTTCTGTCCACCAAATTTATCTCCCCATAAACAAGATTCCTTCTCTATCTCTCTCTCTCTCACTACAAAACCCACTTCTCTTCTTGCCTTTTTTCTGTTTCACACTATCACTCCTTCTGTAACAGTAGTTTAGTTTAGCTTAGTTTTAAGTTTTCATTTCAGCTCATCATCTGCAGCTTCAATCAATGTCTAAAGTGAATTTGTGTGGGTTTAATACAGACCCATTCCAATTTTTAATGAAAAAAAAGAAAGAAAAATGGAAGAGGAATCATCAGTCATTTCAGATATCAACCCATTTGTTTTTACTGCTACTGTTTTTCGCCATTCAATCTGTTTCAGCAAAATGGGACGGGATTATTGTAACTCAGGGTGATTATCAATCGCTACAAGCAGTGAAACACGACTTAATCGATCCGAAAGGGTTTTTACGAAGCTGGAACGACAGTGTTACTGCTTGTTCAGGTGGATGGGCTGGAATCAAATGTGCACAGGGTCAAGTTATTGTAATTCAACTTCCTTGGAAAGGATTTGGTGGTCGAATCTCTGAAAAAATCGGACAACTTCAAGCACTTCGCAAGCTTAGTCTCCATGATAACTATCTTACTGGTACAATTCCTACATCTCTTGGTTTTTTACCAAATCTTAGAGGTGTTCAGCTTTTTAATAATCGTCTTTCGGGTACTATTCCATCTTCAATTGGTTCTTGTCCATTACTTCAAACTATTGATTTCAGTAATAATAAACTCAATGGAATAGTCCCATATAGTCTAGCAAATACTACTAAGCTTTATTTTGTTAATCTTAGTTTTAACGATTTATCAGGTCCTGTTCCGGTTAGTTTCACTAAATCACCTGCTCTTACTTTCTTGGCACTTCAGTATAATAATTTTACTGGACCTATTCCTGTTTCATTAGCCAAATTGAGTAATCTTCGAGAGATTTCTTTGGGTCATAATCAGATCAATGGGACTATTCCTAAAGAAATTGGCTCGTTGTCGAAGCTGCGAATACTAGATTTCTCTAACAATGACTTAAGTGGTACCATTCCTTCAAGTCTTGGTAACATTTCTAGTATGACCAAGCTTGATTTATCTGAAAATAGTTTATCTGGAGAAATTCCTAATTCAATTTCTGATTTAGCCAATCTCAATTTCTTGAATGTTTCTTATAATAATCTATCTGGTCCTGTTCCGATTCTTCTATTGAGAAAATTCAATTCAACTTCTTTTATGGGAAACCTTGAGCTTTGTGGTTATACAGATACAACTCCATGTCCATCTCCTCCACCGAATATCCCACCTACATCATCTGCGGCTTTGAAACACCATCGCCGTAAATTGAGTACAAAAGATATAATTCTCATAGCTGCAGGATCTCTACTTGCAGTTTTAATTCTTCTTTGTTGTATTTTACTGTGCTGTTTGATTAGAAAAAGATCTGCTTCGAAAACAAAGGGCTCTAAAGCTGGTACCGCAAGAGCTGTAACAACAGAAAAGGGTGTAGCTGCAATGGGGCCTGAAGTGGAATCTGGGGGTGAAGCTGGTGGGAAATTAGTTCATTTTGATGGGCCATTGACATTTACGGCAGATGATCTTTTATGTGCAACTGCAGAAATAATGGGGAAAAGTACTTATGGGACAGTTTATAAGGCCACATTGGAAGATGGTAGTGAAGTTGCAGTTAAGAGATTGAGGGAAAAGATTTCTAGGAGTCCTAGAGAATTCGAAGTAGAGGTTAATTTGCTTGGGAAGATTCGACATCCGAATCTATTGGCTCTTAGAGCTTATTATTTAGGCCCCAAAGGAGAAAAGCTTCTGGTGTTCGATTACATGCCTAAAGGGAGTCTTGCAACTTTCCTCCATGGTAAGGAACTTCAACTAACTCTATTAAATTCCTTTCTGTTCAAATTATAGCTTGAACTTGAATTAATTGGTTCAGTTGCTGCTTTTAGAAATAGTTGTACAGCTTCAAATTGTTTTTGCAAAAAGTTTATTGCTGTTTCTTAAACATGAAATTTTGGATTTGAACTCCTCTTAACTGTTCTTATGTTGATATATTCAGCTCGAGGTCCTGATATGCCCATTGACTGGCCAACAAGGATGAACATAGCCATTGGTGCAGCTCGTGGTTTATGCTATCTTCACAACAATGAGACCATGGTTCATGGGAATTTGACATCTAGCAACATTTTACTTGATGAACAAACAAATTCTAAAATTGCAGATTATGGCTTGTCACGACTCATGACTACCGCAGTCAATTCAAATGTAATTGCAACCGCAGCAGCTCTAGGTTATCGTGCTCCAGAACTGTCGAAACTTAAGAAGGCAAACACAAAAACTGATGTTTACAGTTTAGGAGTTATCATACTAGAACTTCTAACTGGGAAATCTCCTGGAGAGGCAATGCATGGAGTTGATTTACCACAATGGGTCGCTTCAATCGTAAAGGAAGAATGGACAAATGAAGTTTTTGATGACGAGTTAATGAGAGATGCTTCTACAACAGGAGATGAATTGCTTAATACATTGAAATTAGCTCTACATTGTGTTGATCCGTCACCAGCAGCAAGACCAGAAGTTCAACAAGTACTTCAACAGTTGAAAGAAATTAAGCCTGAATTTGCTTCCAGTTCCGGTGATGATAGTGGTGCTGGTGCTGGTGTTAGTGGCTCTGGTGATGGTGCCGCAGTCGTCCCATCAAATGATTGAGTGGAAGGGTTTCTCTTATCCTCACCTTTTAGAAGTTGCTGTTGTTTTTGGTAGAACATAATATAGATAGTATTAGTGGTAGTAAGGTTATGTCTGAGATTAAATTCTTTTATTCTTAAAGTTTTGTCTATGTTTGAGAATGAGAACTTGTTCTTAATCTCTCAGAATGTAAATATAAGTTTACTACTACTACTTCAGTCCATTTCACCATAAAATATGTTCTTTCTTGATCACTTTATGTGCCTTGCATTATTATGATATCTCAACTCTTAACTCACTCATTATGGCATGACTGGAGGCTTCAAAATGAAGAGTGAAGGAGAAGTATCCAAGATTGTATATAATAAGCCTAAACAAGAGGCAAAAGTGGATAATATGTTTCTAATATTGAGTGGCAACTGCATTTCAGAAGGGTCTTAAACCGATCAGAAAGCATTGATCTATTTGGAGATGAAGCATGATCTCAGAGGTGTTTTGGTACAGCAAGATATGGCTGACACTCTTGAAGTTGAATAGGAGTTGCTTTGTTACACTTGTGGCGGATCAAGTTTATTTATGTGTTGGCTCTTTGGATTATTAGTCTTGTTGTTGGGCCCATAGTTAAAAGGACTTAAGCAAAATTAAGCAAAACAGCTGTGGTGCTTCGTTTTGTCAAGTAGGCAGTATCATTTGCCTTTTGCTGAGTGGAAATCAAAGCGTTTCGTCCAGGTCATCCATCTCCCTTCTGAATCAGAATCAGAAAGGAGGCAGAACTTTGGTTTAGGGGGGAGGCAGAATCAGCCCTGACATTAGGGTTGTCGATGAAACTTATCGAAATGAAAATTAGCTTAGTCGGTTTCGTTACTAAAAATATTATTGGATATCCTATAACTTTCGACATAATCTTAAAAATCCTAGCCAATTTCCTATCGTTAAAGTTATCAGATATCAAATATTTTTTCGATAAATTCCGTTATCTGACATAAATCAGAAAAACCTGTTTTTCAGTTCAAATTTCAGTTTAAAACAAGTTTTTATTTCATATTTCAGTTCAAACACAAAGAAACACACACAAATTTCCAAATTGTAGATTACATGTTCTTGTAAAAGAAACACAAAGAAATACAAAAAATATAGGATCCTTGGACTGAAATATGTGTTGTAAACAACCTGCAGTCTTCAAAGTATATCTGCATTTTAAAGAAACTGAAATGTGTTAGTTGGAAGTGCAAGAAATATGAAAGGAAAGGACACGAAAGAAAAGTTACTAACCGGTACTAGCATTGTCATTGAGATCTGGCAACCAATCACTTAAGCAAAGCAATGCTTGAGCAACTTCTGGAGCTAATGAACTTTTGTGTGTTGTAAGAACTCTACCACCAGCAATGAACATGGATTATGATGCTATACTTGTCACAGGAACAACCAACACATCTCTTGCAATCTTTGCAAGAGTTGGGTACTTAGGAGCATGATTCTTCCACCAACTCAATATATCAAACATAAATTCCTCTTTGAGTGTGCCTTTAGTAAGCAGTGGTTCTTCTAACAAAGGGGTAGTCAAATGAGAATTCTTTGAATTTTTAAAGATTTTTTATTTGAGAGACTCTCAGAGATTCTCTAAAAATCTAGAGATTTCAAGTGATTTTATGGAAGTTTTTTAGAGAGTCTTTGTGATTTACAAAAACTAAATAGTGGATTTTTAGGGAGTTTTTGTTATTTATAGAGACAATAAATATGATCATAGTGGGTTTGTTTTAATCATTTATTTAAAGAAAAAAATCAATTGGGGGAGCAATCCAAGAAACCACATATGAAATGTTGATATCCCATGTGAGACTATTATCCAAGACATACAACCTAGTTCTAATCACTATATATAATAACCTGGTGGACTGGTTTGTCTGTTCTTCTTCATCGTGGCACATTCTACTAAGTCTACTGAAAATAATACAATATATATTGTCCATGCATGTGTTCGTATAAAATAACCCAAATTCCATGATCACCGAAAAATTTCACATGGTACTTAACAACCCAAATTTAATTAAAAATCCACACATTTTAGATTCCTTAAGAAAAATTATGTTTTTTTTCTAATAACTCGTCTTATATATAGTTAAGCAAGTTATAGGTAATATATTATGGATGATTAGTATGTTAATATAGTTGCAAAAAATGGTTTATTCAAGGATAATACAACATAGCTTGATTAATCATTAGTTTAAAAGTTCGATATATAAGAGAGAAAAAAAGGCACTTGCAAAATAAATAAATAAATCAACACTAGTTTTAAAGTCTCTCAAAATATCACTTATTTTGGAGAGACTTTTGTCATGCCTATTTTTGCATAAAAGTCTCAAAGTCTATCAAAATTACAAATCCATGACTTTCAAGTTGATAACCAATAACATGAGCATGTAAATGACTTTCTAAAAGTCCCTAACCAATAACAAAGAGTTTTTGAGAATTTCAGGAACTTAAATAAAGTCTTTATTCACTAACAAGGGTGTTTAAGACTCTTTTAAAGTCTCTCACGACTAACATGAGATTTAAGATCTCTCTAAAACTCCTTATAATTCTCAACCCACTAACCCCCTGTAAGTATTTTTCTTACTCTGACTTCTGAACCTCAATCTCACTGTTTTCCATCATAAACTCATCATACTCATGGTCACTTTTAGTTGTTCTAGGGTTCTCAATTCCAGATGAACTTGTTCCACTAGTTGAACTCCCAAAACCAAAATAATATGGAGTTGTAGAGTTACTTTCACATTCATATGAAGAGAAAAGTGCATTCAAGCTATTTGAAATTTGTTATAATGTGTTATATATCTATGCACACCATATAATTTCTTATAAACAAACTCTACCCATCTAGCCTTATACCTATGATCTAAAACCACTCCAATACTCATCAACAGGTTAGATTATATCCAATAATTATGAAATTTTTCCCTCATCTTCAATCCCATGTCTATGATATACACATGATGACTAGATTCCCATGTATGAATGCTCTTATTAATCTCATAGACCCTATTATAATATAGATTTGTTGTTGGATACTCAATCACTTCAAATTTAGTTGAAATATCATCAAACACTTCCAAACACTCACAAATATTTATTCTTTATCGCCAATCCTCTGAACTTGGTAAAAGATAAATGAAATCAGAATCCAAATCAGCTAAACGAACAAATCCTTGGCGCAAAACAATTTTATCCTTTAGCATCTTAAAGGAGGAGTTCCATCTGGTGTCCAGATCTAAACTTACATACCTTGTAGGAAGCTTAAGTTGTGCCAAAGAATTTGCAAACCTCTCTTTTCTAGCCTGTAAAGACTTGACATATTTCACACATTCTCTAATACTTTATATAAATCCAGCAGCTACTTTCATCCCACATAAGAAAACTAAATGCAATATATGATTGTTACACCTCATTTGAAACAAATCGCCCTCAAGAACTAGACAATCCTTGCTACCAAGACAAGTCTTCAGATTTTTCATCATAACATCGTTAGCTTTATCATTGTCAGCAGCTAAAGTAAAAAACTTACGATCTATATTTTCAATCTAGAGCTACTGGTTTCACAAAATCTTCAAGAAATTCTCATGTATGTGGTGATGCACTAAAATGTATGTTAGTGTTTTCTTATTCAGTTTCCATTCATCATCTATGTAGTGGCATGTTACACAACAATAACCATTTCTGTATGTTTACAAGTCCACATAACAGTTGTTAGACTACATCTAGATGTTATTAAATCAAATGCTTCTTGTAATTCAACTTTGAACTGAGCATAAAGTTTCATATTGTCTTCCATAGTTGTATTCCTACTGTGTAACCTAGCAGAAGGGTTCCGAGACTTGACAAACTCTCTAAAATATCCATGCTCAACCATATTTATTGGATAATCATGCTTAGAAATCATCTTAGCAACAATTAATCTAGTAGCATCAAGATCAAATATTCAGTTAGCTAACTTAGTGAATTGGTTACCTGTTTTGTATCAGTAATCTTTCTTTCTCCAGGCTGATTCTATGGTTTCTTATTAAAGGAATTTAGAGGGATCTCAAGTGGCTGGTTCCTTTTGCACTTATTGCTTCAATTCTCTTTTTACAATGATTGCATACACCTATAATTTCAATCTCCTTCTTCCCATCTTCTCCAATCTTTATACTAACAATCCTTTCAAATTCATTCCATACATCCGACCTTATTGTACGTAGTTTCTTTTTTGCTTCATCTACAAGTGGATCTTCCTCTTTTTCTCTGAAAAATTTATTTCTGAACCTTGAACACTTTCTTCTTGTAACTGTGATGCCAATGAACTTGATGGAGTGTTTGAGGTACCAAAATGATTTGATACTCTTTGACTTTATGACACGATTGATTGATTACCCTAATTTTACAATCATAAATCAATTTCGAAAACCCCAATTTCACAAATCAATTTTGAAACCCTAAATTAAGTTTCAAAACAGAACCCAAAACTGGATTTTAAAAGAAATCCTAGTTTTTTAATCACATATATTTTAAATTAACCCTGATTTGAACAGAAACCTTAAACTTGTACAGAAACCCTAATGTGTAATGATCTTTGTTATTCGATTAATAAAATTGTGAATCCAATTTAGAGAAGAAAATAGAGAATAAAATAGAGATTAAGAGTAATATATGAGGAGATGATGGTGGTAACTAAGACTACAGACTACAGAACGAAGATCAGGGGGGGGGGGGGGACATGGGATGGATTCACTAGTAATAAGAGTCTGTTTTTCTTTCACTTTTTGTAGTGGCTAGAGTATAGAGAAGAGGCATTGGCTATAATATTAACAAGTGATAATAGGTACTACCGGTATCGAAACTTGACGAAACGGAATGTGGCTCAACCGGTTTCGTTTCATTAAGGTAATAAATTTCAGTATAATATATGTTTCGGATATTCATTATATCAGATAATATTCTATAGGATTCCGGATTATCGTAACGAAAGTCGGATAGTGCTTGAAAAACTTAGTCATAACCTAGCATGTAACTACATGGATAAATAGATTGGATCTTCCTCTCTCTATGCGATTTTCCTAGGTCGTTGAATATAGTCAAAATCGAAGTTTTTTCTTTAGAAGCGTAGTTTTTCTAGAAAAAGATCTCATTTTAGGGATTGATTAGTAGTTGGAATCTGATTTGTTGAAATTCATCATCATCATCATCATCATCATCATCTCATTCAGGCAAGTGATCCTTGAACTAAATTTTCTCCCTTACCGGTTAGGTAGAGTGGTTGGTTTTTTATTTTACAGGGTGATTAGAAGTTTCATTCAAATTATCTTGTGGGTTATTTGGATCTTCTCCTCTTCTTCTTATCTGATTTTCTCTTTGTTTTCAGATTTGAACCATAATTCTTCTGTTCTTCTTTTCTCTTTTTCGTTCATTTTTTTAATCATGTTTTTTATTTTCCTCTTTTGATTCATTTTGGGGTATCCTTTTTCTCTCTTTCTTTCTCTTCTTCTTGTTTATTTTCTCATATCTTTTATCGATCTCCTTCATGGCTACCCATACTTCTTCTGATTTGATTTCACTCTTTATCTTTCACCTAATCTTGATTTTCTCTAATTGGGTCTCTCTGAAATTACTTGGTACTCTAATAGTTTGGACATACAAGTTTTCTAAGTATAAATTTAAATATAAAGAACATCCAAGTCCCTATTCTTTGCTTATGGCTATTTCTTTATATTCAAATTCCATAAATTCTGAGAACCCTGTTGAGATAGTAAACAATTTAGTTGTGAATATGAAAAACAACCTAAACATTGAAGGAGTAATTGAACCTGTGGTTTATTTAGATAAACATATGGTCTTGGAAAAAGAGAAAAAAGATTTTTCTCTCTGTATGGTAGGAAGAATTGTGGGTTGTCATGTTTCAATTTCAACTAGTAGAGTCACGAAGTTGGTCAAAGAATCATGGCTAATGTTTAAAGAAGTTAATATCAAGAAGTTTGGTGCCGGAATTAATGTGCATATGTACAAGTTTGGATTTGAAATAGATATTATGAGGATTAATAATGATGGGCCATGGGTGCTGGATGGATATTTGGTGGTTTTAATTGGTATTCCATCTCAGGGATTTCATTTTAGAGAGGCTATAAATATGGATTATGAACTATACATAGTGTTCTTGTGGAAAATTCCAATGAAATTTCTTACTCCAGAAGCATACAAAGTAATGGAAGCATTTATTGGAGAGCTATGTGGTCTTTCTCTAGATTTTAATACTGTCAAAATTTTGATCAAGATTAATGTTGCTAGTGTTATACCTAGGAGAGCACTGGTCAAAGCACTGGATGAGTCATCATGGGTTTCAGTAAATTATAATATCTTACTTTGGAGAATCTGTAAAATTTATAGAGTGCTTCATCACCAGGTCGAACCATGTGTAGAATGAGCTATAATAATCATTGATAATCAAGTTAATAATGAGGCTGAAAAAATAAGAAATTAAGAAAAGGAGAGAAGATTAATTGATCCTTATCCACAATTGTCATGAAGACATGGGAAAGTATGGAGTACGTAAAGCCAGAATTATAGAAATGGAAGTTGAAGCTACACAAGCTTCAATAGAAGGTGAAATGCTAATAGGAAAAGAAACAGCTGGAACCTCAAATCAAGGAAATCATATGGAAGTAAGAAATGAATTAAATGTAATGGCTGATCAAATTTCCCAAGAAAGACAGAGGATAAATGAAAACAGAAGAATGATGGCTGGAAGAGATTTAATCAAGGAAAAAAATAATACAAGAAGATAAGCATCTTGAAATAGAAGTGAGAACTGGTGGTTTATTGATGATAAATGAAGGGGGGGGGGGGGGGGGAGTAGGAATTGAAGAAGCAGTTAGAAGGTTAGAAGAAGCTAATGAACATCAACTTAAAGTAGGAACTCTTTTAGACTTCACAGTGAATATCACATAACCTGAAAGGAAGAAAAATAAATATACGAAGAAGGTGTGTATCACTGAAGTGGAAGTTGTTAAGAAGACTAAATGGTTCTGGATGTAGGATTCAATTATCTTAAGTATAATCCTAATCGTGAGAATGTTGTTTTTATCTGTAGAAAAGGTTTAGAAAATGCTCATCCCTTTTTAGAAACTAGTTTAATTAGCCAATGTCTCTGATGATTTAGTTAACACCTTTTTTCCAATCCCTTCTTGCTGTGCTCATGGTCAGAGAAAACATTATTCAAGATAATCCTCATATGATTAATAATTTTTTTCAATCTTGTGATGACTCATATGGTATGTTTAATGATTATATTCTTGACATCCATGTTGATACTTCACTAGCTTCAACTATAGTACCTACGAATGAGATGGTGACCACTGCCTCCAGCAACATTCAGGTACATCATTACTTGACCTTCAATATCAAGTTATATTTATGCAATATAAGCTTCATTTACATTTTCAAATTCTATTTTATTTTCAATGATTGTAACTACAAAATTAAATGGAATGAAAGCATGAATATAGACATAAAATATGGAAACAGAAATCATGTTTGTTTTGTTATGGATCTCTTTGGTTACTCTGCTAATATAACAACTTTGAATATAAATAATTATGTTTGGTACAAAGAATACATTCAATTTGAAAATTCGAAAATACTTTCATGGAATTATCAAGGGTGTAGAAAGAAATTCACTACGGAACACTTCAAAGATTTAGTTAACTCAACCCAACCTGACATCATATTCACTAGTGAAACAACAAGAAACTGATAATTTGCTAAGATTACTTAAATCTATTAAGTATACTAAGAGCAAACTTGTGTAACCAATTGGCATAAAAAGGGTATTAGCTCTAGCAATTGGGTGGAATCAGTTGATTTGTAAATAACTCAACACTCTGAAAATTTCATAAATGCTTGTATTAAGGATCAAATAACAAAGAAAAATTGGGTTCTTAGTTGTTTGTATGGGAATCCATATAATAAAAGTTTGACATGGAATTTCCTTACTCACATGGCCTCTGTCACTTTGCTTCATTGGTGGTGATAAGGGATTTAAGCTTTACTTTAAATCAAGAAGAAACATGGGGAGTTGGCAGGGTAAATCGTCAGAAAATAGACAGATCAGTTCAGGCAGTTAATCAGGAAGGTCTTATTGATCTAGGTTTTTCGGGATATCCTTTTACTTGGTCTAGTCATAGGAATAATAGTAAAATTATTGAAAAATGATTCGACAGAAGTATGACAAACAATGAGTGGATTTTAATGATCTATAATGCAAGAGTTTCTCACTTATCCCATATAGCTTCAGATCACAGCCCTATCATTTTGCATACTAATCATGATACTAAAAATGGTGCAAAACCGTTTAAATATTTTGGTACGTGGATAGATATTGAATCATGTATTAATGTCATTAATGATTCCTGGTTAACTCCTCTTTTTGTCTCTCCAGCTTTTAAAACTTGTTAAAAAACTTCATAGGGCTAAGGAAAACATAAAGATATGGAATAAGAACAAATTTAGAAACATCCACATCAAACTGGAACAAGCTAAATCAGAAGTTGGAAATCTTAAGCAAAGAGTCCATGATAAATCGGAAACTCTAAAACAATTAAATTGGGAAGTTGAAAATAATATAACATTAGATAATTGTTCCTGAAAATCACAAGTGGTGATAAACTGATAAGCCCAGGGGATAAAAAACACTAGCTATTTTCATGGTTTTGTTAGAACCAGAACTCTTAGGAATATGATTTGTAGTATTAAAAATAAATTCAATGTTTGGGTGGAAAACAGAGCTCAAATTAATGAGGTGTTATTCAGTCACTTCTCTAAAATGGATACCACTACTAGTCCTAATATAAATGACTTGATCATCTGCAATATTCCCTCTCTGGTCTCTTTTGAGGATCACGTTTTACTTACGGATTTACTAGAGACTAGTGAAGTTAAAATCATTGTTTTTAAAATGGCTCCTTGTTTTTCACCTGGGTATGATGGGTTCCCAGCTGTTTTTTTCCCCATAAAAATGGTGATGTTGTATCCCAAAATGTTATTTTTATGGGCCAAATATTTTTCAAAACATGTTTTCTTTTAAAAGAGTTAAATAACACATTCATTTCCCTTATTCCCAAAAACAAATTCCCGGATGAAGTTAGTAATTTTAGAACAATTAGTCTTTGTAACACCTCTTACAAAATTATCTCTAAGATTTTGGTCAATATGATGAAACCATTTTTGGACAAGCTCATTTCTCCGTTTCAACCAGCCTATGTTCCAAATCGTCAAATTACGGATAACATAATTATAGCCTATGAGTTAATCCACACTATGAAAAAGGAAAAAAAGGGAGTCAAGGATACATGGTTATGAAAATAGATGTGTCAAAAGTTTTTGACAGGGTTGAGTGGAATTTTCTTTTAGCAGTTCTTAAAAAGATGGTTTTTTGTAATGATTGGTGTAATCTTATTCAGCAATGCGTTAGTACTACTGGTACTTATGTGTTGTTGAAATGTTCACCAGGTAAACACTTTTCTTCCACTATAGGTATTAGACAAGGGGATCCAATATCCCCTTACTTATTGATTCTGTGTATGGAAGCTCTCTCGAGATTTCTTATGCTTGCTCAACAGAAAGGTCTCAATCATGGTATCAAAATTACAAAGGATTGTCCTCCTATCAACCACCTTCTTTTTGCAGATGATTGTGTAATCTTTGCTAATACTAATACGGTGGAACGTAAAAATATTCTCAAGATCATTAAAATATTTGGGGAGAGGTCAGGTCAATTAATAAACTTTTGAAAGTCTTTTTTTAGTCATAAAGTCCCAAACAAATTTCAAAATAATAATAAAAATCTTAAAAGCCCAAAAAATCAAAATGAATGACAGGTATCTTGACCCCCCCTTTATTCACTAATACATCCAAAATTGTCTGCTTTGAACCAACAGTCGACAAAATAATAAGTAGACTTATTGGTTGGAAAAGTCAAAACCTGTCTCCGGCAGGAAGATGAGTTTTAGTTAAAATTGTTGTGGAAATTGTGCCAATATATCAAATGAATTGTTTCCGAATGCATTAATATACTTTAAAGAAAATTACCTCTTTTCAAAGAAAATTCTTTTGGGGAAAAAAGAAAATAAACCCAAAAGGTCTTTATCTTAAAGCGTGGTATGATGTGTGTAAAACAATAAAAGAGGGTTGTTTAAGATTTTAAAAACTAAGGATCATAAATGAAGCCATGATAACCAAAATTGGATAAAGGCTTATAGCCTATCCCAAAAGTCTGTGGGACACTATCTTGAAGCTCAAATACTTCCCTAAAAAAGACATTCTTAATGAATATTTTAAACCTACTCAATCTGATTCTTGGCTTTGGGAGGGGATTGTAAAAAGTTTTGCTCATCTTAGAAAGGGAAGTGTTTGGAAAGTTAATATGGAATCAAATTTGGAAAGAAGTTTTCCATGGAATTGAATTTGGAAAATAAAAATCATACCTAGGATTAAAATGTTTCTATAGAAGTGTCTGCATGACATCTTTCCTGTGGGTGATAGAACGAATAAAATAATCACCATTATTGACAATACTTTTCATTTGTGTAATTCTGGCATTGAATCTATTGATCACATTTTCACATCCTGTGACTTCATTAGAAAAGTCTGGAATTGTCTTCCTTACAAAACTAATTGGGTTCAAACTAAAGGGAATAACTTAAATAATTGGATTAAAAACTGGAGTGAAAATAAAAAAAAATAATCATGAGGATGTTAATTAGAGGGAACTTTGGGTTATTATTATGTGGTTCGTATAAAAGGAAGTGTGCCAAAAGATTTTTCAGAATTATAAACCTTGTACCAGACTAATTTCAAATCAAATTCTGAATCATATAGCTACAAAAAAGAAGCAAAAAGAATCCAAAAATGTCGGATTAAAGGAAAAAGAAGATAAAAGTAGCATGTTCGTCTACTTAACTGTGATTAACAATATGGAAAATTTTGACAATTGTGTTATAATATATCTATTGATCCAACATGGAAGTTAAGAGGGGCAAGGTACATTGGTGCAACACCAGAAGTAGGCAATTGAGGCAGAAAACAAACCAGTCTAACTGTAATGTTATGGCCGAAGGACATACTATGTGACAATATTACAATTAAATGGCAGAGATGGGAGTCCTCTGGTAACTCAGTTTTCGGGAAAAAAAAAAGGTCAATATCAACAGTTTCATGGAAGATAAGGAATTCAATAAGGTAATGAGGAATTTTACTAATACGCAGATCAGAATCTATAACAATGTAAAAATAAAGTTAGAACTAGTGAATATGTATAAGCTTATAAACTACTTTGGCAAGGACTGGACTTGGAAAACAAAGGATGTTAGAAACATGAAGAACTGGTTTGATGTTTTAGATAAGTTTAAAAAACTTACAGAGACGAATGCTAGTTCCACCTTTGGTTTCTTGCTGATTAATGAAGACATAGTTGGAGTTACAAATAGAAATGAAAAAGTCAGGGATACTGATAGGGGTTCGGACAGATGGAAAGGAAAATATCAGGTTTATCTTAATAATATCGGTACTAATAGTGAAGACGGAAAAAAAATGATATGGACAGAGAAATACATACTAATGGAGGGACCAGAAATATCTCAAAGGATGACGCGAAAAGGAGATTTTTTAAAAAATAAAAGCATGAGCTTAGTTCTAGGTGTGCTGAATACTGTGAATACCATCAATGATAATTTTCGGTATGATCATCAAGTTAATAGACACTTTTAATATGTAATTGATAATTTAGATTCTATTATTATGATAATTTAGACTATTTTTTTTCCAAAATAAAATAAAAAAGAAAGTCATAATCTAGAGTGGTTGGGCGGCCCCGCTAACTTTTTTTGCCTTTTTTAGTTGAAATTTTTGTTTGTAAACACGTCGAAATTCTTATTAAGTCTGACATGTTTTGAGTCAGAGAATCGTAGATATATGAATTCACATAAACTCCACCCCTCAACTAGATGTGTTGTTGAAGAGTCTTCCCACTCCAATTAACCTGTTAGAATTGCAAAGAAAGTTCATTAAATAATTATAAATAATACATCGCACCAGATACATACGCCACTCGTCCAATCATTTTATCAAACAGTTTACATACATCAAATATCTTCCCTTACAAACATAACCTCTCTTTAAATCAGGATCATAATTAAACTACTAAATGCAGTTACATTAGGATCATAATTATCCTCTCTTTAAATATATCTTGTTCTACATATTTTTTTCTAATTTTTCCAATTGTTTGATTATCTATTTGTCTCCACAGTTGATGATAATCAATAAATAATAATAGCTATATACCTCGATTACCAAACTTAATAGGGACCAAGGTCCCCACTGGACCCTTACTCCATCCATGCTTCTAATTTCACTTGGTCAATTTTAAGACGATTCAAGGAATATTTATTAACTCAAAATAAACAATAACCAGGAGGTTGAAATTAAGACGTCACACATTATGGATACCGTATTCAATCAGTGTCTTTAAGAGCATCTCCAATAGAAAGTGTAAATTTTATTTTTTATGGTACATGGGATTTTGAGGGGTTTCAGGTCCCCATGTCATTTTTTCCTATTTTTATTTTAATAATTATTTAAAGTAAAATTAAACGGTTAAGATTTTATCATATAAGACATTCTAAGGTTCAAATCCACATACTATTGAAGATAATTTATTAACAATGGTGTCCTAATATTTACTACATGTAAAACTACTAAATAAAGGTCTTAATAAGACCTTATGTAGTATTTTTTACACCCGATGTTGGAGATGCTCTAAAGTTTTAACAATGAATTTTATTATGCTTTTAAGTTTACTAATACATTAAGTTCGAAACTTACTATCCTCCATTTCAATTTTATTTTCGATTTCATCAATCACATCAAGTTGGATCTTATTCACATCAAATACTTTCAAATTACTTTCAATCTATTACAATCGAAGCATCCAATTTGATAATAATCCTTTGAAATTATGTAAGCGCCTTAGATCAAAATTTTTGAATTTTCATTCTTGAATTTTACTCGAATTTGTTCAAGTTTCTTCTCATTCCTATAATTTCATTATAATTTCCTCTGATTTCACTGCAATTCCACTCTTTCGATGGAGAAGTTGGGTTCTTCATTGGCCATCTAGTTTATATGGACACATTTTATATTTTTTTAAAAAAACTATAACTATGTTTCGCAATTCAATATAAAATTCGATTCATCAAAATAAAAAATAAATCGGGTCACGGTTCACTATTTTACAACCTTAAGATAGGGTATTATAGTCTAAACTATGGATGAAATCAAATGGGCCTCTCAAGCGCTTTTCAAATTGATAACAAAGCTTTTTCATTCCATAGTTCAAAACCCTTACTTAACGTACTGGTTTGCATTCTCTCATTTATCTGTCTTACTGATCTAAACAAAACTCTTTGCACCTCAATGATTTTTTGGAAATACAATCTTCCGATTAAGCTGAAAAATTGATTTGATTGCTCTACAAACTCATATTAAATTATTTGAATTGCATTAGAATTCCTTCAATTTTTTCATTTTTTTTCCAATATATTGGCCGGCCAAAGGAAGACCTTCTTTATGGTGACTTGAGGGTAAAGTGTCAGTGATGAATTTGGCCTCAATTTTTTCAATTTCACCTCAATTCGATCAAATTAGAAGGCAATTGATTGTTACTTTCCAAAATTGATTTGATAATCAAAGATTTGCAATTCGATTTAAGTGGATCGATTTGCTTTTCGATTGCTTCAAATTTAAATCTCAATAAAAACGAAAAATACGGTTATATCAATTCCTAACCGATAAACTTAACATTGAACTAAAATCAGTAAGGAAGGCTTATATCCTCTCCTAAGTGAATTTTCACTGAATATTGAATTTTAGTTATAATTACTTCATATTTCGATTTCAAATTTTTGGTCGACCCCACCGTGGACCCGGTAATTTAGTAATATATTCAAATATCAATCAAATTTCTTCAAATTTGTGACAATATCTTCTAATTTAAGTGCAAACTCATAGTAATTTGTTTCAATCGCACTACAATTTATTCGAATTCCAAATATCTTCAAATTTGTGACAAGATCTTCTAATCTCACAGCAAACTCACATTAATGTGTTTCAATTGCACCACAATTTCTTCCAATTTTTAATATCTTCAAGTATCAATCAAACTGCCTCAAATTTGTGACAATATCTTCCGATTTTACTACAATCTCACAGTAATATGTTTGAATTGCTATATAATTCATTAAATTGCTCCAATTTCTTTATTTTTTCAATTTATAATATCTTCATATATTAATCAAAATTCACTAAATTTGTGAAAATAACTTTCAATTTTACTACGATCTCATAGTTAATTTGTTTATTTGCATGATTTCATTACCAATATTTACTTTTTTGTTGTCAAACACAACAACACACCACAACTTCCATATATCCCAGAGAATAAATCCTGCAATCAAAAAAATAATTCATTTTGAGTTCCCTATTATTCCATCTATTCAAACAATCCATATTAAAACATTATTAATCATACCTGCAATATTAGTATCAATATTATACCAAATACTTTTTGAAAACATTATATTCCAACTATAAATGATTTATAGTTTCATTTTTATAATTACATATAGGGCATTTAAGATCAGTTTTAGGGACATACCTAGCCAATCTATCTCTTATAGGAAAACAACATACAATTCCATAAAAATGCAAAAAATTTGGAGACAGATTAGTTTTTCAGAACTCAGTCCAAGAAAAGCTCACGTGCTGAAAAAAACTACTAGTGCCTGGATTAGCATAATCAACAGTCCTGTAGGCAGTTTTTACAGAAAGAAAATTTATTCCTGCAGGAATCCACCTTAACTTATCTTCACTATTTAATTAAAGGGATTCTAATATAAAATATTGCTCTAACAATATCCATATTAAATATTGCATTCCCAACTATTATTGTTTTGATTTATCAACTGATCCATTATTTTCAAATTAGAAGATATACAATGAAAAGAAGGGGGATAAGTCCATCTAGGTATCCAAATGTCTCTCCAAATAGGAATTTTAATTTCAAGTTTTATACCCATAATAATTTTGCACACTTTACATATACTAATTTTGTATAGGTATAAGAAAACAATAACAATATTTAATAAAAGTAGAAATAAGAAAATTGAATTTTTAGGGTTGGATTTGGTTTTTATTACAAAATTTCCATATGTTAAGACTGTCTCGGCATATTCGGATCGTATTTCGATGGAATCTCGGTCTTCTCAGTGAGTTTCTCGGTCAAATCTCGTCTCGTGTAGATTAAATAACCCATCTCAATCATGCACTGAGACCAAGAATCTCGGTTGTCTCGGCCGAAATTAACTACTTTGTTTTGCCATCCGTGGAAAGGAAGGTTTTTTGTTTAATTTGATCTGGACTTGTACAAATTTATACTTGATAGAACAAATAAACGCGTTAAACATAGTGCAACGGATCAAACATCTATTCAATTATATAAAGGGAACACCCCTTTGTTGAAGCTGTAAATTTTTTTGACGATTTTACCCTTGGCTTTATAAGATAAATTAAAAGCAGAAATATTATTTGAGGGCATATTTGTAACTTTAACTACAATATTAAACATATCAAATTGCATCGATATTTCCTATAGATACAACACTTATACGCAATTTATATTTTAATTTTTTACAGATTCAACATTCACAAGTTCCATATTAAATTTTTTTCGTACTTAATTCCATCAATTGCAGTAGTAGAGATCCAATTTTGAAAATACAGTAGCTGGAAAATATAACATTAATCCAAAAATTAAATGAAGAAGACGATCTACTCGAATCCGATCTTCACTAATTTCATGTTCGACGTACATGTTCAACACAGGTTCATAAAGTTTAATTGAGAGCAAATATTATATGGGTGGATCGATTGATTCTTCCTAAAGATCAAACTTTTGATCAACAAAATCAAATGAATGGAATAAATAAAAACTTACTTGCTCGGATGTACGATATTGCATATGATTACAGGACTAATAAATAAATAATTAAATTCTTCTTTTGTTTCTTTTGTAAGTATTGATCTCTTATGAATGGTAAATGGTGGGAACTCAGAACAGATAAATTCTCAGCCACTACGAAATGGCTTTACAAAATCTGTGCCCAGTGCTTCTTCTAAATCCCACCATCACATTTAGAGAGACGATAAATCAAATCAGTAGATAGAGGAGACACTATATTTATGAGAATGATAGGTGGTGGCGGTGTTTGTTGAGATGAAAGAAAAAAAAAAAATCTTGATTTATTATAAATAGAATACCTTTAGATGGATATCTTTATTACAAAAAATACCACAAGAAAGATTAAATAGAATAAGCCAGTATGATACTTACGTTTTCCATCAACTCTAACCCCCACCTTGATCTTTTATTATAATATTTAAATTAGAAAAGATGGAAACTTCTAATATTTACGTTGCATTTAAAATAAAACTATCTAGGTCGTTTGTTATAGCACACGCTTTTGGGCGTGACGGGCGTTCTAGTGAAGTAAAAATGTTAACAGAAACTATGAAAATAGGATTGTATAAATAAGAGAGTGGTATTTAGCGGGGTTGTATTTAACCCAAATTGTAGGTTGCATTTATCACAGCCTTTTCTATTATGCTTAAAAGAAAAACAGACTGGCAAATTTCCTTTGGTTTCTAAAAACAGAACTCTCTGCCAGTTTGCACTTTCTATTCTCCGGTCTCTCTGTAGATACACAGTTTATGATCCGTTATATCACTCGCACTAAAGCTTTCCTCTCTAAAAATATCTCTCCAATCTTGTCTAGTTTACTCTTCAACAATGGATATTGAGTCAGGGAAAATTAATTCACAGAGCAACAACAGTAAGTTTTTTGAAAGTGGGTTTGAATGGTTTAGGGATTTGATTAGAAAGATGATACACAATGGAACAGAATTCGAAGATAAGTTTGAAAAATTGGGGAAAAACGATTGGAGAATAATAATTCACTCTCTTAAAGTTGGAATAACCCTAGCATTTGTTTCCCTTCTCTTTTATTTTAGTCCGATTTATGGTGGGTTTAAGTCTGCAACTATGTGTGCAATTCTAACAGTAGTTATGGTTTTTGAATTCAGTGTTGGTGCCACTTTGGGCAAAGGATTGAATAGAGCAATTGCAACGTTTCTAGGCGGTGCTTTAGGGATTGGTGTTCATCATCTTGCAAACCTAGCCGGTGAAGGAGTAGAACCCATTCTTCTCGGTGCCTTTGTTTTCCTATTGGCAGCCGTTGCTTCTTTTTCCAGATTTTTTTCCGGAATTAAAGCTAGATATGATTATGGAGTTTTGACGTTTATACTAACATTTAACTTGGTATCTATATCAGGTTATAGAATTGATGAGATAGCAGAACTTGTTATTCACAGATTTTCCACAATTTTGATTGGGTGTCTCATATGTGTTTTGATATCGGTGTTTGTCTTTCCTGTATGGGCTGG
The DNA here is from genome assembly GCA_023531435.1 of Papaver californicum. NCBI lineage: Eukaryota > Viridiplantae > Streptophyta > Magnoliopsida > Ranunculales > Papaveraceae > Papaver > Papaver californicum. The sequence continues at coordinate 2,937,400 of JAJJMC010003936.1, forward strand.
TGAAGATTTGCAGAAACTGACTTGTCTCAACCTTAAAATCTTGGGGATTTCTTAGAAACATTTGGACAGCAATATTATTGCTTTGAGAAAGATGGTCTGGTCTCTCTTTATCTTCATGGATGTGAAACCATACTGAACTCTAAGACAGCTGAAGAATCGTTTGTTAACTTCGCAAGATGGGAGCCACCACATGGCAAATTTAGATATGGTCATCCTTGGAAACAGTATCTGGAGATTGGGAGGTTAACCCGTGAATGTGCATACAGGATTGAAGCTCTCACTAATTCCATTAAAACCTCTCAAACCCAACCAGTGGAGTTCAGTAAGATGATTCAAAAGGATTGTATGGAGATGGGTATTGAATCAAGCAAAGCTTTGAAAGAATTATCTAATTCCATTAAGATGATGACACATCCGGAATCTGTTTTTACCCACCTTGAAAACTTAATGACTGCTACCAAGAACATCAAATCTTCCCTACAGGCATGTACATTGGAGAGTACAAACATCTTTGAGTTGATGCCGGCACTTCAAGTTACTTCTCTACTGATGGAAGTCATTGGGTGCGTAGAAAATATTGTTGATTCTGTTAATGAACTTTCTCGGCTAGCAAAGTTTGAAGGTTCAGAGACAATTATCTGTAGTGATGATGAGGCAGCCCATGTTGTTATTACGTTGTGTGCGCTATCTTCGGCTCTGCAAAGTGGAGTTTCACAAGATAGTTGCCATTTATGATCAATGTAACTGGTGCTAAAACTTACATCTGCGACTACTGTATAAAAGAAGAGAGAAACTTGTATTTAAAAACCTTCAATTTCTGCAACTGTATATGTAAAGGTAATGGTAAACTAAGCTGAATTACCATGAGAAATTTTGTGATTCATTTATTCTTTAATTAATAAAAATTTATTCTCTTTTTGTGATTTTTCCGAAGAAAAAAGTGCTACAAAAAAGTATCTAAAAAAGAAACAGACAAAACAAAAGGAATAGATTTGACTCATCTGAGACTATACATAGACAGACAGACTACTAGAGGACACACACAGGTGAACTTGTTTCAGGTCCTTAGAGTTGGGGAGTTTAGAAGGGAAATTGAGATTTGGTGATTAACCTTATCATGTGGCAGAATTGATATAGGGTGGAACTTGCATTAATTGCTTCTTTTAGAAATTTTAATGCTGTACAACTTCAATTTGTTTTTGCAAAAAGTTGATTGCTGTTTCTTAAACACAAAATTTGGATTTGAACTCTTAACTGTTCTTATGTTCATATATGCAGCTCGAGGTCCTGATATGCCCAGCTCGTGGTTTATGCTATCATGAAAAAAAAAAAACTAACTCTAAAATTGCAGATTATGACCTGTCACGACTTATGCCCACTGCTGCCCATGCAGATGTAATTGCAACAGAAGCAGCTCTAGGATGCCGTGCTCCAGAACAGTCAAAACTTAAGAAGGCAAACACAAAAATGGATGTCTACAGGCTACAGTTTAGGAGTAATCACATTAGAATTTCTGACTGGGAAATCTCCTGTAGAGGCAATGCATGAAGTTGATTTACCATGATGGGTAGCTTCAATTGCGAAGGAAGAATGGGCCAATGAAGTTTTTGATGTCGAGATACTTCATTGCTTAATATGTTGAAATTAGCTCTACAACATGAGATGAATTGTTTTCTCGGCAGAAGTTCAACAATTGTAAGAAATGAAGCCTGATTTTGCTTCCAGTTCTGGTGATGACAGTGGTGCCGGTGCTGGTGTTAGTGGCTCTGGTGATGGTACCGCTATCGTCCCCCCTACAAATGGTTGAGTTAAAGGGTTTCTCTTATCTCACTTTTTAGAAGTTGCTGTTGTTTTTGGTAGGACATTATAGAGACGGTATAAGTGGTGGTGAGGCATTTGTTCTTGATGGGCTCTACTACGAGTTCCAGACTTTGCATATGCAGCATATTCCATGGTATGCAATTTTTTATGTGTTCTCTACTTATACTCCTGACTGTTTACAAAATCAAGAAAATGTAATGTTTAGTAGGGTGGCTATCCTGTTAAGGTTTTGATTGGACTGGTTTCATCATTGTTCATACCGATGGCTGTTCCGGTGTATGTTTTAGCTAGAGTTTGGATGGGATTATTTCATTTCATGATCTTAGAGTATTTGCTGGGATTTGGAGGTATGCTTTATCTCGACGCTCAAACTGTGGATAGTCATTTGCACACATTAATTATTTTGCTGTGGTCCATCCAAGCTGTGATTCATCAACTGGAAGGCAAGGGAATCAAGAAAATGTCCCAGTTTTTTGTTTGGGTGGAAGCAGTGGTTAATTGACCCTTTTCATGATGTGTGTTTTCAGACTGGGAAGCAAGAGTGGACCGTGAAAAACTGTTTGGTCTCAGATAGAGCAGAAAAGTAACTAAGGTACGTCTGAATATTCAGTAGAACATGTGTAACTTGTTTTACTGCTCATCAGTCTCAGTACAAGCAAAAGACCCAACTAGCTTCAAGGGAAAATGAACAAGAAACTAGTACCCCTTCTCTTAGATGACCTTTAGTCCACTCCATGTCAGTGGTTTCAAGCTCAACATTTTTCAGAAATGGCCACAAAAAAGGTTCAAACAAGAAAAGAACATCCTCTTCGCAAATGGAAATTCATGCAGGTTACTTACTATAACTAGTGCAGTCAAGGCTAAAGGTCCAGTGTACAGTACAAACGTCGCTCCCATCTTGGGTCAAGGGAAGCTTCAAGTGTAACGATACTGACAACAAGTTCCAACACCTAACATTCTGTTGCAATCAAGAGGAATAGATACCAGGCATGATCCTCGTCTAGAAACTATTTTGATTCTTTTATCAGCTTCCACAAACCCACACACTTGCTTATCTCTCGTGGTGAACGCGATCTTAGACCCAGTTATTTGGACGGTATTTCTCGAAACTCCAATTGTTTCTGAATCAATTCCTTCCCAAACATCATCTAACAACAATAAAATCTTCTTATGTTTTAACAGGTTGAATATATGGTTAGCTGTCATACATCTGAGTTTCTTCTGTCCAGGATAGTCCTAGTTTCGTTCCAATGAGGTTTTGAATACTTCTTAAGTTTAGATCTTTAGATACCACAACAAAAATTACTATACCAAAATGTTTTCTCTCGACAAACTCATTGTTAACTTTTCGTAAAAGAGTTGTCTTTCCAACTCCTCCCATTCCATATAAACCTACAGTTCCCACATTATTCCCATCGGTAACCAAGTATTCCAATACCTCATTGAATTTTGCGTCCATGCCGACAACTTCAACGATGGGAATCTGTTGAAGAGGATCCGGTTGACATCTTTAAGTTACAACTTGTAAATCACCTTCCAACAAATTCTTTATGGCTTTCATTTTTTTCACTACTAATTTTCCAAGTTGGTAAGCACTCGAGCAATTGTTTCGACCCCAACAACAAAAATAACATCCACCATCTATCTTGATAGCTTCGTTGTCGTCTAAGATCTTTTGTACTTCTGTCTCTAACGCTTGTACTCTTTGGAGCCAGTCACTTATCAAATTGGTACACTTTGCTGGTTCAATTGGGTTCGTCTCGGCCATCTCAATTCTTCTAATAACATCATCTCTTTGACATCTCAAAGAATTAAATAAATTCTCGAAAGTCGTTAGATTTTGTTTGAGTTTACGAACGTAACCTGTATTATGAGCACAACAAGTCCATAGACGAGAGAATATGTCAAGGACCGGACTCACTATATCCATTACAGATTACAAGAAACAAGAGTGTTTGTTTGTGATGATAAAAGAGAGTTGCGCAGAAGGATAAACACAAGCTAGAGAAAGCTTTATATAATTAAGTTATCAGCATCTTCTATACACCCATACTATATAGGTAGATTTTAGAATATAGTTGTTGGGTGAATTTAAGTAAGGAACTTTTTCCACCAAGAACGTTTTATGAAACTCTTTGACCCCCGAATTTGGAATATCCTCCTTTCACCTAATCATCAAAAGAAAAGAAAAAAACACGTTGATCTCTATGATGAAGCAAGTTGCAGAGTGAATTCATGAAATGAAATACAGATTGACTTGATAATGCTGCTCACCGGGCAGAAGTCTTTGTTGTTTCCTATTCCAACGATTTGCTATCAATGTTGTAAGATATATGGAATGCTTTATTATCCATGGGGATAGATATAATTTATTACTTCTTAAAAAAAGATATTTATGTAGTTGTATGTGGAAATTTAGTGTGTGATATGTTAATCATCAAGACATTGTTTAAGAGGAAGGAACTCGGTTTGAAGGGAAAGTTTGGGCTATCACCAGTATTCAATGGTAGGCTAGCAACTACGAAAGCTTCATTATAATTATAAACTTTGATGAGTACTGGTGTAATTAAGGATGGCAAAATGCTCGTAAATTTGTTTGTATATATTTTTTTAAGTATTTTGTGTTGGAATTGAGTGGAAAGATACACTAAATGAGTCCATGCTTAACTTTGACCTTTCTGGGTTTATTTTATTTTCATGTTCTTTTCTTCTATTGGTATTGAATGTGTGGAAATTTAACCATGTAGTTAAGGAATCTAATAGTTAATGGATATGCAACTTGCAGAGTGAATTGAAGTTTTCAATTTGAGAGTACTTCTTCACATTGACTTGATACTGCTCACCGGGATAAAAGTCTTTGCTGGCTACTATTCTAACTCTTTTCTTTTAATGTTGAACGAAATATCCAGGCTTTATCCCGTAGAGACGAACACAATTAAGTTCATCTATCTTATGCAGCTGTGAGAAATAGAATCCAGTGTAACAAACGGATTTTCAAATGCATAGATTTCAGGTTAAAAAGGGGTGTATATATATATATGCAAAAACTGGTTCACAGTTTACACGCTAATTCTGGCGGCTTGGTCCGCATGATACACTATTTGGAACCCACACTACTGTAGTGGGTAAAGTACAACTAATCATCTACTGCTTATAACTTTGCAAAAAACTGAAAGGTATATTACAAGAATATGGAACAGGAGGAAAATGAATGCGGGGATATAGGAAACATCCAAAGTCACCTCGATTGAACCTCATTTGAATGGAGAGCCCAAAATTTGTAAATTCACAGCATGGTAACAATAGAGAACTAGAGAATCAACTGCTCTTCAAGAATCACTCCAACTCTCTGAGTCATCATCCTCGTCACTCCCAGCCAAGGCCTATTTCATCATTTTCAACAAAGCGGTAAAGAGATTATACACCCACAAAAATAATAATTGAAGTACTAAAAGTTGTGAATTACAATTGTTTATAATATCCTTAATTTAATGATCCAAGAGAACAAAAAAAGGTTGAGAACATAAAGAGTGACGATCTATTCTGACCTGGCGAATCGCATTTGCTTTTTCCAAAATGGCAGAAACTCTTAAGTTGCTTTTAGGAGCCTGAATGTTGGGTCTCATTAAAACCGCAGGTTTCAGACTAAAGGACTGATAGAAATCGAAACATAAGAAATTTGCTTTATCAGAATCTTAAACACTTGATTGAAAAGAAAGGGTCAAAACAAACATGCACAGGAAAGGTTTCATTAGTATAAACCTGTGCTCGTATCTGTTGTAGTAATGAATCCCTTGCATCTGCTTTTGTCTCAGTTTGAGGCTGAACTCGTTCCAAAACCTTCCGCAACTGCACAAAATATTAAGAATTGTCAAATTTTCAAGTTCAACTCAGTAGCTATCTCTCAAATAATGAAATGGAAAGGAATGTGCTAAAGTACAAGTACCGTGCTTTTGTCATGAGAAGCAACAGCCTGAATGAGAGGGTCTCGTGGACGGTGAAGCCATGCCTTGCGAATTCCAATGGGCTTCTCCTCTTCCATTGGTGGCATCATAGAGGAGAAATCCGGGTGCCATATCATTTCTCTTTCCAGTGACAAGGAAAGAATTTGAGGTTTCTCGTTTTCTACAACCCATGTTTGTTTCTCATCCTCCACTATTGATGGTGGTTCCTCATCCTCCCCATATGATGCTGGTTTCTCATCCTCCACCGGTGAACTTGGTTTGAACAAACGTAGAGGCTGCAGCTTTTCTTCCTTCCAAGTCAAGGCAGCACAATCTTTTGTTTCTTGTATTGCTGACGGTGAGTTCAATTCATCCTCTATATTCAACGAAGAATTTTCAGCACTCACAACTGCATTACTTGGTGAAGGAGCATATCTGCGAGTATCTTGATATTTTTCTTCTTCCCTGTCTCGTATTAATGGTGATGGGTCAAAATTATGCTCCACTGCACTATTTGAGTTTTGGAAAGAAGAGTGAGCATTAACAACGTCATTGCATGGTATCTGAGAAACCTCGACTGAATCAGCTTTTACATCTGCATTACTTGGCCAAGAAGTGAATTCATGATTATTTTGAGATATATCTTCTTCTCTATCTGGTATTAGTGGTTGTGAGTTGAATGTCTGATCCACATCTGCGCTTACGGAAGAAGGTTGAGCATTCTCAACTTCATTACTTAGTGTCGGAGAAAATTTAGTGCAATTAGCATCTGCAATACCTGGCGAAGGAGCAAACCGAATAGTATCTAGAGATGCCTCTTCTTCTCTATTTTGTATTGGCGATTGTGGGTTCAATGTCTGCTCCACTTCATCATCTACTTTAAGAGCAGAAGGTTGAACATTCTCAACTTCATTACTTGGTGTCGGAGAAGATTCAATGCAATCAGCATCTGCATTACCCGGAGAAGGAGCAAATCCATGAGTATCTTGAGACGTCTCTGCTTCTCTATCTTGAATTGGTGATTGTGAGTTCAATGTCTGCTCCACTTCATCATCTACGCAACGAGCAGAAGGTTGAACATTCTCAACTTCATTACTTGGTGTCGGAGAAGATTCAACGCAATCAGCATCTGGATTACCTGGAGAAGGAGCAAATCCATGAGTATCTTGAGACGTTTCCTCTTCTCTATCCTGTACTGCTGCTAATGATTTCAAATTCTGCTGATCTTCACAAAATAAGTTTAACGAAGAATGTGGAGCAGTCAAATTTTTCTTACTTGGTATCCGAGAAAACTCGACAGAATCAGAATGCGCACCTAAATGAAGAGAACAATATGAAGAATCCTGCGACTCTGTGCCTGAGGATAAAAATGGATTCAGAGGTTGTGCTACTTCTCTGTCTAGCTTAAGGAACTCCTGGCTGATATTGTCATCCTCATCCGTCAATACTGGTGATGAAAATGGATTCAGACTAGCAGTCCCCATGTCTTCGTCCATTAGGGAAACATCTGACAGCTTCTCATTGCTCATGGGTAAGAATGGATTTAAAGATTGCTCAAGTTTGAGATCTAAATCTGGGAAACACCACTGAGCCTTCTCAGAGAGTGTGGTTGGTGAGAATGGGTTCAGACTACACTGAACCATTTCTCTCTCTAAAGAAACAGGCTGGTGTTGAAGCTTTCCTATTCTCCACTCTATAGGAGGAAGAGGCGGGAGTGATGGTATCTCAGTCACATTAACTTCTGGAACATCAAGTTCAGGCAATGATAAATCTAACCGTTTTGGGTTGGTAGATGGAAACGTTGCATTGTCCGCACTCCCTGTAAGATCAGTAGTCTGACATTTTATTAGTTCTGACTCTTGGTCCCATCGCCTTAGTGATGTTGCAACCCCAATATCATCACTGGGATGCAAATCAGACTGGTCTTCAAGAAGCACCACAGAATCGAGTAATCTGGAAGCACAAGGGTCATAGAACTCTGGATCAGAGATCATAAATTTGAGCTCCGAAGGGGAAACTGGATCCGGAATAACTGCTTCTTTCTGCGCATCTGACCCAGTAATATCCCCTGAACTAAAAGGGTTCGGCATTTCCACTTTAAATTGACCAGAATCCTCGTTATGAGTAACACATTTGTCAGGCAATACATCCTCAATCTGAGAACGGCATCCTTCTTGCAAATTTTTGTGCTTCTCGGACGGTAACTCGACCTTATCACAACCTACAACAGTTTGAGTATCATAAGCTTCACATGACAATTCAGTTTCTGAACCAGCTAACTGCAAATGAACCTCCGTTTCTGATGCCTGATTCAGGGGTGGAAACACTATACACTCAGACGAGACCTTCATGCTGTTGTACGATCCTTCAATTTCCGAAGTAGTAGTGTCAACTTTTGTGGAGCTTAATTGAAATGTTGGGACCTTATTCGACATATCTGGAAAGCTTAGTTCTAGAAATTCAGCAGGTTCCAATTTGTATAGATAACTACCATAGGGTGAATCAGGTAAACATTCAAGTGGAGATGCGACAGGAGAGCCAATTTCCAGGTCTTCTCTTGTCAGATCTTTATGTGATTCTTCTGTAGGCAAACTAACAAAATGTGAGGAACCAAACCTTGCCTTTGCCACATTTCCCAATGAACTGCTATTATCAGAATATTCTTCACTCACAATCTCTGTATGAGTGTCATCACTGTCTCTCTTTCCAGGAGTCAGGTTCGACAGATTAGCCGATTGCAGCAAATAACCAGAACGTTCATTATGGATCCCTCCATCCAGATACACCTCTTGTAGGGCTTCACCAGATGCCATAGGGAGCGCATCATCTACCATATGGGACGGAAAACATGAGATATCTACCTGATGTGATACATTCCGATTGAAGTTGTTATCTCCACTGGAATTTGTGGATAACCCAATGTTACAATCTTTCTGATAGCTTGAACGAGATTCCATAGAGTCAGATCTCACGGCTTTACTTTTGCTCTCACTTTCTTTTGAACTAATTTGGGAGAGGGTAAAAGTTGAATCCGTGAGTGAGGATTCACAGGAAAGTTCTCCACGTACAGAAATGTAACTTGGAAATCCAGATGCTTCACTAGAGGCGCCATATGAGACTAGATGCTCTGGAGGTCCAGTTCCTAAAGCATCCCCATATTTGCAGAGATCTGCAGAAGATAACTCAACAACTTCCCTACGGACAGCTTCAGTAGATGGGTCTGGTTTAGCTGCTACATCACCATCTGACAGCACATGCCCAGCTGAGCTGCTTGGGGTATCGGAATATGAAAAACTAGATCTTCCTTTTCTGAATGAATTAGTTCCATCATCAGATGCACTTGAATTTTCAACTGACTGAGAATCTGAAAACCCACCTTGGACCTCCTGTAGGTCTTCACTTATGTTTGAACCCATTCGCATTCTCTCAGTGAGGAAAAAGCCTTGCTCATTCATTGTTCTACATTCAGTGTCAGTTTCCATTTCTGATTCCATGGTGGTAAGAGCATCCATGTAATTGTCAACCTCACTGGTAAGATCATCAGATCGATACCCATCGATTTTTCCTTCACCTTTGCTATCCTTAGGAACCATCATGTCTACCTTCCTATCAACCAGCTTGTTTAAGTTGGGTGCGGGTGTAGACAACTTTTTCAAATTTTTGTCAATGACATCCTCATCCAGTTCGTCCATGCACATTTCTAGTATTTTTTCATGGCTAGTAGGAGATGAAACAAGATCTCTATCTCGTACAACCAGTTGGTTGGCAGAGTCCTGGGTACTGAGTTCAAGCCCTTCATAACTTGATTCACTAAAGTTCCTGGATTTCAAGCGTTCAGGTAAACGAGACTCAAGAAATCTCTCCATATAGCTTTTTCCGCTAATAGAATCGAAAAGAAGTCTATTGAATTGCCGCTTCTTCAGCTTAACACAGTTTGTTGGAAGATTAGTATCGGTCTGTTGACGCTCCTTCGAGAACAACTGATGCAACCTAAATATCAGACAAAGTGGTAGTCAGGAAATCAACATGTTGCACCATAAAAGGTAACAAGAACCAAGCAACCACTATAAAGAATAGCTAATGCTGGCAAAAAAAGATCAAGGTCCTCACTTGGCATGGGATCTTGCAGATCCTTCTGATGTTTCCCTAATTCTCCATTGTGAACCTTTTCTCTGCAAATGAAAATTATAATTGTTTTCTGTAATGAAACAGCGCTGACTGCTTAATGTTCGTTTTGCAGCTACTCTCAATTTCAGCGGGGCAACCAAACAAGCTACTGGTTCACTTCATGCCTTACCTTGATTTTGCGAGCTTTCTTTTCCTTTTGAGTATCCACTTTTCTTGATTCAGAGGAATTTAGCTCTGATTTAAAGAACGATGGATCAGAGTATCGTTTTAAACAAGCCCCAAGCCCAGCATTATCAAACCTGCAGGGAGGATAAGCATGCATGATAAGATTTAGGAGAGGGCGAGTAATACCAAAATCTAGGATGCAATAGTAATAAAAGCAATCGTACTTGTCCAACAGAAACAATCGAGGTGGACCACGGCATTCTTCATAAGAATCCATAACAGAGTGAGGTAAATCTCCAGATGTGATCAGATTCTGGCCCATTTGGAGATTAGGATGCCAGTCAATACCTGTAAGAAATCATGTATCGACAGAGTCAACACCTTCAACTATGGAATGTTGATAACCGTGATAATATCCCAGCTATATTTTTCTCCAAAAGGTTATATAAATACCACAAGATGCAGCATTAAACCCCAAAAGGTAGTTACCATTATTAAAAATGTTTCTCTAAGAAATGGGGTAGTTTAACCACTTCTACCTTCAGACTATGTTTTATTTGATTTATGTTAGTTCTACGATGATCAAGTATATTACTCAACTACTAATTGCTTCAGACTTTCAGAGGTTTCTGTATCTTTTAACTTATTAATAGCCAAAAGTCAGCAGCAATGATCTATTTCTCAAGAGCAAAAGCACTACTTATAAGAAGGAAAATAAAAGTCAACAACGATGCACAAAATCGTGTTTGAATCCTTAATCCTCCATCCATATATTGCTACCAAAAATTTCAAATCAAGAATCCAAAAAAAAAAAAACCAACCTTCATTATAAAGTAATAGTGAATGATTAGTTTGAGAAAGAAAAGCCTTCTCGACTGATGGAAATTCTGCTTCAAGTTGTTGAACACGAACCTTCAGCCCATGTCCCCTAGAAGCAGTTGCCATCACTTCTTCATGTAAGTCATTGAATATCCCTGCAGCAAACCTATTGCACCACAAAAATTTAAGAAGAATCAAACATAATGAGCAAAACATGTATATCTCAAAGAATATGATTGCTTCCTAGCCATATCTACAGAAAAATCCCAACCACACATACACACATTAATGGGAAAATCTTCTTCTCCTTCTTCTAAGCCTTTAGTCCCAAACAAGTTGGGGTAGGCTAGAAAGGAAACACGAGAACAGTCACCCATCTTGGTACTGCTCTCGCCCTTTCCTAAGGAAATGGCTGGTTTTCACATGTACTCGAAAATAAAAGCATAAAATCTTGAAGATGTAAACCGAACTCTTTAAGTCAACTAACACTTAAAATACTAAACTGGTGCTCAAATTCGCTTCCGAAGCCAAACTAATACATCTACTGTTCAATTTAAGATTGAATGCAAGCCGTACAAGAAACTACAAACAATTACTAATAGCTCAAAATTCCATAACTAGTATAATCAATTCCCCTTTCAAGTCTTCAAAATACCTAATCCTAACCTAAATTTATATACTCCAGATCCAAAAAGGTGACCTAAATTCCAACATTTTCAGTTACAGAGTGAAGTAGATCACTGTAGAAGCAGAACAAAAGAAAAAAGAACTTACTCAGTAAGGTCACCCAACTGACGCAAGACTCCAACAAGTCCAGCCATGGCAACACCTTCAAGAAGAGCTTCAGGATCATGTTTATCTGCTGCTCTGTATAACTCTGGATCCGATAAACAAAACTCATTCCTTAACAAATACCTTGCTAAAGGCATTTTCGTTTCTTTTACCAAAAACCTAGAACAGTTTATTTATGTATAGTTTCTCCTGCTATACATTCCCACATGACATTTTTTTTTTTGAAACCAGTTCCCACATGATATTGCCATTAAAATCTGTAAAAGAAAGAAGAAGAACTTCATTATAGAATAGAGAGCCACATTAATTAAATAAAACTGATACAACTTTTATTTAGTATTTAGTATTAAAATACGCCTCTGTGAATTCCAGCGCACAGTAGCTCCGTTTTTTATGGTCACTGAACTTGAGTGTTCTTCTTTTCTTGGTAACGGATATTAAACACAGATTCGATGATTGTGTTTCGTTGCTGTATTGAAATTCCAGGTATAATAATGACCGCTTATCTCGATGGACCCCACCTTATTCTTTATCATCAACTGCTTGATTGATTTGGTAGTAAGATATTTATGATCCTGCCTGTATACCAACTTGAACACTCCTCTTAAACAATTGTTTGAGTGCTTTAACACGATAACAATGCCTACAAGTTAAGCCGGCGGTTCCAAAAGTTGTGTTCTGGTGGGCGTAATCAGATCCGACGAGAATGGTTCACATGAATGACAGTGTAAGAAGAGAAGAGAGGAAGATAACAAATACAAGAAACAGAATCTCACCTTTCGATTGAATTTGTTTTTATCATTCTGTTTTCTTGTTTGTGGACACTTAATGAATTCCCTTGTAAAGACGATCCCAAGAAAACGACTAAACAAAGACATTAAGAAAACAGACAGATGTGGTGGGTTTAACTTATTAGCCTGGACTCATAACTTCTTATTCTGCAAGAGAATTATGTCCACGTTTAAAGGTCTAACTAAAAATCCTAACTTAGCTGTGTAATTTAATATCATCCTCAAGATAGCTGTAGCAGCCTTGAAATTAAAGGGCTGAAAAGAAAATGCTGGTTATTAGCTAGAGTGTGTCATTAATGTTGTGTACTGCTAATGAAGTTCAATGATTCTATCTTCTTTTTATGTGGCTACTTTTCATTAATTCACATTTGCAATTTTGTACTAGCTTGAGTTGGGTTTCACAAGCTCCACGGTTGTATGCTTTGTATGTATACCACTTGTTGAAGAAATAACTCCTGCTGCCGGTTACGAAATTGACTCGACTACAACGTTTGTGAGATTGTGCACTTTTGCACGCACGTAACGGGCCGGCAATGGTGGTGGTATCACATGCTAATGGAAAAAAAATATTTATTTTTCGCAGCCATAGAGGATCATTCTTCTTCACATTTGATACTAGACTTGTAATTAAGTAAACTAGCCAGTGAAGAATCGATGATTGAAATGTATGATTTGTTTGAGGAGTAGTACTACTTTTTAAGTGTAAAAGTGATTAATTAGACATCCTAGTCCTAATCATCCAGAGATAAAGAGATTTGATATAATCCGAAATGATTTGATGGACATGATTACAAATAAATGAAGAAGCATTTTGTAATGAAAACTCTCAACTTTTCCAGTCATTTTTATGAAATTATGACATCACACATGGAACTTACTATTTACAGTTTTGCGTAGATATTTCTTTCAATTCTGCATCCATCAAATTCAATTGCTTGGTTTTTATAGGTAAACTGTAAGCATTTCTTTCAGTTATGCATTAATAACAATTTGATTGTTCTGAGTAAGTATTTCCTTCAATGGTCCATTCACCATTGGTTATGTTACTATAACAATAAAGCTGGAAGCTTAATGCATAAGTTGCCAGAGTAGCTAGAGATGGTATAAACAATAACCACTCTCTGTGATTTCGCATATATTTATTTTCTATCCGTGCTAAAATAGAATCCTAAGGAAAATGTAACCGCAGAAAATCGACAACAAATAGATTTGTTTTCCTCAAACCCTAAGAGAAGGATGTATTAAGACCTGATATTGCCGGACCATATTTGTTTAAACGTATAAAAACACCATTGATTTTATTAGCTCATAAGTTGGAGAAGTAAATTTACAATATAGTAACACCATCTACCAGGGACGGACCCATGATTTGTTCTTAGATAGGACTGGAATGTCAATAGTCGGCAAAGCGGCCCAAGGCCACAAATTTTTTTTCAAACAAATTGCATTATTAGTGGCTAAATATAATTCACTTATAGAATACTAGATGGATAAACAAATAAATGTTAAAACAAAATAAAATGGTAAGTTTGCACAAAAAACCTTAGATTGAGTTTATTTAACACATATAAGCTAGTGGGTTTGATAAATTTTCATCAACTAATACAAACTTTTATGGGCTGAAACCAATTATGGGCTAAAATTTATATAGATAGTGGGCTAAAAACAAAAATAATCCTAATACATATACAAAAAAAATTGTGGGCCAAATTAAGGGACGGGTTTGAGCCTCAGTTAGCCCCTTCATAGGCCCGTCCCTGCCATATGAGGAGATCAATAATGAGAAAAACTACGCAAAACAAACAAAACATATTGAATTAGCTTGGCAAATCATGCTAAACTATAATTGGAAGTATTTTAAACCCAAAATTGAAAAGAAAACAACAAAAAGAAATGCTTATCAAGCAAACAAAGACAACTGTGAGATAACATCCTACTTCAAAACTCCCAAATCACAACCTAGAATTATTATTTTTTTCTTAACGTGAATATCCAAAACTTAATGATAATGGATATACCTTTCTGTAGCTGATATTTTTGCTAAAAAAACCTGATTCTTGATTGATTCCTATGAATTAAGAGATCCTTCACCGTTGCAGACTAACAACAATAGCAGTAGCAGCATCACCAGCTTCTACGGAGAGAAATGCAACAAGGAAGTGAAGAAGAAGAAGAAATTAGGGTTTTATTCTTACAAAGAGTTTACAATGATCTATAATAATTGATTGAGAAGAAGAAAAACAGAAAGAAAATGGAATCAATGGCTTTAATTCCATTGATTCGCAAGAAAATAAAACGACAGAGACTTTGTTTTCTTCTATGTGCATTTTTTCTCCCTAGTTATTATCGAGGAAATAATGACCGGGTTTCATGACCCAAATACTATCTGCACTGTTGGATCAGAATTTGAAAGTGGAAAGCATTCTCAGCCACGATTTACATAAGACACAAACTGAGAAATGACATTTGTTGATCTCTGAAAAAAAGAGTTTTTGGATGGTTGGATTGGACTTAGACCGTTTCTTTTTTATAAGATAGATATATCTTAATAAATAGATGAATGAGCAAAATTTATAAAGAAGAAATCTATGCAATCTTAATAATTTCGAACTAGTTTTATTGTTAAGAAGTGTATACCCTTGGTAGAATTACAATATTTGTTTGGAACTGATATTTTCACCGTGGGTTCAATCCCGTGATGTGTCTCGCCTCAAACAGTTGGGGTGGGTCATGCCCAACCCATGGTTAACAAGGGATGGATTTAGGGGAATTGGTCTCACCCACTGTAAGAGTCGAGAAAGACCCGGGATTGGACCCGCGGTCAATGCGGAATTTTCCATATTTATTAAATAATTGTCAACAGCAACAACCTCAACTTAATGCAGCAACTACCCTTGATAGAATGTTGTTGTTCTTGATTAAAGATCAAGAACTGATTCGTATGGAAGATTGATTAGTGAAAGCAGAGAAAATATGTTTTCATTAGAAATGAATCTGA
This sequence comes from Papaver californicum, assembly GCA_023531435.1. NCBI lineage: Eukaryota > Viridiplantae > Streptophyta > Magnoliopsida > Ranunculales > Papaveraceae > Papaver > Papaver californicum. The sequence goes on from JAJJMC010003936.1 coordinate 2,952,858, forward strand.
TACAGGATTTGGTTCTTATACAGGTGAGGGTTAACCACAGTCTTCAGTCTAACGTACACTAGCCTTAATGGCTAACGTACACATTCCTGGCATGTGTGACTCACACACTTCTATCTATGTATTACAAATGAAGTGTAAACTGAGTGTAAGATTAGTTCAATCTATTACCCCCCCTCAAACTGTGTGGATGGCAAAGCTAAGACACTGAGTTTGTCTCTTAGAAACTTGAATCTTGGCCCTGAGAAGCCTTTAGTGAATACATCTGCTGCTTGATCTATAGTTGATACATAGGAGACCTGTAATTTGTTGTCTTGAATGAGTTCTCTTACAAAATTGTAGTCAATAGCTAGGTGTTTCATCTTGCTATGATTTACTGGATTAGTAGAATAAGCAATAGCACTGACACTGTCACAGAAAATTAGTGGTTTACCTTGTATTGGTAATGACATTTCTGTTAATAGCTTGACCACCCATTGCATTTCAGCTGTTGCATTTGCTAAACTCCTGAATTCTGCTTCTGTTGATGACCTTGCAACTGTATTTTGCCTCTTGCTGGACCATGATATTGGATTAGGACCTAAGAAGATGCAGTATCCACTGGTGCTCCTTCTTGTGTCCACATCTCCTGCCCAATCTGCATCACTATATCCCTGTAGTGTTTGTAATCCTTTTGTATAGTAAATACCAAAGTTTACAGAACCTTTAATGTATCTTAAAATTTTCTTTGCTGCTGTCATATGGGATGTCCTTGGCTTTTGCATATGTTGACATACTTTATTTACTGCATAACATATTTCTGGTCTAGACCATGTTAGATATTGTAAACCACCAACTAAAGACCCATATTCTGTTGGATCTGGCAGTATGGCTCCTTCTTCTGATGGTAATGTACCATGTGCTTGTAGAGGAGTTGAGCTAGGCTTAGCACCTGACAGATTATGTTTATCTATAAGATCCAAGGCATATTTGGCTTGTGAGATGAATAGACCACTTGCATTTCTTTTTATCTCAAGACCCAAGAAATAATGTAGTGCACCCAGATTTTTTACTGGAAAGTAAGTCTGCAAAGTGGTAATGAAGTCTGTGCAGTAAGTGGATGAATTACCTGTAATAAGAATGTCATCCACATACACCAAGATGAATGTGATCCTTGTGTCTTGTTTCTGGATGAACAAAAAGGTGTCTGCAGTTGAGTTTCTGAAGTTATTTTGAAGTAAAATATGGTGCAGCTTTGCATACCAAGCTCTTGGAGCCTGTTTAAGACCATAGAGAGACTTGTTTAGTTTGCACACATATGTTGGGTTGTCTGAGTCCACAAACCCTTGTGGTTGTTGCATATAGATGTCTTCTTGGAGATTTCCATGAAGGAATGCATTACTAACATCCAGTTGAGTAATGTTCCAATTAGAACTAACAGCAGTAGATAAAAGTACTCTTATTGTGGTAGCTTTTGCAACTGGACTAAATGTATCTGTGTAGTCTAGTCCTTCTTTCTGGTGAAAGCCTTTTGCTACAAGTCTGGCCTTGTATCTTGCAATGGAACCATCTGGATTAAATTTCAACTTGAATACCCATTTGCACCCTATAATATTCATAGTTGGCAGATAAGGCACCATTGTCCAAGTTTGTGCATCTTGTAATGCATTATATTCCTCAACTAATGCTTGTCTCCACTTTGGATTTTTGTTTGCCTCAGTGTAGCAGGTTGGTGTAGCTGGTGGAACTTGAGCAAGAATGTCTGTTGAGTAAGCATGTTTAGTAAAATACAGTTTTGGTTTTGATATTCCTGATTTTCCTCTTGTTTTCATAATGTGTGAATTGATAGTTGGTTGAATTTGTATATCTGTTGGGTGAGTTGTTACTGATTTAGGTGATGATATAATGGTTGTTTCTGACAAAGTGGGTGTTTCAAAATCATTGGAAAGTTGAGTTGTTGAGCTGATAAGTTGTTTATATGGAAAGACTGTTTCTTTAAAGACCACATGTCTAGAGATGTATATTCTGTCTGTTTTGGGTTCCAAGCATCTGTACCCTTTGTGTTTTGAACTGTATCCTATAAATATACATGGCACACTTCTTGGAGCTAATTTGTGTGGTGCATATGGTTTTAGCCATGGATAGCAAAGTGAACCAAATGTTCTTAAAAAATGAAAATCAGGTTGTTTATTGTAAAGTACCTCATAGGGAGATTTGTACCCAATTGTTTTGGTTGGCAACCTGTTGATGGTGTAGTTTGCTGTAGAGAAAGCATCTGACCAGAAAAAGTCATCCAACTTGGATTGTATTAGAAATGTCCTTCCTACTTCAACAATGTGCTTATGTTTTGATTCTGCAACTCCATTTTGTTCTGGTGTGTGTGGACAGCTGAATTCTTGTTTTATGCCATGCATTTCCAGTAGAGCAACCAATTGATTATGCAAAAACTCACCTCCTCCATCTGGTCTTATGACTTTGATATTGTATGGTATTTGATTTTCAATGAATACTTTGAACTGATTGAATATACTTCTGAACTCAGACTTGTCATTCATATGAAATAACCAACAGAACTTTGAAAAATCATCAATGATTACAGCATAGTATTTATAACCTTGTCTAGAAATTACAGGACTTGGACCCCATAAATCCATGTGTAGTAATTCCAGTGGTTGTGTACTACAACTGAGTGAGTCTTGAAATGGTAGTTTGTGTGATCTACCAACAGAACATGCACTACAATATGTGTGCTTATTTGCAAGTGTTGGTAATGAAATACTTTTTGCTACATGTTGCATAGTTGCAAAAGAAGAGTGTGCAAGCCTCCTGTGCCATACTTCAGAGGATAAGGATGATGTTACTATAGAATTAGCTAGGTGCCTTGTTGATCCTTGTAGATAGATGGGATAGAGTCCATTACTGTGTGGGCCTTCCAATATTGTCTTCCCAGTGATTAAGTCCTTCACAGAATAGCCAGAGGAATTGAATGTTATAGAACAATTATTGTCTTCTGTGAATTTGTGGACAGAAAGAAGATTTTGTGTTGTTTGTGGTACCAAAAGAATATTGTGCATCTTAAGAATGTGCCCTGGTGCATATTTGAGTGCTGAGCCAAAATGGGTGATTGACATACCTTCACCATTGGCAGTCTGCACTTTGTCAGATCCAAGATAGCTTGTTGTAGCCTGCAACTCAGATTTGTCTGGGGTAATGTGACTTGTTGCTCCACTATCAGCATACCAGGGATTTTCCCCCATAATATTTGCAGAAGCAAGCATTGCAGATAGTCTAGCTGGTGTTGTTGCATTGGTATATGTAAAGTTCAATCTATTTCTGCAATCTATGGCACTATGTCCAGATTTCTCACAAATCTGACATACTAAATTTTGATTCATTTGATTTCTTGAATCTTGATCCACTATTCATGTTTCTTGAATTTGAACCCCTGCTTGTAAATTGTTGTGATCTTTTCTGATAGGAGTTATTATTAAATCTATCAATCTGCTGTGGATACATTGTGTTGCCTCTATTATTGTTGTAGTCACTGGACCTGTAATTATTGTCTCTTGACTGATTTCTTGAATTGTTGAATTGTGCACTGAATGCCTGATTGGTAGTATTAGATATGATTTCTTTGGTTCTTTGAGTTATCACAGATTCCTCATTGAGGAGATTGTTATGAAGTTCTATGAAAGTTATTGGAGGATATCTGTGTCTCATTGAGGTTAAAAATGGAATGTACTCATTTTGCAGGGCTGATAAGGTAATAACAACTAGCTCTTTGTCTGAGACTAGTTCTCCTGTTGCTGCAAGCTGATCAGATAGTGTTTTTATTTCATCCATAAGAGCAGAGATGGATTTGTTGCCTTGTTTTACAGAGAGCAATTTTGTGCGCAAATGAATGGAATGAGTTGATGAAGATCTTGCAAACCTGTCTTCTATGTTGCTCCATAATTTGTGAGAAGTAGTAGAGGCTGCAAAGTAAGGTATCACTGATTCAGATATTGTGCTATTCATCCATAACACAATTGTTGAATCTTCATCTACCCAATCTAGAAAATTTAGATTTTCCACATTATTGCTTTGATTTCTTGCATTTGTGTATTGTTCAGGACATTGATGAGATCCATCAAGATACTTCATGAGCTTGAATTTTCTTATTACTGGAAGCATCAAATTTTTCCAGGTAAGATAGTTGTCTTCCTTCAATTTAAGAGGAACAAGACTGGTTAATTGATTCAATGGTACTTTACTAATTGAATTTGATGTTGGATTTTCCATTGATTGGGAAAAATCACAAATCATTTGACAGTAAGAAATGAAATGAAGAGAAAATTGATTTGAAGAACAGTTAGAGGCCTACTGGCTCTGATACCATGATAGAATGTTGTTGTTCTTGATTAAAGATCAAGAACTGATTCGTATGGAAGATTGATTAGTGAAAGCAGAGAAAATATGTTTTCATTAGAAATGAATCTGATACAGGATTTGGTTCTTATACAGGTGAGGGTTAACCACAGTCTTCACTCTAACGTACACTAGCCTTAATGGCTAACGTACACATTCCTGGCATGTGTGACTCACACACTTCTATCTATGTATTACAAATGAAGTGTAAACTGAGTGTAAGATTAGTTCAATCTATTAACCCTCAGTCCTAGCCACAGGGTAGCTTGGTTGGTTCTTTGTGTACGCTTAACTAGCTTTGAATACTTGAGTAGTATCAATAAACGTAGATTGCAAAACTGTCCAGGCAAAAGATAATAATTTGGACTAGACTGTCTCATATTTTCCGAGACTATTGAGACATACAGAAAGAAATAAATTCAATACATCCCAAGGGGTTTGATTTCATTTGGGGCACATATTCAGTAACAGTAACATATGGTGCAATGTTTTAGAAAGTGATAGGTTCCGACACGGAACGGACACTAATGAGAATTTTAAACAAGGAGTAACTACGGAAAGATTTAACTTTTTGTTGCATCTATCTATCCTTTAATACGGCCAACGGCATGAACAGTGCTTTTTTTATTTTGACTTTGGGAGGATCACAGCTGTCGGATGGGATGCCCAAACCATTTGGGCCCTTGGACAGATTCCAAGAAAAATTCGACCGTTGGATAAGTTCCCGTGTGAACAATAATTTGGACCATCCAAAATTAGTAACGCATATATGTGTTGCTAAACTGTTTCGAGAACGACCGTCACATAATTTAGGAACTGAAATAACCGTAGCTAATTCGATGCTTCTCTTTCTAGTTTAACGACACCTGTCCCATGCAGTTCCTCGTGAATTAGTAACGCATATAGAAGTCCAAATTTCTGTGACATAAAACCGTTGCTGAATATATTTGGAACACAAATATGTGAAAGTGTGACAAAAAGGCTGCCCCCTATATATACACAGTCAACGATATAATAATTAAGTTAAATCTTACATTTTATATATCATTAATCAGTTCAGGATCACAAATCAGATGCGTACCTTATCTACACAAATGCCAGAAAAATGAGCGACATTAAACTGTTACTCGTGGCAGATTTCTGCTGTTTCATAGACCACAATTCATTTAAAATCTTGGCAAATGGAGAAGGAAAACATAGTTTAAGAAAAGAAAGACATTTCAAATACAGTATCGCAAGTAGCAACCAAGATGGTTCAGATATTAATGGGCTTGTCGGGCTTCAACAGGTGAGAATTTACCAAGAATGCAAGGATGTCTTTTACTCTCTAACGAACGTGTGGGTAGAAGTATGCGACATGGTATATCTAAAGCAAAACAAAATTTTACTGAGTTAGTGAAAATTCAGATTAATGATGGAAAGAGCATTCGATATGGGCCTACTGAGGCAATGAAGATTCTGATACTGTGGATGTAGTTTTTCGACAAGTACAGCCCCCGAGGTAAAATTTATGATATGGGCCTCTCTACATAATTCAATTCCAACAAGATCCATTCCACCTATTGTTTGTATTGTAATGCGGTTGAGGGCAACCACAATGGGGCGATCAAACCCATCGATCAAATGACTAAACATTTGATCGATGGTCAGCAGCAAAAACAACGGTGGATAGTCAGGCGGTACCCTAGGACCGCGCTTGAGAAGAAGCGAAATTGTAGAAGCTCGCCCACCAGGACGGGCGATATGTCAACCTTCCGCCCCTTACAAGCGAAAGAGTGGAACGCCGCCCGGGGAAAAAAATTTGAAGCGAAATCCCAGACTCGCGCTCATGTCCTAAGCGGTTCCCCACGAGCTCGCCCGGTGGGGCGATATTCTAGCAGCTCGTGCTCCAAACGTGTAACTGGCGTGTGGGTTAGAAAAACGGGCGCGGTTGTAGAACCTCGTCCGTTAAAGACAAGCGGGCATCTAGCCTCTCGCCTGTAAATCTAATAAGAAACCCTACTTCTTTCTCTAGTCAGCTTCATCGCCTCCTGTTTCTCCATCTCGCCCGCCGTTGCTGCCGTTCCCAACTGATTTTTCACCTGATTTTCGTCCGTCAACGACAGCCCATAACCTCGTCCCAATTTTGTACTACATTCTAACCCCAACTCAACAAATATCAAAGGTATAATTGCTACCCTAAAAGAATTAAATTCATTGTTTTAGTTTCATATATAGATAATTAAAATGTTAAATTAGTTTGAAGCATGTTATTTACTTGTTATACTATAAACCCATAATTGCAATTTTCGGTTGTGTTGGTGCATACAAACCTGGGTTAGCAAATTAGGGTTTATGTATTTGTGTTATAATTTATTTAGGGTTTTAAAATATGTTTTAATTAAATTTAATATACAATAACAATGTGTTGTAGCTTAAATATGGTGGATGTTGGAATTATTAAGAAGTGTGTAATTGTGGTTAATTTTGAAAGTTTATGCATTTTTTTGATATACTAATTTTCAACCCAACGATATATTAAATTTTTTGTACAGATGTCTGACATTGTTGTTTCGAGATGGGTCGGGAGAAGGAAAACGAGTAAAAAAGCAAAAATTACGGAGGAATCGGCAGAAGAGTCAATGGGCCCCCCGTATGTCGATGTCCCCGGGTTAGAACATTACACTGTGGTGGAAGATAGCAACGAACATGCTTCTACCAATATAACCTATTCCACCAACGTCGACTTCAGGTTTGATCACCGAGGTTCTCTGAAATCTGTTTTGAAGACTTACAAGAAAATTTGTGAAACTTGTAATAGGGTCCTATTTAGAATTGAACGCGGAGGTTGGGGTAGATTACTATCCCTTCCTGTTGTAGATTCGTCCCACGCTTTGACAGATTTTATTATCGAGCGGTTTTGGGATACTACGAACACATTTCATTTTTCTTTTGGGGAGCTTGGGTTCACTCCCCTCGATTGGGTTATGTTGACCGGGCTTAGTATCGGTATTGGTAGCTCTGTCCCTTATGACCCACAACTTTATAAATTTGAATATGTACGTGCGAATATCTTTCCTGAACTGAAAGACAGTGCGGTATGCAAGAGGGAAGGTCTTCCGCCGCAATGGGTTTCAGGTGCAATCACTCTCAAGTTTTTGAGCTCCTATTTCGATAATGACACATTGGAGGCGGCGAAAGATGATAGTGTGATTGCGGATAAAGTAGCGAGGGCTTTTTATATGTATGCTTTGGGGAATTTTTTTTCCCAAATGCAAAAACATACATTGATGCAGGATGGTTGGCTGCCTTTGATAATTTAGATGCAGTAAGTAACTTCGACTGGGGCGGACCTGCCTTATCTAAATTGTATTCCGGTCTCTCCACGGCGTCTAGGGGACAGAAATCAGTATCGGGTCCCTTTCAAATTTTGGAGGTAATTTATTAACTATTATGCAAATAATTTTAGTTTGATAATTTTAATTTTGATGTTGTTAACTGTTGGTTAAATAATTTGTGTACCAATTTTGGGGCTACGAATATCTTGGTATTTATCGTCCAACCATAACTAGGGCCCAAAACGATAATGAATGGCCCAGATGTCGTAGGTGGTTAGGGACACGCCGGAAGGCTGTTGATATCATGAAGTCTAGAACTGAACTGAATCAGTTAGCAGTTGACGACGTTTGCTGGCAACCCTGGTTGCCATCAGTTAACTACATACCAGAAGAGATTGGTCGTAAAGCAATAGAACTTTCGGGACAAAGGGTTACATTTACGTGTCTTGGCAATGTAAGTTTGGTTGTTTTTATTTCGTGGGGAGAATTTTTTAAATAACAAATGCATTAAAACTATTTATGTTTATTTATTTTGTTTATTTTTTTGGGATAAAGCACAATATGTATCTGGGAGATAGGTGTTGGAGGCAGAACAACCCGAGTTGGGGTATTCCCGCCAACCCGCCTAGTTCAATTTCCAACTACGGTGATAAAGACATGAAAAACATGACAGTAACAGTTCATGGAAATTGTAGTGAATACGTGCGTGTGGTGGATTACGGGGTATATTTTGAATACTGGCGACATGTCACCAACCTCAATAAATATGTCACTGCCGTTGACTGGGAGGTTGAAACCTACGGATATGCGGGAGATCGGATCAAACACAACATCCCACGACCACGTGATGAAGTCCCTATTCCTCCTCCTCAACAATTACCTTATGTAAGTATTTGATGAATTTGGGGAACAAATAGTAGTGACAATTTTTGAATTGTTTTTTTCTTTGGGTTTAGTTTTATTATTTTTCTTTGCCAGGTGGCGGCTTATGATATGGTGCAAGACTATGCTACTTTTACCCAAGAGTTCCGTCAATTTACGTTATCGGAAACAAAGGATAGGATGGACTACATCCTCGCTAGGGAAGTTGAGTTCAACACTTTTCGAGCGCAGACAACCGCCGAAATTAGCTTACTAAAAGATCAGAATTCTTTGTTGAGCAGACAACTAACCCAAGCCCGTCAAGAACAACCGATGGGTTTTGCTTCATATGCTAGTACTCCACCTCCCAGATCATCACCGAAGGTTCGGCCTACCGTCCCAACTACTTTCCCTCCATTTGTTCCACCTAGATCCAACTCGGGCTAAAGTAAACAATTTTAAATTTAGGGTTTTCATTAATAACAATTTTTTGGATTAATTTTATGTTGATTTATTGTTAATTTATATGTTATTTTTATTGTTGATTTATTAGGGTCCGTAGTTGGTTGTCAGAAGTTGAATGGTGCAACATTTGTTACCATATTTTTACCGTTTTGTTATCGTTGGACCTAACCTTTAATATTTCATTTTTGAACGTTTTATTACCGTTACACATGGTTACCTTATCCAATTCACCATCCTTTCTACCTATAAGTACTTCACCAAGGGAGAGACTTTCAAGTTATATTCAATCTTCCATATCCTACATTTTCAATTAAAATTTATAATCTCCAGTTTTCGTTCAATGGGTGGTTATGAAAATTGGAACCTCAATGCAGAGAATTTTACACTGGAAGAAGATTTATCGATATGTCGAAATATTGTCTTGCATTATCCAGCTAGGGGGACAACAGATTGGTTGAACGTTGTGATGACACAACAATGGTTAGAAGAAACTCATGTGAATTTTTGTGCCGAAACTGGAAATCCCAACAACAGGAATCGAGCGGGGATTTTTGTTCGTTATGTATTAAAAAGGAGGTACTTCAGTTTTCTTCTTTAGTTGCCAAGGTTAATGAATTTCGTGTTAGGCATGAAACAGACGATGACGTTGTACGTAGATCTACGGAAGAATGGGTTAGATGGAAACGTTCAGAATTCAAATACAAACCTCATTTCGAGATTTTAAGGGTTATGGATGAATTTAATCCTTTTGTATTAATTGTTCTCCCTAGTACAGTGAAACCACGTCCACCCCCACGTTAGAATATAATATTTGAATTATTATGTAGTCACTGTATTGTCATTTCATGTCATTGCCTTGTCATTTTATAGCAAAATATCTCTGACAAAAATTAAAATAAAATCTTTGAATTATTATGTAGTAAGTGTATCGTCATTTCATGTCAAAGCCTTGTCAACTAAAAGCAAAATATCTCTGACAAATATTAAAATATAATCTTTGAATTATTATGTAGTTAGTGTATTGTCATTTCATGTCATTTCCTTGTCAACTAAAAGCAAAATATCTCTGACAAACATTAAAATAAAATCTTTGAATTATTATGTAGTCAGTGTATAGTCATTTCATGTGATTTCCTTGTCAACTAAAAGCAAAATATCTCTGACAAACATTAAAATAAAATCTTTGAATTATTATGTACTCAGTGTATAGTCATTTCATCTCATGTTATAAATAACCACACTTCCCTTATCTAGCGATACAAACTAGTTTATCAAACGTATATGTCCATTTTTTCAAACATCCCAAGAATATGTTTAACTTTCAAAATGAAACAACCAACTACGGTTCATCTTCTAGGTTCTCACAGCATCTTTCTTTTAGTTCTTCTTCTTCAGACGAACAATTATACGATGAAGATAACAGTAGTTATTACTCATCAGATGAGAGTGAAGCTGAGGCCGCTAGTAATAACATAGCAGTTACTGCTGCATTATTGGCATCTAATATGAAACCTCGCCAAACACGTACTAAAATACCCAGAAATCGTCATATAGGTGTCATATGTTTGCATACAGAATATTTTTCCAATAACCCAACGTTCCCCCCACATGTTTTCCGTAGAAGATTTAGAATGCGTCGCGAATTATTCAACCGGATTTTGGGTGATGTTGTTCGGGTGAATAGTTATTTTGTACAAAAAAAAGATGCTTGTGGTGTTCCAGGATTAACCCCGCACACAAAAATTACAGCGGCAATTAGAATGTTAGCATACGGTTGTGCCGCGGATGTAATAGATGAATATTTAAGGATTGGCGAAACCACTATATTGGAAGCAACCAGAAGATTTTGCAGGGTTATGGTCCAACTGTATGAGAAAGAATATTTGCGTACACCAACTGATCGGGATGTTCAAAACCTCCTCGAAGAAAACAAAAACGAGGATTCCCCGGTATGATTGGGAGCCTCGATTGCATGCATTGGAAATGGGACCGATGCCCATCTGCTGAATCCGGTGCATATACCGCTTACAAGGGAAGCGAAAGTATAATTTTGGAGGCAGTGGTGTCACATGATTTATGGTTCTGGCATGCATTTTTTGGTATGCCAGGGTCAAACAATGATATAAATGTCATGAACCGATCGTATTTATTCAAAAAACTCATCCAGGGAAAAGCACCAACAGTTAACTTTCAGGTAAATGGAAATCATTATAATATGGGGTACTATCTTGGTGATGGAATATATCCTCAGACGGCAACAATTGTCACAACCATAAAACATCCCGATTCCCAAAAAAAATAAAAAATTTCTGCATTGCAGGAAGGGTGTAGAAAGGATGTGGAAAGAGGGTTCGGGGTACTTCAAAATCAATTTGCAATCATCAAACAACCTGCAAGAATGTGGAATGCTGATGTGTTAGCATACATCATGAAAACAGTTATTATTCTACATAACATGATAGTTGAGGATGAACGTATTCCAGGCGACTGGCCCCAACACTATGATCAATGCAGCTTTGGTGCTCCATGTGTCATTTCAAGGGATAACACATCACAACTATCAAGAGTGATGATTGACCAACGTAGACGAGCAGTATTTGATAAACAAATTGGGGTTCGTTTGAGAAATGACTTGATCGAACACATTTGGTCATCTGTTGGGGAAGATTGATATTTATTAAGGATAGTTTTTCGGTTATATTTGTTGTCAGGAGTAAATTGAGTTGTAGCGTTTCTATTTATAGTTATCTTTCAAGTGCACCCAGTATTTATAGTTATATGTTACTGCTTATAGGATGAGTTCAAAGTTTTGTCAAAAAAACTTATTAAAAAAACTTTTTAAAACTACATTTCATATTCAAAACAAATGCATGAAAATAAATAATCAACCATCGAAATTGTATATCATAATTCCCCCTAAGGTTGGTTCAATTTTTTCCTTAAAATTTCACCCTGCCTCAGTTCGATGTACTGTCTAGCTACATCATTCATCTGGGAGGTATCCATCATCATGATACGGAATTCCTTATCTGCTTCTCGCCTAGCTAATTTTGCTTCATACTTTTCCTTTTCGCAAGCCAATCTTGCAGCAAACTCCGCTTCCCTATGTGCAATCTTCATAGCTCTTTGTTCCGTGCATTTGGCGTTGAAGGTCATGCTCTTTAAAAATATTTTCCATTAATTGATTATCTTCTGTATATTTTGCTTTACCTTTTGTCTTTTGTCGTTTGCTCTCTTTTTGACCCATCGGACGGATCAATGTGTTTGGGATATCTCCAAGGTCTTCAAAGGCGCTTGGACCATCTATGTTTAAATCTGGTGTGTCCTGTACGCCCTGAGATTCAGTGTCGTAATCAGACTCTGCCTGCGATGAATCGAAAACAAATGTGGCCCTTCTTGAATATTTAATATTTTCTAGCATAACTGAGTAGCAATCTTCGTGCTTAAAACTTCGTCCAGTAGATTCCTTGAAAAGCCTACGAACTTCTGCAGCCTAGTGTTTCACCTCAATTTGTTAGAGGTTATACAAGGATGTGGATAAAAGAAATGATCAGGATTTTAAATTATTTCTTACCTTATTATCAGGGCCCCATCCTGTATGATGTTCCCTTTCTACTTCAGCCTCCTTTGCAGACATTAACGCCACATCTTTGCTTATAATTTGAAACCGTTTCTGCAGGGAGGTCCAACTACGTTCTGCCATACTGGGTATGCTTTCTTTCATCCGGTCTAGAACACGTAACCATAGTTGTTCTTCACATTGATCTGTACCAATGCTTGAATCTTGAGAAATTGACAAGTGAATTGTACATATCGTCAAATCTTCAAAAGACGAAAAATTTGGACCTCTTTTTGTTGGTGGCATTTTACCAATGGATTTCAAATAAGAAAAAACTTTGAATTTTTTCACACCCAAAAACACTATGATTTCAGTATAAAAAATTTGGGTGAAGTTGCGGTATATATAGGAAAAATATAGCCGTTGAACGGTAAAATAAAATAACGGTAAAGTTAGCGATGTCCTAAACCCTCGCCCGGGTCTAGGCGTGAACCTAGAATCTTGCCCAGACACAGGCGGTGGCCTAGCATACCGCGTAAGAGGAAGCGAAGGACAGCGTAAGAGGAAGCGAAGGCCCTGCTGTCCGCCAAGTTTTTTTTTTTCTGAGCGAGTTTGTGGCATTTCGCCCGGGTCTAGGCGGGAACCTAGAATCTCGCCCAGACACAGGCGGTGGCCTAGCATACCGCGTAAGAGGAAGCGAAGGCCCTGTTGTCCGCCCAGTTTTTTTTTTTTGAGCGAGTTTGTGGCATTTCGCTCAGGCATGGGCGAGGAACTGGAACTACGTTTAAAGGAGCGGTATGCTGAAACTTCGCTTGCGTGGGCGAAATGGTAAGACTACGCTCGTAAATTTAAGCGAGATCCTAGAGTCTGGCTTGTCATCAGGCGATGTCCTAGGATATCGCCTGACTATAATTTCCGTCGTCGACCTTTCGATCAGATTTGATCTGCTACAGGGAAAACCGTCGATTATATTTCTAAATATAATCGACGGTTGGGGAACCTTTTGGGCGACCATCGATCAAATTTAGTCGATGATCGACGATTTGATCGCCCATTGTGGATGCCCTGAAGAAACTCTAGACCATTTAATCAGTCATTGCTCTTGGCTAGTAATTTATGGAATTATTTCATTGATTCATTGACAGTCAAATGGGTAATGCGGAATTCGTTCAAGACTTTAATGTTAAGCTGGAGGTTAGTTAGGTGCAATAAGAAGATATCTACTGTTTGGAAATTCCTTTCGTGTGCAATAACTGGGAGTTGTGGAAGTAGAGGAACATTAGAGTGCATGCTTCTGGAAGGCCAAGGACTAATGAGGAGATTAGGGGGGTCATCAAACAAGATGTTTGTCTCTGGAGATCTGATGATGATATTTTTAAGGGCTTTATTATACAACGAATTTTATTCAATGGGATACTATTCTATTGATGTAAGCTAGACGGTTTTTCGGGTGATTTTTAAACTTATGTAAACAGCTCTATAATTGTTTTTTTTTTAATATATCCTTCTTTCTCAAAAAAAAATAAAAAAAATGCAAGGATAACTAGCTGGATCTCACTTTCACTTTCAACTTGTGTTTGAAAGTTGTTTTGATGCATAGAAAATAATTATCCTAATTAATATGGTTGATAAACGATGTCCTAGAGTTAATTGAATTACTTAGATATCTTTGAATAATTTATTTATTTGTTTATTTTATTATTAAATTTTTATTAAATTCTTAATTATTATTTTTTATAGTTTTTTTAAAAAGGTTTGTTTATCGTGCATATAAAGGAAAAAAATAATTTTAAAAAATTAAAGTAAAATAGAAATATAAATATAAACGATAAAAACATTATTGTCATCATTAAAAAAATGTTAAACAAGGAGTGATGGATTTTACAACCTACCAACCATATTTTATCACTATTAGATATACCTTAAAATTTTAAGGTATGTCTTAAAATAGGATTTTAGAGTTTCCACGAAGAAGAAAGGGCGTCTTCAAAGGTTTTTTAGTTGGGCTAGCACTTCAAAATAAAACAGTGTCTTGATAGGTTCGATATGGTACATTTAATCTTCATGATTCAACTGTAGCCTCATGGATGTTGCAAACTTCCCAATTGAGTTATAGACTAGGGATGAGTATAGGCCGGTATGGACCGGTTGTCACCTCATCCGCATCCAATCAAATTTATTACGGATTTTAAATTTGACATCCGCATCCAATCTAGCATCCAATGAATTTGCATCCAATAGATGCACAGATGAATGGATTGGATACAGATAATTCAATGAATTTGTTTTATCATTAAAATTTCTAGTAGATAAATAAAACTTGAGATGTTATAATTTTCTTTGCTTTGTTTCTTTGTTGCTCTCAAAAGACAACAGTACAAAGCAATATGCTGAATTATGGGCAACTTGGGACCTAACTAGAAAGGGTCTAGCATTGTATAACTTTTGTTGGAGAAAAATGAACTTTAAAATGTATTTTGGTCTTGGTGGGAATGGACCTTAGGACCTAGAAGTCACTAAGGGACACTAGCTCATTTTTCACTATTGTGAATGAAGAACCTTTAGTCCCACATTGGAGAGACTAGAGACGAGTCCTCTATTTATTACCATAAAAATTGCAACTAAGGGAGGGCCTTTAGTGTTTAGAAGCTTTTGTGGTTGGAGGAGGACTAAGGCAATGAGCTAGTTAGAACAAACATACTTTTCACATAGGTGTGGTGCTTCGCACCGACGCACGCACGCTTGCGGGACTTGCGGACTTGTGGGTGTGGGTGTGGGTGCGAGTGTGATCGTGGCTAAGGATGCGGGACTGAGTGTGTGTTGTGGGCGTGGCTGAGGCTGCGGACTAACCAAGACTTACGTTTTTTGAATTAAATTTTGTTTTTAATGTGGGGGCATGTGATCCGGCTAGAATTAAGCTGTTTTAAAGAGAGAATATTTTCTGACCGTTTTATTACCGTTTCAAATTAAATTTCGCACTTAAATTTTTGATTAAATACAAAATTTATTCTCACTCAATATTGTGCGGATTTCACTTTTCTTTTGGCTATAAAAGAAAAACGAGTTTTTCATTTCAACTCACTCCAGAGCAGGATACTATCCCTAGCTCTTTCCCCTCTTCTCGTTTTGTTTTGCACAACTGTGTGTTTATTTCCCTTTTATTATCTTGATGTTAAGTTCTTAAGGGTGATTAGTATTGTGCTTATACTAATCATAACGGGCAGTTTTATCCTGGACACATCTCCTCTGTTGAGGTATAGCATCTCTCATTATTGAGGAGTACCCGAGGACTATTTTGTTAAGGACAATTTGCTGAGCAGGTGGCTCTGTCCTTGTGTGTGCATCAACATCAGAGTGTATATCATTTCAGTGACTTTCTGACGTTAACAATTTTCTCTGTTTAGTGTTATTTCCATTGTTGCAGATCCAACAATCTTAACACAATACATATTTCTTCTGTTTCAATGGCTAAAAGTGATGTAGACATACCACAAAAGTTCAACGGCAGAGATTTCAAAAGATGGCAATCCAATATGTTATTCTTTCTGAGTTTTCACATGCTTGATGAATTAATTCTGTATCTATTAAACCTTTTTAACTACAGGATGAAATCCTTTGATGAGAGTTTAAATGATGCGGGAAATGAAAGAGAGTTAGAAAGTTGGAGTAGACAGAACTATATGGCCAACAACCATATTCTGAACTGTTTAGAAGATGCTCTTTATGATTTCTATAATGTAAAAAAAAAGTTTTCTGCGTTTGACTTATGGGTTGCCTTAGAAGCAAAATATAAAGCGGAAACTGCTGGTAGTAAGAAGTTTTTAGTTGCCCGGTTCCTGGAATACAAAATGAAAAATGACAAATCTGTGGTTGACCAATTTCTTGAACTTCAACGCATTATCAATGAAATTATTGCTGAAGGTATGGTCGTAGATGAAACGTTTCAAGTTTCTGCGGTGATTGAGAAATTACCTTCTTCTTGGTATGAATACAAACGAAGACTGAGACATGAAAATGGTGATGTCAGTATGGTTGAATTGGGTAAGAAGATACAAGTGGAAGAATTGTTGTGCTCCAAAGACAAGAATTTATCTTCCGCAAGGGACATTTCCAACAATGCTCATGTGATTGAACACAAGACTGAAAAGGGTGACCGCAGCAACCGCAAGCCTGGTCTGCACAAGAAAGATACTTTTCCGAAACCCAAATCTGGCATTGGTAAAATTAAAGGTGCTTGTTATGTTTGTGGAATTCGTGGCCATATGGCAATGCATTGTAGAAAGCGTAAGGATTTTAATAACAAGAAAAACAATGATAATTTGGTTGAAAGCAACAAGAACGAGTTTGCTGGCACGGTGTCTGAAGTCAATTTGGTAACCAATGTGAGAGACTGGTGGATAGACTCTGGTGCTACCAACCATGTCTGTGGACACAGAGATATGTTCACCTCCTATCAGAAGGTAGGGGAAGGGGAGAAACTCTACATGGGTAACTCGTCCGCAGCACATGTTGCGGGAAAAGGCAAAGTTGGGCTGAAACTCATGATAAGCGCATAATTCATACATTTCTACCGGCTAATTTGTATTTTCTAGTACTTTGAATTATATTAATTTTACTATTTTTATGTGTTTATAGGTGGTACACCGAAAATCCGAGTTACTAGCTAAATACAGCTAAACAGACTAAATAACACCAAATTAAAGGACTTGAAGTGAATGAGAAAGAGTAAGTGAAAGAAGATGAAGCCTATTGGACGTTGTGGGGCTATATGATGTTGGCCGGTTAGTTGAAATATGGGAGAGGCAGTGTACTTGGTTTGTGTAGAGAGAGAGGTAGCAAGACTTAGGGGAACACGTGAATGTAGAAGAAAGACATAGGGAATAAGAAGCTATACATAGGAAGTACACGTCTCTTTTAGGTTGAGGTGGAGTATGAAAGAGGGGGTTAAGAGAGACCTCAGTGAGAAGCGTCAGGTGGTAGGAGTTGGACGATCAATTGAAGAGTTCTTTTGGTAATGAAAGTGATGTGGGACAAGAGAAGAAAAAAAGAGATGATGGAGACGTGACTTCTTGGTGGAGATAATGCACGTGATTGGAGTGAGTTGAGGAATTCCTAGAAGCTAGGAATGTAGCTATGATGAGAGGATAGAGTAAGTGAGGCTAGAGAAGGCTAGAGGCTAGTCTAGACATGATTTGAGAAAGTATAAAAGAAGAGGCGTCAGGTGAGGCATAGAGGTACGGCCAGTTGAAAAAAAAAGTAAGGCTGCTAGGTTGTCAGGAGAGAAGAGGTTAGGCTCGGTGAAAGAAAAGAAAAAAAGTGAAGAGTAGACCTAGCCTAGGTGGAGTTAGCTGATGGAATCGGCAGAGACGTGACAAGAGAAGTGTGGACGGTGAAGGTTCAGGTGAGAGGAGAAGATATACCTAGAGAGTAGGTATAAAAAGGAAAGATACAGAGGGCAGACGCAGTTTTCTAGGGAGGGGAGAGAGGTAGGCTAGGAGGAAGAAGAAGTTAGGTTGTAGAGGGGTTTGGTGGAAAGTGATTGGTGAGGGAAAGAAGGGAGAAGTAGGAATACGAGGTGGAGGCGTCAAGGAGATATTTCTTCTTCTGAGTTTTTGTTGGTTGGCGTCAAGAGTAGACTGAAAACTTAAACGAAGAAGAACTAAAAGCTAGAGAGAGGCAGAAGAAGATTGGTGACCGGAGGCTAGCCTGTGGAATAGAGAAGTGCGCCTGAGAAGGGGACAGACTTCGAAGTTGTACATAGATTAGAGCATTGTTCAAATTGGGTTTAATCTTTTTATTCTCTACTTTCTTTTAATTATTTTTATGGGTTTTGAGAAACCCAACCTCATGTCTCACTAAATTTGTAGCTAGGGTTTAATGTTGAAACCACTTAAAGTTTTAGATCAATTAAATCGACTTATTTGATACAGACTATTATGATTTGAATAGATTAATTCCATGATTTTGATTTATTGATTTAATGAAAATTAGTTGTTGCTTCACCGGTTCTGTACAATACAGTAACCTATGCACAAAATTAATAGGATAACAAATATGTTTGTCTACTTATTTGATATTCCATGCTTTGGTTAAATCTTTAGATGGGGTATGCTTAAAAGAGCCAGATATTGTTTGTGAACCTATAATTAGTTTCGTATTATTTTCTCGCTGACAAAATTGATGGTGTATGCTTAGACTTAGATCTTTTGATGTGTCATGCTTAGGGCGTCCCAGTGACATTTGCGACTCTAATACATATAATAGGTGATGTCGATAGAACGAACAATAGATGAATATTCAGGAGTTATGTTTCACTTCAGTTATTAAATATAAATAGTGGTGGATACTGAAAACCCTGGTTATTATTTCTCCTATTCGATTTATCTTATTAGTTTAGTTTGTTTTAGTATTTTATTTATAATTCTAAAAATCCTAAAATATTGTTTCTGATTAGTTAATTGAGATATTAATTAAAGTATTGTCCCCGCTCCCTGTGGGTTCGACACGTACTTAGCATTGTCTGCATTGTAGACACCGTGCGATTGCGGTTTATTTATATATGGTAATCCAAAAATCCTATAAATTTTTGGCGCCGCTGCCAGGGAGCGGTTGTGGAATATTGTAATTAATATTTTTGATTTTCTAATCATAGTTTAGGTTTTTATTTTATTTATTTTTATTTTTGTATATGCTTTTATTTTTATTTTAGGATTCTTAGTTCTATTTGACTTGTTTTGTGTTTTAGTGTCTCTTTTCAGGTACTTTTCCAAGGATGAGGAATCTTTTGGATTTTCTGAATCTTACGGAAACGAAAAAAAAAATGACACTGGGGGAATTATTAAATCGGTCACGACATAATGAAGTTCTTGCTTCACCTGAGGTAAGTGAAGAATCACCTCTAATGATATATGAGAAGTACTATAAACACAGACCACTAATTTGGAACAAAGATTGAGAGTTCTGGCAATGCAAAGGTTATATGCTGATGATGATGATCAGTCTTGTAGTGACTCTCAGTTCCAAACAGAACATATAGATGACCCTGTGGATGATTGCGTAGATGATTTGTCTAATTCCATAGATGAATCTATCTCACAAGATCATTCACCCGACTTAGAGGTTGTTTCTAGACCCCTAGACTTCAAAAAGTTACCTAATTTAGGGTTAGAATTGTGTGCTTCTCAAGTTTTGTTGGATCACTTTGCATCCAAATATCCAGAGGACTTGCCTGTGCTTGACACTGTGCACGAACCGATTATTATTTCCACAATCCCAATTTTATCCCCATATTATGTTCTTTACGCACTTCCGAGTGTAGTAAAAACTAGGTTTGGGGGTAATCCCTTGTTTGTGATAGTTTCAGTGTCACCGTGTCACCATAATATAATTGTGAAAATGTCATTTGTATATATTGTATTTTGGGTTGATCCCCAAATTTCAGGTTATTAGTGTTTGGGGATTCTATCTGTACATATCTAGTAGGTAGATTTTTATTTTCTTGTTTTTATTTTCTTTTAGGCTTTTTGTTTATTTTTATTTTTAGTGTTCTTTGTTATTACTATCGTTTGATGTGTGTTACAGAGAACACTGCTTTTCTTGCGTCAATCAGGTGAGACCTTCCAATCCATTCTCTTTAATTTACATTTGTTTCTCTTATTTATATTTATTGCACACCATTCTAGGTTGCACGGTTTGAAACATTGAGGACAATGTTAAATTTAGGTTTGGGGGTAGAGTTTCAGAAAATTGATCCCAATAAAGAAACTCCGAAATTTAGAAACTTGAGAATTATTCAGGATGACACTAACCATTCTAGGTAGATGGAAACATAGCTCTTATTTATAGGAATTGGTGTACCCAGCTAAATGGTCTATTCATATCTGAATGCACTCAGGTGTTAGAAATAACATGATAATCATTGAACAAGCATACCTCGGAATCATCATAATCATATCACTTTCTATTTTTATTTTTACAATTTTATGTTTCTCTAAGTGCTTTGGTGGGGCCCAGTATCAAATTTTTATGGCCGCCAGGATGAAATAGAGTGTTGAGATCAAGCCCATTTTTAATTCTTATTCAATAATAAAAAATGACACTTTGATAGCAATATGTGTGTGTTTTTCATGTCTCCGTTTCCTAAGCAAGCATGGAATGCAGGATCCATGGGAACTATCATGTAATCTGCTGAAAAGGAACATGCGCTTAGATTCGAAAGATCTAATCATATAGTCATATAAAAAATGTATATAAATAATATTAATAAAAATAGGATTCATCCTGGCACTGACCTTCAGACAGATATGGGAAACACCGTTCACCTTAGTCAACATATGCACCATTCATCACTTCTGTATCCATTTTCTAATTTATCCATGTGTTTGAATTTGATTGATGTCGAGCAATGTGAATTTTTATCCAATTTCGGATGTTCAATGATTATTTGAGTAGAGGTTGCATTCTTATATGAATTTTAGTACGCTGAGCGAAAACTCGTGTACAACAATTGGATACAGGGTAATGATTTCTTATAGCTGAAAAATTTAGTATGCCAACTAAATAGCTTGTTTAGTGTATCCTTGATCGTTCACATGTAGCTGGAATTTGGAGTAAAAGGTTTTGTGGGTATATCTCTTGTAAACCCTCACGAGACAAAACTCGTCCTCTAAGGCCACTTAGGGGTTTAAAGGCTTATTACATATGCTAAATGTAGTCGCGATTCCCTGCGAAAGTGAGAGGATTTTATTTTATTTTTAAATTAGTTTTTCTCGAGGACTAGCAAAATATAGGTTTGGGGGTATTTGATAAGCGCATAATTCATACATTTCTACCACCTAATTTGTATTTTCTAGTACTTTGAATTATATTAATTTTACTATTTTTATGTGTTTATAGGTGGTACACCGAAAATCCGAGTTACTAGCTAAATACAGCTAAACAGACTAAATAACACCAAATTAAAGGACCTGAAGTGAATGAGAAAGAGTAAGTGAAAGAAGATGGAGCCCATTGGACGTTGTGGGGCTATATGATGTTGGCCGGTTAGTTGAAATGTGGGAGAGGCAGTGTACTTGGTTTGTGTAGAGAGAGAGGTAGCAAGACTTAGGGGAACACATGAATTTATAAGAAAGACCTAGGGAAGAAGAAGCTGTACCTAGGAAGTACACGGCTCTTCTAGGTTGAGGTGGAGTATGAAAGAGGGGGTTAAGAGAGACGTCAGGTGGTAGGAGTTGGACGGTCAATTGAAGAGTTCTTTTGGTAATGAAAGTGATGTGAGACCAGAGAAGAAAAAAAGAGATGATGGAGACGTGACTTCTTGGTGGAGAGAATGCACGTGATTGGAGTGAGTTGAGGAAGTCCTAGAAGCTAGGACTGTAGCTATGATGAGAGGCTAGAGTAAGTGGGGCTAGAGAAGGCTAGAGGCTATTCTAGACATGATTTGAGAAAGTATAAAAGAAGAGGCGTCAGGTGAGGCATAGAGGTACGGCTGGTTGAAAAAAAAGTAAGGATGCTAGGTTGGCAGGAGAGAAGTAGGTTAGGCTCGGTGAAAGAAAAGAAAAAATGGTTCAAACTAGAGGTGGTAAAAAATGGTTTGTCACATTTATAGATGACTGTACGAGGTACTATCACATATATTTACTTAAAGGTAAGGATGATGCCTTAGAAGCCTTTAAGATAAATAAACTAGAAGTTGAAAACCAAATGAGTGCTACCATCAAAACTGTTAGGTCTGACCGTGGTGGTGAGTATGCAATTCTTATAGAAGATTTTTACATAGAACACGACATTATACATGAAGTAACTGATAAGTGCATAATTTATATATTTTAAGTATCATTTCCTTATTCTTATTTGCTAGATTTTGTGTGAATTACCGTGTTTTATTATTACTTTTCTAGTTTGTGTGTTTTATCAGGTTACATCTCTGAAACAAGTGAAATAGAGCTTTACAAGAGAAGAATTTCTAAAGACCAAGTGGAACTCAGTCTAGTCCAGGATTTATACCCTCCATCTTGTAGAAAATTAAATTACAAATCCAATGCAAAATGAATGAGGTCATTCTGTGTTCGTATGAAGAAGTTATGAGCAAAACCGTGAAACCAACTTGAATTTGGTATCTGTTGGGCCTTATTAGGCCAGCGCGGGAAGAGAAATAAGGGAAGCGTTTTGGACTCGCATTTGACGTGAAAATTAGGGTTTTTGTTGGTTTTTGAGGAAGTTAAGTCTCCTAATTGGACAAGGAATCAAAAGGAAGTGGAAAAGTTTAATGAGACTAGGTTTCCTAGTTGGATGAGGATCAAGAGGAGGTTACCAAAGCCTATATAAAGGGAAGCCTAGATACAATTTTAAAAAAACAACTTTTCACAGAGAAGAAAATACCTCCGGATATAGAAGCTTTACGGCCAGAAAATTAGAGAAGCTTGAACAAGGGTTAGTTTGTATTTATTTTATTATTAATTTGTATGGCTTTTGAGAAAGCCATGTTGGGCTAATTCCCTTGTTATGGCGAAAGGATGAACTTGTAGAGATAGTTTTATTTGTGTTTCAAAACTAGGGTTTACAACTGTATGAACTAAATATTATTAATTTGTCTCTCTCTCAACGTTTTACCGTCTCGATGATTTTTCATGTTCTATGCCACGTATAGTTCATTGTTTGATTAGTAGAAGGACTCGTTGAAACCTCGTATTAAATCGTTTTATGAATATTCTTTGACTCTTTATGCCCCGTATATTTAGTACTTCGAAATTCTACTATAGGTTGAGAACAAACAATTCTTTTCGAAAATTCTTTATTTAGTGCTTAATTAAAAATCTTCCGTGTATTAGTAGCTAGATTTGATATTGTACATGAGTAAAATTGAGACCCATGTGACGAACACAATTAAACCCTGACCTACAACGGATTCCCGGAACCTTAACATTTTCCTCGTACTGTTTTTAAAATTTTATTAAATAATCTTAATTCATTAGTTAATTAAATTCTTTATAAAAAAACCTAAAAAAATATTTTAATCCAAACTCCTCGTTGGAACGAACCGTATTTGCTATTGTCTACATCTTTCGACACTGTGCGCTTGCGGTAAAACAAAGTCGGTTTTTCGACGCATCAAGTTTTTGGCGCCGCTGCCGGGGAGTTGTTTTTTTCGATTAGATTGTTTTTTTTAGGTTAGATTTTATTTTTAGATTTTTTTTATTTTGTTCGATTTTACGCTTTTTGGTATTTATCTTCTGCTGCAGGTTTTGGGAACGGAAACGAAAAGAAATTGAGCCAAAGATTTTGGTAATTAAAAGACTTGGAGTAAAGTTAAACCTGAATGAACGTAGAAGAAGACAAATAGTTAATTTTTACTTTTTAGGATTTTATTAGTTAATTTAATTTAGAAAACTGTATTAGGAAATTTTTGATTATTTTTGTAATTTTCTTTTAGTTTTGGACATTACGGACATTATTATTATTTTTAAACCCTACGGAAGGATAGTATTAAATTTAAAAACTGCACAGGGAAGGACGACAATTACGATATTGTCTCGGCCCCTTGGGTTCGTACACTGACACAGGAGTCAGTGGCCTGAGTCGACTCCAACGGTTCATCCCCCGTCTGCTACGGGAGGTAAGATTCGATCAACCCACGAATCCCTTGCAAGTGGGTTTACTGTATTCCTTCGTATGCATATATGTTGAGGACCTGAATACGGATTTACTTTTCTAGTAAAGGGCAAGAACTGGCCATATAAGATAAGGACTCGGATTTCATCACCGTTTCCTTCTTGCTCGCTTTAGGAACACGTTACCAAACGCGAACCTAAACCTTAAAATTTTGACTAGAAAGAGACTGATAGGGTAACGAGCTTAAAGGAAACTCATTCAAAAGGACTGTATTGGTTACTTTGTTAGCCTAACTCGAATTTCAGGAAGATTATTTTAAGTTGATTAGAGCCGCCTTGTAACCCAGGGAAAAGTTTCCAAAGAGACAGGGTTATCAAAGCTCCTTAGAGCTTATCCTGTTTCTCTTCGACTTAATCTAATTCGGATCGTTCTAAAAGGTTTGCTAGAACTGTAACTAGTTGCCTTTCGAAAGAATAGAAGCTGGTCTAGAAACAATTTAAGTGGAGCCATCATGCTTTTTGTTTGCTAGATTCAATAGGTGATTTGGTTGAGTCAGCCTTGCTTGTGATTGTTTAAAAATTCCACCACACTGGGTATATTTAGCCTTGTATTATGGATCTCGACGTATATACACCTTTTTATGATCAGCAACCTAGGAGAGGAGAGTGTGTAAATAGTGATTGGAATTATTCTCATGGGTATGATCATTCCGGACCTTGTGAAGGTTATGATTATTACCAACCTTACCCAGGTTATGAGTTACATTATACTAATTCCAATTATTATTCACACACGTATAATTCACAGTATGAGAGAGATGATCAATCATACTGTGAACCATATGCATCACTCTCATCTAAGTTGGTACAGTGGAGTCACGACATAGAAAAATCAACTGAACAGAGTTGTCACAATATTGTCAAAAGGGAAGAAAAAGAGCCTTCACGGATGATGACTCCTTCTCAGGAGACACCATCTAAAATGACAATTCGGGAATATATAGAACAAGGGCATAAGGGAGTTTTTGCTCCACCTGAGGAAGAAGATGACCCTCTAATGATATATGAGAAGTATTTTAAACACACACAGCTTAGTTTGGAACAAAGATTAAGAAAATTGGCATTCCAGAAAACACTTGCTGATGATAGTGATGATGAATATGTTTGTTTTGAGAGTGATGATGAACTTGACACTTGTGATTATAGGAATGATGACACTGTTATGACATTTGAATCTAGTGTATCTTGTCCAACTCACGATCATATTAATGATGATATGCCTATTCAAAAGAATGTGGTTTGGATTAGAAACCCTATTTATTCAGATGATGATGATGATTTAGAAGAACCTGTTTATACAGGGGATACTATTGTCGAGTTTAATAATTCAGAGGCAGTATGTGTGCAAACTGATATACCTTATAATCATATAAATTCTGAGATTCGTATTGGTCACTTAGAAGAGGATAATAACGACAATTAATCATGAAACTGTTTGCATAATTGATGAAATAGTCCATGAAACTCACTTGCAGAACCATATAGATGATCCAGTAGAGACTTGTTTAGCGCACTTTGGGCCAGATTTTGATGATGAAAGTGTTATTTGTGAAGTCAACGCCTTGTTAGACTCCACACCACTGTTTGACACTAATAAATGGAAGCCTGGAATTGAATCTTTAGTCCTACCCGAATCTCGACTCATTCCATCTGTCGAGAAAGCCTTGACCTTGACCCTTAAACCATCGTATGACGATCTAGAAAGTAGGGAAATAGTGACTAGTCTATCTAGAGACACCCAAGATTCTAAGTGTGGGGGTGATTATCAATCTCCCTGTACCCTACCTTTGAATCTTAGAAAGGTCCCTAACTTGGGCCCTGACATATGCACCTCTACTATTTTGCAAAATCATCTTCAAACTATACTTCATGAACCTAATGTCCAGAAAGCAGTTCAGTTGTTAGAAACCCATCCTCTGGTCGATGTGGTTTACCTAGGCGATAATACCAAGATTGAATTTGTTTTCCCACCAAAAATTTTTCTTCCATATGTGGGAACGTATGAATTTCAAATGTGTCAGTTATTAAGTTTTGAGACTAAGCCTGATTACTTTAGGAGAGTAGAATCGACACATTTGCTTAAGAATGACCATTTTCATAGTAATCAACTGTATGAGTCAAATCATATTGACTTTGAGGATCCACAATTATTCAGGTTATTATTATGTGCTTCTAAGTTCTTACTTGAGTTATTCCAGACTCTACAACCTGACCCTGTTGATCCTGCCTACGAGGAACTCCAGCCCATGAAAATATTTAATCTAGATCCTTTTATAGAGCCTGAACCTGAACCACATCTAGAAAGTAGTTGTCTTAAACAGAAAACTAGATAAGGGTGAGCTCGGTTTGTTCTTTTTCTTGGCTTGTTGCAGTTTCCTTTTCTTGGTGATAGCATTATTTGATCCAGATGACCCACAGTTGTTCCGGCTATTGATATATGATACTATCACTTGCTTCATGGGAGTCAACCCATCAGATTTGTTTCCTTCACCTTATCTTTTTAGTTTTTGATTGCTTGTTTTATATCATTTTAGGATTTCCCATCTTGATTTTACATTGGATGAGTTAGTTTACATTGAGGACAATGTAAAGTTTAAGTGTGGGGGAGTGTAAGCATATAGAGTTCTTAAGTATACACTTTTTAGGTAGAAAATTTTCAACTTTTTCGAAATTATTTGCATGAAAACCTTCAACTTTTAGATATTTTAGAGTCACTTAGTATACTTCTTGCTACGTTTACATACGGAGTTCTAACCGAAACAACTGAACTTAGAACTATTATAGAACTATATTCGGAGTGCTTAGTTGTTGAGAGGCTAGAGCTGACAAAAATGGACTTAAACTGCCGGTAGAAAATACAATATTAGAGTTGTTGATCATTCAATACCCATGAGTGAAGCACCAAACCTTAAATTGTCCGTTTAAAGTGTTTCATCTGCGCAAATTCCGGGTAGAATGATGAGCTACCTAACCTCGCACCAATTTCAGCACTACTTTTTGATCTCTTGAGTGCTATTTCTATCAATCATGAGGGTGCCATCAAAATTGCTAACTTTATCTTGTAGTCTTGTTTGCAGTTAACACCATTCTCTCGATAACAACAGGTCCATAGAAACATATTATCAACAAGCAGAACATCAAATATTTGAAGAAAATTTAAAGACCGTCAAGGTTTAAAAGCAACCGTGTAAGAAAGAGCAAATTTCATATTCAAGTAAAGTAACAATACAATTAACATGTTAAAGACTTATGTACAAAAGCAAAAGAAATCAAAAGATGTGAATTAGTGAAGTTCAGAATCAAGTGGTAAAGTCTTTATCCCACGGTCGTAGTAATTTCATCATTTATTTTTCAGTTTATATTGTAAAAAATGTCTCAAAAAAAAAAAAAAAAAAAAAAAGAAAACGATTATCATTGCTTTTGTATTCTTTCAATAAGGCCGTGGGGAAATTTGAAGTCTATAGAGAAGTTTCTAATAACAAGAAATGGAGGAAATGAGTTATAAATTCAAGGTTCTACGAAGTTCAAGAGTTCATCATCTACAGTTGAAAACCGAAGACGTTTCTATTGGATGCTGTGAGAGTGGTGTTGATTGCCGATCGGATGAGAAGGTAAGTAAGCATTCCCATCCTTGCATAGTGGTTGATTTCCGTTATTAGAGGTCACTAGAAAAATAAAAAGGGGTTCTTTTTCGTCCCACTTTCTATGGGATAACATCTCCATATGATTCGGAAGGTTACCTTTCCTTCCTACCATTCAACGTGTGTAGGATTTCTATCTTCATTCCTTCCTGCACACATGTGTGAACCATAAAGTGCGTCTTTTGAGTGTCAAATTCATAAATTCTTATTGGTGAGGCAGAAATATTCGGTCACTCTCGAACCTAGATCCTTTTACATGGTGGTTTTCTCCTAACTCAAGAGTTAAGCATGAGAATAACGTTCTTTATACTTCTAACTTCTTATTGTTAGTGTTCAGAAACTTTATGTCTTCGTAGCTCTTTGGATGCAGGTGCTTTGGAATATTTAGAAGTTGGAGTAGGTTTTGTGGGTAAATCTCTTGTAAACCCTCACGAGACAAAACTCGTCCACTAGGGACACCTAGGGGTTTAAAGGCTTGTTACACATGCTAAGTGTAACCGTTTCCTCAACGAAAGGGAGTTGTATTTTAGATTAGTTTAAATTTGTAGTTTGCTCGAGGACTAGCAAAGGCAAGTGTGGGGGAATTTGATAAGTGCATAATTTACATATTTTAAGTATCATTTCCTTATTCTTATTTGCTAGATTTTCTGTGAATTACCGTGTTTTATTATTACTTTTCTAGTTTGTGTGTTTTATCAGGTTACATCTCTGAAACAAGTGAAATAGAACTTTACAAGAGAAGAATTTCTAAAGACCCAGTGGAACTCAGTCTATTCCAGGATTTCTACCCTCCATCTTATAGAAAATTAAATTACGAATCCAATGCAAAAAGAATGAGGTCATTCTGTGTTCGTATGAAGAAGTTATGAGCAAAACCGTGAAACCAACTTGAATTTGGTATCTGTTGTGCCTTATTGGGCCTGCGCGGGAAGAGAAATAAGGGAAGCGTTTTGGACTCGCATTTGACGTGAAAATTAGGGTTTTTGTTGGTTTTTGAGGAGGTTAAGGGCAACTCCAACAAGGCGAGTATACCATAGACTAAAAACTAAAAATTTTTGGTCTTTTTTCTTTTTTTGCACAACGGTTTCGGGAATAAATATGATCGCACGCCTAACTAAAATGACGTCTGTTGTAAAACGCTGTTGTAGAGTAACGTTAGTTGACACGGACGTTTCTCTGCGGAGACGTATATTATCATACGCCCCATCAAGTGAGCGTTTCATATTCTGAAAGCAAACGCAGCTGTACTTAAGCGTTTGCATTTTGTTACGCTACTGTGGGTGGACGTATTATTAACGTCGACACTGATAAGCGTCTATTATACCAGCGTTGTATTGGGTGGACGTGTACAATTTGTGCGTTGTATTGCGTGGACGTTTAGTGTTAAACGCTGCTCCTAGTAAACGCCTGAATACCAGAAGTTCATCTAGAATAACGTCCAGTCACAGAACGCCACCCACAGTAGCGCTTTACGGACGTCCACCAGGGTGAACGCCCAATCGACGTCCAAGTGGGGAAGACGTTTTGGTGTTAACGTCGTGCTGGGGGGAGCGTGGAGACATAGACGTCGTGTTGGGGGGAGCGTGGTGACATACACGTCCTGCTGGGGAGAACGTCCGTGTATTGGAGTTGAGTGTCCAGCCAAGCTTTGAGAGCGTGCGTGTACTAGGGTTTCCTTATTTGTATCTAACGCTCTCTCTGGCTTCGTCTCTCCCACCTCACAAGAACGCTCCCTCAACAGACGACGGCGGCTGGAGAAACATTGCTTCAAAACACGGTAATTAATTCTTATCTCAGTCATTCTCTTGTTTGTTTTAGTTTGTATTCGTTGTTTAACTGCGTATTTCACCATTTTTGTTTGTATTCGTTGTATTTATTGACGACGCCGGCTAGATTAGGGTTTTATTCGTTGTTTAATTTGACCATTTTTGACGGTCCACTGACTCCATTATAATTAGAACATAATTAACCATTTATTAATCGTTGTTAGAACTAGACGATGATTAGGATGAAACCGTGAACATAATTAGGACTTAGAGAATAATTAGAATGGTGAACATAATTAGTATTATAAACCATAATTAAAATTAAAATTAGAACATAATTAGGATTAACACATGATTGTGCCGGGAACATTTATATTAATAAAATTATTTTTGATCCGAAAATGAGAAAATGAAAATGAGAAAATTTAAATTAGAACATAATTTTCCGGGTTTATGATTTTTATAAATTGCTTAAAACAGTTAATTTTTTTGCACTATATGCAGTTTTGATTAAAATTTTCATCACTATTGTCTGCTTGAGTAATTCCTGATTCAAACACATACAATGTTTCACACATTGAACTGAACATTACACTTTATAGCAACATGATTATTGGCCGAACAAATAATTTTCTAGATACATGTTATACATTGAGCCGTCTCGAAATTCTATGCCAATTGCTAAGTATGTCTCTGTAATATGTATTTTGTGTCTATAGGTTTGTTTGAACTGTAATCTGTATTGTCGTTGATATATGGATAAATCTGGAGTTACATTTTAGCTTTATTGTGTTTCGAAAAAATTGAATTTGTGTAGATGTTGAGACATGCCGCTTCCCGATTCGTTGGTCGGAAAAAAAAGAACAAGAAAGCCCGAACAACACAGGATGTACCAGATGCCAGCACTGCCGAAGGAGTGAATGATGATATTGGTTTAGCAAATTATAGTATGGTGGAAGATGATGAAGGTCACGTTTCCAGCAATATGAGTTCGAGAGCCGACCCAAAAACCAAATATATGCATCGTGGGTCTCTGAAATCGGTCCAACAAGCGTATAAAGCTATAGCGAAAACCTGCGAAAGAGCAAAATTTATTATTGAAAGGGAAGGATGGGACCGGTTTTTGTCAATGGATGTCGGTGACTCGTCACATGCGTTGATTGATTATATCGTCGAGCACTTCTGGGACACGACGAACACCTTTCACTTCTCATTTGGTGAAATGGGTTTTACACCTGTAGACTGGATGATGTTGACCGGAATCAGTATTGGTATTGGTGAGGCGGCTCCATATGACCCGGCTAAGTATACCTTTCAACATGTCCGTGACCATATTTTCCCAGATTTAAAAGACTCTGAAGTTTGTCGGAGAGAAGGTATCCCGACGCAGTGGATTTCAGATGCCATTACTGTGGCCTTTTTGGGCACATACTTTACAGAGGCAAAGTTGGTTGAGGCGCAACACGATAATGTACTTGCTGAGAGAGTGGCGAGAGCATTTTGGATGTATGTTCTGGGACAATTCTTCTTTTCCAATGCTAAGAACTGCATCGATTGGATGCTTAGCTGCATTTGAGGATACAAATAAAGTTGGAACTTTTGACTGGGGTAGTGCTGGTATGTCAAGACTTTATTCCGCACTTGGTGCAGCAGGGAGGGGTCAAAAATCACTAACCGGATCTTGTCAAATATTGGAGGTAATTATATTTCCTTGAGATTTCATATAACTAATAATTTTGGGGTAAATTATTAACTTTGTTTTAATCAAATTCAAGTTTTGGGGGTACGAATATCTGCGCATACTTCGACCTCACAACATCCCTGAAGAGAGCGAATGTCCTTGGCCAACATGTTCCCGGTGGAAGAGTACGCGAAGGAAGAGTAATGATATTAAGGGTGCAAGGAAACTTTTGAATGAATTGACAATGGATGTTGTGACATGGAGACCATGGGTTGAAATTGCGGCACGCCATATTAATGATACTATCCGCGTAGCTATGGAGGTATCAAATACCCGCACCGTATTTACTTGGGTTGGCACTGTGAGTTGAGACTTTCTAGTTCAATTAGTCATACTTATAATTATTGTTTTTAAATTTTCTGGTACATGGCTGATAATAATTAAATTTTATAGCATAACGTGTACCTTGGAGACCGTTTATGGCACCAAATATATGGTGGATGGAGAATTCCTCGCAACCCCCCAAGTTGTGTGAACAACATCACTGATGCCGAGGCTACCAAGATGAGGGAATCGAGTGCCATACCAATAACTGACTACCTCCAGGATCGGGTTACTTATGATTCCTATTTGGAGTACTGGCGACTTTTTACAAACTCCAAAATTTTTTGCACCCAAGTCAACTGGGAGGTGGAAACATACGACTGTTTGGGGGGGCTTGTTACGGAAACCCTCGACCAACCCGCTGAACATTTTGCCATTCCGCCTCTAGATAATTGGACATATGTAAGTATATTTAAAATTTAAACAAAAATCTATTTTGAAATAAATTTTTTGAGAAACTGACCTTTTTTTTTCATATAAAGGTCGAAGCTTATAATTTTGCGCAAGAATCTGCCGATTTTACCGAAGAATTCCGTAAGTTTCATTTGGCCCAGTCGATGGAAAGGATGGAGGAATTGCGCAACTATAAGAATGAAAACACTAATTTGCACCTACAACTTGCCCGTGCTAATTCTCAATCTCCACACTTAGGGGTTGGTAATTTTCCCGAAACTCTCCCAATGCAAATATGGAACACGGGGGGTCAGGGAACTTCGTCAAGTATGCCTCCGCTTATGCCACCTCGATCTTCTCGTGTGGACTAAACTACTGAATATTGTTATTCCACTATTATGTAGTCATTCCAATTTACACTATATTTTGGACTTTATTGTTTTACATTTTCAAAATACATTTGACTTTATCTGTTTTCGTTTTCAATTATGTGTTTTCTTTGTGGCCGTACAGACACTTTGATTTGGTTTGTAAAAAAAGTTCCAACCTATATGTTACCGTTTTATTACCGTTATGGATTGTTAACATTGAACAACGGCCAAATATCCTAACATGGAGTCATATAAATACATTAGCCCATATGTATCATTCTCATTCCAAATCCATCTCAGTAACATTTAAGATCAAATTTGTAATTCTGGGTTTTCATTTAATGGCGGGTTATGAAAATTTCCGGTTAAATGCAGAAAATTTTACACTAGAGGAAGATTTATCCATATGTCGAAACATAGTTTTGCATTATCCATCAAGGGGGCATGAACGTCGGATGAATGGTTGTATGAGCATGCAATGGTTGGAACATACACATGCAAACTTTTGTAATGAAACCGGTAATCCCAACAACAGGAACATAGCAGGCCTTTTTTGTCGATATGTGCAAATAACAAAGGAAGTCCTTGAATTTTCTTCTTTAACTGTTAAGGTCAATGAATTTCGTCTTAGGAATGAAGCAGATGATGAAGTTGTTCAGAGATCACTTGAGGAATGAACTTGATGGAAACAACACGCTTTCCGGTACAAACCTCATTTCGAGATCTTAAGGGTAATGGAACAATTCAATCCTTTTGTGTTGATTATTCTACCCAGTACTGAAGAACGCCGTGCACGTCGTCCGACAAGCCAAGCCTTCAGATGAATGAAATGTTGACATGATTGGAGTTAAATTCATGAAGTGAAGAACAAAAACAAAAGAATAATAAATAGAGAAAAACAAAATTTGGGTTTACCTATGTCATGCATATGTCACCGTTTTGTTTTTTCTAAATGTGTCGTTTTCTTATCTTTAGTATGTTTGGCTTTGTTTTAATTTGTATTTTATTGCATGTATTTTCTCTTCCACCGACCATTCTTAGCTCTGTAGTTTTTGCTTTATAGGTAAATTTCAGTTTCTTGTTTTTAGGCCTTATCTCTGTGTTGTATTGTCAAATAAACTGAAATTTCTTATCTCTTGATTTTCTCATTCGAAATTATTTGTCTGTTTTTTCTTTACAACTGTTGTTTATGTATGCTTTAATTTGACCCTACGCTTTGCGTTGTATTGTCTAATCATCTGAAACTTCTTATCTCTTGATTTTCTCATTCGAAATTATTTGTCTGTTTTTTCTTTATTGCTGTTGTTTATGTATGCATAAATTTGACTCTACGCTCTGCGTTGTATTTTCTAATCATCTGAAACTTCTTATCTCTTAATTTTTCGTTGTTATCTTAAACATAACTATAAAAAGAACATATTTTTCTCCATTGAAACCACATCAACAACTACAAACCAACCCAGAACATCTAAACACCACAACACTAGCAACCTCCCAAAAACATACTTCCTTCCCCTTTCAATGGCAGGTTATCAAAACTGCAACATGTTTTATGCTGCTTCTAATTCCTCTTCTTATATTCCTCCTAATCAGTTAACCCTATCTTCGACATCTAATGATGATAGTAATAACACCACTTCCTCATCAGACGAAGAAGCATTTCCGATTAACCAAAATAACGCATCACTAAATTTAGGCTTGGTCGCTTCATACATTGACTGGCCACGTACTAGAATCGAAATACAGAGAAATCGAGAGGATGGAGCTAGACTACTATGGACAGATTACTTTTCAAGAAACCCAACTTTTCCTCCCCATGTTTTTCGTAGAAGATTTCGTATGAGAAGACAATTGTTCAACCGTATATTGCGGGATATAGTAGCAGTTAATCCTTATTTCGTTCAAAAACGGGATGCGGCAGGGCGCCTAGGATTAACCCCACACGTGAAAATTACGGCTGCAATTCGAATGCTGGTTTATGGATCTGCGGCGGATGCAATAGATGAGTACTTACGCATCGAAGAAACCACGGTTCTTGAGGCAACACGACGATTTTGTTTGACGATACTACATTTATATGCGGAACGGTATTTGCGCAACCCAACTACTGCGGATGTAGAATTGTTGCTTAACCAGAACAAAGCGAGGGGATTTCCTGGGATGCTAGGAAGTGTGGATTGTATGCATTGGAAATGGGATAGATGTCCATCAGCCGAATCTGGTGCATACACTGCCTACAAAGGCGATGAAAGTATTGTATTGGAGGCAGTGGTTTCACAAGATCTTTGGTTTTGGCATGCTGTTTTTGGTATGCCTGGTTCCAACAACGATATAAATGTAATGAACCGTTCTTATATTTTTAAGAACCTAATCAGAGGTAAAACACCACCTGTGAACTTCGAGGTTAATGGGAACCAATATGATATGGGGTACTATCTCAGTGATGGGATATACCCAGAGATAGCAACCATTATTATGTCGATCAAGCACCAAGATTCGGCAAAGAAACGAAAATCTCAACTATCCAAGAGGGCTGCCGAAAAGATGTTGAGCGAGGTTTTGGGGTTATGCAAAACCAATTTGCAATCGTTAAACAACCATCTAGAATGTGGAATATGGACGCACTAGCATATATAATGAAAACGATTATTATTCTCCATAATATGATTGTGGAGGATGAACGTCAACCCGGTGATTGGCCACATGAATATGATCAAGGGCGCTACCACGCACCTGTTAATATATCCCGTCAACAAACTGCAGAACAGTCGAGGATGTCGACTCACCAACGCCGAGTTGCAGTACATAGCAAAGAAACGCATATTCGATTACGAAATGACTTGATTGAACATTTATGGTCGGATTTCGGTGAAGTATGAAAAATTTGTAAACCATCCGGCTAGGTTTTGTGGGTATATCTCTTGTAAACCCTCCCGAGACACCACTCGGCCACTAGGGGCACTTAGTGGTTTAAAGGCATGTTGCACGTCCTAAACTGTTGAACCTTTGTATTACTTTAACCTTAATATTAATGTTTAGTTTAATTCCTGTCATTGCCTTGTCAACTTACTTTTTATAATATCTCTGACAATGTTGAAAACTGATTTTTACGTTAAGATGTGGTCTGGTCTGGTTGCTCTAATAAGTGACAATCTATTTAAGGACTCAGAAATTAGAATTTTCATTAATAGTCGGAATTCAATACACTCGAAGTTTTATATGGTTTAACCAAGCCGAGATTCTCTTCTTTTCTGTAAAATTTCGTGCTTCCTTATTTCAATCCACTCTTTGCTTACGGCATCCAAATGGGAGACGTCCGTCATCATAATACGATACTCCTCTTTTGCTGCAAACTCGGCTTCTCTCTGATCATTCTTCTTTTTAGCATTTTCCATATAACTGTTGTTGAAGTTTGTTTGGTTGATAATAATTGTGTCCAAGGCATCGGCTTGGGCAATGGATTTTGCTTTTCCTGTTACCTTCAAACGTTTAGCCTCTTTTTTCTCCATTGGACGGGGATACGTGTTAGGTATATCTCCAATTTCTTCGTATCCACTGCATTGGCCTTGGCTTGGCGAAAGTATATTTCGAGTATCGTCATCGGTATCTGAATCTTCTTCGGCTTGTGATGAATCGAAAACTTATGTTGATCGTCTTGAATATTTGATGTTTTCTAACATAATTGCGTAGCACTCTTCGTGCTTAAATGGTTTCCCACCATTAGCTTCCTTGAACAGCCTCCTTACTTCTACGCTCTGTTTATTGTTGTTCAGAAAAATAGTTAGTGCATCATATACAATTCAAAACTTTAAAAAGGCAGTGCATAAAATATAAGTCTTCACAGACCTTTGTTTCTGGGCCCCATCCAGTATGGTGTTCACGTTCCACTTCTGCCTCCTTTGCAGAGTACAGAGCCACCTCTTTACTTATTCCCTGAAAGCGTTTCTGAATAGAGGTCCAACTCCGATCAGCCATTGAAGGTATAGCTTCTTTCATTCCAGCTTTGATGCGAGACCATAATTTGTCTTCTGATTGATCGGTACCAACACTACAATCTTGAGATATTGATAAATGAATCTTACACATGGGTATATCTTCATTAACAGTAAAATTTGGACCTCTTGGTTTTGGACCCATTACTGAAAAGTGATTACAAACAAATTGGAATGAAAAACAAATTGGAAGGAAATTGTTTTTGAAAACCTTAAAAATTTCTTTATTTGTTGAAACTGAGTTATGAAATGTTATTGTGGAATGAAACATCCTACAGCAACTAGTTTATATACATAAGGATTTAATAGCCATTCAACGGTTACATTTTACAACGGTAACAAAAACGCTCATGTAAGGGGACGTTTTGTTGCAACGCCTAAATAGAAGAGCGTCTAATTGGGACGTCTGCCTAGAGGAACGTTATAAAACTGGGCGTCCTCCAGGAGGAGCGCTGCGTTCTCTTCGGCGAGCGCCTGGGCTAGGCGTTCACCTAGGTGAACGTTCCCCCGTGCACGTCTCCCTAGTTGGACGTTTAGTCAGGCGCTCCCTTTGCTTGCGTTTCAGTTAGCTTGCGTTCTCTTAGGTAAGCGTTAAATCATACGCTTTTCTATCCAAGCGTATCATCATACGCTTCTCTAACCAAACGTCCGTGTTTTAAAACGCTTTCTCAACGAAGCGTTTTTTGTTAACGCATATTTAAAAGAGCGTGCGACTATATATTTTGTGAGAGTAAAAGTTCTCTGCTACTGTACATATAGTCGTCGAAATCCCAAATTTAATCGCCCGTTGCGCTTCAATTTAGGCGATCAAAGAGTAAAGATAATCTTTACTCTTTGGTATGGTCGTCCGTTGGAGATGCCCTAAGTCTCCTAATTAGACAAGGAATCAAAAGGAAGTGGAAAAGTTTAATGAGACTAGGTTTCCTAGTTGGATGAAGATCAAGAGGAGGTTACCAAAGCCTATATAAACGGAAGCCTAGATACAATTTTAAAAAAATAACTTTTCACAGAGAAGAAAATACCTCCGGATACAGAAGCTTTACGGGCAGAAAAATTAGAGAAGCTGGAACAAGGGTTAGTTTGTATTTATTTTATTATTAATTTGTATGGCTTTTGAGAAAGCCATGTTGGGCTAATTCCCTTGTTATGGCGAAAGGATGAACTTGTAGAGATAGTTTTATTTGTGTTTCGAAACTAGGGTTTACAACTGTATGAACTAAATATTATTAATTTGTCTCTCTCTCAACGTTTTACCGTCTCGATGATTTTTCATGTTCTATGCCACGTATAGTTCATTGTTTGATTAGTAGAAGGACTCGTTGAAACCTCGTATTAAATCGTTTTATGAATATTCTTTGACTCTTTATGCCCCGTATATTTAGTACTTCGAAATTCTACTTTAGGTTGAGAACAAACAATTCTTTTCGAAAATTCTTTCTTTAGTGCTTAATTAAAAATCTTCCGTGTATTAGTAGTTAGATTTGATACTGTACATGAGTAAAATTGAGACCCTATGTGACAAACACAATTAAACCCTGACCTACAACGGATTCCCGGAACCTTAACATTTTCCTCGTACTGTTTTTAAAACTTTATTAAAGAATCTTAATTCATTAGTTAATTTAATTCTTTATTAAAAAAAACTAAAAAAATATTTTAATCCAAACTCCTCGTGGGAACGAACCGTATTTGCTATTGTCTACATCTTTCGACACTGTGCGCTTGCGGTAAAACAAAGTCGGTTTTCCGACGCATCAGTAACCCCTCCTTATTCACCACAATATAATGGTGTGGCTGAACGGAAAAACCGAACCCTTAAGGAGATGATGAATGCGATGTTAATTAGTTCAGGACTACCTGCAAACTTGTGTGGGGAGGCCGTCCTCTCAGCTTGCTATGTCTTGAACAAATTACCCTTTAAAGGATCAGACAAAACTCCATATGAGTTATGGAAAGGTAGACAACCTTCTTATGCATACTTTAAAGTGAGAGGGTGTTTGGATAAGGTGTCCATTCCTCCACCTAAGAGAACCAAGATAGGACCCAAAACCGTTGACTGTGTCTTCATAGGGTATCTTGATCATACTACTGCATATAGATTTATGGTTGTAAGTTATGAAATATCTGAAATTGGTATGAATACTATTATGGAATCTAGGGATGATGTGTTCTTTGAAAATGTTTTTCCTTTGAAATCTGAATCTCGCATGATTTGTGTTGATCCCCTAGATGTCCCTTCTACTAGTCAGACATTACCTGTAGAGAAAGATGAATTTGAGCCTAGAAGAGGTAAAAGACTTAGAACAGAAAAATCTTTTGGGCCAGACTTCATAACATGCCTAGATGAAACTGATCCACAGACTTATAGAGAAGCCATGACTTCTTCTGAAGCTCCATGGTTGAAAGAAGCTACCATTAGTGAAATGGATTCCATTATACAGAATGATACTTGGGAGATTGTAGATTTACCTCTAGGGTGTAAACCAATAGGTTGTAAATGGATCTTCAAAAGACAACGTAAGGTAGATGGAACTGTGGAAAAAATACAAAGCTAGATTAGTAGCTAAAGGCTATAAACAAAAAGAAGGTGTAGATTTCTTTGATACTTATTCACCTGTTAAGAGAGTTACTTCCATTAGGATGCTAATTGCTATTGCTTCCATTCATAACTTAGAGATACATCAAATGGATGTAAAAACAACTTTTCTAAATGGTGAATTAGATGAAGAAATTTATATGGACCAACCTGAGGGATTTGTAGTGAAAGGTTGTGAAAAAAAAGTTTGTAAACTGAAAAAATCTTTGTATGGCTTGAAACAAGCACCTAAACAGTGGCATGAAAAATTTGATCATGTAATGATTTCTAGTGGTTTTAAAATTAATGAATCTGACAAGTGTGTTTATACTAAACTTGTGAATGGTGCCTGTGTGATTGTATGCTTGTATGTTGATGATATGCTTATACTTGTTACAAACATGGATGTAATTAATTCCACAAAGAGCATGCTAAATGAGAACTTCGACATGAAAGACTTAAGCCCCGCTGATGTGATCTTAGGGATGAAGATTAGAAGAAATTCTAATGGATATAGTCTTAGTCAATCTCATTATGTTGAATCTTTGCTTAGAAAATATAACCATTTTGATTGTAAACCTTCTTGTACTCCTTATGATCCTTGTTGTAGACTCAAAAAGAATAAGGGTAACAGAGTTTCACAACTTGAATATTCACGTGTTCTAGGAAGTCTGATGTATTTAATGAACTGTACGAGGCCAGACATTGCTTATGTTGTGAGTAGGTTGAGTAGGTATACATGTAATCCGGGACAAGAGCATTGGGATGCACTTATTAGAGTGTTAAGTTACTTAAAATACACTTTGAACTTTTGTATAAGTTATGAGAGATACCCTGCGGTCCTAGAAGGATTTTGTGACGCAAACTGGATATCGGACTCAGATGAGTCTAAGTCTACGAGTGGATATGTTTTCACTCTAGCTTGCGGGTCTGTATCTTGGAAGAGTTCCAAACAGACATGTATAGCTCGATCCACTATGGAATCAGAGTTTATTGCCTTAGATAAAGCAGGAGAGGAAGCCGCTTGGATAAGATGCTTTTTAGAAGACATTCCTCTTTGGCATAGGCCTGTGCCAGCTATATCTATACATTGTGATAGTCAAGCTGCAATAGCTAATGCTAAAAGCAATAACTATAATGGGAAGTCTATACACATTCGTAGAAGGCACAATTCCCTAAAACAACTAATCTCAACTGGCGTTATTTATGTTGACTTTGTGAGGTCTAAGGAGAATATCGCGGACCCTTTGAAGAAAGGTTTGTCCAAGGAGATAGTTAGTAATGCATCGAGGTGGGTGGGGCTTAAGCTCATCAAATAAACTTTCCATGAAGGATACTCAACCTTGCTGACTGGAGATCCAAAGATCAAGGTTTCGAATGAGACAACTAATTTGTGGTGGGTTAAAGGAAACACTATCAAAGAATTTCATTCTCTGTCCCTTCCCTATGGTGTAGACGTGATAGTGTGACTACATGTGAGGATGACTTTTTATTAAGTCTTAATGAGTTCTATAGTTTCAATTTAAGATTGAAGTGGGGGTGTAGCAGTAAACACTCTTGATAGAACTCACCTATCTGAATGAGGAAGTGGGCCGCAACCTGTGAGAATTGAGCTGATTCTCTAGAGCATTCTGAGAAACGGGATACGTCCAGGGCCAAAATGGACACAACGACACGAACTTAACAGCACCTAGAGAGATATCACAGTGGAAGTTATTGATGAACTACACCGAATGATGGCAGTTCAAGACATCGCGTTCACTGTCCATCAAGTAGTTCCGGTAATTTCTCACTAAGAAAAGGTTCAAGACCTTATGGACACCTATTTCCTAAGAGGTATTTCTCGCTTTCTGATTTTTATCGGGTTTTCATTCATGTGGGGGATTGTTGGAGAAAAATGAACTTTAAAATGTATTTTGGTCTTGGTGGGAATGGACCTTAGGACCTAGAAGTCACTAAGGGACACTAGCTCATTTTTCACTATTATGAATGAAGAACCTTTAGTCCCACATTGGAGAGACTAGAGATGAGTCCTCTATTTATTACCACAAAAATTGCAACTAAGGGAGGGCCCTTAGGGTTTAGAAGCTTTTGTGGTTGGAGGAGGACTAAGGCAATGGGTTAGTTAGAACAAACATACTTTTCACATATGTGCGGTGCTTCGCACCGAAGCACGCACACTTGCAGCTTGCGAGCTTGCGTGGTTGCGATCTTGCGTGCTTTCGGAGCTTGCGGACTTGCGGCTGTGGCTGTGGGTGCGGGTGTGACCGTGGCTAAGGCTGCGGGAATGAGTGTGTGTTGCGGGCGTGGCTGAGGCTGCAGACCAACCAAGACTTATGTTTTTTGAATTAAATTTTGTTTTAAATGTGGGGGCGTCTGACCCGGCTAGAATTAAGCTGTTTTAAAGAGAGAATATTTTATGACCGTTTTATTACCGTTTTAAATTAAATTTCGCACTTAAATTTTTGATTAAATACAAAATTTATTCTCACTCAATACTGTGCGGATTTCACTT
Organism: Papaver californicum; assembly: GCA_023531435.1. Lineage (NCBI taxonomy): Eukaryota > Viridiplantae > Streptophyta > Magnoliopsida > Ranunculales > Papaveraceae > Papaver > Papaver californicum. The sequence continues at coordinate 2,994,430 of JAJJMC010003936.1, forward strand.
TTCTTTTGGCTATAAAAGAAAAACGAGTTTTTCATTTCAACTCACTCCAGAGCAGGCTACTATCCCTAGATATTTTCCCCTCTTCTCGCTTTGTTTTGCGCAACTGTGTGTTTATTTCCTTTCTATTATCTTGTCGTTAAGTTCTTGAGGGTGATTAGTATTGTGCTTATACTAATCATAACGAGCAGTTCTATCTTGGACACATCTCTTCTGTTGGGGTATAACATCTCTCATTATTGAGGAGTACCTGAGGACTATTGTGTTAAGAAAAATTTGCTGAGCAGGTAGCTCTGTCCTTGTGTGTGCATCAACATCAGAGTGTATATAATTTCAGTGACTTTCTAACGTTAAAATTTTTCTCTGTTTAGTGTTATTTCCATTGTTGCAGATCCAACAACTTTTTCACGTTAGCAGCTAATATCTAATAAAATTACAGGATATACTGAAATCAAGTCCATGAGAGCACAAAGTAATGAAAAAGGTTTCTGCCATTGGAGTTGCAACTACAACTAGGGGTGAGCATTTGGGATCGAAAACAAACTATAACATCTCAAGTTCGACCCTTTGTCAATCTAATGGGTCCGGAAGTCCAACGGATTTTTATGGTTGCACACAAGCCGAATCCGTAATCCGTTGGATTTCAAAAATCTTATCTGTATCCATCCCATTAGCGAACAGTCCGGATACCCATCCGTGAAAATACGGTTGGACCGGATAAAATCCAGGATTCCAGACCAAATGCTCATCTTTACTATGAACTATTGTCTGTTCTTGTCTATTAACGGGTTGCTTGCTCCACGGTCAAGACTCGAGTTATATTTTTCTTGGTTTCCTCGTGTATATCTCCATACATAATGCCATAGGCCCATTGAGAGTGCTTTAGCAAATCTGAATTGGACAACACCTAAAAGTAGATTTATGCCCGTGCTACGTACCAAACGTATTTAACTTTTTATAACAACAATAGCATGTAACCCATACCACGCATCTGAGAATTTTTTATTTAATGTTTGCCCCACTCCATCCTGATATCATATGCATAATATTCTAGCATATTTATAATATTTATAAATCTCTTTTTTTTGGCATATTTTTCTAAATAATATTTTTTGGCATAAGTATAGTATTTAATTTCCTTTTTTTTTTCTAGTTTTTGCGGTTAAGGTGGATGATCGCTACCGTTTTAGTATTTGTGTGTTAGAGCAATATTAAGCAATATTAAGCAATATGAGTAGGTGAGTATTGTTCACTTTTAACTAAATAAGAAATTTTGGTCACCGTTCAACGTGGGGTCACGATTGAGTTAGTCCTTTAAAGGAGTAGATAGGGTTATTCGGTGGTAAACCTTGGTGCCTTTTATATGCATGGCCATTTTAAGGGATATCCCAAAATAATTTGAGGCTACATAATAAAATAAAATACGGTTATGGTGAAGTAATTTCTAAAACCCCTTTATCCACCTATTTTCTATACTAAAGCGCTCTTGATTAAGTAGAAATTAACGTTAATCTAATTTTCGTTGGGCTTTTGACGTTCTAGTTCTGTCTACCCAAACCTAGTACTATATAGTCCTAATTTGAAAACGCAGTGATAGTTTAGTCCTTTTTTGGACAAGTTAATCCAAACAATTATCAATCCGATTTTTTCCGTCTTTTCTTATTACCCAAAATGCCCATTCAATGTTACAGTATATGAGATTCTATCTTGAAATGCTTTTATTTTAGATATGAGATTTCATATTAGATAAATCGAGAGAGATAAATTATTTCTGTTGGATAGGGTTTACTCATCAGATATACTTATTTCCAGGTTAGTATTTGATCTTTGATTACTGTGTGTTCATTGATTTCTTCTTTGATTTTGTTTTCTATTTGAGTTTGATAGTTTTTGGAGTGCCTGATATTTTGATCGATCAAAAAACTGTTTTGATCTTTTGTTCGATCTCTTGATCAATTTTTTTGATTTGATTTTTTTATTTCAGTTTTGTTTTATATCTTGTTAATCACACACTATCAACAACCTTAAGACAAGAACTTTGCTTTGTTATCCCAAAATTCCTAGTATCACTGGATAATAAGTACGCTCTATTATCAGATTATATTCGTCTGAGCCACCAAGAAGTACGTTTACAAGGTGTAACCCAGTCGAATACTTTAGGTATTATAAATTTGGGTTGAACCTAGCATCCATATTCTTAACGCAAGGTAGTGCTTAGAGGTATTGTCTTTACACGTTATTGTTCCAAAAAATCCTTCTTCATAGTATCACATTTTCTACTAGTCTAGAGAGTTGTTCAAGAATTATAAATCTCCCAATTCTCTAATAGCGATAGGTTATCTATGTCATGTCCCTTGTTATGTTTGGGAACCCACTGTTAAGGGCGCACTAGTAGAAAAAAACAGTTTTGCTTTATGCGAGAGAGTGGCACATGTGATGTGATATTGCCTTATATAGTTAGGAGTTTTATCTTTTCTTGAAATCAGTTAATGAATTATCAGTTCTCCTCTGTGAGGTTTACCCCAATTTTATATTGGAGATCCTATATATCTGTTATCTGATTCTCCATTTGTAGCGTAGATCATTAGAATTGGTATCATAGTTAGTATTTCCTAGGAAAGATCATGGTCGATAGTATTCAATTGAAGCAATTGGACAAGTTCACAACGAAATTAAGCCTTGAATTGAAGGATTGAGTGAAGAGATGAAATCATTAAAAGTGGTAAAGGGCGACATGATGTCGATGAAGGGTGATATTGATAAACAGTTCAAGGATTTGGGTGATGGACATAAGTTATATCAAACAACCGCTGACCCCATCATTAATTTGTTGTTGAGGAACTCTTAGACGCTGTTATACCGAGTTTCCTCTTTTACTCCTCTACCCATACTGGAATGAGAAATTAATGTAGCTGGGGATTATAATAGAGGGGGGAAATATGGATTAGTTGGTGGAGAGGCTTCCACAGGAGGTAAACAATATATTCCACATCATGCTCTTCATACCCCTCTAACAGGGGTAGATCGATTTTTTAACTATAGAGCCAATGTTGATTTTTCTCGCTTTGATGGATCCAACCCTAGAGGATGGATTAAAAAGTGCAAGAAATACTTCTTTCTATATTAGATGGATAATGAACAGAATGTGCATATGGATATACTATACCTGGAGGGAAAAGCTAATGTTTGGTTCCAAGACTAATCAGGAGGGTAAGGGTACTCTTTACTGGGATGAGTTTATTATAAATGTTTGTAATCGATTTCAAGAATTATGCTATGATAATATGGAGGGAGAGTTCAATAAATTGCAGCAATCAGGAACTATTTTGGAATGTCAAGAACAATTTGAAGAACTTAAAGCCTTGATAATAGATAAGAATCGATACCTTAATGAAGACCACTTCATCCATAGTTTTATCAATGGACTTAAAAATGAGTTGTAAATAGTAGTTTACATGTTTACTCCCACTTGCAAAAAGCCATCTTTCTGGCAAGAAAACATGAATATATACTTGCAAAATATACCAAAACCCAAGTAAGATTACCATCTAGGTACCCTAATGATAGCAAACATATTACCCAACACTTCTTCTGCTTCAAGAAGAATTCCAAACCTAACACCATTAGTCACTACCCCAACCATCATTAGCCCCACTACAAGTCTTAAACTACCACCAAATAAAAAACTAACAGATGCTGAAATGCGATCAAGACGAGAAAATGGACTGTGTTATAATTGCGATGATGTGTATGTTATAGGTCATCGTTGCATTAAGAAACAATTATACATGTTGATGGCTTAGGATGCTGAGCCTCAAGGTTGTAATAAAAAAGGTGATTTAGTTGGTCCTATAATTGTGGAATTAGAAGAAGAAATGGAAATATCAATTCATACGTTAGTCGGAAATATCTCCCACACAACCATCAAGATTAAAGGAGTGGTAAAAAAAAGGGGCTCACTATATTAGCTGATAGCGGCAGCACGCATAGCTTCTTTGATCCATCAGCTGCAAGGAAGAGTGGCAGCATCATTATACCAACTCAAACATTGTAGGTCATTGTAGCAGATGGGAATAAACTAAGGAGTCAAGCTCAATGCCCTGGTTTTACTTGGAATATGCAGGGCCACATAATTTCTCATGATTTACACCTTCTATAGGTTAGTGGTTGTGATATGGTAATTGGGGTCGATTGGATGAGAAAATTGAGTTCAATAATATTTGACTTTAATAAGTTACTGATTAAATTCCAATACAAAGGAAGAGAAATTGAATTGATGGGTCACAAGGAGGAAGCTTCGGTCTCTCTTATGTCAGGTACTTCCGTCCAAAGGATGATTCAATAAGGTGAGCAAGGAATCATAGGTCATTTGCTCTCCTTATCAGTGTCGGTTCAACAAAATATCATAAATGTACCAATTTCTAAGGTCCTAGACCAGTTCCGCTCAATTTTTTAAAATTCCAACCTCACTTCCTCCCGAAAGAGAACAAGACCACTGTATCTCTATAATACCAAATTCAACTCCCCCAAACCAGAGATCTTGTTGTGCGCTATATGTTCAGAAAAATATTATTGAGAAATTGTTGCAGGAAGTGCTTATAGCTGGAGTTATTTAAACAAGTCATAATTCGCTCTCCTCCCCAGTTTGCTAGTCAAAAAGAATGTGTTAATACTTAAAAATTGATTCTAGGCAAAACAATGTACTGTTGAAGTACTTTCTTTAGATTCGGAAATTAAAATCGTGCAGGGCAAGCCTAAACCACGATAGTAGCCGTTCCACCCTGCTTCGGTCATAAGGAGAGAAAGTGGGTTGATCTTAGGGGAGGGAAGAAAAGAAAGTTGAAGGAATTTTTTTGTTGAATTGTGCGTAGAGATGAGAAAATAACAGAGCTTGAGAGAATGATAAGCTTGTTGTGTTTTCTGAATGGGCTAAGGAGCCTATTTATAATAGTTTGGGAACATACGTTTCCTTGTAAAGTAGTGGATGTAGTGAACATGTAGAAAGGTGGGAGTCGTGGGGTTAGTGGTTTAACCGCCTTGGAATACTTGGGAAACCATTACTCCATTACTCTATTAACTGCTTCAGTCTTACCACTACTTTGTAACTTCCTTGTCATGGGGTGTTTCTACGCCCATGTTGATGTAACCACCAGACCAGGACCCCATGTTTAATCCCCCCATGTAATTGTTTTGATTTCTTGTAAGAATTAGTGGAGTCATGGACTCTGAGTTTTGTTGTAACAGAATGTTTGTGATATCTATAATGATGTATAGGCTTGATCATGGTGTATCTAGTAGCCTAGAAAATGGTATAAGCATGATGCTAGGGTGAAGAGATGCGCAAAGGAAAAAGAGAGGAAAGGCTACGGCTAACATTGGCACTTAACGCTTAGCCGTAGCCTTTCTACATCATAAATCATTGTGATGTGATGTGTTTTAGAATAGTGGTAAAAAGAGTTCGTTACTAGACTTGTGAAGATAATGATTTTAGAAAATAATAGACTTAATCTAATTAAATAAAATAAAGCAAAATAAACTAGAGATGATTTTATCAAAGATGGAGAAAACCAGGAATCAGGACTCAGTTATTTCCAACAAATTATGTGATTAATCATGTAATTCTTTTTAAATAAGTTAAGCTCAAATATTGCCAAAATATGATTTTATGTAAACAAGCAGAGGTAAATCACAAGCATGGGACATCAGAGGTTGTCAACCCAGCATGACCCATCAAACAAAAACACCACTACTGAATGAAAACCGTTTTTCTATTTCAAATCTATGCAATTTAATAAGTAAAGAATTATAAATAAATTAAATTAAATTAGACTTACCACATAATATTGAGGGAAAAACCTCCTCCATCATCCCAGTAAATGTACTTAGCTCATGGTGAAGAAAACTTGCTCAAAAGATCTTTTCATTGCTCCGAAAGTTGATTACAAGGTGAAATAATGGTGCAACAGCTGAACAGATACGTGTATAAGTGTCACAGAACAGGGTTCAGCTGTTACAAAAAGATATAAACAACAAAGGAGGGAAAGGAAATAGCAACAGGAGCGGGAGAGAAGTGCAACACTTGTAACTGTTGCCGTGTCTTCTTCTCAGGCGGAACAACACTTGAAGAACAGCTGCCCAGTTTCCGGCGACCTTGTTTTTGATTCTCTAGGCTTGTGTGTCCGATTTCTTCGGCTTCTCTTCATATATATAGGGTCTACAAACCCTAGGGAGAGTTCTAAACCTAATAGAACTCTCTCAACCAACTCCCAAATTCGATTCCAAATCAAAACAGGAATCAAGTCCATTTTCCAGCCAAATTCGGATTTCGGAGCAAATTTCACGGCTTAAATCATGTAGTTCGATGTTTGTGGAGTGTTTGCACAATCCTTGTAGTCTTTGGATGATTTAGAATCACTCAAAAATCCCAAAATTCACGTAACAGAGTTCACAACAGTTTCCCGATGAGTCGAGCCGATTCGACTCGCTGAGTTGGCCGATCCGACTCGTTCCGATCCTGGGGTGCCCCTTATCCAAAGTTGGGGGGTGCCAATAACACTTTTTGAGCCAATTTTTCCACAAATCTTTATTCTTCTAATGTACCTACAAAAGCATAAAAACACATAATAAGTGCAAAATCAAATACTAACTCAATAGAAATTAAGGTGCAAATTAGACACTAAAATGTGTCTATCAAATACCCCCAAACTTACTATTTTGCTAGTCCTCGAGCAAACTACTCTAAAAATAAAGTAAAAATCCTAACTCACTTTCGCAGGAATCGCGACTACGTTTAGCATATGTAATAAGCCGTTAAACCCCTAGGTGTCCCTAGTGGACGAGTTTTGTCTCGTGAGGGTTTACAAGAGGTATACCCACAAAACCTTTACTCTAGATTTTAGCAACTCGTGAACGATTAAGGATAGACACTAAACAAGTTACTTAGTTGGTTTACTCAACTCATCGGCTATGGGAATCATTACCCTATATTAGTCCAATTGCTGTACACGAGTGTTTACTCAAGCATACTAAAATTCATATATAAGACAACAGAGCTCTACTCAGATAATTGTTTAACCACAAGACTCAGAATCTATCCCAATTAATCACATGAAAAGATTTAGAAGATGGACATAGAAATATGAAGGTTGCACATGTTGACTAAGGTGAACGGTGTTTCGCATATCTGTCTGAAGGTCAGTGCCAGGATGAATCCTAATAGATTAAGATACATGGTCTTAAACTTAATACTAATATCGACTCAACTGGTATATACAAGGGTCCCAGCGATCGATTTATTGAAAATAAAACGATAAATATATTGACAACATGATTGGATCAAATTGAATCCAAGCGCATGGTTCTTATCAGCATCTTACATGATAGTTCCCATGGATCCTGTGTTCCACGCTTGCTTAGGCGACGGAGACAAGGAGAACACACACATATTGCTATCAAAGTGTCAATATTGTTTTTTCTTTTCTTTTCTTTCTTCTTTTTTTTTTTTTTTTTTTTGTCTCAAAATAAAGCAAGAATCGGGCTTGATCTCAAACACTTTATTTCATCCTAGCGGCGATAACAATTTGATACTGGGCCCCACCAAATCACTTAGAGAAACACAAAATTGCAAAAGTAAAAACAGAAAGTGATATGGTCGAGATAGACTCCGAGATGTGGTGACAACTATTATGTTATTTTCTAACACCTGAACTCTGTCCTTTTATGAATAGACCATTTAACTGGGCACACCAATTCCTAGAGGAAAAGAGCTAAGTTTCTATCTACCTAGAATGGTTAGTGTCACCCTGAAGTGTTCACAAGCTTCTAAATTCTAGAGCTTTATTATTTCACTAAAAAGTTTCTCCCTTACCCCCAAACTTAAATTAAACAGTGTCCTCAATGTTTCTAAAGATGAATGATTAAAAATACGAACCAGGAGAAACTGTTACCACTTCACGAAAAGGAGTTAAGGAAAGATATTACCGTGTTTCATGAGCATGGGTTACCTCCCAAGAAGTGCTAAGTTTACAGTCTTCAGCCAGACTAAGAAAGAATTAGTCACCTCATTAAATCATATAGCAATAGTCGGAACAACTGTGGGTCGTCTGAATCAAATAATGATATCACAAATAAGAGGAAACTGCAGCAAGCTAAGAAGATAAACGAACCGAGCACACTTTCAACCCTATCTAGTTTTCTGTTTAAGACAACTACTTCTAGCTGTGGTTCAGGTTCTATATAAGGGTCTAGATAAAATATTTTCATAGGCTTGATTTCCTCATAGACAGGATCAACAAGATCAGGTTGTAAAGTCTGGAATAACTCAACTAAGAACTTAGAAGCACATAATAATAACCTGAATATTTGTGGATCCTTAAAATCAATCAGATTTGACCCATTTGACTCACACAATTGACTACTATGAAGGTGGTCATTCTTAAGCAAATGTGTCGATTCTAATTTCCTAAAGTAATTAGGCTTAGTCTCAAAACTTAATAACTGACACATTTGAAACTCTAACGTTCCCACATATGGAAGAAAATATTTTGGTGGGAAAAAAAAGTCAATCTTGGTATTACTACCTAGATAAACCACATCTACCAGAGGATGTGTATCTAATAACTGAACTTCTTTCTGGACATCAACAGGCTCAGGGAATCTAGTTTGAAGATGATCTTGTAAAATGGTAGAGGTACATATGTCAAGTCCCAAGTTAGGGACCTTTCTAAGATTTAAAGGTAAAGCACAGGGAGAATGATAGTCTCCCCCAAACTTAAAGTTTTCAGTATCTCTAGATAGACTAATCACAATTTCCCTAATTTCTAGATCGTCAGATTCCCAAAAATGGTCAATTGCTTCTTCTAGGTTATAATCCGGTGGTGCATCCTCACTCATATTTAAAATCTCTACGAGTCTATGTTTGTTATCTAAGACTATTGTTTCTAAATCGTTGGACTCTAAAACAGTATTCTCAGGATAAACCCGTTCCTCTAAACCATTATCGGTTTCAAAACAAGAGAGTTCTACATCGTCTAAAACAGTGATATCTCTAGTCAAATCCTCTTCCTTTTGAATATGTGAATAATCATTAAAATTATTTGAATTTGAACTAGAAATAACATTATCATCGTGAAGTACAACTGGAATGACAATTTCTTGATCACTCTACCTGTATATTTCAAGTTCTTCACCAATACTATCCTCATCATCATAATAATATGAAGATGTTTTAACCTCGTCTAAATAAGTAGTGTTACCAATTCTATCCTCGTCCTCTTGAGGAGGTGAATAACTATCAAGGGTAGCACTATATTGGTAATTATATTGAGCAACATTTTTCCTTGCAGAAATTTCATTCATACTTAATACGAACCTATTTTTATCTTCAATCATCTGTTTGTTATTCTCAGCTATTTGCTTGCTATTCTCAGCTATCTGCTTGAGGGATTCTTCTAGAGAATCAAATGGATCATAAGGGGTACTGGTTTGCAACTGCTCATGTGATTCTTCTAGAGGCATACTAGGTTCATGGGGAGTACTAGATTGCATCTGCTTTAGGGCATCCCTCCAAGATAACGAACTCAAATAATCACGGGGAGTACTAGATTGCAACTGCTCGTGTGATTCTTCTAGAGAAGGATTTGGACTACTATTTGTTCATGTTACACTCAATCCAAACCTTTTTGTACTCTCAGCCAACTCCTTGACGGATTCTTTTAGAGAAACAACTAGATCATCAAGATTTCTAGGTCACAACTGCTCGTGTTCATGTTCATAAGATGGGTGTATGTATGAATAGTAATTGGGATCACCTTGGTATGAGTAATAGCCTCCAAAAGGTTGGTGGTGATCCCGATTACTATCCACACAATGTTGATAGTATGGATAATGTCTATTTTGAAATTCAGTCGGATATTCATTGTATTGGTCCTCATAATACCTGTTCGACATTTTCTAACAAAAACTTCCTAATATATACAAAAATAACTCTAAAAATAAATCCTACCGGAAGGGGTTCTAAACATACACAAGCAAGGCCAACTCAACCAAATCAAACCTATTGAATCTAGCAAACAAAAAGCATGATGGTTCCACTTAGATTGTTTCTAGATCAGCTTCTATTCTTTCTAAAGGTAACTGGTTACAATTTTAGCAAACCTCTCAGAACGATCCGAATTAGATTAAGTCGAAGAGAAACAGGATAAGCTCTAAGGAGCTTTGATAACCCTGTCTCTTTGGCACTTTTCCCTGGGTTACAAGGCGGCTCTAATCAACTTAAAATAATCTTCCTGAACTTCGAGTTAGGCTAATAAAGTAACCAGTACAGTCTTTTTGAACGATTTTCCAATAAGCTCGATACCCTATAGGTCTCTTTCTAGTCAAAATTTTAAGGTTTTAGGTTCGCGTTTGGTAACGTGTTCCTAAAGCGGGCAAGAAGGAAACGGTGATGAAATCCGAGTCCTTATCTTGTATGGCCAGTTCTTGCCCTTTACTAGAAAAGTAAGTCCGTTTTCAATTCCTCAACATATATGCATACAAAGGAATACAGTAAACCCACTTGCAGGGGATTCGTGGGTTGATCGAGTCTTACCTCCCGTACCAGACGGGGGATGAATCAGTTGTAGTCGACTCGGGCCACCGACTCCTGTGTCAGTGTGCGAACCCAAGGGGACGAGACAATATCGTAATTGTCGTCCTTCCCTGTAGCAGTTTATATTTAATAATACCCTTCCGTAGGGTTTAAAAATAAATAAAGTGTTCAAAGTCCCAAAAATAATGTCCAAAAAGTGTCCGAAAATAAAAGAAAAATTACAGAAATAATAAAAACCCTAATACAATTTTCTAAACAAATAAAATCTAATTAAAATAAAATAAAATGTAATTAAGAAAAATCTTCGATCTTCTTTTTCGTTCTTTAAGCTTTATCTTTTAACTCCAAGTCTTTATCTTTAATTCCAAATCTTTGGCGTACTTTCTTTTCGATCCAAAATCCAACCTGTAGCAAAAAGAGAAATACCAAAAGAAACGTAAAATAGAACAAAGTAAAATAATAAAACTAAAAATAAAAACCTAAAAACAAATCTAAAACCCTAAACCTAAAAACAAGTCCGCGTCGGCGGCGCCAAAAATTGATGTGTTTTAGAATAGTGGTAAAAAGAGTTCGTTACTAGACTTGTGAAGATAATGATTTCAGAAAATAATAGACTTAATCTAATTAAATAAAATAAAGCAAAATAAACTAGAGATTATTTTATCAAAGATGGAGAAAACCAGGAATCAGGACTCAATTATTTTCAACAAATTATGTGATTAATCATGTAATTCTTTTTAAATAAGTTAAGCTCAAATATTGCCAAAATATGATTTTATGTAAACAAGCAGAGGTAAATCACAAGCATGGGACATCAGAGGTTGTCAACCCAGCATGACCCATCAAACAAAAACACCACTACTGAATGAAAACCGTTTTTCTATTTCAAATCTATGCAATTTAATAAGTAAAGAATTATAAAGAAATTAAATTAAATTAGACTTACCACATAATATTGAGGGAAAAACCTCCTCCATCATCCCAGTAAATGTACTTAGCTCATGGTGAAGAAAACTTGCTCAAAAGATCTTTTCATTGCTCTGAAAGATGATTACAAGGTGAAATAATGGTGCAACAGCTGAACAAATACGTGTATAAGTGTCACAGAACAGGGTTCAGCTGTTACAAAAAGATATAAGCAACAAAGGAGGGAAAGGAAATAGCAACAGGAGCGGGAGAGAACTGCAACACTTGTAACTGTTGCCGTGTCTTCTTCTCAGGCGGAACAGCACTTGAAGAACAGCTGCCCAGTTTCCGGCGACCTTGTTTTTGATTCTCTAGGCTTGTGTGTCCGATTTCTTCGGCTTCTCTTCATATATATAGGGTCTACAAACCCTAGGGAGAGTTCTAAACCTAATAGAACTCTCTCAAACAACTCCCAAATTCGATTCCAAATCAAAACAGGAATCAATTCCATTTTCCGGCCAAATTCGGATTTCGGAGCAAATTTCACGGCTTAAATCATGTAGTTCGATGTTTATGGAGTGTTTGCACAATCCTTGTAGTCTTTGGGTGATTTAGAATCACTCAAAAATCCCAAAATTCACGTAACAGAGTTCACAGCAGTTTCCCGATGAGTCGAGCCGATTCGACTCGCTGAGTTGGCCGATCCGACTCGTTCCGATCCTGGGGGTGCCCCTTATCCAAAGTTGGGGTGCCAATAACACTTTTTGAGCCAATTTTTCCACAAATCTTTATTCTTCTAATGTACCTACAAAAGCATAAAAACACGTAATAAGTGCAAAATCAAATACTAACTCAATAGAAATTAAGGTGCAAATTAGACACTAAAATGTGTATATCATGACGTCATCAAGCGAACATTGAAACCTGGTGTGACATCATCGAGCGAACCTCTCTACATCACAACCTCCGCACAACTAAGAAACTTTCTTTCTTCACCAGATTGTATTATTGTTGTTGTTATCCGCCTCAACAACATCAATTCCCCGATGAATCCACTTTACATTAAGGTCATATTGTTCAGCAGTATTCAAGTGGTACTCCCAATCAAAGAGTACACCTTCAGTTATGGCGCTTCAAGCTTCAGCACGCATATCATTGATGACATGCAACACTATTTCTGCTCGCCTTGCAAGAAAATAAGGATGGTGAATCAACTATTCATTGTGGAAATGGCTCATTGGATGGAGGATCAAAGACTACGTCGATTAACATAGTTTCATCCTTTTGGACTTTGGAGCAACTCCAACTGCTCAGTATCAACAACGCTCTTAGGAACAATATCCTCGTGACCGGCTTCATCAACAGTCCATTCTTTACAACCTTAGTCTGGAAGTGTTACTTGGTGGATCAGACTTCTCCAAACACTAAGGATTCGTATCAAGCAAGTCGACATGAAAATTTATTAATATAAATTCTTCTCAAAGCTTCCACGACGGACGGGCGCAAGTCAAAGACTTATACAAGATGTTCTCATGACCTCTACAGATGAGATACAACACATTTTAGGTCATTGATTCAGAAAAAACGTGTCACTAGGTGAGGAATGAGACAATGCTTCCTTAAAGAAAGGTGCTCGTTTATGTCTTTGCTACAACATGTCAAAAAAGCGCATCAATCGAACATACGAGCAGAGAGATATTGCTTTTACGCTCAAGTCCATGGAAGCTGAAAATTTGCACGGGATTACAAATTGTAAAAGTACACGCATGGTTGACTAACCTATACAACTCCAAAACAAGTGATTCTTTTTGCATATGATAGCTTATTCTCTTATCTTCAAAATTTGGGATCAAGCACTGAATTCCGGCATCATATGAAGTTTCTACAACTTCCAGAGTGAAAGATATGCAAGCAGAAATTTCTAGAAGGGATTCATAACCTTTACAGTCGACCGACGTCCACCCAGGTATTTCCACCAAGTCCTTCACCTAGGAATCTATACCTAGGCCCACCCAGGTCTTTCTACCAAGTCCTTTACCTTGCTTACCATAAATAGGAAAGGAGAAAGAGAAACAACGAAAAAGAAGTTGATAACACCGGGGACTGACAGTCCACTGACCATGATGATCTGCTTCGTAGTCCAGGATCACATAACCGGCACTGAGATCGTCTATGCTAAAAATTCATCACGAAGGATATGGTACAACTAAGACACATTAACATGGTCTTTGCATCATTCACTCTTGAGAGCAACCTCAATCATGGTCCCATGACCAATAAAGTTTCAGAAGTGATATTTCTACAACTCACAAAAATAAAAATGGGACCACAAACACCAAATTCATGCGTCAAACAAAAGGCTCATAGCACAAGTAAACCGATGACATCAAAGTCCTTCATCAAGTATTCAAGATACAAGCAAATAGCCTAAAACACATAAAAATCGTCTTTGCACCAAGCCTGTCAGACGCAATTCTGCGCTGCCCTGTACAAAGTTCCAATCTGGGAGCAATTGTTGATAATTAAGGGGTGAATTGTATACCAAACTCTTCGTATGGATATCCTCTACAACATATCAAAATTTCACGTCAATCGGATAAGTGATCTAATAGATATGATCGAAACGATAAATTAAGTCAGAGCTCAAAAATTCCTGAATTCTTTCTGACTTCTGTCTGTTTCGCCTTTTTGAGGCCCTGGATGTTTTCAAAACTCAAACTCTTTCACTCTAGGAGATAGATCATCTTCTGGGCATGAAAAGATTGGGGTAGATCATTGAAAACGGACTTCGTATGAAGATTTTACGTCGTTTTTAGTAAAGACCCTAAATCTGAATTTTTCTGACGACGAATTATGACGAAATTCCTCATTCATCCACATGGATTCTCGCTCATTCAACCATCAATTGACAAATTCATACTAATATGAAGATTACATAAGATGAAGGATTACTTGAGTCATTATCCAAATCATTTGGAGGATTAGAATCGCCATCATTATCATCGGATTCATCATTCCGTTCTTTCAATTCGGGATCATGTCGACTTCCTCCTTTGTCCTCCGAGGATGATTGATGCCATCATCTCTTTTCTTCTCAAGTGAAGTCTTCTCCTAGAAGTAGCAACAACAACAACATCAATAGGAATTGGTTGCCCAGTTGTGGTGAATCGAAGACCCTCAATGCTTGACGGAGCAAAACCCTTGAGTTAAGGATTTCCTCTTTGGAGTAACGTACCCGTGTGCAGAACGGGTCAATTTTGGTATCTTCATCATGCAAATCAGCCATGCTTCACCAATCCATGCTCTATAGACGATGCTCTGTCATCCTAAGAGCACTAATACACCAATTACTACTCCTTCAGCGATTGTTCGACGTCATTGGAGCATCACCAAATCAGAATCGCTGGTAAAATCTAATGATTAAGCTTATTTGTTTTATTTTGCCCAGTTGTGGTGAATCGAAGACCGTCAATGCTTGACGGAGCAAAACCCTTGAGTTAAGGATTTCCTCTTTCGAGTAACGTACCCGTGTGCAGCACGAGTCAATTTTGGTATCTCCATCATGCAAATCAGCCATGCTTCACCAATCCATGCTCTCTAGACGATGCTCTATCATCCTAAGAGCACTAATACACCAACAACTACTCCTTCAACGATTTTTCGACGTCATTAGAGCGTCATCAAATCAGAATCGCTGGTAAAATCTAATGATTAAGCTCATTTATTTTACTTTCCTTATGTTAGTAAAAATTATCATTCAATACTTACTGTGGCACATTATTGTACCTCACTAAGCAGGGGACTTAATGTAGGATTTTTGATGAAGGTTAAAACAGTAAAATCATCTCTAACCAGTAGTAGAATCAAAGAAATAATATTGTATAAGCTATTGACTTAGCATAAAATTCATATTTCATATTCCGAAAGAGAATTGAAATATCGAATGCTTACAATGGGCAGCTCCTAGATGTATTGCACACTAGCATATAATAACATTGTCCTCATAATATGTGACGCCTCAAACTTTTTTCTCGGATTTAACTAAACTCATTGTGTGTACCAAATGAGTTATCCCTTAGTAATGCTTATATGTACAACTAGTAAATGCCATGGAGGCACAAAATTTAAGCATGTTTTACATATATATCGTTGAATGAGTTAGCCAGGGGAAATTAAGTAATTTTATTAATGATTAAATTCTTAACCAAAAAGAATCCATACGAAAGGAAGGGGGAGTTCCATTTTTTATCTTCTCCTTTTGCTTCTTCTCCCTATCTTTACATCCTCTTCCCTTTTCTCTGTTTAATCGAAATTTAAATTGGAAATATATCCCGGATTTGAACTAGCAATTAAGGGATATGTCCTGTAACGGTCGAAATTAAAGGATATGTCTCAGCCGTCCATTTTTTCCGTTAAATACATATTTTTAGACAGTTATGCCCTCCATACATAAAACATTTAATGGTTAAAGAGAGGGAAAATTGGAAAATATATCCCGGATTCATGAAGTTGATCATGATGGTGATTGATTGACGGAAGCGGAAGTTGATTTAATGGAAAAAAATATGAAGTTGATCAATGACATAACTGTCTAAAAATATGTATTTAACGGAAAAAATGAACGGTTAAAACATACCCCTTAATTTCAACCGTTATAGAACATACCCTTAACTGATAATTTAAATCCGGGACATATTCCCAAGTGTCACATTTTCTTTTCCCTCATGCTACTGTCATTTCTTTTTCTACTAAAAACAATCTCTACCAAAAGAAGGATTATATTTGGCTTTCAATTCCAAATTCAAGCATAACCCACTCTCCGTAATCGGCTAATGATTTTATTACACAAATGAAGACATAGTTTTGATCAATTTAGCTTTGGAAAGAGTTTTTGTCCCAGAACTAAAAGGTTTTCTCCTGCATGTGTAAATTGAAGCTTGAAAATGGTTCATTTCAGTTTTGAGAATTTCTAAGGTCTTGTATAACAACTGATTTTAACGTTTTTATGGGCTATGGAGGTTCGAGTCCAATCTGCCAACGATTCAAAGTCCACAGGGTTTTTATGGGATAAACTATTTTACTTACAATACAAAAGAAAAGAGTCCAAGAGATATTGTTTGATTGTATTTTGTTGAAGTCTTATAATTTTAGCAAACTTGTTGTAATATGAAGTGGAAGGTTAATTGCTTAGAATTGGATTTCTAGTCATATGGGTTACAATGAAGCATGATATAAATAAATTTCAGAAAAATAAAACAAAATATGTAAGCTTTCTTTTAGCAACTTATTTGTTTACAAATAGTTAATATCAATTAGTTTGCTAGCATAATTGTGCTAATGGTTTAATGTTGAGTGTTTATGTTTTGGGAGTCTTGGTATGACCTGGAAGTATGGGTTCGAACTTATGGATATTTGGCCTTGATTTGGACTGAAAATCAGCAAGAAATATCAATCTTAAAGCTACAATATAACCAAGAATATAGTGTTGTTGTTGTCGACCTAGTGTGTTGAATGTCTCTGATTTGTGGATGTTTTAGAATCTTTGTTATATTAGATATGTGGAATTGTTTTCCATCTATAATTTGCAGGGAAACAGATGTGTTAAAGGGGTAAGGATTCAACAGAAAAATTACCTCTCTACCACCAGGTTCACGCGCACCAACTGTATGACAAAATACCCAATAGAAGAACATCATCAATTCTTCGTTGACTGTATTCCCCATCACTTGTTCAGTTGTTATCGACTTCCTGCTATAAGGTTTGCTAAGCTTCGTTCCATCTTGATTTTAATTATTGAGAACTTCATGACATGAGTACTGCAATTGGTGATTACATTAAGTGATATATCTTATTTAGAAAATTGTAAACCATGTAGAGATGTTAAAACTTGTCACTCTTTTAAGTTCAACATGCAGATAGAGTTGTTATTTAAATAATGACGAAAACCTAAAAGGAGTACTGCTTTGGTGTATTCATTAGCTAGGGAGAATACAGTTCAGAAATTGATGTGAAAGAGGTGAGGCCTTATTGATGTCAATATCCCGTTGTTGGTATTTTTAACCGAAGTACTTAATGGAAGGAAATGAGTTTGGTGTGGTTCTCCATATAACAATACTAGCTCCTCAGGAAGGGAGGCTAATTTAATCAATTTTTAGAACCCTTTTCTACTTGGGAACTTAGTTTAGGTAATGAAACCTTAGCTTGAATTACGACTCTGTTTTCTGACATCTAGAACTCATGCACTGTTGGTGCCACAAACTAAATTCTAACCGTTAGAATTAAGTGAATTTTGGATATGTCATGCTTGGATATGTCACTAAAATTTGGTTAAAATTTCAGGATAATCAGGTTTGGAAAAGTGATTCAAACTGTTGTAATACAGAGAAACGTTTGCACAAAACTTTTACATCGTGGTAGAGTTCTTGAGATAAAAATACGGCACTTAGACTGCATGTATTTCTATGATTTTTGGACACGAGAAACCCATTTTGGTTATGATTCAGTTGTATAAATTTCAAAACAAATGGATCATAGGAAGTACCCCAAATAGAGGATTTTCTGCAGCTAAGCCTGTAGGAATTCAGTCTCGTCTGAGCACATGAAATCAGAGATAACTCGATATATAACCGTTATATTTCTTTCAAAATTCTGTACAGTGTCTTTGTTATAGTTGCGAGTGTATGGTTAAAATTTCATTACGATCCGATCTGTATACATTGGGAGTTCAATAGGAACAATAGATTACGTAGATGTGTTCCTTCTTGAGAATGGTTTGGACCCAAGAGTATGTTTAGTATACATGGTGTTGTTGCTATTCTTTCAATTGTCTCTTTTGTACTTATTGAATGCATACGTTGGTTTGTCTTTCTTGGATCAACGGGTCAAAAGGGTAAACCTGAATAAACCTGAATTAGTGTTGATTTCAGTAACTATACACTTCATGCTATGTTCTCACTAATATATATTTATATATTGTTCTTGATTTAACATCTATGAATATCTTAGACTTGTGTAGTTGTTGGAATAAACTTATTATTATTTCACAACAAGAGCCTTTAGGGAACTGGAGTTCTTGTTTATTTTTATGTAACCAAGTTATTGATTTGAACCCATGTGTTATATATTTTGGGATTTCTCCTTCATACTTTCTACTGAATTTTAATTAAGATCTTGTTCCCTATTTTAGAAATCTTTATTAACTGCTCTGAGTTCGGACTCAAATCTTGAAAATGCTCTAATAATGTGTTATTTATTAATATATTCTTGGTAATTATGATACCGTTGGAGATGTTATACCGTTAAGGATAGTTGTTGTTATGCAATTCAGACTATCCATATAACATTAGAGATAGAAACTGCTACGGTAAGCAGTTCACATTATCTAAATAAATCTAAGATGAACTACGGTCGTGCTTGATCCATTCGAGCTACTGAGGAGGGTACGTAGGCAGCCGCTCTGCGGTTCAACACAAGGTTGTTGATATCATCTGAAAGTGTTAGTTGCTGCGCGGCAGTTCATATCTATTTGGAAATGATTGCAATCTTTTCGAGGTAGTTGCAGTCCAATTACTGGTTGTTCATACTACCTAGTGAGAGATGATTATTATCATACTAGGTAATTCATATCATCTGATAAATGTACAAAATGTGCGATAAGAGATGATTATTACCATATTAGGTAATTCATATCATCTGTCTGATACATGTGATAAAGATGATTATTACCATTCGAGGTAATTCATATAATCTGAGAGGGATGGTTATTGCCTATAGTGGCAGTTCATACCATCCATCTACAATTGATTATCCTTGGCACTGGGACTGATCACCCCCTCACCCGTGCAGCACGTTGTGCGTTGTTAGGATCCCATTCACGAGTAGAAGACCGTGAGGTACGGTAGATTGGCAAGAGATTTTGTGTCCTCACAGTAAAACGATGAGAATCATATGTAGGATTTGATGACCCTTGGAATATAAAGGTATTGTTTGTCTGCTTATAAAGCAGTTTCGGATAAGACGATGAACATTTGCTTGGTAAAAATTATATTAGTCCGAAAAAATGGTAATGTTAGCTCTTCGAGTGGCGTATCGGGAAGTTGGAGTCTGCTAATGAACTGAAACCCTACCCGTTGGAAGTGAAAATTTTCTGGTCCGTCACATAATATCATTGGTGTTGATAGTAGGTCGTCCCCAGATGGTTTCTGACTATTCAGAATAAACATCCATAACATTCTTTTGTTCCTGATTGGATGTCACTGCTCCTAGATGTATTGCAGACTAGTATATAACGACTTAATCCTCATAACATCACTAGTGTTGATAGTAGTTCGTCCCCAGATGGTTTCTGACTATTCAGAATAAACATCTAGAACACCCTTTTGTTCCTGATTGGATTCCAATGCTCCTTGATAGATTGTCTATTAATATAGAGCGACTTAATTCCTCTTTCTATTCCCTTGTTGAATATTTAGAATGACTTTACATATATATTCAAACTCTAATTGAATAACATTGATTGTTCATAACGCATAACAAGCTGCGCAGAGATGCACTAGGACGAAACACCGCGTGTTCATAAGTCACCGTCACGTCAAATGCAAAAACCAAATCTCCGATAATGATTATTCGAGCTTGAATAACATATTCTCAATATTGGTTGCTTCAAAATCCCAATATTAGTCGAAATACAATGAAACCCTAATTTTGATTATTACCCAATTTCTGACACATCGTCATATCACCTTATAAAACGTGAATATGGGGACAAATGTTCTAAACAACATATGCTCCCTCATTTGTCCACTACAACATACTAAAAGGGCATCTCATTCCAAATAACGGTCTAAGATATATAATTCAAACCCTAGACAAACTACAATATGAAAACTGTCAAAATTTCATCTGGAGGGTTTCTGTTTGCTTTGTTTGACGACCGAAACGAGCTCGAAACCTAAATCCTTCCGCTGTAGTATGTAGCCAGCGATTTCAGGTTTCCGAATTGGGGCTGATCATCAAAAATGGAGATCGTATGAAGAATCTACAATGTTTTTACTGAAGGACGTCATGTCTAAAATTTTCATAAAAACTAACACCCACGGGTGTAAATGACAATAATGCTCTTCAAAGCATAGTGCGAAGAACATAGCTTGAAGAACATAGAAGATAAAGAAATAAAATAATAAGAAAAAATAGGGTGATTGTGGAACCCGCACCAACCGGCCGGCCTCCCTTGGACGGTCCCCCACTCTCATATTTTCTCCAAAAAAACTTTATTTTATTTTTAGGGTTTTCTATTTCCATTGAAACTCTTATGCTCTTCTACTAAAGCCTAATCTCTCTTGCTTCAAACACATAGCTCTGTAGAGCTATATAGAGATGACATGATACGCAAAGCGTGGTCCTACTGACTACCGAATTCGTTATTAACCCATGATAAAACTCACCTTTGACAGGTCCTGCCACCTTAGTCGGTCCTCCTTCTCTGGGATTCTCCCTCTTCTCTAGTTTTCTCTCCATTAGTCATTCATCTACCATTGTTCATCTGGCATGGTGAATCTAGCATGGTTCATCTGTCATGATTCATCTGCTATATTAAGGTTCAGTTATTGGTCTCATTATCAATATTTAAAATAACCTCAGCTTTGTCTTACTCTGGCGAAACTAAATATTTTACAATTCGCTAGCACTCACTTGAGTTGGTGCTCGCACGACCAAGCGCTCACGCGACTTGAGGCTCGAAGGACAAGCATCATTCGAGTATCGTTGCGACATAATGATACGATACAACTACCAGTCTCAACATTAATCAGACTCTATAATTTATTAAGCACCACTGCTTGTCTCAGCACACAACTAGTGCTTCGTCCATCAATAGTTAATATGCTAAACTCATAAACATGTTAAGACTGACAGTCTAGCCTGATCAACGACTGACTAATCGTCTACAAAGTAGACTCAACCATGCTCGAGACATCAATTATGTCACATGGGGGGATTTTCACTAAGGTTTTGGTCTGGAAGTCTACAAACATGTGGTGTAACAATACACATACGACGAGAAATTATAAAGTCGTGTCGGCAGTTGAAGGAGTAAAGGGAGTAGTGGTTGCACAACTGCCAAGTCCCACTCACACGAAGAAGTCAATTTTCACCATGATTTCCACTTCTCTACAACTGTAACCACTTATGAGATCAATGTGTTAACTTCTTCCGCTATAAATAGGTTCTTCAACCTATCGACAAAGGACAAGAGTTTCATCTCATAAGAACTTGAATGATCACAGAGCTATCATCTTAGAGATTCTCAGAAAACTCACTTTCGTCTTCATAACAGTTCAACACATCTTACATTCAATTCCATTGATCTCAATACTCTCTTTGCCTTCCCTCCCTACATAACAACTCTTCTCCTTCCTTTGTGACTGAAATAAAATTATAACAGTCATTTCTTGATTTAGGCTGATTTCGTATAGATTGATCTCTCGAATCTTAAAAGTTTCATTCAGTACGAATGTTTGATGTTTAAGCGATTTGGTGATTAATCGAGTGACTTGCTTCGACTGGCATAACTTGATCTCTCATTTCTCTGATTAGCATTAGCCTTTCTTCACCATTTCCTTATTTACCCTCAAATTATTTTTACCCACAAACAGGCGTGTGCTTTGTTGGCTTTTTTGTTTGGCTTCTTCTAGCCTTTTTGGCACATGTGTTCTACTCATTGATGTTGGGAATGTGGCTAGGGTACGCTAAGGATAACACTTGCTAGTGCCACGGTTATTGCTTATGCACCACTAGCTTTGGCATTCGTTAATATTGTGTCCATATTTATGGCCTGTTTAGAGTCTCTCAATTATATGAAATTTAATGCTAGCATTTATGCTTAAATTTTATGCAGTGCATACATAACGTATTCAAGATATTCAGTCGTGGAAGTTTTCAACTTAAGATTATGCTTGAGGCGACTCTGCAATTAGATGGTATGCATCTAAATTAGCGTTTTTATCAAAATATAGCATAGCCTCTATTCTGAATGTTCGTAATTTTGTAAATCAGTAAGCTCTGTTTTATACAAATACTTTGCATGGGTGCATATGAAATAACGAGAATTTAGTTGAGTAAGGCTCTGAAATTTCGATGGCGCATATATATATGCAGTTAGAAAATTGGATCATTTTATAGATTGGCCGAGCCTACCCCACCAACCTTCGGGAGAGAGCAGCTGTTCCACAACGTTCACAAAGAAATGAGGCCGTTGACGTAATATTTTTCCTCTCTGCGAGAGAAAGAGCTATGGTGCTAATTTATCCAGGAGCTGAGTATCCCTTCTCGATTTTCTTGTAGAATGTACGATAATAGCTCATATTCATAATTCTGATTTTGGTCCAGAATATTTATATTTATTTTATGTCTGTGCAGCTGAGCAAAGATAATATTACAATTTTCTCATTTATCAAAAATCCACCATCAACAGAAGGATATGGATTGGAGGTTTTGTGTTGGTTATCACAAGATGAACTCCATTACTGTAAAAGATAAATACTCTATCCCTATTTTTGAAGAATTGCTAGATAAGTTCCATGAAGCTCAAATTTTTTCAAAGTTATATCTTCGTTATGGTTATCACCAGATTTCGAGTTCACCCACTAGATATCATAAAATTGCTTTTCGTACTCACCATATTCATTAAGAGTTTTGGGCCATGCCTTTTGAATTCACATATGCTTCATCCACCTTTTAATCATTCATGAATGACATTTCCAAACCCCACATCTGAAAGTTTATCCCTGTCTTCTTTGATGACATATTAGTCTATAACCCAGATTTTGCTTCTCACTGCCAGCACCTTCACACTACTTTAACCATTCTACAAAACCATTCCTTACTAGATAAACACAACATATGGTCCTTTGGTCAGCACCAAATAAAGTATTTGGGTCATATCATCAGCAAGGAATGAGTGATTGCTGACCATCCTAAGGTGGAATTTATGATTAATTGGCCTAGGCCTACCACACTCAAGGGCTTGCATGTATTTTAGGCTTGACAAGTTACTATCGCAATTTTGTGCAAGGTTATGGACTCATTTGTCAACCTTTGATTGAGTTGTTGAACAAGAATAGTTTCTCCTTGCTGCAGAATTGTCCTTTGAAAATTAAAGAGAGTGATGGAAACTACTCCAGTTTTAATATTGCCAGATTTCACTAAGGGGCTTGAGGTGGAAACTGATGACAGTAATAGTAAAGTGAGAGAAGTATTGATGCAAGAAGGCAAACTTATTACATGCTTCTTTAAATCTATGGGTATGAGGTACAAGTCATTATCTACGTGTGAAAAAAAGTCATTGGGATTAGTTATGGATATTGACAAATGGAGATCTTATTTGTTGGGTTCTCACTTAAGATTATTACTGACCATCAAAGTAAAACATACTTTATGGACCAAAGGCTGCACACTGTGTTCCTATAAAAATGGATGACAAAGTTATTGGGATATAATTATACTTTATATTACAAAAAGGGTTTAAGTAACATAGTAGTTGATGCTCTCTCAAGAGCTTCTTGTTCCACACTTTCCACAGCTCAACCAACATGGCTCAAGGAGGTGCAAGCTAGTTACGATGCATTGGAAAAAGAATGGATACCAAAACTGATGTTATCTCATGCATATTATGGTGGCTACTCTTACTCTCAGGGCATCAAATTCATGGCAGAATCTATATTGGGTCATATGGAGATGCGTGTCAGAATGTCCTTGTAGCTGTACATTTTTCGGTTATTGGTAGCCACTCCGGAATGCAGGCTAGTTATCAGCGTGCCAAAGCTTATTTTCAGTGTTCACGTATGAAAAAAACGAGTTGATATAATTCATTCACGAATGCGATGTGTGTCAACGGAATAAGGTAAACATACATCTCCAGCTGGTCTATTACAACCACTCCTAGTTCCTGTCCAAGTTTGGAAGCATCTTAGTATGGATTTCATTACAGGCTTACCAAAATCTGAAGGCCAAGAGGTAATCTTGGTTATCGTGGATCAATTCACTAAATATTCTCACTTTGCATCCTTAAGTTATCCTTATATAGCTCGGTCAGTAGCTAGAGTATTCATTGATTCCTTCCTGAAACTTCATGTGGTTAATTCCATCAACAATCGTGTTTGACAGATATACAGTCTTATTAAAGGGATTTTAGCGCGATTTGTTCAAGGTTGTACGTACTTCACTTCACTTGGGTACCTTTACCATCCACAAACTGGTGATCGGACGGAACGTGTAAATTCTTGCTTGGAATCTTATATGTGTTGTATGTGCAACTACAAACCTGTTAAGTGGAATTCTTGGTTATCCCTTTTTGAGTGGCGGTTTAATACATAATACCACACAAGTTTAAAACTCACCCCGTTTCAAGTCTTATATGGATACGATTCACCTCAGTTTGGCTTGCACTCAGGTGGCACCATCACCAACTCCACTGTGGAGGACTATATGCACCAGAGAAAGGTCTTGACTGAAGTGTTGAAGCACAAGTTACTTGAAGCCCAATATCGTATCAAACAACATGCAGACAAGAAGCGAGCTGAGAGATCCTTTAGTCTGGGTTTATTTACGTCTTCAACCGTATTGCCAAACTTCTGTCCAGTTGAGAAGGAACTTGAAACTCTCAGCCATGTTT
The DNA here is from genome assembly GCA_023531435.1 of Papaver californicum. Taxonomy (NCBI): domain Eukaryota; kingdom Viridiplantae; phylum Streptophyta; class Magnoliopsida; order Ranunculales; family Papaveraceae; genus Papaver; species Papaver californicum. The sequence goes on from JAJJMC010003936.1 coordinate 3,019,590, forward strand.
TTTAGTCCCTATCAGGTGTTGGGAAAGATAGATGCAGTGGCTTACTGACTGAAATTACCACATTCTTCTCGGATTCTTCCTGTCTTCCATGTGTCACAATTAAACAAGAAGGTTGGCTAAGGCATCTTAACGCAAACCAGCTTACCTTCTACAGACAAAGAGGGGTTAATGAAGGTTAGCCATGTAAAGATTGTGAACTCTCGTATAGTTATCAAAAGGCGCCAGAATGTTCCTCAAGTTCAGGTTCAATGGTCATATGCGGCTGATGGAGACCTTTCATGGGAGGATACGTCGTCCATTACCACTAATTTTCCAGACTTCATGTCCCTTGTTATGTTTTGAAACCCACTGTTAAGGGAACCCTATTAATAGATAATAGTTTTTTTTTTATGTGTGAGAGCGGCACATGTGTTGTAACATTGCCATATTTAGTTTATAGTTTGTTTTGAAACCAGTAAATGAATTATCACTTCTCCTATGTGAGGTTTACCCCATTTCTATAATGTAGATCCTATAGATCTTTTATCTGATTTTCCATTTATAGTGTAGATAACTACAAATTATCAAATTAATTCAACGCCCACTTTGAACAATTAAACAATCAAACATATGCGTTCTGATTCTAATTAGTAAAAACAAACGATAACATGTGAAGAACTCAAAACATAATCATACACCAATTTTATTAAATCATGCTTAGGACATTGAATTCACCATTGGTTAATAGAAATTAGCTACTCGCGGGTTTACTAACTATGGAAACTATACGATGAAAGAAAAAGATACGTTATAAAATATCAAGGCTTCTCCCCTTTTGGGGTAAACCCTAATATTTTCGCTCCTAGTTTCTCCTCCCTTCTTGTGATGTCAAAACTTGTCAAATTCCGATTAAAATCGTCTCTTACATAGTAACCGAAATGCTAGTAAATTGAATCTTGTCTCAAAAGCTTACTAAAAACTAAAAACTAGGGGGAAATTTATCCAAGGTAAGCTCAAAACGCATCTCTTTCTTTCCTTCTTGTGTGGTAACATCAAAGGCCCAACAACAAAAACTAAATTCATATTGGTTGCATTGATTTGCTCATAACTTTTTTATTATGTTCGGAATTCAGTGATGTTTAACTCGTTGAAAACATCTTTTCATTATCTACAAGATGAAGGCAGCAACTATTAGTATGCCTGGTCTAGGTTGAACGAACACGTTTTTATTCTCCTTTTTCCCAAATTTGTCGCGTATTCTTTTGTACACTTGGTTGTGGGTTCTTCTACACTTTAGTGCATTTAGAGCCATTTCCATTGATAGCATGATTCACCTAATAAAAAGTATTATGTATACCTATCAGACAACCTCAATAATCTAGCAAATACGAATATGGATTCGTCAGTAAAATTATAGTAAAGTATGTACCTATCATGAAACCTCCATAATCCCCATTAAAATCCTTAAAATACTAAATACCATAAAAGGTTTTCTTAAGACATAATTTAGTTTTTAAAATATATAGAGAGGGGGTAACGATGTGGCTGTGAGTTAGCTAAATGGAAGCCTATAGTGACATCTCATAATGGTGGAATCAAGCTTCTGATTTAATTAAGGTGACAATATGAGGATCTTTTTTTATATATAGAAAAAAATTAGGCACGCTAAGAGGAGATTACAATGCATTGGCAAGAACAGTCCTAGAGGGAGTATTGTGTTGGAAGATAATATTGTTCTTACAAAAGGTAGCTAAATGAAAAGACTTCGAGTTATCTATTTTGTGAACAGTCTGGAGATTGTTCGGGACAAAAGTAATTAAAACTAGATTTTCCTCCTCATTGTTCCTGAGAGAAGCATGATAACTGAAATTAAATCTCCCTTGGATGGCTTTATTATAGAGAAGATTGAAACGAACCAAAATATCCGTACTTTCTGCCATAATCTCCATATTTGTGCATTTCAGCTCTTTGGCCCAGTTGAAACCTAGATCAGCTCCTCCTGTAGCTCCCTATTGACCATTGTATTCTGGATGTTCTCTAGTCCCAATCCAGTTTCCTGCAAAATCAAAAGCTGAAAGAACAGTGTAGTAATAGCTTGAATCAGGATGTTGTAAGGTGCAAACTTTAATCCTAGTTCCAAAGTCCCCTCTCTGATGGTCATGAGAGGGTATTTCCTCTGGGCATATCTTTCCAGTTGTGAAGTCATTAAGAATGTGATAATACATATGATGAATTTTGTTATGATCACAAAGATGTTGGTTAATCTCCTACACAATTTCTTTTTATGTTTGGTTTTAACTTCTTAAATATAAAATCACATCTAGCTTTCCAGATGAACCAGCATACTATTGCTAGAATGTTTGGTTCAGTGGATAAACTGTTATGTGGCTCAAACTAGTCAGAAAACCAGACAGCAAAAAAAGTGTTACTTGTGAATAGCCTATGATCCTGGCCAAACATAGATTTCGCTATATTATAATCTTTCGTTAGCCTTTTCTTTTTTTTTGTTTTTTTTTTGTTTTTTTTTCCTTCCTTGTAGAGGTCAGGTTTATACCTTCTCTTTTTATGTTTGATTTTCTTTTATTAATAAATCGTCCGTAACAATTTGCTTAGAAAAAACCTAAGAGAATGAGCAGGAAACCTTGTGGATAGAGGTTGGATCACTACTTTTAACAAGCAACGTAGAAATGACTGCATTTCTTTTTACGCGTTTATGATAAAGGAAAACTTTTGTGCAAGTAAAATAATAGCTCTTGATTCTTTGCCATGTAAATCACGTGATACTATGAACTTGTTGCCAGTAGAAAGTTGTCAAAGCATTCACTTATTAAGGGAACCTCTTGGCCAACTAATTAATCTTACTGGTTAGGGACCACTCTAGGCTCTAGCTATTCTTTACATACTTGTGTCAACTTTGCTCATTCAAATAGCTTATAGCAAATACTAACTTCGTTTCAGAAAAAAAATTATTATCATTTTTTTAAATTAACCTATTTTTATGATAAAATAAAAAAGTGATAATAACACTTTTTCAAAAACGAAAGGAGTATAATAAAATAAAACTTTAGAAAGATTACCCAAAAACGTATAAATATATGTACTTTGATCGAGATGTCATCATTTAAAAGAACACTGTGGTACCCATATTCCTTGCGGCTTGCCTATCAGTCGTTAACAAATTTATCTACAATAAGAATAACTAAAGAGGTTGCTTTCATATTTTCATATTGTACTTTAGACGTATTATTAGATCTGGAATCTTGAGCAATCTTTTCGTATCCATGTATGATAATAGGCTGGCAATGAATACTACTCTATTCGCAAGTTGATACGGTATAGACCGAAAGGTGGAGGATAATATTGTTTCTACAGTCTGGGACAGGAAGTTATGAACACATCAATGTCTTTTTTCTTTTATATGGTACTACTAGTATTAATGATGATCATCAAGATTTCAAGAAAATAATAACTGAACACTTATTCTTCACAAGATTTTTGATAGATACGAGTATACGTATAATCTAACCATGTTACGCCATGATCTGACTAGCCATGCTCGGCCTAAGATATGCAATCTAGCCAGCTACCAACCCCTTAGATATGCAATCTAGCCAGCTACTAAGGTCTGAAGTATGCAATCTAGCGCCAGCTACCAAGTACCAAATTGAAAATAAATATAATACTGTAAATTGTTTTTTCTTAACAAGGATTCCAAATTGAAAAGTGTTAAGTCGTTGGAGTTCAAATGTGAAACACTTTTTTGTTCTTTTTTTTTTGTTTTTTTTAAGCAAAATGTGAAACAATGTAATATTATCTGGAAGCCGATTTCTTGGTCATTAAAAAAATGGGGCACTTTCCAAAGGAGAATAGATCGAGCAAAGCATATACCAGCGTGAACTATGACATAGAAAAGAACTTGAAGCTAAAGACAGAGTCCAATAATGACTGAGGTCATGGTTGTACTTGAAATTCTTGTAACTTCCAAACAAAATTAGGATCAAATTTAAGTCAGCATTTGAAGTTCAAAAACCAGCTGGCTGCTGAGTTTTGATGAAAGATGGTAAGCGATATTTGATAGATAGCTAGTAGGTTTTGGTGAGCCTGAAACTAGACACGGACACCAAGTTAGATTTTTGATGTACTATTTTTTGTACATTTTCTGATTTTCCCCAGGGATCTAGCGATTAATAATTCCAATCGTGAATGATTATTGGTAGATTAGAATAAGATTGCCTATATAAACCTAGTTATTTCCAGCTTGTTTCGAGATTCAATATCTTAAGGGTCGAAGATTAAGTTGGCATAAGATATTGGATTATGTTTCATAACTGATCCTAGTGAGGGAGCACATATTACATTGTTCATGCTCAAGCATTAGGCCGTACGTTGTAGGTCTGGGTCTTTGGAGAAGTTGGCTGTCTGGTCATTTTAGACGAGTAGAGATGTTCAAAATAAAAATAAAAAATTCTTTTCTTGAACCACAGATGTTCAAAAATGATACTACACTAATACGTTTTTACTTGTTAGTAGGAAAGCATTAAATGAACATTGAAAAAACAAGTAAAAAACTGTATCCTTCCCGGAATACCAAAAAAAAGGAAAATTATGAACATTTTTAAGTAAATGGTGGATCCCAACTTAATATTATACGACCCATAAATTTTTCTTTTTTTTGTTAAATCGAGGTTTATCCCAATTATATGAGACCTACTCAATTAAATACGGTAATTTTAAAGTAAAATAAAAAACCTCTTTTATCCAACTATTTTTATTTATAGTTATACTGTTCTGGTTAATTAGTGTGAAGTACTTTAATTAGTAATTAAATTAATTTGTCTTTGAAACTGGATTGTTGTTAGTGTAAGATGGTAAGAATTACAATCAAGTTTTTTTTTTTTGAAAGGTTTGAAGAAGAAGAAAAACTTGAGGAAAACTAGGGTTTTATGAGCTTTGTAGAAAAATTAAATTTTATAGTGACGACGAAGATTCTGGTGGTGATAAAGAAGTTGGTGTATCTACATTCGCCAATCATATTATCGTGATTCCGATCCTACTGATTTTGGTTATTTGTTGGATAAACAAAAACATGTAAACCAAAGTATAATTGGGGATTTTATTCAAGCAAATGAAGAACCAAACCGAGTAAATGAAAAATCATAATACTTCCAATGGTCAGGTATACGTGATAAGGATCTCAAAATATGTATGTGTAGCTTATAAACGCCAATAAATGCGAATTTTTCAAATTTTGAATGCTTTTCTAGCTAGCATATAACCCAGAATTGACGGGTACGATGACACCACACCTGCTGATTATATATCATCCCAACATATCTTGAACCACAATCTGCTGATATGGTGATGAACAACGTCTGATTGTAGTTTATATTTGGGGGGATTGGTAGGTGAAAAAATCGGTTGTTATGGACTCAAATACCGAACGATTGCAACACTTGGAGATTTTATTTTTAAATCTTTGAGTATACAATCAGCCGATGTATGTTGCTCTATAAGCCGATTGTAATTGAAAAAGTGGTCAAAAAAACTGCACTTTGTTGTTGCTAGAATTGACATACAAATTAGTTCATGTGTGTCGATTCTAATACCTTTGGGATTTTTCTCGAAAAAAAAGACCAAGTGGAATAGATAATTGTTTATGTAGCTAAAGACCAATCGTTAAAAATTGGTCAACAAGATTGTTTTTATCGTCCGATTGTGTTGGCCTAAATTTTTAAAATATAGTGTAGATTATTGAAACGCTCTACGACGATCAACCTGAACCGGTGTCTCAGTTGGTGCATGATACATCTGCAACTAGTACACTAATTTGGTATGGGAAAACAAGGACTAGGAAAAGCAATGGTTTGTGGACAAAAGCATAGAGATCGAATGCGCATTAGTTTTAAGTCGTCGTTCAAGGCGTGACCGTTTAGAAATTGTTTGCGAGAGAAGTGGAAAAATTGAAAGTCACATGGAAGAGGACAAACCGTATGTCAGGAGGACATCAAAGGTCCACATGACCAAATAAACAAAACATGAATGCCCATTTAAGATTATAGTACATAGTATATAAGCTTTCTTAAGTGATGAATGGTTGTCATAATCATGATGACCCGGAATATCTTATTGGACACTCTTCCATTTGTGGGTTAAAACTACATCAGTTCGCAATGGTAAAGTCAATGAAGGCAAGTAAACCAAGTAATATCCTTAGGAAGATTAAGGAGGATGATGATAAAAACTTGTCTATTTTGAGGCAAACTTATACGGCAAGAATAACCATCAGGAGGACGAAATGAGATGGTAGAGTGGTTATGGAATATTATCATTGGTTAGACAATCAACACAACTACACAATGATGGAGCAGGTAGTGGACGACAAACTGATTCTTATTTTCTTGGCACATCCGAAGATGATCCTATTGGCATCTTGGACAATGGGCGCAAGCCTGGTCCAGCAAGACAATACTTCAATCAAATTTTGTTAATATATTGTATTTACAAGACAAACAAGTACAACATGTCATTGTTAAACATTGCTTGTCACACTTGGATAAACAAATTTTCATGGTGGCATAGGGTTTTATGGATTGGGGAAATGATGTAAGTTTTAATTGGATGTTAGAAATCTTGAAGGAGAATTACCGTACAAATGCCAAAACCACATAAAGATACTGCTCGTGAGAAGGATGAAGATGAGCGTCTTAGTAAACTAATCATGAGTAACGAGACGAATAGAAGAAAAACGCCAAAAAGTACGTAGATAATGGAATAAAATAGATGGCTTTTCTACATCATTGGAATTTGGTAGTATATTCGATGTCCGAGGAAGAGTATAAATCTCATTTGGAGTTTCATTTTGTTTGGATACAGGTTGCCGAGAAAGTTGTGGTTATTGCTTGACATAATTTTTGGAACCGTACAAATCAAAATTTGTGTACCTTCCAACAAAGTCATTTCAAGAATGAGGTGACAAGTATAGAGGAAGGGTCTCATGGAAGCTTGAAAAACTACTTCAGGGGAGTCAAAATAATGTGGATATAGTACAAGAAGTTATCTGGCAATACACCAATGGTGATATCATCAAGATTCAGAATCAAATAGAAGATAGTAGGATGAAGGTTTTGACCACGTATTATGATTACCATTTGTTTCTTAGGGGTATAACTTATAAGATGCTGCACTCGGTGATCCAATTTACTCGGTGATGAATGATTTGAAGTATTATAAATATATGTAGTACGAGAAAAAGAAGATTGTTTGTTCATGTATGACTATAACGAACATTTGACTTCCGTGTGTATAAAATGATTGCTATGTACCACCACCATTTGAGGTATTAACCCGTTCTGAAAGCAACTTACTTTCACACCAAGCCCAATAACAGCTCCATGTGGATCCTTTCTAGACACGGATATTGGGAAATAAATAATTGACGGCTATGCCAACATGAATAATGTTGCAACGACAAATTTTGGTGCACGACATGATATTCGCTGTTTACCCCATATTATGCAACCATTTAAAGATTCAATTAAACAACCGCTGACGGGTAGACCAATTATCAAAATGGATAGGACGGAAGAAATGAAAGAGTATAAGGCGATGATGAGTATCCAAAGAAACCCTTCACAATATGAGTACTCTGAGGCTAAGTATGAATAGGTTCCGTCTCTAAAGAAGAAGGGTCGCCCGAAGAAGGAAGAAAGTGGACCAAATTTGCAACAAGTCAAGTCAAAGGATCCAAGGGACCCTAGCGTCCCAGCACAAAAAAAAAAGTCAGGCGAGTGCAACACAAGTCAAAGCAAAGTTTCCCATTGTTCCTTCGCAAGAAATTAAAACGAGTACAAGACGCGTACAACTAAAACGAGAAGCAAGGCAAAAGGGTTTCATGGTTTCCCGTTAGAGAAATCGACGGATAAGCATGTGTTTTACCCATCGAAATGCCTGCATATTCTTATGTCCATGAAGAACATAACAAGAATCGGTAGATACGACAAATTTACACCGATCGATTCTAGTTAGTTTTCATAATTTTGATTTACAAAAAGTAACTTTTATGTCTAAATAAATGAAGAATGTCATTAATATAACAGGTTTATAAAGAACGAGAAAAAGTTAGATTAAAGTTATTTAGGATTTGGAAAAATGAGATGAAAATAGAAAGTTGTTTCTAATTTAGGATTTTTAATAGATTTAGAAAGTGGATAAAAATAAAAATGATTTTGTATCTATATTATAGTTTTAGTGTGGTTAATTAGAGGTTAAAGGTAGTTTGATGTTTTTGACCAAATTAGATAACCCTTATTCTCGTAGAAGGGGTATGCATGTTTCTAGCTTATGTTGCTTTTGTGGCGAAGAGGATGAAAATAGCTCGCATCTATTTTATGATTGTTGGAGGACCCGGAGAATTTGGGATTACTTTGCGGAAGGCTTTAGTAGTCGTTGTACTTATAACATGAATGTTACCACGAACGTAAAATCTTGGAGCTTTAATTGGGGAGACAAAAGACTTAGACGAATATGGAACAACATACCGGTAGCAATATGGTGGTGCATATGGAAAGAGCGAAATGCAAGAGTTTTCGAAAACAAAACGAGAAGTTTGGTAACCCTCATTAGAAACGTTAAACTTCAAGCGTTCTTTTGGGCCGAATCAAAACAAGGATGTTAGGCCTAACCGCAAATATGGTGATCGCTCTATGGGATTCCTTATTTCGCTATTCTTGATTTTGTTTTTACACTTCAATATCGGTTTTAACGGTTTATAGTTGGTTTTGCTCACTTTTGTATTCATTGTGTTGAGGTACCCCTCTTAAATACCTTCTCTTTTCAATGAATATCCTCTTTTTCCGATAAAAAAAAAAGATAACCCTTATTCTAGCCACTAGTTGTGAGTAGAATTGAGTAAGCCTTGAATAATTGGAATAAACCTCAGTTTAGCTGGGTTAAAAAAGTTTGTATGAATGATTGTTCGACATTATTTTTTTCACAGTCCATTAAAGAAATTTATTACTAAACATTTTTTACTAAAGATAAAAGTAAATTATGGAAAAAATATTAGTTTTTTTTGTGCATAAATTTTAATTACTAGCTTTTCGAGGCACGAAAACTCCAATTCAACTTCTTAATTTATGACTCAACATGATAGTGTTTATATAACAAAAACTAAACCCTAAAATTTAAATAATATATTTTTTTTTGATGAATCTTAAAAATAAACCGTACTTTTTCAATCCATCTCGTTCAGGAACCATCCATATCCATAAAATTTAAACAATTTTTTTTTGATGAATCTTAAAAATAAACCGTACTTTTTCAATCCATCTCATTCAGAAAACATCCACATCCATAAAATTTAAATAATTTTTTTTTTTTGATAAATCTTAAAAATAATCCGTACTTTTTCGATCCATCCCGTTTAGAAACCATCCATATCCATAAAATTTGAAAAACATATACAAAATGAACATTAAATATGTAGATAGAGTGGAGTTTTATTGTTTAGTTCATTAATTTCCTCATCTTGCGTGTACAATATCCAGCTATAATCCATTCATACACCGTATAACTATTATCTCATGCTTTAAGTTCCTAACTTCCTGGTACCATTGGATGTGGATGACAGAGATATTTCATTTATACCTAGTCATCCCAAAGCAACGGAAATATATGTATAAGTATTACCTTCGTTTTTCAAATAAATTGTGCGGTTTGAAGGAAAAGAGAGTGAAAATGTGAGATGTAAGATGCTTTGGACAAATACGCCCTATTCTGTGAGAACCAAATAGTTACAGTCCTAATTTTCTCTGGTTATTCGTAGGAACATGTATTTAACATTTTACTCCTTAATAAACAAAATGGGACCAATTTCACATAATCTTCTCTAAAACAGAATACCTTAACCTAGGGTTGCACAGAAACCGTCCCGAAAAATCGAATCCGTCCGGACCCGATATAACCATGGGTTTTTAAATCGAATCCGTCCGTAGCGGGTTGGTATACGGTTTCCAAAATCAAATATCCGTTTATGATGGATCGGTTTACGGGTTTAGTATAAGAACCGATCGAATCCGCCCGTATAAACCGAATTTTCTTAACCATTAATTGATATCATTTTGTTTTATCCTAACCCTCCATCTAAATGAAGATACGCTAAACTAAACCTAAACTTTCTATTCTCTCATCTCTGTTCTTCAAAAGAACACTCGAAGCCGCTCTCAGCCTCTCACTGCCTCCATCTTTATTCTCTCATTTCATGTGATGTGAATTTGTTCTTCACCAACAACCTTATGTCCTTATCTATTATTTTGCCTCCTTAGACGGCACGTTAAAACTGGCTGGTCCGTAATAGCTGAAAGAGGTGATATAACAGTATGATTCGAGGACTTAGGAGCAAATATTGAATAAGGAGACGACCAAACTTTTTCCTGCTTGGTTTTGATGAGTGGGAAAAACTTAATACAGCTGTTGATATGATAATTGATAAACCTGGGGTCTTAGTTCCAAGGCACACCACTTAAGCAAGCTGTTCATGCGTTGATCGGCTTCTACTTATCACTTTGATGCATGTGCCAGTTCCCAACGAGCTATTTTTGGTGAGGCTGATCTATGTGACAATCAATACGATTTAACCCGTAAAAAAATCGAACCCATTTATTAACAAATTAGTATATAATTTTAATTTTTAAAAACCAATCTATAAATGGGTTGATAGTTGGTTTTAGTTCAAAACCGATACTACAGCCCTACCACAACCCAATAGATATAACCAAAATTAAAAAAGAGACCAGGTGTGCAAGTCAATCACCCAAACAAGAAAAACGAAGAGCCAATATAAGTTGGACAGTCGGCTCTTTCTCAAGATCCCATTTCACATATAGTTACTGCTACTCGTCTTTGAAAGTGGGAGTTTTGTCCTGCACCTTGTAACTAACTCACAAATTATTAAAGTGCTGGTACCCGTATTACCAAAAGGGACTTGAACAAATATAAGTTGGAATAGTAATTTTCCCCAACTACTTATGAGTTTATTCATACATCAGACTTCCTCGGTTTTATAAAAATTAAACTATTCAATTTAAAATTTTATTTCACAAAACTTATACTTATCATTAAATAAGATAGTATTGTTAAAATTATTATTTTAATTAATTATTATTATTAAATTTAAATATAAGAAATGTTTTAATTATGCTTGTACTTATTACATAGTTGTTTTAAAATAATTTTTAACAATATAAAATTTATAAATATTTATATTATTTTTAAAAAATATATTATTTTAAATTTTATTGTGTTATTATTGATTCGAATATAATTAAAAAAATAACTAAAATTATTTTTATATTTTTATATTTTTAAAAATCATATAAATTTAAATAACTCAATTTTTATGCGAGCGAGTGAGTATATAGTTTATCTAGGTCCTTCAACTATCTTTCCACTTGAAAACGACCAGGTTCTCACTTGATTCATATTTTGCATCCTTATTGTGTTTTTCTTTCTTTATGTAAGCACACAGTGTATAAGGAATAATGTTTTTCTTTTTTAAACATACATTTTTTTATTTTAATTAGTTCTTGCACATATTTTAAATGTTTTTTTTCTACCAAAAATGCATGTTAGACCGAGAAATGAAAAACTTTCAATATTTACTCTCACGATAACTGATTCTTTTTGATCAATCACATCAATCGATTTTCTAGTGGGCCTTTTGGTAATTTTAATGTCGTATTTACTATTCCCAAAAAGATTTATCGTAGAAATTACACCCTAATATTTTTAGGGTGTTTTAAACCTTGGTCCGTCTAGATTTTTTCTCAAAGCATATAAAAATTCTTCTTGGTCTTTGTTGGTATTATTTTTGTTTCACTAAAAATATTTTCGTATCGTTTTTTTATTTTAATTTATTTTTTTATCTTTTTATATCTAAATAAAAAATGATAATAATATTTTTATTAAAACAGAAAAAACATATCTTTACACCATCTCCATCATTTCCAATATATATACACATATATGAAATGAAATGTTAAATTTAGTTCTGCCAACAAAATTGCATGAAGTATCATGAGTCAAGCATAGAGTTTGTGGCAGAGTAAACAGCAATACAATATTCTAGTCGCCTAATTGAAATTAAGAAAGTAGAAACTAAGAAAGTAGAAAAGACGGGTATTTTGGTAGATTAAGATAGAAAGCGAAGAAAAAGAGAAGAAGAGAAAGAGGAAAACATGTGCTTGAGGGACAAGCGACGCTTAGGGTGAGGGACATTACTAAGAAACTCCCCTCTTCTTCTTCTTCTTCTTCTTCTTCTTCTTCTTCTTCTTCTTTCTCATACATATCTCATGTCCTATAAATTCTCCCTCTTCTTCTCTACGCATCTCATTCGAAACTTTTCAAGTTCTCTCTCTCTCTGTTTCTTTCTCTCTCCCTCTCCCTCTATCTGCCCAAAAGCAAATTAATCATGCCTGCACCAGTAATGACTCATGAGAATGTAGCACCATCCATTCAAGGATCAGGAATGAGCCATGTCATCAACTCTCCTACACCAAGAAGGTACACAAAAATATTTTCTCTATACTCTCTGCATTTGTATGCAATTTCATCATGTCACGATTGTTAATTGAATTTGATGTTTCTCAGGTTGGAAGGAAAAGTTGCGATTATCACCGGTGGTGCGATGGGGATTGGGGAAGCAACTGTAAGACTCTTTGTAAGACAAGGTGCAAAAGTAGTCATTGCTGATGTTGAAGATGCATCTGGAAATTTACTTGCAAATTCTTTAGCACCCTCAGCTACGTTTGTACATTGTGATGTTACCCGCGAAGAAGATATCGAGAACCTAATTGATTTTACGGTATCACATTACGGGCGATTGGATATACTTTTTAACAATGCTGGTATCCTCGGAAACCAGTCGAAACGGAAAAGCATTTTAAACTTTGATGCTGATGAGTTTGATTCTGTTATGCGTGTTAATGTGCGAGGAACTGCATTAGGTATGAAACACGCTGCGCGTGTTATGCTACCAAGAGGAACCGGATGTATCATCTCTACAGCTAGTGTAGCCGGGGTCATGGGAGGACTTGGACCTCACGGATATACGGCTTCGAAGCACGCTATTGTCGGACTTACAAAGAATACGGCTTGCGAATTAGGAAGGTTTGGAATTAGAGTTAACTGCATTTCTCCATTTGGTGTTGCAACTTCAATGCTTGTTAACGCATGGAGGAAAGTTGAAGATGAAGATGAGGAGGATAATTGTATGGATTATGGAGGACCTTGTGTAGAAGAAGTTGAGAAAACGGAAGAGTTTGTACGAGGTTTAGCAAACCTTAAAGGACCAACCCTTAAGTCAAGAGATATTGCTGAGGCTGCTTTGTTTCTTGCTAGTGATGAATCAAGATATGTAAGTGGTCATAATTTGGTTGTAGATGGTGGAGTTACTACCTCAAGAAACTGTGTGGGTTTGTAGTATATAACCATTGACTAAAATAAAATTGATTATTGTGTAGTAATTTAGAGTTGTTCAATATTCTAGGCTATGAATTAATTTCTGTTTGACCATGTTGAGTTGTAACAATGTCTTGTTAGGCATAATCAGCCAATGCTAATTCATTTTGTATTTTAAGATCGATGTCCATTAAACCCCGAACTGAGTAGGTACTAGAGGGAAAGAAAATCAGCTTGTGGAACTCATATCAAAGATTTTCCTGTTCTTTTATCATTAAAACCTAAGTTGCCTCACTGACTGACACTTGCTAAAATTTGTGTGTTATTATAAGTTGGAACAGTTTTTTAATTAGCAAATTGCATTAATCAAATGGCTACTTTTTTTGTTGCTCATGGGATACTCAAATCAAATACAACAATCTTATAATCTAGATGCATAGTTCCCGGCATAGGGAGATATTAGCTGTCTCAAAATGATCCATTCAGTTGTCTACTACTCATATAAAGAAGTTTTTATTGCTACATTTAAATGTCTATGCTTGTTCATTAATCACTTACAAAGAGTCCCAGATAGAGGATGTCCCTATTTATATTTATAGATTTCCTTAATGCCTTCTAATTTATATTTTATTTTCGCCAAAAAAAAAGAAGAAGTGTATTTTGTCAAATTTGAACAGTGATTCATGTGTGTATAGTCAACTTTTTGGGGCTTATATAGTATACTAGATTTCTGGGATTCTATCGTGGATGAACACATTGTAGGATTACGAGCCTTCACTTTTCTTTTTTGGAGGTTTACTTATCAAATTTTTATGGAAGTGTATGTTAATGGTAGGTTGCCTTGCACTTACGATTGATTTACTGTAAGTTGTTAAACCCAAAAATCTACCTCTGTGAAAATTGAACTCATATAAGATGCATTCATACTCGGGAAACAAGAGGAAAAACAAATGTATTCTTACGTCTCTTTTGTACGTTAATTCAGATTTAGACCTAAAGTATGAACGTGTGGCTAGTTTTGTTCGCTTAAACAGTAAGCTATAAGACTAAAAAAACATTTACTAAAAGTCTAAAACTAAAATAATCAAGTCAAGTGGTTATTCCAAACAAAATGGAACATTTAGAAAAACTGACCTTAAGTTTACAGAAAGGGACCAATCGAACAGAAAAGTAAGAAATCCAACAGCCAGGGAGAAATGTCTAGCTACCTCTGGGGAATTTAAACTTTATTCGACTTTTGACTTTTTATTTTAGTACTTGAAAATGTTCTTTTCTCACCGGACTTTTACCCCTTTGCTGATGTTCTGATTAAGTGTGCTAGTTTCTCTATAATTGAGCATGATAGCGCAGGTGCTATCGGCATGCTGAAGAAAAGTGGCGATGCTGACCGGTTAATCAAAACTTAATTGACTTACAATTAGTTCAACTTTGCAATGCCACCCGGGAAATTTTGTATAAACAAACATAAACTAGAGAACAAAATGCAATGACACTTCAAAATTTCAAACAGTCAATTATTGTCAATTGCAAAGTTTTATATTTGGATTTAGATAAGAAATACAGAAGGTACTCAAAATCCAATAAGCTTAAGGTCATCTATGTGAGATGAAAATTTGTGTAAGAAAACCCCTGAAAGTCCAACTCGACCGAGAGAAAAAAGATTGACAAGACATCTAATTAAGGTTGGAAACTTTAAAGAAAAACAAATCTATCTGTCTTCTTACTTTTCCAGTAAATTCTTGCATGCAGCATGCGTGTTGATGTAAGGCAACAACATGACCACCGTGTGATGGTCATCACAACCAAAACTTAATTATACTAAAAATGATATTTTGATGGTTAGAATGATACAGTAGAAATAAAGCTTTGAAATGATACAGAAAAATAAAATTAAAATAGAAATAAAATCAAAAATAAAAGTAAAATCAACACAAGAATTAACATGGTTCGACAAGGATTTACCTACATCCACGGGTGATGGAAGTTGAAACTCTTATTGATTTGTTTTGGTTACAGTTGAAATGAACCAGAAGAATATTCATCCAAAAGGGAAAAAATCCCCTCCTCTCTCACTCAAAAATTGTATTTAAAGGGGTAAAAGAGATGACATTTACCAAAATACCCCTTTGCCACATGTCAATAAAGTCTGTCACGTGTCGATGAAGATTCACCATAGTTCGCCATGTGTCGAAGAAGATACACCACATTCTGTCATGTGTCGATGGAGTCCGTCACGTGTCCCTATTGAACTTATCTTCAAATGGTTTCAATCCAATTTTGGTACGGGCAAAGATTAGTACGAGCAATTGGTTCGGGGGACTTGGTGCGGGACTTGGTACGGGACTTGGTGCGGGAATTGATGCAAGACTTGGTGCGTAATTTGGTGCGGGAATTGATGCGGGAATTGATGCGGGACTTGGTGCGGGACTTGGTGCGGAACTTGGTGCGGGACTTGGCTGCTGCGGATCTGGCTGCTGCGCTTTATACTATGCTACGGAATTTGTTGTTACGGACTTCAAACATGAATGGTGGAGCGGGAATTGCCACATTCAAATATTCTTATGCTGCGGTCTTGACTGTGCACTTTCATCATGCCAGCTTTTATGAGAGTCCCCATCAAAGCTTCATCAACTGATTCACATGTTTCCATATCAAGAAACTCTTGAGGCATGATAGGATTTCCATCATCACTGCCATGAATATGGCCATTCACCATTAATCACAGAGAAGAACCAAAGCCATCAACTAAAGCTTCCCTAACTCCATCAGATTCGTCATTTATAATGTCTTCATTCATCACAGAAGACCATCAATCCTTACTGCTTCACTAAATCTCAATCTCATGATTATCACAGATCATCAACACTCTCGTGATGAATGGTATTAGGGAATAGTCATTAATTTCTATCTTAGAAACTCAATGGTATATCACCAGGTTCATCACCATCATTGTGGTTGAGGTGAGGACTGTTTATGCCAAAATTCCCATTGACATGAACAACCAATAAATTAAAAAGATACAGTAAATAGAAAGATTTTAACTAACATTTTGATACAGAGAATACTCTTTAAAATCAATCAGTTAGAAAGGTTTTGATTAACCATTTAATTTCTTATCAAACATTTAATCAAATTACAGTCCCTTATTCCATATCTAATTCATGATCTTTATAATTACAGAAGATGAATCATGATCCTGAAACTTTGAAACAATATCTAACGCAATAAATGCATACCTAATGATCTTCTCTTCCTTCTCAGATTACTCTTCCTTAGCCTATTCTTCTTCTAATTTTCCGACCCCCTCTCTGTTGAATGATCTCTTCTATTTATAGATTATCTAATGGGTCCCTCTTGTCCCGATACCTTCTTTCGTTCTCCTTATTATCTTTATATCGGGATGATTATATGGTTGACAGGTCATGCTTTCCACTTTTTTTGGTCCGTTACCTTGTATAATTGACACGTACTCTTCGTTCTTTGAAAATCATCTTTGTCCCGATCATAGGTGTCAGTTATGTGGTTAAAGTAAATAAAAGTAATTATTTCCTTTACTTTCCCGTTCCATGTTCATTATTACTCTTACTTTCCCGTTCCATGTTCATTATTACTCTTACTTTTCCGTTCAATAAGCATTTAATGCTATCTGTTTCGATCAGTGTGATACTACTTTCCCGATCTTATGTGTCAATCGTGCAGGGATTTATTCAGTCTTTCATATCTGTCCTTTATTCGATCCTTTCATACGGCTTTGATCGTGTGCTTCTCGTTCTTCTTATAACCACTGCTTCTTTCCTTAATCGTCTTACACGTGTCGTCCTCCTTTTATTTCCTAACAACTTGCCCCCTTCTTCTTCTTTTTTCAAAAACTTTTAACGGTCGATCCAAGGTTTTGTAAAAAGTAGAAGAACAATTATTACCTTCCGCTTTACCATTACTTCTTTTCACACGTTATGCGAACTTTTCGCAGGCATTAACTTCTATTATCACGTTTGTATCAGTTACCTTTTTTCGAGGAAATCAAATCTTTGCCTTGATTAACACCTTTTCAAATTGTGACGGTTTCTATTTTTTTCTTTAAATACGATGCAGTCTTTCCCACTTCTGTCTTTACCTCTTAAAGTTGCTGCTCTTTATCTTCCTTGAAATTTTCAAATACTTTCGTTCTCCCAACTGTTCAGGAGCCTTTTAGCATCAATCACATTTATTCTACCTTTGATCAAGTAACTGTTTATCTTCTTTCTCCATGTATATTGAGGATTTTAACCTCCAGTATCTTACTTTACTATTTATCCATGATTAGCCTTTAACAGATATGATTGAACTGATAATTGTTTTTGATTTTTATGATTGTTTCTTTATGATTTATGATGATTCCTTCATACATTGATCATTTGAAATTTTCTTTTCAGATAAATACATTATGTCTTCCAGAAATCCTAATGCTGCTGGTGATCACCAAGAAATCGGAAGACCTTCAAGAGTTCCTTCTTCTAAAAATGCTGTGTCTCGGTCTGTTCATAACCCAGCTCCTGATGCTTCTATAACTGCTAATCCTGCCCCCAGAAATAAGCGGGCTCGTGCTACTTATAGTTATCGGTCGATGGATATTGATGATTTTAAGAGAAGACATGCCCTTGAGGGGTTTAAAGTCTCATTCTATGACAAAAATAATGACGTATTGACTTTAGGAGAAATTCAAAGCTTTAACTATTCTCCCCATAACTTTAATTTCAGCTGGTGCTTTAGAGGCCGGACTTCGTCTCCCATTATACGAAGAAGAAAATTCTTTTCAATTCGAAGTTATTGCATCTCGTGGTGATTCTCCTCATGGACAAGCTCGATCCATTACTCAATATAATGGAAATTGGTGGCGTATCCTTGATGAGTGTAGTCTCCGAAGTGAAGGGCGAAGTAACCTTACTTGCTACGTTCCAGATTTTGTAGAACGTGAAAATTATACAGTTGAAAATTTTCATTCTACATACGGAGATAGTGTCAGTAACAGGAATTTTGTGAAATGGAGCGTTACCCTGTTCGAAAGTGTCTTACGGGATTTCCCTTATTACATGAGGTTGACGATCCAAAAATCAAATTTATTCCACATACCAAAATTAATTTTCCCACGAAAGAAAGAATCCGACAAGATCATGATTATAAATGGTATCGCACTCCAATTATAATTGAAGGTCCTTGGGTTTTTGGTAACATCTCCAAAGATGAAATTCAAAGGATTCGTAGACGTTTCCCAAGCTATTGTCCTTGGCGGTTAAATTTTGATGACTTCAAGTTTGATTATAAGGTTCTTATTTTTATTTATTTCAGTATTGTCCCGAACTACCATTGAATTTTTTCTTACGGGACAAATGTTTGTGCTTCAGGTTGAACCCGATTCCGAACTTCAAACTGAAGTTCCTCCTCCTCGCCCAAGCCTCGGTATTCAGATCGTTGAAGGTAGGCAAAGAGTTGAGGAATAAGTTATTGAAGGTAAAGGGAAACGAAAATTGGTTTTCCCTGAGAAGAAGAAAAAGAAACCAAAAAGACCGTTGTACCGTTCTGAAGTAGAAGAAGGGGAAATTAGAGATTGTTGAAGGGAATAGCAGTTCTGCGGGACAGAACGTTGAAGGTTCGATCCAAGCAGAAGTTTCGGGACAGCGCGTCATCATTAATGATGTTCCTGTTAGCGTGGGGGAGCCAATTATCTCTTCGGACCAGCCTTCAATAACTCAATCTATTTCTGAAGCTGTTCCTACTACTGCTGCTCCTATCAGCTACTATGATTCCTTTTCTCCCCTTCCTTATACTTTTGACATAGAGCCAGTCGCTTCAAATAGTGGTACAATGACAGTTTTTACTGGATTACCTCAAGAAGAAGCAGATGATATTGCTGTTGAAGAGGAAAGTATTGAAAAAGTGAATGAAGCTGTTACGGTTGAAGAAAATATTGAAAAAGAAAATGTGGTTGTTGATGTTATCGTAGAAGAAAAGACAAATGAAGTTATTGAAGAAGCGGATGTTGAAAACATAGCTCCTAGTTCTTCAGTTACAGATGTCCCTAGTGTCCCGAACCTCCTTGTAGATAGAAATGCTTCTGGAGTCATTCATGAGTCAAATGCACCCATCGGGACATTGGTTCATTCTTCCACTAACGCTGATAGGGTCGATGTTGACATGCCTGATGCTGAACCTTCTGCTCAAAGGTCCTTCTCTGAAATGGATCTAAATATGGGAATGAATGAAGGAATCAACCTTCCTGGTGATGAGGATGAAGCTTTCAAGTGGTTTCTTTCTAAAGGATTTCTGAATACTTCCGCGTGTCACGTTTTATTGAAATCTGATAGTTCTTCGATGTCTAGGCTGCGGAGTTCATTTGGTGCTGTTCCACTGGATGAGGCTCGGGACGCTTGGTTCGAAAGCGAATGTTACGATCAATCGTTCCCACGTAATCTTCCTTCTTCTTTAAATGAAGTTCTGACTATTGCAGAGGGTCCATCATATTCTTTCCCGCAGCAAGCTGTTGCTCAGCTTAAATATGGTACCGATTGCCTATTCGCTGCGTACTCTGAATCATAGAACTATAATGAAATATACGATCAACCAACATTTATCGAATTTGAAAAAGAGTCAGAAGAAATGGTTCGATCCTCTTATTTCTCGAACCGAGAGATCCATGAATCGGGATCCTAATGCATATAGATACAAATGGCCCAACGGGAGCAATAATTTCCAGGAACATTTGGAACATTTCGTTTCTGAGCAGAAGAGCCGTTTTCAAGTAGTGTTCGGTCGATTACGTATTAATCAATATTCGATTGATTGGTCCGAGGTTATCGACAAACAAGATTTGTCCAAGTCACTTCTCTTTTTGTCCAAGTCACTTCTCTTTTTGTCCAAGTCACTTCTCTTTTTGTCTAAGTCACTTCCTTTTTTTCTTTTTATAAAGCCCGGGCCACAATGATGGAGCTGATGTTCAAGAACGTAGCAGCAAGGGTGAAGCGCGGAAATGATGATTTGCAACAAGAAATTGAAAATCTCAAGCAGCATAAAAACTATCTTCAACAACAACAACAAGAACAACAAGAACAGCAACAGCAACAACTTCAGAATTTTGAGGATCAAAATCAAAGGCTTCAAAATCAGAATCAAGGTTCGTTCCTTGCCCCTTAGTTCGTACCTATTTTGGGTTCGTACCCCTATTATTATTATTATTATTTTTATTTTATTTTTGAAATTTAAAATTCATTCATGGGATCACTGGAAGACTTGGAATCCCTATTTAGGTTCGAGCGTAAGATGATTCAATTGAACAATCATGCAAGAGAAGTAAATATGGAAATGGAATTGGTTAAAGGGAAATTAGCACAGTTGTCCGATAGTATTGAGTTGAATACTTGGAGACGCAATAGAGCTGAATCAAAATATCAGGAAGCTCTGAAAACTTTAACTCTTAAAGAAGCAGAGTTTAAGTCATAGCTAGAGGTATATGCTTGAGTTATATGCTTGTTTTGTTGAGGGTATTTTATGGTTTATCTGATACTTATTCTGGTTTTCAGGGCTAGAAAAGAAGGTCAACGAAGCTAATGCTCGAGTTACAATAGCAAAAGCCGAACTCAATGTTGCGAATATCACAATAACAAATATTACTTAAGAGTTGAAGACTTCAGAAAAGAACGTAGCTCTGAGTGTAATAAAGCTTCGGGATTTGCAATCTCATTTGAATGCTGAAACTTCTAAACGCGAAGCTCGTGAACAGGAAATTATAAAAGCGCAATCAAAATCTGAGGAGCTATTAAAGGAATTAAATGCTGAAAAAGATCAAGTAGAAAAATATCAGCAAAAAATTAAAGATCTTCAATCAGAAATTGATTACGGGCGTGCTTATACAATCTGGGTGAGACAAGATGCCAAGGCAAAAATTGCAATGTCACTTAATGCTGCTTTGGATCGTGCTCAAGTCGATCCTTCTGTTTTGAATGGTCGCGCTACCGTTCCGGAAGTTCCTTCTCAACCGTCCCGACGCACCAATTCCGAGGCCTAGTTGTACTTGTTCTTTGCTCTAATGCTCATAGCTTCATCGTTTGATATTCTTTTCTTGTATCCCGATCCTTTTGTATCTTGAATTTTGACATACTGTAGTTGGAAAATTCATTTTGTGATTTTCTTCTATTGTGCTTGGATATGCTTTTAATATTATCCCTGCATAAGAGATGACACTTACGAAATCTTTAGGTTAATCATATTGTTTCATGAGTACAATGGTTCGAAGTATATATACCTCAAAACATGTAATTCGAGATCCCACACATACGAAACAAACCCGGGCCAGGGGTAAGATACAGGGTTGGTCCCGAACATACTCTGAAAATGATAACCATAAATTAAGTATTCCTTCTTTATTAGAATCTTATAATTATTAAAATTCTATAAGGACATTTACCTCTTTGTTGATATTACGATTGTATCGCTAATCATAAGCGTTTTCCAGAATATGATGTTCCTGGAGTAATTGGATCATAATTGTGTCGCCAATCGAAGCGTTTTCCAGAATATGGTGTTCCTGGATTTGAATTTTGATTATGTCGCCAATCGTAGCGTTTACAGAATGAGGTGTTCCAGGAATTGACTGTTATTTTAAGTATGACTTCATAAAAAATGTTATCATCAGATAAAGTATTGAATACAAATTTGTATACCTGTATTGACCACCATAGTTGTATTGTTAATCATGGATAATAAAGTTTTAAATATTGTGCGTTCCATGGATGTTGTAGGATTTCTCCTTGCATATTCCGAAGATAGTATGATCCTTTTCCCGCTGATGCTTGTATTATGTACGGACCATCCCAAGTTGGTGCGAATTTCCCTGTACTTTTGTCCCAATGGTATTCTGTGATTTTTCGTAAAACATATTGTCTTTGGACAAAGTTTCGTGACTTGACCTTTTTTTGGTAATTCTGTGCCAACTTTCTTTGATAATTTTATATTTTCTGGAGTGCCACTTCTCTTTTTTCTTCTAAATCATCTAACTTTTGTAACATTAGATCTGAATTTAGATTTTTCTCCCATGCTTCTGTTCTTATTGTAGATAGAATGATTTTTGTTGGTATTACTGCTTCTGTCCTGTAAGTAAGAAGAAATGGTGACTCTCCAGTGGATTCTTTTTTTGTGGTACGATACGCCCATAATGTGTTATGCAATTGTTCACACCATTGTTTGTAATGTCCATCCAATGTTTTCTTCAAATTTGTTGTGATTGTTTTATTTGTGGATTCAGCTTGTCCGTTACTCTGGGGATAGAATGGTGTGGATTTGTGTTTCTGAATGTTAAATGCTTCAAATAGCATATCAATGTTCTTTCCTTGAAATTGCTTTCCATTATCAGAAACTATGGCTGCTGGAATCCCAAATCTGCAGATGATATCTTCAAATAAAAATATGAACACATCGACGTCTCTGATTCGAGCTAATGCTTTAGCTGCTACCCACTTGGTAAAATAATCGGTGGCCACAATTAAATATTTTCTCTTTTTGGTCCCTTCAACTAACGGTCCAACAATATCTACCCCCCATTTCGCAAATGGCCATGGACTGAATATAGAATTAAGCTTTGTGGCAGGTGCTTTGATTTTCTTTGCGAATCGTTGACATTCTTCACACCTTCGTACCATGTTTTCTGAGTTCTTAAGCATGGATATCCAATAATAACCTTGGGTTTTAGCTTTTAATGCGAGTGAACGTCTTCCACTATGGTTTCCCGCATCTCCATAATGTATTTCTTTGAGTATCAGTAATCCTTCCTCTTGTGATAAGCATCGGAATAATGGCCCGAGGAATGATTTACGATACAAAATACCCTCCCGAAGCTGGTAACTATCCGATTTGAGTTGAATTTTTCTTGCCTCTTTAGAATTTGAAGGCAATATTTTATCTTGTAGATATTGATGAATCGGAATTCTCCAATCTGGTTCATTTGGTTGATCATCTATTTTTTGGGGCATAGGTGTGGCAGTTTGTATTGCGGGATCATTAATTTCTTCTATCACATCTTCTTCTATGTTATTAAGTGCTTTTATCTGTATAGATGGTTCATATATTCTTCCGACTTTTATAGCTGTGATATTAGAATCGTTTACCATGGAGGAAATGAATGCCAAAGCATCAGCGTGTCGATTTTTGTCTCGGGACAGATGCCGAAAAATAATTGGGATTTGATTTGCTAAGGTTTGAACAAGGTTTTTGTATTGTACTAAATCTTCATCAAGTGTTTGATATTTTAATTCGACTTGTTGAATTACCAATTGTGAATCACTTGTGAGTCGAACATTGCTGATTCCTAGCTCGATGATGAGTTTTAGAGCATGAACTACAACTTCATATTCTACTATGTTATTTGTATGTTCTTCAAACTCAAGATGAAATGAATGTGTCATTCGTCCTCCCATTGGTGCAGTAATCACAATGCCAATTCTTGTTCCATCCTTATTTCGGGATCCATCAACAAATACTTCCCACCTTTGAGAATTTGTTGAGTTCAGAATGTCTTATGGGTCATCTTCCTCGCATCCTGGTAATCCTTTAACATAGATATATAAAAAAAATGAATTATTAAAGTGATGAAAATTTTAGTGAAAAAGTTTTAGATAAATTAATTTTTTTTTTTTCATCTATCGGACCTTGAATTTCATATTCTTCTTCAATCGGGAAATCCGCAAGGAAGTCAGCTAAAACTTGAGACTTTTGTGCGGTTTGCAACTCATAAATGATGTTGAATTGTTCTAGCTGAGCGTTCCACTGTGCGATCCTCCCTACTTTTCCTGTATTCTTTAATACTGATTGTAACGGTGCCTTGCTCGGGACACGAACATAATGTGTGAGAAAATAGGTACGTAACTTCTGAGTGGCAAAGACCAGTGATAAAATGAGTTGTTTGATTTTAGTGTAATTTTTTTCTGCTGAATTAAGGGTTTTGCTGGTGTAATATATTGGTTTCTCTATTTTCTCAATAGTACGTACCATTACTGCACTGATTGCATCTTGTGTTGCCGCTATATACAAAGTTAATATTTCTTCAGGTTCCGGTTTCCGTAATGCTGGTAATGTAGCCAGATGCATTTTTATGTTTTGGAATGCTTGTTCACATCACTCGTTCGAATCAAATTTATTTTTCTTTTTCAGTATATCAAAAAAAGGTTTGCACCGTTCTGATTATCTAGCAACAAATCTGCTTAAAGCGGCCAAACATCAATTTAATTTCTGTACACTTTTAATGTTGTTGGGTGATGGCATATCTGTTATTGCTTGAATCTTTGCTGGATCAACTTCAATTCCATTTTTTGTAACCAAATACCCCAAAAAACGTCCCGAAGTAACACCAAAAATACACTTCTCCGGATTAACTTTCATCTTGTATTTTCGTAATGCACCAAAAATTTCAGTGAGGTCTTGTAGATGATTGATAGATAATTTATTTTTTACCAACATATCATCCACATAAACTTCTAGAATTTGTCCGATCCGAGGTTTGAATTGCATCAACCAGTCGTTGATATGTTGCTCCTGCATTTCGTAATCCAAATGGCATCCTGGTATAGCAACACAACCCCAGTGGGGTAAAGAATGCCGTATATTCTTGATCAGCTTCTGCAAGTGCGATTTGGTTGTATCCCGACTGACCATCCATAAAAGATAATGTCTCATGGCCTTCTACAACGTCTACCAATTGATCAATATTAGGAAGTGGATAACTATCTTTCGGACATGCCTTATTTAAATTGGTGAAGTCTATACAAATTCTTACCCCACCGTTCTTTTTTGGAACGATCACCATATTAGAAATCCACGTTGGATATCGTACTTCACGAATGAACCCTGCATTTAAAAGCTTTGCTAACTCTTTTTCCACTGGATCGTGATACTCCGGTGCAACCTTACGTATCCGTTGTCGAAATGGTATAGCATCGGGACGTATTTGTAATTCATGTTGTACAATATTTGGATCTATCCCGGGCATGTCTTCCATGTTCCATGCAAATATATCTACAAAATCACGAAGTAGCTTGATCAAATTTTGCTCCATATCTTCTTTCATCAATGTTCCAATTCGCACTTGTTAGGCAGTTCTATAGTTCCAACATTTATAATTTTAGTTTCTTCTACATAAGTGAAAATTGGTTTAGGATTCCCAATCGAAGTTGGAGTTCCCATTAATTGCTATGAGGATCCTTCGAATTGCCGATTTGTTGAATTTTCTTGATTCTTACTGCTTTCTCCTAATTCATTTGCTGTTTTTTGTTCGACGTTTCTTTTCAAGTATTGATTTATCTCTTCTTCTTTTGCTTTGATTTTACGGTCTTTCTTCCTTTCCCTCTGTTGTTGTTCCCGTTCTTCATTCATTCTTACTTCTGCCATTATACAAAACTTTGCATCATCTTGATCTCCCTTAATCTCCATTTCTCCTTGCGGTGTTGGAAACCGCAAATATTGATAATAAGTTGAAAATACACCTTTCAGCTGGTGTACCCATCGTCTCCCGATTATTGCATTGTACGGTGATGGAGCATTTACTACGATGAATATTGTCAAGATGTTAATTGGTCCAACTGATACTTGTAAATCAATATCTCCTTCGGGTCTTGAAGCCATTCCATTGAACCCATAAATAACATATCGGGATGGGATTAACTGATCTTTTTTGAGTCCCATTTTGCAAATGTGTCATGAAACAACACATTTAAATAACTGCCCCCATCTAGAAGAATCTTTCTAACCTTCCATTCTGACATTAGCAATGTAAGAACCAAAGGATCGTTATGCATCTCAATTTCTTGATTTACTTCCTGTGCCGAGAAAGTTAAAGGGGATTCCATCCAGTCTTCCAAAGCTTCTGTTATTCTTCCTGATACTTTAAAATTTTCATGGTTCTGAATCCTCTTGCATAACTTTTTATTGATTGCAGCGTTCATGTCCGCATCTCTTTCTTCTGAAAATGATATCATATTAATGGTTTGTTCGTTATATGGGATATGCACTGCCTTGCCTTTGTCTGGTCTTGCTATTGGTTCGGGCCTTTGAATGTATTCTTTCAACTCTCCTGCATCGATCATTCTTTGTACCAGTATAATAAAATTCCTGCAATTGTCTGTTGTGTGTCCTTTATAACAGTGGTACTCACAATAATCTTTCGAATGTTGTGTGAACTCAGGCCGATTGCTTCTTGATGGTGGCTACTGGAAATCTGGTTTATTTTTTATGATTTCGAATAATTCAGAATATGATATATTGAGTTTTCTGAACACTTTTTCTTGAAATCGCTGAATAAAATTTTTGTTATCCCCTTGCCGTGGGCGCTTTGATTCTTTTGGTTCAGATTTATGAGGGAACTTCTTTTTTTGTTCTGGTGATACTTCGATTGAATTTGTCCTTTTTATGTTTCTTTGATTTCGCGAATTACTTCTCGGTCCTTGTTCTTGCACATCTTGCAGTCTTGCACATGTTTCTATTATTTCCCTGAGCTGTCCCTCAGTTTTGGGATTGTTACGATGAATTTCAATAAAAACTTGACATTTCCGATCAGCGATTCCCCATTTATAATGAATGATCGCTGTACCTGAATCCACATCTCCAATTGCTTGGCAAATTGTATGCCATCGGGACGTATATGACCGAATCGTCTCTTCTGGACATGATGTGAGGGAATATAGTCTGTCCACTCCCGAATCAACGGGCTTGTTGTACATATATGCTTCGAGAAATTTCCTCACTAATTGTGAATAACATTGAATGGAACTTTCTGGCAATCTGTCATACCATAACAATGCTGAACCTTTCAAACTTGATGGGAAGCATCGGCACATTATTGCTTCGTGTCCGTCCCATCGTGACATCACTCGATTATAATATTTTAAGTGTGAGGTCGGGTCCTTCGTACCATCATAACATTCAAATACAGGGATATTGTATTCTCTTGGCAATGGAACGCATGTCAACTATTGAGCCAGCGATGTTCATTTGGCTTCCTTCAGCACCTCTTCAATTCTTCCTCCTTATTTATTTTTTAAACCTTTTATCTCTTCTTTCATTTGCTCCATAGTTTCTATACATTTTTGCCATTGTGCATGTTGAATTTCTTGATTTTCCCTTTGCCTCCTAGCCCGGGATGATGTTCCTGCTAATACCATTCTCTGATCTTGATTTTCCTTTCATTTCTGGGTGCATGCCTTCCAGAAATTGCTTCTTGACTTCGTGACCCTGCTGCAGCTATTTTTTCCTCACGTTGAGTCGTATTTTCCAAAGCTTGATTTTCTTTAGTTAATAGTGCAATTTGATCATTACTGGCTCTTTGTTCTCTTCTTATTTCATTCATTTCTTTCAGCAAATTTTGAAGATGATTTACTTCATTTCGAGAATTCTCATGATATGACGATTTATTTTGAATAATGGTATTTGGTGTTAATTCCTGATTAGGTATATGACTTCCCAAATCACTCTACTGTTGTTCTGGTTCACTCTCTTCTTCCCTTTATCTGTGATTTTGTTCGTCATTACTGTCCTGATTTCCGGAGCCTGCTTCTTGAGACATACTTCTTCTGGATTCTTTGTTTCTTGATTGTTTCTTTTCTCTCTTGAATTCTAATGATCTTCTAAAAGTTAGTCATATAATTTCTTAACAAATTATTTAACAAAGAAAGTGACAGACACTAATTTTCTGACCTTCTAAAAATCTATCTATACTTTTAGTAAAATAATTTGTATCATCTACCATGAACCTTTTTAAAATGCATATAAAAGGAAATCAAACATTTAAACAGATCCATTCAAACTTAAAGCTTTTTCTTTTCAACGACATACAATTTCCCTTTTGCATACCACATAAAGGTTATTATGCAAAAGAAATCACTTGTTAACAAAGGTTAAATTAAGCCAGAATGTTGCATAGAACTATCAAATTCTTTATACTAAATTTCTTTACTTTTGAAATACACATAAAACAGAAAAATCCATTTTTCTTGAACCGGTAGGATAAATCCTTTAACTCATTCCCTGTTTCTAACGCCAAATTGTTTATGCCAAAATTCCCATTGACATGAACAACCAATAAATTGAAAAGATACAGTAAATAGAAAGATTTTAACTAACATTTTGATACACAGAATACTCTTTGAAATCTATATGTTAGAAAGGTTTTGATTAACCATTTAAATTCTTATCAAACATTTGATCAAATTACAGTCCCTTATTACATATCTAATTCATGATCTTTGTAATTACAGAAGATGAATCATGATCCTAAAACTTTGAAACAATATCTAACGCAATAAATACATACCTAATGATCTTCTCTTCCTTCTCAGATTAATCTTCCTTAGCCTATTCTACTTCTAATTTTCCGACCCCCTCTCTGTTGAATGATATCTTCTATTTATAGATTATCTAATGGTCCCTCTTGTCCCGATACCTTCTTTCGTTCTCCTTATTATCTTTATATAGGGATGATTATATGGTTGACAGGTCATGTTTTCCACTTTTTTGGTCCGTTACCTTGTATAATTGACACGTACTCTTCGTTCTTTGAAAATCATCTTTGTCCCGATCATAGGTGTCAGTTACGTGGTTAAAGTAAATAAAAGTAATTGTTGCCTTTACTTTCCCGTTCCATGTTCATTATTACTCTTACTTTCCCGTTCCATGTTCATTATTACTCTTACTTTCCCGTTCAATAAGCATTTAATGCTATCTGTTTCGGTCAGTGTGATACTACTTTCCCGATCTTATGTGTCAATCATGCAGGGATTTATTCAGTCTTTCACATCTGTCCTTTATTCGATCCTTTCATACGGCTTTGATCGTGTGCTTCTCGTTCTTCTTATAACCACTGCTTCTTTCTTTAATCGTCTTACACGTGTCGTCCTCCTTTTATTTCCTAACAAGGACAAAGTGGAAACTTTATGTATGGAGTAGTGCTGTGGATTTGACGTGGTGAAGAAGCGGGAATGATTAGTTTTTGAAATGAGTTAAGATGTGCTTGCTGTTGCAGAAACAATGGTTGATGGCTTGCGGGAAATGATGGTTTTAGCATGGCTTGCGGGAAATGATTTGATTCAAATGGTGGCTTGAAATTCATGGGAAACAGACTCTCCACCTTCTCTCAATCTCTTTATCTCTTTGTTTACCATTAACACCCACAATAGTTACCTCCAATGACTTCAACTTTAGCCTGTACAGGTTGGTTATGCTTTAATCCGTAAGCATCATCCTTTAACTTTTGCTCAAGGTAAGCTTCGTGAAAAGTGTTTGGGAATATAAATCGTGTTTTGAGATGTTAATCATAGCATGCTTCTTGTATAAGGAAAAATGTGCTTTAATTCAATTGTTCTTGCTTGCTTCTGGATGGAATCCGCAAAGTTGTGAAAGGTTTTGTGAACTTTTGAAATGAAAAGTGCATATTAATTTGTCGCCCTCACTCTTTGACTGAGCTGGTCTTCCTTTTCGGACTTAAATGCCGTTAAATTGTCACGACCTAGTGACACGTGTTGGAGTAGATTTTTGGTACTCAGACACCGTCCGATGATACCGCATATTATGGATGCTCTCCGGTTCCAGACAATACTGCATGTGCAAATTACGGCGGCCTTGACTATGGGTGTAAGGCTAACGCTTAAAGCAGGAGATTTTCGTGTTTTGTGACCAAATGTCCAATCCATCCTTCCGCAAGAGCCTTTGCACTTGAGACCATATAGATGGATGTGACTCTCATATTTTTGTATTGATAAAAAATTGGTGCAGAAAATTTTTGAACTTATATCACACGTATTGTTGGGAAAGAAAAGAAGGGCGACACGTGTAAGGCAATTAAGAAGGAAACAATGAAA